>JANHMN010000008.1:24527831-24588491 GCA_030674055.1 Rhabdomys pumilio
GAGAGAGAGAGAGAGAGAGAGAGAGAGAGAGAGAGAGAGAGAGAGAGGAGGCAGTTTTACTGGGAGAGTTTTACAGAGAGAAAACTGTAGCAGTACCCAATTAAATACTCAAATTGATCCCAGCAGCATTCCTCACTACCCACCTTAATGATGTTCTGGGTTCTTGAATGAAAGACACATGCACACAACCTTTATATTTTGATATGCCTAAAACAGCTCAATGGCTGGGCCACTTCCTAACCTCCATGTGGCTAATCTACCTCTCTCTGATATTCCCAAATTATTAGACTAAAATCTATATTTTATCTTTGTTGTCCTGGACCCAGTCAGGTAGCCCTCTTGGGGCCATTCTCCCCTGGCTCTGACATGATGGCTATGCTCTCTGTTCTGCAAATGCTCGGACATGGCATCTCCTCTCCTCCTCCTCTCCTGGCATGGCAGATGTCCCCTTTTCCTCCTTCTTCTCGGTTCCTATCCCAGGAATCCTAAAAGTCCCATCTCTTTCTGCCCTGTCCAACTATTGGCTGCTGACAACTTTATTTATCAATCAAAACCAATTGGAAACAGGGTCCCTCAGTGTCTTAAGTTCAGGTGTGTAGATTCTTGTGTAATTTGGAGGATCCAAGTTAACATAATACCAGCAACATTAGACCAACCTCACTACAAAAACCATGCTAGACATAGACGAAGACATAATGAGTCAGAAAGGGAGGAGGAGGAGTCAGAAGATTCGAACAGATTGCCAGAGTTAGTCTGAAACCAAGTAGAGTCATTCAGGAAACAAGATTGAATCAGTCAGCTTGGAGAGGAGTTTGAGCCAGAACAGCTCAGCTAACCAGAGATCAGAAAGAAGTAGGAAAGAGTGAGCTTATTCAGCAGCAGGTCTCAGAAGCTCAAAATATTCTAGGCCAAGATTAGATTGTATGGAGGCTAGAAGCTTCCAGGACTAGACCTAGGTTAGCATACAGAGACAGAAACAAAATGGGATCTCAGGGAGCCCACCAAGATGACAATTAAAAGAGGATAAAAGTTACTTTTACATCCAACCCTTTCCCATGAATGAGATTCTCTCCTAGAACTTGGGTTTTGTCCTTGCCTTCTGGCCTCCACAAAAGACCTGGTACCATGTGCTGAGCGTCTCCTCTGGCCTAGTCAGGCTAAGCCACTGACCCCCATTAAATATAGTGATGGTCCACTAAATGGCTTGTGTCTTTCTCTGGCCCTCCCTGAGTCCTGGGGATGCTCTCAATTACAGGCTGCAGTGACATTTTCCCTCCCTGCCCCTCTCATCCATGGGAATTAGTGTCTTCTCATATCCTCCCGTGCCCCCTTGGGATACCTCTTAGAAAATCTCTAGCATCTACACTTGGCACCTAACCTGAAGAACCCTAAACTTGTTCACCTTTGCTATTGAATTTGACCTCAGTACCCACATGGCTGACAGCTTCTTTGCTAGGGTTGGAAAGGATGAATTTTTGCTGTCACTTCACTCCCATCTTGATTAAAAGTGACCACATTACTTATAAGCCAACCAAGGGAGAGGAGAAGAAGAAAAAAAAAAAAAAACTCCTTTTAGCTATAAAGTCCAAACCAGATGATTTCTGCACTAGTTTTGAGCATCTTAACAAGCCAGTCCCTTCTTTCCCTCTCTGGCCTCTTCAGTTTCTATTTCTCCCTCCTCATTGAGAGGCCACCAATCAACCCTCTTGGGAGCCCATCTTCAGCCCACAGGAACCCCCTAGTCCTCCTGCTGTTTGCTCCCACTCTGCCATGGGATCCCATTTACCCACCCCAACCCCTATGCAGCCTAAACCAGCCATGGTTCTCTCTTTGTGAGCCGTTGCCAGGGCAGACAGCTTCATCGGGGACTAGTCCCCTACATGTTAAGTGAACACTCACAAACCAAGGATTGGGATCCTGTACTGCTGATCCTTCCACCTTTCTTAAAGAGTTTCAGTTATTACCTAACCTTACAACCTTACTTTCCAGGGTATTTATTTTTTCAACAACCTTCGCCCTGAGAACCACAGGCAAGTCGGGGACCAGGCTAGAGCACATGCAGATCAAGTCCAGATAGCATGGGGACTCTTGACCTGTCTCTTTCTCCAAGCCTGTCCTAAAAGCATTTCTTTTCCCAGCGTTTCCCTGATATTAGGGCCAAACTTAAACATCTAGAGAGGGAGCTCCTAACTCCACAGGAAGAAGTCTTAGTGGTGGTCTTTAAAGTGTGGTGTAGAAGAGATTGAAAAAGCTTCAAAACAAACAAACAAAAAAATACCTAAGGTTGGCTAAGACTTTCAGTCAGCCATAGTAATTGCCTGGGCTCCCTGGCTTCCCAAAGCCTGAGAACCTTCGGGTCCCTGTCTCAAATGTGGTCAGGAGGGGGCCACTGGGCCCAAGTCAGCCTAAATGCTTGCAAACCTCCACCAACCATGTCCAAGGTGTCATCAAGAAGAACACTGGGAACATCCCAAGATGTCAAAACCCAGTAAAAGGAGAAAGCCAGACCCAGTTGAGCCACCTTCTTTAGAGGATGAAACTGAATTAAAGAAACAGAGCCAATTGACCTTAGAGTCTCATTTGAATTCAATTTAAGCAGCAACTGCCTCGAGTACCCCAAAGATACAACTGACCCTCATGCAGGGATTGATAAAAAGAAGGACATTGAGGTCAATAAAGTATCAATGCTGAATCATGAGCACAGAGCTAGGTTCCATCTGGCCACTGGAAGTTTGATCTTCATGTGTTTTATGTTTCCAGGGATGTGGGAGTCACTTGGTGCAGCTGATGTGTCCAAGTGATCCTATCTCTCGACCCCAATGCAAGGTAAGGATGGCCCTGCTTATGAGACATCTGTTTTACATAAAGGGGTGAAGGAGAGGCCTCTCACAGCCCTTGAAATGTCCTCCATAGTTAGCCACTGCTGCACACTCATGAATGGACTTGTGATTGGATCACCTCAGAAGATTTGCAGTGAATTGGAATAGATTAAACAGAGTGAAGAACCTCACAGTTACCCTAGGGAAGTCTGGGCATGTGGAGACAGCTACATATTTCAATACCTATCCACCCAGTGTAGCCATTGATTGTCTCAACTCTCAGCCCTGGTTGGGATCCTTACTGTTTGAATTCCTCTCAACTAGATTCTGGTCACCTGGGAAAGGTCATGGACCAGATCTGAATGGCGGCATCATCCACCCAAATGACAACGTATGTGCTGACTAAGCAGTACTTGGAACAGCGCATGGTTGGAAATACCAGCCTTCCTGACTTGGAAAAGAATCTCAAAAAGCTCACAGGTGAATGGTTCAAGTTCATGGGCGCTCTTCCACACGGTGATACCATCGAGCTTGCTCCAAGAGAGTTCCCAAATCTGTCAGCAGCAGCACTTTTCTGGAGTAAGGGTGAGAGTGCAATGACGATGGCATCCAAGGCACCTGTGATCCAGCCTTTGCCAGCCTTCACTACACCGGGCTTGAGAGCATCAAATAAGACGAGGAATAGGCGGAGCAATGAGTCCTGGGGTCCAGGCTGTTCTCAAGGTTTGCTGGTGTTACTGGATTTACCATGAAAAAGGGAACCAATGCTATAAATTAAAAAAAGAAGAAGAAAGGACGACATTGGGCTGCTGGATGTACCCGTGGCCCTCACAGCATGGGAACATCAAAGCCAGATCATCCTCAAGCCAATATCCTAGGTATGGCCATAGAAAACTGAGGGGGCTGGGCTCCCTTGGCTCAAGCATTGCCATCTTCAACTGGGAGGCTTGGGTAGTCATCACAGTATCAGGACGACCCATCTCCTTCCTTCTGGACACTAGGGCTACTTACTCAGTGGAGTTTACAGGACCTATCTCTCCTTGTTCCCTTATTGTCAGGATAAGGGGACAGCCTTGCCAGCCTTACCAAACCCCAACATTTAGCTTTATCTTTAGGGGTGTTTAACCTTACCTAATCCTTCCTAGTGGTACCAACCTGTCCTGTCCCCTTGTTGGGAAGGGACCTCTTAGCCAAAGTTAGAGCCTCTACTTCTTTTGTCCCTCCCCCACTTGGTCCCAGCCCCACCCTTGAATCCAGGCTCCCAGGCCATTCCCCTCCTCCTTCTCCTCCAGCAGAGAAAGATGGTCTTTGTCTCTTCATCACAGAGGAATGTTGCTTCTATGTTAACCAATTGGGTATAATAAAAGATAAGATCCAACAACTTCATACAGATCTCCAAAAATATAAGAAACAGCTCGATGCCTCTGGACAGTGGATCATTAACAGCCTAGTATGGAATTCTCAACCCCTTTCTCCTTTTCTTAATCTTACTAATTACATCCTGTATTATAAACTTGTCTAGATTTCTTTAATGACAGATCCAATAACTGGCTCCTAGCTACGGAGCCAGAGGCCCACAATTTACACTAGTGTAGAGGAATTTTAATCCAGCAACATGATTTTCTGATCACATTAAAAGCCCTTCTAGCTCTGTGTGATCTGGCTGGATTGTAGACACATCCTTAGTATACATCTTTAATCCTTCTGGCCGGAAACCTTTAAAACATTCCTTTAATTCCAAGCAATGATATCTAATTGAGGGGTAGACAAGGTGAAGAATCAGAGAAAGATTTGACAGAATGATTCAGAGATAAGATATGCTCAATTCTCAGGAGAAAAGAGCAGTGAAGGGAAAGAGAGTTTAGTTGAGTCAGCAGAGAGGCAGTGCAGTGAGTGCAGTGAGTGTGAGTGTGTGTGAGTTCATGCAGTTCAGTGCAGGCCAACAGAGGCGCTGAAGCCAGAGAATAAGAAGGAATCAGAGGTAGTTTGAAGTCAATCAGAGCAATTGAGTGAGAAGCTGAGAGAAGTCAGATTGAATAGGTCAGCTTAAAGAGGTGTTTGAGCCAGCTGAGGTGAACCAGCCAGCCAGAGTTCAGAAAGAATTAGAACAGGTGAGCTTATTCAGAAGTAAGCCTCCAAGATGATAATTGCATCTGTCAAATAAAAGTTACTTTTACACACTAAATTCTATAAGAAAGCAGGCTGAACAAGCTATGAAGAGCAAAAGAGCAAGCCAGTAAGCAGCACTCCTCCACGGCCTCTGCATCAGCCCATGCTTTTGAAAGACCCTTAAAGGGAGCCCCTCACTCAAATCCGGATCAGCGAGCACCCAAGGACACACGAGAGACCTTCTTGATGCAATTGCAAAAGGTAGTTTAATGGCAAGGGCCCTCGGGTCGAAACGTATCCCACGTAGGGGATAGAGGCTTCAACAAAGACCCCAAGAAGAGTGGGATATTTATAGATAGAGGTTGGGGAGAGCGGGAAAATTTGGCGCGGTTACATATGATTGGATATTTCAAACATCAGCAATTTGCGTAAGCAATCATTTGAGCTGGCAGGATGACTAGTTATTTTTTGACCATGAAACCTCAGACCTCCCAGACAGGGGGGAGAGAAAAGTAAACACCAGATAGCCCATTACTCACTCGGGCTTGTTTGGACTTGTCTTTGCATGCCTTTTCATTTCTTGGTCACTCTGCCCCTGGAGGGACTTAATATTTTTATTATGACTATATTTAATATGTTGTTGGTGGTCTTTGCTGACCATGAATTTTTGTTATTTGTTTTAAGCTGCTTTCAAATTTTATTCTCACACTTTCAACTTGACCTGGCTTCCTTCCACGTAGTGATTCATATGCACAGGGAGGGAGTGCTCACTGGGAACCATGTGAAATTTCGAAACCTCAGAGCCCATCCCAGTGATGGCTGGGCTCCTTCCTTTAACAAGGCCAAACCCCTTAATCCTTCCCAAACAAGGATTCAAATATATGAACCTATGGGGGGTCCATTCTCATTCAAACCACCACAAGTGTCACTACCAAATACATTTGGACTATAAGAGGAACTATCAAGGACCAGGGCCTAGGTCCTTAACAGGGTCCTGATCTTCAGGTGGCAGCAGAGAGAGGAGAGAGGAAAGAGAGAAAGGGAAGGAAGGGAGGGAGAAATGAAGAGGGAGAGAACTGGGAAGTGTTTGAGCTTTTGAATCCTCAAAGCCCACGCCCAGCGACACACCTCCTCCAATAAAGCCACACCTCTAAATCTTTTCAGAATAGCTCACCAACTGGGGACCAAGCATTTGCATATATGAGCCTGTGGGGATCATTCTCAGACAAACCACCGCAGGAAAGTATATGAGGGAAGGGCAGCCCCACCTAACATCTTTCCTTCTCCATTTGCTTGCAGGTCCCAACCAGTCCCCACAGTACAATCAGTCAGCTGCCTCCTGGACAGAACTAGACTGGTAAAACTTTTTTTTTTAATGAGACAAGAGTTTCACTGTGTAGGCATAGCTGTCCTGGAACTCACTATGTAGATCAGGCTGGCCTTGAATCCAAAAATCTGCCTGCCTTTGCCTACAGAGTGCTGGGATTAAATGTATGCACCACTATTGCCCACCTGACCCCAAAACCTGAAGTGGTCTTTTCTGCCAGGAAGCTGGGTCTCAATGTTTCCTAAAGGGGAGTGAGAATGGCCCCCCAGGGGGAGCTTAGATATGCTTTCTTACAACAAGATCTATTTTACAAAAAGAGAAGAAAAACAATTAAAGGTATCCTATATGCATAATTTCTCTCTCTCTCTGGGACTACCCTCAATTAGTCAGGGAAGGCCAACCAATGCATGTTTTGCTGGATGTTGTCAGCAGGACAAGTCTCTTTTCCTTAAAGGTTAGGTATGCTTTCCAACCCCACCTATCTTTTTTTTTTTTCTTTTACCTTTGATTTCCACCCTTATTCCAGAAGTTCCAAGATTCTATATCAAACCTTGAAGTGGAAACTTCTAGTTTCTTTGGAAAATTAGTTGTGTTGGTATTTTACTGGGGCAGACACATGAAGGAGTGTTTTCCTAAAGCAGACAGAGGTGGAAGGATGTTTTGCTAAATCAAATCCGTAATAGGACACATGATGTTAAGGACCCAACAGACAGTGGATGGCGCTAGATGGCCTGCAATTGTTATGACTTCATAGAAAGAAACACAGAAACAGCTCCTGGTGGTGTTCTGGTAGCTTCTTGCTGCTTCCAAGGACTTGGGCCAATTCACAAAGTGATGCCAGATGACACAGAGTTACATGAAGTTTTGATAAGTCAGACTAATCAAAACTGGTGGTGTATTGCTGAGGCAGGATGGGTGGGAGGACATGATGTTTGGAGGGAATATAAGCAGGACTCAACTGACAGTGACAGCTTGCATAGGATAGCTAACGTTGGAGCACATTGTTGGTCTCTTGTCTTCACTGACCTTCACTTTGTTGAGAGAGGCATGGCAGAGAACTTCTGGCATCCATGCTGGTCCTGGTCGCTCCTGCAAGACCCCTGTTGATTATTAAAAAAATCTAAGCCTACAAAACTCTACTCAAAGTACACGTGTTAGGGTCTAAGAATTGCTGAAGGAAAACACCAGGCTCAAATAGCATGCAAAGGCAAAGAATGTTTTTCTGCAGAAATAACTGATATGCAGGGGTCAACCATTTCCTCAAAATGGTGATCACCAGAGGAACTCACAGCCCCCTTTCATGTTGGGCTAGGGAAATTTTCCAGAAGAATTATGTACCCTCTAATATGATTGGAAGAGGGCAGAGCTGTGACATTAGTACAGTTTTTATTGGCTGCTATGTTAGTTTCATTATATTCAGTGAGACCTTGAAGAAGTTTGGAAGCCAGCTCAGTTCTGGTCTTGTTATCTCCTCTGGCCAGGTGTCCCAGGGACAGACTCAGCTCCAGACTTATCCTCCCCAAGTCAAGGCTGTCACCCATCAGTGACCCATTGTTAGTGGGTTCCTCTGAGGAGCCCAGAATACCTCTTGGGGAATTGAAACTTTTTTCCCAAGGTTTTCTATTTATTAGTGGCTCTCTCATATGTAACCTTGAAGCTGGGTTCTATGATGTAAAGGCTTAGGATTCTGTGTGGTCTCAATCCTAATTTTAATCATGATTCTTTTTGTTTGTTTTTGTTTTTGTTTTTCGAGACAGGGTTTTTCTGTGTAGCCCTGGCTGTCCTGGAACTCACTCTGTAGGCCAGGCTGGCCTCGAACTCAGAAATCCACCTGCCTCTGCCTCCAAAGTGCTGGAATTAAAGGCGTGTGCCACCACTGCCCAGCTTAATAATGATTCTTAAATGCTTTAACCTCCCTTCTAGTCCACTACTCACAGAGGTAGCGGAATAGAAAGGTTGTTAGGGGAAGTAGACATATTTAGAAATTGTTCTGTGGAGCAACTCCCATCTCCATTGTCAGGAAATCAGCAGTTCAGTTAAGAGGTCAGCAGTGGTAGCTCGATCCACTCGAAAATTCTTCACAAATTTACCAGCAGTCCAGTTCAGTAGTGTTGAGACAGCAGCCATGAATCAGCAATGGAGACAAAACTTAGCAGAAACAGCCAGGCCTCAGCTAAAACAGCATGAGTCAGCAGGAGGGATTAGGCCGGGAGAAGTTCTTTGCTGTGCTCTCTCAAGGAAGTGAAAATCACCAAGACCGAGAAGCTATGCAAACAAGCCCCTGCCACTGTCTGTTGAGTCCTATTTATACTTCCTCCAAATATCATGTCTTCTGTGGGTGTGGGTGTTGCCTCAACATGTCTTACCTCAGCATGTGAGTCTGTCTTAGCAAAACTTCACGAGTCTGTATCAGCTGACATCACTCTTGCCAATTGGCCTGAGTCCACAGAAGCGTCAAGAAGCCACAGGAACCGCATTAGAATTTTTTTGGTGCGTTTCTTGTTGGGAATTAGTTCTAATGCTTTGTCTTAATTCAGCTCCCAAAGCAGCACTTCCAGACCTGAGGGTTCCTGCCCTCAGCTGGCTTTGATTGGTAATAAAGAATTCCCCTACAGTCAATGGCTGGGCAGGGAGGCTCAGGTAAGGGACAGAGGGAGAGAGAGAGGACGCACAGTAAGAATCACCATGAGGGGGGTCGTGGGAGGGGGAGCAAGGAGAACAGACTTAAAGGCCCACTGCCATGTAAGAATCCAGGAAAGTGGCCCTAGGGACTACTCCCCCAATTGGGTCTGGAGTAGCAGAGATGAAATATAGATTTTCAAAGATATTAACTCAGGAATACCAGAGGGGGAATGTGCTAGCTGCAGGGAGGTTTAGAAGTGCCCAATCTGATACATGGGAGGTGGCATTTTCTGCTAGGAGGGGAGCCCTAATGGTACAATTAGCCTCACTGATCTCTCGTGTGAACATTTGAAGCATTTCCGGTATGCCACAGGGCTCTGTACACTACATGTGTATGGCTCAGTGCAGTCTGTTACACAGAAGCCATTCACCTCACTGGACAAGGCACTAATATGATGTTGAAGAGGTCTCTTCATTAACTGTGTCTCTTGATGTTCTCCATGACATGGTGATTAAAGAGACATGGTGGCCCACCTCTGAGCTCAAGTCAGCCAGGGAGCAAGCTTCTCCATAGGGTGGGTCCACCTTGCTATGAGTACAAGTGCTTAGGAAACCACCAGCCTTGCTGGCCCTTGTGAAAAACCTGACAGACAGCATTTTAGTTGGTTTCCTGCTTGTCCCCTCTTCTAACAAGGGTGAAGCTGCTGCATTTTGGTGTTTCTTTTGTTTGGTTGTTGTATTGTTCAGCTTGAGTTTATTAAGACAGGGTCTCTATATAGCACTGGCTCGGTCCTGGAACTCACTATGTAAATCAGGCCAGCCTCAAACTCAACAGAGATCTGCCTGCCCCTGCTTCTCAAGTGCTGGGATTAAAGGAATGTGCCACCATACCCCATTACAACTGTTTTCAGTCAGTTTTGGTAGGATGGTAGTTACTCTTAACAGTTTTCACTTTATGTGTTACAGATGCCATCTCACCTGTGTAGCACCCTGTCACCAAGGGCAGTCCTACACCCAAAGTTATAAAGCCAGATGAATGCTAGTGCAGCCCTTGATTGGTCCAAGAGACCCTTCCGATAACCCTTCTCTCTGGCCAATACCCTAAAAACACTGTTCCCATCTAAACAGGAAACAGGTCATAACGCCGATGACCCCATTCCCAGTAGCAGTCAGTGTCTGTCTTTCAGAGGGTTGAAGAGAAGGGGTCAAGGAAATTTGGACTGATCAGGAAAGCAGGGAACGGCTCTTGGAGAGGGATTGTTTCTCCATCCCCCTGGATGTTACAATTGGCCAGTTGAAAGAAATGCCTACAGGTGGGAGGAAAAGATCCCACTCAAGGAAGGACACCCCATGCCCAGGCAAAAGAGGGAGGGAGCAGGATTCTAAAAACCAACTTGGAGTTCCCTTGGTGGGCTCACACCCCTATGGAAGCTGTTTGTTCTAATACAGTCTACCAGGCCTCACACTCCTCTCCTCCTCTCTGTGGCTGTTGCTTCTGTTTCCTGTGTCTGAGGATGATGACTTCACTCCCATTTCTCTATCCCAGCCTCTGCTGCTGTCAAGTTCCTCTCCCGTGGTGACTGATCTTGGTCATCAACGTGACTGCATCTGAACTTAGTTAAAACCCAAGCTGCTGGGCACTCCTTCCAGGGCTGTTCTCCATCAGACTATCTGAAGCAAGAAGACACACCTGGAGTCTGGGCAGCTCCTATGAATGCTCACATAAGAGGACACGGAAGGTGACTGCATCTGTCTGAGGACCCTCACATGCTGGCAAGTCTGCCCTTCCTGCTCACGCTGTATTAGAACCACTCTCTGGGGTTTGAACAGAGACTGAAGACCAGCAGGTCTCCAGGGAACCTCCGCGCCTCCAGTGCCAGCCTGGGACTACTAAGACATCCAGCTCCTTTCACAGCTCAGTCTTCTGCCTTTCTTAGATATCCAATACTTTGTCCTGTGGAATTAACTCATTAGATCCCCTAGAAAACTGTCCCTTACCTCCGGAACCCTAAACAGAGGAAGACCAAGACCTTTTCAGAATGTTTCTAATATGCTTTTTCAAAAAGTTGCCACAACTGTAATCTGAGCACTAAGGCTGAGGCAGGAGGCTTGCTTTCAGTTTGAAGCCATCCTGGTCTACATGGCTTCTGGACAAGTCAGGGCTATATAGTAACACTATATCTGGGGTGGGGTATAGCTCAGTATGAGCTGGGGAGCTGGGCTGTTTCAGTGCCTCTAGCATAAGCTGGCTTGGTTGCACTTGGCTTACTGCCTGTGGAGACTGCCTCTGATGGCTATTCTTAGTTGTCAACTCGACTACATCTGGAATTCACTAAAATCAAATGGCTAGACACATCTATAAAAAGTTTTCTTCTCCTCTTCCTCCTCCTCCTCCTTTTCAAGACAGGGTTTCTCTGTGTAACAACCTTGGATGTCCTTGAATTTGCTTTGTAGACCAGACTGGTCTCAAACTCAGAGATCCTCCTACCTCTGCCTCGTGAGTGTTGGGATTAAAGTTATATGCCACCACTGCCCAGGAAGGGATTTTTTTTTTCTTAATTAGATCATTTGAAGTGGGAATACCCATTTCTCATCTGGATTTTTGAGGTGGGAAGATGCATCTTTAATCCGAGCCACAGCTTCTGCTGGCAGCCTATACAACGGATTAGTAAGAAGAAAGCTTGCTCTTTTGGCCTACTAGCTCTCTGCTGCAAGTCCAGTCCTTTACTGGTATTAGAAAGCCTACTTTGGGATTCCAGCATATACTGAAGATCGGCTAAGACATCGAGCCTCGTGAATGGAACAACTATTAGATCCTTGGACCTTCCATTTATAGGCATCCATTGATGGGTTAGTCAAACCACAGCCTGTGAGCCATTCTAATAAATCTCATATATATGTATATGTATATGTATATCCATCCATAAACATATCACATATGTGTACATATATACATATATGGGAGAGATATATGTGTGTATACATATGGGATTTATTAGAGATTCATTCTACAAGTCTGTTCCTCTAGAGAATCATGACTAACACATTCCCTCCCCTTCCCTTCATCCACACACTCCATTTTCAGTCCCCAGAACAACCTTGTTTGCCTATTTCCGGTGTAGGTGGGCTACTGGGCAGATTCCTGCCAGATTTGGAAGGAAGTGGCCATGTCAGTTGCATATCTGCTGATTTGTCTCAGGTCCAGAGCCTGGCACTGTTCTCCCAGCCTTTCTGATGCTAGGAATGGTGAACCAGGTCTCCATTTCTACAGGATGTTCTCATTGTCATGCCTGGAGGCAACAAGACAAGACAGGTTTCAGTCTGTCCTCTTGAGCCGTCTCAGCTAGTAGGGTTCTTGCCTGCTGTGGTCTTGGTTCCCAACTGTCATGAAGACAATCTTACAAAATGTGCGCACATGTCAGACTCCTGTGTCCCCTCAGCTTCTGACCTCTTGAGCTCTGGGTGACTCAGGAGCTTGAGTTCTGCTGACCTCTGCTGCTGTTTCTGACAAGCTTTTCCATCCCCCTGAAGCATCTTCCAGACATCAGGGCCTGTGCTAGTCCCCAGTCCCCAGTCTTCTGTGTTCTATCCCCAGCCTGACAATGTCTATCAGGACTATCCAGTAAGTGTTGACAGGAGGACTTTAGATGAGGCTCTTGACATGTGACACCCCGTTTCCTTCTTCAGCACCTACACCATTGGTGGAGCCTCCATCTTTAGGCCAAGTGGCCAAAATGGCAGTTGCTGTTAGGAATCAGAGCCATCTATAAAGTATATAGGCAACACAATGGGTTTGTGTGTCATTTCTTCTTCTTTTCTTCTTCTTTTCTTCTTTCTTCTTCTTCTTCTTCTTCTTCTTCTTCTTCTTCTTCTTCTTCTTCTCCTCCTCCTCCTCCTCCTCCTCTTCCTCCTCCTCCCCCCCTCCTTCTTCTTCTGGGGGTGGAGGTGAAAGTGAGTGTGATATGAAATTCTCAATTAAAATAACGTGAACAACAGCAACTAAGAATTAGAGCCATACACCGCTGCCTCAGGAATGGTGGCATAGCCAGAATGCCTAATGTGTACCACCCTACATTAAAATCTGATGTCCCAAGCAGGTGATAAAGGTCACCCAGCATCACCCCTTCCAAAGCCCATGCTCAGTTATGAGCCAGATCTGGCAGAGGAACAAGTCCAGGCCAGGTTCTTGCAAACATGAGGACCTCAGCCTGTGGTCACTCTGGCTTCTGTGCTTAGAACAGGGCTTAGTAGTTTCTCCAGGGATGTCCAGAGACTAGGAAGAAGGCAGACGTGGGTATCCCCAAAGCAGACCTGAGATCTGGGGGGCTCACAAGGAGGTAGTAGCATGTTTACAGGTGTGTAATCACAAGTAAATTAGTCTTGACTCTGCTTATAAGTAAGGAAACTCTGGCTCAGAGAGAGCAATCTTGGTTCCCCAATCAAAAGCTCCATGAAGCTTCCACCCTCAGCTTCCACCCAGGCCGTCCCATTAGTGGGAGCAGAGAGGCAGCACTCGGGCCTGGACTGCTTTACAGAAGTCCTCAGCCTCTTGGCTGTATCAGGCTACCGATCCCAAAAAACCTTTTCCTTAGCCAGATGGCATTTGTGCTTGACTGGAATCCAGGGCCATTGGGATCAAGACCAGGACATAGTGAGGAAATGGATTTGGAACGTCAGAACATAATGTCAGGAGGCACAAGAGTTCCAACCTGTCCATTGGCCGGCTGTGTCTCATCTCAGGGACTCAACACTTGCATTGGTAAAGTAAACCTTTTGCACACATTGCTCTTGGAGTTGGAGACCAAGGCTGTGTACAGTGCTTTTCCTAGCCTCAATTTCTGGCTAAGGGGAAATAGGAGTGGCTGACTAGGGTCATACAGCTTTAACTTATGTTTCTCAGGCAAGTAAACCCAGCAAGGAGGTAACAAACTCAGGAAGCACCCCAAGGCATGAGTGAGTCTGTTTGAGCAGGTAGGGGAGGGCTTGGGGACCCTGAGCAGCAAATTTAGAAGAACAACCATTCGAAGAAATGACAAAGTCCAGGAATGTGTAGGAAGAAGGTAATTCAAAAGAGTTTGGAGGCCAGGATGCAATTGACAGCAACCCAATTCAAACAGGCTTATCTACAGAGCAGTATGGCAGCCCTAGGGGGGTCAGGCCCATGAGCTCCATTCAGAAGTCTTTTGACTGTCCATTTCCTGCCTCCAACTTCCCCAGTCTTGGTTCCTTTTCAGGCAGCCTCTCTCACTAGCAACTCTGCACTTATTCTTACCATTTGTGATCCTGAGGAAAGAGCAGGTGTTTCTCAGTGGTCACCTTAGAAGTCCTCCAGTCATTTGGCATTGAATGTTCTGCCAGCAAGAACCAATCTGTCTCGCTGAGCCATCTCTCCAGCCCCACACTGAAGATAATTGACTTAAGTACTCACTGGCCAGGTCTTAGGTCACATAACCAACCCTGGGGCTGGAGAGGTTCAGTATTCTTCCTGTAACCTGACATTGGGGTGGGCTGGGTCCCCAAAAGGACAATTGCAATGGGCAGGGGTCCTGCTCTACTGTGCTGGCTAGTTTTATGTCAACTTGACACAAGCTAGAGTCATTTGAGAGGAGGAAGCCTCAAGAGAAAATGCCTCTCTAAGAACCTGCTGTGGCAGGAGAGTGGTGGCTAATGTCTTTAATCCCGGAAGGTGAATCTCAGTTCAAGGCCGACCTGGTCTACAGAGTGAATTCCAGGACAGCCAGGGCTACACAGAGAAACCCTGTCTCCAAAAAAAGGACAATTTTAAATTGGTGATTGGTAGGGGAAGGTCCAGCCTATTATGGGTGGTGCCACCCCTGCACTGGTGGTCCTGGGTTCTATAAGAAAGCAGGCTGAGCAAGCCATGAGGAGCAAGCCAATAAGCAACATCCCTCCATGACCTCTGCATCAGTTCCTGCCTCCAGGCTCCTGCTCTGGCTTCCATCAATGGACTGTGACAGGATATGGAAGCCAAATAAACCTTCTCCTCCCCAAGTTGCTTTAATCATGGTGTTTTATCACAGCAATAGAAATCTCTCTATTGAGGAGTACTCTGGATCCTTCAGTGTCTAGGAGGGCCTAGGCCTGGGGTGGAAGCGAGAAGCCAATGGGAGATGGGTGACAGGAAGGGTTGGACCATAGAGCAGCATGTGAGGGGTAAGCCACTGGAAGGCAGGTACATAATTGGGGATTATGGAAAGACAATGAGGAATAATGACAACCTGAAAGGCACCCAGCAGCTCATGAAATGTCTCCAGTGGGTTAGCAGGGCAAGAGTCAGGTTAGGGGTTTTACCAGGACTTGGAGAAGAGCCACAGAGCCAGAGCCAACCCTTAGCCTTCAGGAAACCTCAAATACATCCATGGAAGCAAGCTAAGGCTGTTTCCTAGGCCCAACTGTCATGACCCCATGGACTGGGTCATCTGAAGTCATTGCCTCACTGACCTGCTTGTGGATGGCCCAGTCCAATTCAACATGATACCTGGCTATGCTCTTGGCAGGGAATCTTCAGCCAGTTCCAGACTTCACGAGGCAGTGAATTGACCACTTAGGGCAGCTCGGTCTGCTTCATGAGCACACATGACAAGAAACACTGGTCCCTATCCACCCTCAGTCACCGGCAGGGCCCTTCTCTATTTTTTTTTTTTTAAATGTGATACAGGGAAAGAGCACCCTGTAATCCTCATCAGCATCCTGTAAACCTCATCTAACTCTGGTTCCAGCTCACTCCACCTTGTACGTGTACATACTGTTCCAGAACCTTCTTGCTCTTCCATTTGGCAAAATTGTCCGTAATTACGTTGCACTAGATCCTGAGATTTAATTCCCAACATGTAGAAGCTCCTATCCTTTATATGCTGGACACTGCAGCGACCCAAGGGTGGGAACCCACTTCTACAAGACTTCTCCACTGTCAGGGCACACATGTCCCACCTCTGCCAGCGCAACCTGTTAGTTGTCTAGCTGGTCTTAATGACCCTCGACTCCCCTGCAGGGACCCCAAGCAGCCTCCAGCGCCCACAAGAACGACAATGGTCAAGGTTGGAACCGTTTATTGCGCCTAAGGAAGGCGGCGGGCGGAGCAAGGCGCCGCGCAACCTAAGCCCGCGGTGGCCATCGGCGGGCACGGTAGGCAGGCGCCGTCAGGCCATTGGCGCCGCCGGGCCGGTAACCATGACGACGGCCGTTGCCAAGGGTGAGAGCCAATGGAGGCGTCGCCAGGGCCGTTTCAAAAAACCTAAAGCAAACAGAACGCAGCATCGCTGGGGGAGGGGCGGGGGAGGGGACAGGGATCAGGGACCTGGGCCAGGCCGAACCCTACGGAACGGGTACACCAGGGTGGGAGGGGGGGGGAGATAGAAAACTCGACAATGTCGCCAGACACAAGGGACGTCACTTGCGGCCCTTGGGCACCTTAGGCACGCTGGGTTTGGCTGCCTTCTTCACCTTCTTCGTGCTGGCAGCAGCCGCCGCCGCCTTCTTGCTCTTGTGCGCGCGCCGCTCGGGCTGCGGCCTGGCGGGCGTTCTGTCCGCCGCCGCTGCCGCCGTGCGCGCGGGGCTGCTGGCCGCCGAAGCTCCACGCCGCTCCGCGACGCCCTCCAGCTTCTTGCGGTTCAGCTTGAAGGATCCGTTGGCTCCGGTGCCCTTCACCTGCAGCAGCGTGTCGTTCTGCACCAGCGCCCGGATAGAGTACTTGAGGTAGGTGCGCCCGTTCTGCTGGTCGAACCATGCCACCTTCCGGGCCTCGGCGTAGATGCGCGCCAGGGACGAGCCGCCGCGCTCCCCCAGTCTGCGGATGGTCTCCACCACTAGCTGGCTGTACTTGCCCGGCTGGTTCTTCTTGCGGTTCTTCCTTCTCTTGGGCTGCGTGGGCGTTGCAGAGCCGCTGGCCTTGGCCGTCTTTCGGGCCGTCCCGTCGGCGCTCGTCGGCGGCAGGGCCTCCTCAAGCTCCACCGACATGGTGGCCAGCGGGTTGGTGGCAGGCGGCGCGCGGTAGCCGGGGGGCCGCGCCGGGAAGAGGAAGGCGAGGGGCCGCGGCGGCGCCGGGGGACTAGGGGCGCGCGGCGGCTCCAGGCGGGAGCGGCCGCGGCCGGGCCTGGGACCGGGCGGCAGGGCGGAGGCGCGGGCGGGGGCCGGGCCGGCCGCGGCGGGGCTTAGGGAGTGAGATGCGGAGAGCCTGCAGGGAGCGCGGCGGGGCTGCGCCGGCTCCGAAGCTCTGGGCGTGCGCGCTGCGCTCTGGCGGAGAGCGCGCCCCGCTCCGCTTTTATTTCCCCGTGGCGGACCACGTTGAGAACAACAACAGCCTGGGCCCAGGCCAGCGCCAACTTGTGCTTCTTGGAGCGCCTTCCGCGGCCACTGGCTCCCTCGCCCGCGGCTCCCGGACGCGGATGCACCCTCAGCAGTGTGCCCTGGCCAGGGTCCGAGCCCGCTGCGCAGCGCAGAGGCGGCCTGCGCCTAGGAAGGGCTCAGCGGAGGGGCACAGAAGTGTGTACCCCAGGCTACAGGAGCGTGGAGGAGGGGGGCGCTCGGTTTGGAAAGGATTAGTGCGGGCCCCGGGCGAGACCTCAAGACCCAGAACTTTGCAGGTGGCAGACAAGAGTGCTCTTCAGGCACCTGAGTTAGTTCTGGGCCCAGGGGACCACAGCCCTACCCGCAGGAAGGGCATTAATTTGTCCCAACTAACACAGGGTACGCCCTCACGCGGCCGACAGGAGCAACGCAAAGACCGAGAAGGTGCTGGGGCGGGGGTCTCCTCTGGATCCTAAGGGGAACAACAGAAGGGAACTGCCCTGAGATTGCACGTCTGGAATCTTGGGCTTTGGACGCCTGGCATCTCAAGGATGAGTCAGTGCTGGCACGACCACAGAGGCCTCTCTCTCCAGACACTTCCTCACCACACTCTGGTCCTAAGTACTCCAGTTTGTGATGCTTAAGTAGCCATCCTTAGTCCCCTAAGAATTAGATGGGGGCTCCAGGATGGGCAAATGTAAAGTAACCCCCTGAGGCACCTCCTTAAAAGGGTGTGGCAGGGACCAGCTTTAATGCAACACTTGTTGAGGGAGGGCTTGAAGGAGGTGGGGGTACAGGAAAGGACCTGAAAGCCTGGGAAGTAGGCCAACAGTAGAGAAAGGGATGTTCAGGCAGTGGCCAGCCTGTGGAGGACATAGTAGATAACAGTTAAAATGGTCCAGGCCAGCTTTGTTCTGATAGGTGTCAAGCAGTTTCCTGGCCTCTTGGGTAAAGAGAGCAAGCGACTGACTGTAGATCAAGAAGGCCCAGATTCTCGGCCATCAGAGATGCCTTTCAAACTCAGTACTCCTGGGTGTACTTGGCTCCTCTGCCCCCCGCCCCCCGCCCCACGTCCCCATCAAAGGAGGGTAGTAAGGACCATCAGGAAGTGGCCAGGGTTTAGCAGAGACCAGAGCCCTAGTCATCCCTTTGTGACCCTATTGTCATCAGGAGGAGGGCCTACGGGCCTGTTGAGCTTTAAGGGACAGCGGGATAGGGTGCAGGCTCTCCAGGACTCACTATCCTCTCTTTCTGTAAACGCCATCCATGGACTGATGACACTTGCTCCTATTTCCAGGCAACCAGGAGCCCACTGCTTTATGCCCTGTGCGCTGGGATGCTAGCCACAGGCTCAGGTGGAAGCTTCAGTCAGGACTGATGTCTTTCACCGGACTATCTATTGGTTCTATCAATCTGAGGTAAGATAGACAAGGCAACATGAGAATAGTCCCTCTTGTATTTAGTTTGTCTTTCTTGCTAAGAGTCAGGAAACTTCAATACAATGGATAAACCCAAAATTGCCCACAGAGGTACTGTCCCCCCCCCCAAGGCATCTAACCATCAAATAATTAGGCAAGAATGCTTAGAGCGTTGAGTTGTTACCTTATCAGTACTTCTCTAATCTCTAACATCTAAGAATGCATCTCATAAAAACCTTATTTCATTCACAAAAGGAAAATTAAGATTTCAAAAAGTGAGCTAGTGCATATATTTTTACTAAACTTTTAAACTTTGCTTGCACTTTAATGAAGTGGAAACTTAAGAGTTCTTTGGAAAGTCGGTTGCATAATGTTTTGCTGAGGCAAATGTGAAGGGACATTTAGCTGGAATGGACACAGGTGAGAGGCTAAGGCAGACTCGTGAAGGAATATTTAGCTGAAGCAGACACAGGAGAGAGGATGTTCTGCTAAAGCTAGCACATGAAAGGACACGTGATGAAGAATTCTTTGCTAACAACACGCATATATTGGTCAGCATCACATTGTGTGGTTGAGCTGCATTTGCTGGGACTCCATAGAAAGAAACGCACCAAAAAACTTCTGGTGGTATGCTGCATTTTCTTGCCACTTCTGAAGACTCCGGCTGATTGGCAGAGTGATGTCAGCTGAGACAGATGCTGAGGCAAGCCCCGTGGCTGAGATGTGATGTTTGGAGGGTGTAAATAGGTTCTACCTAGGACTCCTATGGACAGGGACAGAGCTGACTTGGCCTTCGCTTCCCTGAGAGAGGCACAGCCGAGAACTTCCTGGCCATTTCTCCCTGGTTCCTCCTGCTGACTCCAGCCGAGGTTGAGGCCTGGCTGTCTCTGCTAGGTAATGCCACTGCTGCTGATTCATGCTTGCTATCCTATCCCAACTCTACCGAACTGGACTGCGGGTGTATCTGTGAAGTGTCTGCGAGTGGATTGAGCTGCTGCTGCAGACCTGTGCACTGAACTGCCGATTTTCAGTGAACACAGACTGGAGTTGCTCCAAAGAACTTTCTAAACACGTGCACTTTCCCTGTATCCTTTCTTTCTCACTATCTCTAGTCGGTGGTGGGCTTCAAGGGAATTAAAGTGTTTGACTATCATTAAAAAATAGGTGTTTGAAAAAAATTAAAGTTATTATTTAAGCTTTGCTTAATCTTTAAACTGTATTGTAAATTATATTCTCTGAGGAATATAACCTGCAAAGTCATTGTAAAGATGTAAAGAGTGTGACTTCTGTGTGTGCGGGCACCGGCCACGTGTAGAGCAATTGTTGCTGTGGGGCTTGGGTGTCTTTCTTAGTCACTCTGCACCTTATTTTCCCAGACTGGGTCTCCCATTGAAACTGCAGCTCACCAATTCAGCTAGCCCGGGTGGCCAGCAAGCACCAGGAATCTGCCTGAGACTGTCTTGGCAGTGCTAGAGTTATCGATGTTCAAAGACAAACCCAGCTGGGTACCAGGATTGCTCCTCAGATACTCCTGCTGGAGCAGCAGGCACCTCACCCACTCATATCCCCCCATTTCCTTCCCCCCTCTCTTTGTCCCTCTTCCCTCTCCTTCCCCTCTTCTTCCCCACACATGCCCATGTCTTGGAACTGTGTATTATCCTTTTGTCAGTGGTAAAGGGACACAGACACAACTCCACACTGTCACACTCAAGAGTTCCCATGATTTTTTAGGGACCTCCATTCAGGCACAACTAATTTGCTGCTTTGATGCAGAAAAGAATTTCAGGACTAGCCAGTGTGAAGCAGAGCTGGAGATTTCGTTAGGAGGATGCTTGGGAGCTTGAAAGCACACCCAGGACTGTGGGTGTGGGCTTCGGTAATGGAGTCAAGAGAAGTTCTCTTAGCGTTAGCCATGCGTACCATTTGGTGGCTCTCAGGTTGCACCTCCAAAGAGTGCTAAGAAATTTCTCTTTTCCCTTCTCTGTTCAGGAAGAGCAGGAGACTACATTCAGCCGTCTATGTAGAGAGGAAGAAATGTGGTGCCTTCCTCTCCCCCTCTTCACCTTATTTTTCAAAGATATTTTATTTTGTGGCTATGAGTGTTTTGCCTGCAGGTATGTCTGTGCACCAAGAGTGTGCAGGGGTCAGGAGAAAACATTGGATCTCCAGGAACTGGAGTTACAGATGGTTGCAAGCCACCGCGTGTGTGTTAGGAACTGAATTTGGGTTCTCTGCAAGAACCTAACCGAGTTCTTTTAACCACCGAGCCACCTCTCCAGTCCCAGTCCCTTTTGTTTTGAGACAGGGTTTCTCACTGAACCTAGAGCTATTGTGCTAGACTGGCTGGCCAATGACACTCCAGGTTCCCACTCCCGTTATTGGGATTTTAGAGGCATGCTGTCTTCCTGGGCTTTTCTGTCGGTGCTAGGAATTTGAACTCAAATCCTCCTGTTTTTCACATCAAGAAGCACTTTACCCACTGGGCCGCCTCTTTTTGATAGGTGAGATGCCTGGGTGGCTCCAGAGGTGTCTTGGATAGAATCATCTGATTAGCTAGGCCTGCAGAAAGGGTTCAGTGTGAGTCCTTTCCCTGTAATGAGGTTCCTGGTGAGATCCTAGGAAACTGTAGGTTTATGGCTAGAGAAAGAGACAGGCCTTAACCAGAACCGGGTTGGAATTCTTGCTTCTCTGCTGGTGAGAGGCTTGAACCACATTCCTGGGGGAGGGGCTTCCTCTTCTCATGGCCTTTCTTTCCCCTCTGTCCTTTCTCCCTCACTTTACTTGCTGAATGTTGAAACTCACCGGGCTCTGCTTCACTCTGACATCCTGAGTGTGATTAGCTCCTCATCAGAACCTAATGTGTTGTTCCAGCAACAATGCAGCCATCCTCAACCCTCCTAACGCCGTGACTTTACTACAGTTCCAGCAACAATGCAGCCATCCTCAACCCTCCTAACGCCGCGACTTTACTACAGTTCCAGCAACAATGCAGCCATCCTCAACCCTCCTAACGCCGCGACTTTACTACAGTTCCAGCAAGAATGCAGCCATCCTCAACCCTCCTAACGCCGCGACTTTAATACAGTTCCTCATGTTGTCACAACCCCCATCATAAAATTATTTTTGTTGCTACTTCATAACTATAATTTTGCTGTTATGAATCGTAATGTAAATATCTGTTTTCCAATGGTGACCCGTGAAAGGGTCCTTCTGCCTCCATGAAAAGGTGTGGTGGACCCCAGGTTAAGAACTGTTGTACTGTTTCAGTACATTGGATGAATGTTCCTAAGAATCTCCAGTGAGGGAAAGGAAAAAGCTGAGGGCAGAGCTGGAGCTTGTTTCCTGGAAAGAGATTTCACAGGGTTCTGACAGCTTATCTGAGCACCTTGTTGGAGGAGGCAGGCAGGATACTGTTGGGGGTGGTGCTGGGTCTCTGTTCCTGTGCCTCCGTGTGGCCACTTCATCTTTTTTCCTCTGTCGAGTGTTCAGTTGACCTGTTGAGGATTGGTAGCCGAATTTGGGCTGCTGCTAGGGCCCAGCCCCTGCTCCTAACTGCTTCTGTACCAGTTTCATATCATGTGGAGAAGGTAGCTTCAGGAAATGATTGACGAGAACCAAGGTACAGCCTGGCTGAAGTTTCATATGTATCCTGGCGGGGGGGGGGGGGGGGGGGGGGGGGGGGGGGGGGAGGGGTGGGGGGGAGAGAAGGACCAGGACTAAACACCTGTACCCTGCAAGCTGAAAGGTCTTGAATGGTGGGGCTCAGAGGGGACACCGAGATGGATCATGGGAGCAAGGAGTTTATTAGAAGAGGTATTAATTCCATGGACAGACAGCAGCATGGCCTGAGGACAGAGGACAGGTCATCTGCAGACAGAGTCTGGGTCCCTTCAGATCCGCAGCAGGAAGAGGTTTCACAGCCAGGCTCTCTCATCCTGCAGTAGAGAAGGGGAGAGGACTGGGATGTGTGGCCACAGTAGCCATCCATAGCTAGTTCTTCAAGTGAGAAATCTGGGCACTTGAAGTCTGTTAGCTAGAGATTCACAAACTGAGCCCTCAGTGTGGTGCCTGTCAGGATCTGAGTCAGGAGGGCCTGCAGGTGTGATGGCTGAGCAGCAGTCTGGTTTGGAGTCTCTCCTAGGCCTCCAGCCAGGTGCCCTCCAGGTCCTGAAAATGGAGGGCCTGTGGTGTCCTAAAGCCATGGGCAGAGCCTGGAGGCTGTGCCCTTACCTTCTGGAATGGGGTGAGGGAGGGATGTTCTCCCTTTTAGGGACATCAAATGGCTTTAAGTCTGGAAGGGAGCACAGAGAAACAGTCTCAGTTACCTTTAAGATGGTGCCTCTAAGATGGAATGAGTATTGCGAAGCCAGAATGGGGTGCTGTTATTTGACTGGGACCCAGTTTTTGGCCCTACCCTCCCATAGGCAGTGAGCTAGCAGGGGGCTGGTCAGTGGAACCTGGAGTACCCAGGCCAGAGTGAAGTGTCTACTGGAGGTGAGCAGAGGGGCTCCAGATAGGTGCAGACCTTAGCTGCAGACTGTCTTGGCTTTGATGTTTTGAGCAAGCATGTCATAAGGAGACCCTTGTGGGAAGGACTGAGAGCCAGCAGACCAGGCTTCACTGGAGAGCTTGAATCCTAGGTACGGACACTTCTCATTCTAGGATTCTGGGCCTGAGACACCTGCTGCATTGATCATGGCCATACCTGAGACACTGCTCCAACAAAGAGGTGACCCGCCCCCTGTCCTGCACAGAAGCTGTGCAGGACCATGTAGAGATTCCAGGATGGAAATGGAGGCACTGGCTTGGTGTGCTTGGTGTCTTGGACAGAGTCATAGCACTAGCCTAGTCCAGGTTTCAGATTCCTTTTTCATCACCTTCTGGTTTGCTTAAGTGCCTTGAGCCCCACTTCCATCTCTGTTGCTGTAATAGCCAACAGATCTGAATTTGGAGGGCACCTGCTCAGATTTCCAGGGTTTCTTTTTTTGGTTTTTCAAGACAGGGTTTCTCTGTGTAGCCCTGGCTGTCCTGGAACTCACTCTGTAGACCAGGCTGGCCTCGAACTCAGAAATCCTCCTGCCTCTGCCTCCCAAGTGCTGAGTATTGGTATCAGGCTCTGAACCCAGTGACATCATATCTAGGCGACCCATCTTCTTCACCCCATCTTTGCCCTATCTCCTGAATACCCACACCCCAGCCCCCAAACCATTTGGTCTGGAGTGATCTGTTCTAAGCTGTGCAGACGTCCAGCGCTGACATCTAACACTGGTGCATTGGGCTGAGATTGAAGGGTACCGTGACCTGTGGAGCAGCGGCTGCCACAGCCACTGGCTGCTGTGACCATGCAGGACTGACACCATGTGGCCTGCTGCTACTGCTGCCGCTGCAGCCACCACCACAACCATCGCCCCTAAGCCACATGGACTCCATCCGCTGCTACCTGCCTTCACTGACCACTGAATTTCCACAGCTGCTGCAGACCAACTCCACCCACTGCCGCAGGCTCACAAAACTCCCACCGTGTGAGCTGTGCCACTACAGGTCCCCCCCCCCACACACACACACACGTTGTGCTCTGCCACGTGGGCTAGGCAGCCAGACAGGCCTACACAGACCTAACAGTTCCACCTTTTCTGATACCAGACTACGGAAGCCCCCCCCCCCCCAACCACTGGCATATTGATTGGTAAGGAGCTTCCAATTGGTGGGAGGGGCCCTAGACGCCCAGATAGGGCCTGGCCAGTCTTTCCTGGGCTGAGGGGTTGGCGTTTCAATGCCCCAGTTCATATGACTGGCCTCCTGGCTGACCTATGACTTAGGACTTTGGCCGTTTTGGGTGATTTCCCCCCAACCAAAAGCAGTTCACAGCCCCCCCAAGCTCTTGCAGCAGCCGGAAATCCTGGTTGAACTGCTTTCTGGTGATGTCTGGGAGTTCACTGAGGCTCCTAGATATTCTTGTGACGACCTGATATCTAGGCTGTTACCTGATTCGTTACCGATTCTTCTCTTGGGACACCGATACGAATAGCTCTGTAACAGCCCCCCGCCCCCCCCCCCCCCCGGTCACCCAATGGGCACTACATTGTCTTAGGCTGTACCCCCAGACACCCCATTGGGTTGTCTCCTAAAAACCTTAAATCTCTAAAATTAATGCCTGATTAGAGGCCTTCCAAATTGATATACCTCTGCAATGAGGTCTGGATTCGGTACCCTCTAGATAATGCTTTAAAATGGTCACCTAATGGCACGCTAAACCCAGTCATTTTATAAGGGTCTTCATACATACTGCCAGCAGTCTGGTAAATGGAAAGAGGTTCCCTATATCCAAGCATTCATCTACCTTTGCTCTAATCCCTCCATGTGTTCTGCCTGTTTCTCACCCCAGGTTCTCTTAGCCATGAAACCTACTCAACCCCCATTAGACAACACCACACCCTTAGATCCAGCTGACGAACCTCCTCCCTTCCGTCGCAGACCTGTTTCCATGCCGCCGGTTTCTTCTCACCAGGACACCTCAGAGTCTCCTAGCCTGACCTCTCCAGACCCCTCTCCTCCTGTGCCAGCTGCAGGCCACTCTAATCACCCTGCATTGGCTCCGACCTTTACCCCTTTCTATCACTCGTTCTAAGGCCACAGGCAAACCTCCGATTCCTTCTCCTCCAGGGACACCTAAACCAGCATCTGTCCTTCCTCTAAGGGAAGTGTCTGGAGCTGACAGTCTGGTCAGAGTACATATCCATTTCTCACTGAGTGAACTTTCTCAGAGAGCAGACTGGGTTCCTAGACGTCTAACTCCTCCGCCTTTATTAAAGAGTTCCAGTACATCACTCAGTCTTACAGCTCGACTTTCCGTGATGTGCGTATGATTCTCACTAACAATTTACTTCCTGATAAACGCAGGCGAGTTTGGGAAGAGGCAAAAACGCATGCAGATCAGATTCATCAGACAGACGGAACATAGCCAATCAGATCTGAGGCGGTTCCTGACCAGGATCCTCGATGGGATTATAATTCCGCAGGTGGGATCTTAGCTAGAGATAGATTTATAACATGCCTTTTGGCAGGCCTAAGGAAGGCAGCCTTAAAGCCAGTAAACTTTGAGAAACTCCAAGAGGTTGTCCAGGACAAACAGGAAAACCTGTCTCAGTTTTTTTTTTTTTTTTGGGGGGGGGTTGTTTTTTTTTTTTGGTTTTTTTTGGTTTTTCGAGACAGGGTTTCTTTCTCTGTGTAGTCCTGGCTGTTCTGGAACTCACTCTGTAGACCAGGCTGGCCTCAAACTCAGAAATCCTCCTGCCTCTGCCTCCCAAGTGCTGGGATTAAAGGTGTGCGCCACCACCGCCAGGCCCATCTCAGTTTTTAGAACGCCTTACAAAGGCTTTATTGCAGTATACTAATCTGAACCCTGAAAACCCAGAAGGTAAGCTTCTGATGACCTACTTTTTTTCCCAGAGCTACCCTGACATAAAAGCTAAACTTAGGCGATTGGAGAGGGGAACCCTAACTCCACAGGTGAAAGTCTTGACGCTGGCCTTCAAGGTGTACCATGAGAGAGATGAGAAAGCCCGAAAACAGAAATACCACATGCTGGCAAAGGCTATTTGACCAGCCTCAGCTGCTACCCCAGACTTCTGGTCTTTAAAGACTCAGGGACCACCAGGCCCCTGCTATAAATATGGTCAATATGGTCATTGGGCAAAGGCTTGCCCCAACCCCAGCAAGCCAAGGGGATTGTGTCCTAGGTGCCATCAGAAGGGACATTGGGGTGTTGATTGCCCTCATGTCGCCCAGAACAGAGGGACATCGCTCTCAGAAAACCCTTCAGCTGTACTTGAGGACTGATGGGGTCCGAGGTCTCCCGACCCGACCACGCCTATCACTAGCAGGGAGTCCCGGGTAGATATTATGTTATGTGGAAGACCCATCTCCTTCCTCTTGGACACTGGGGCCACTTACTCGGTCCTGATGGAGTTTTGGGGACCCACCTCACCTTCGCATTTTTCCTATTGTCGGGGTAGGAGGACAACCCTACCTTCCTCACCAGACTCCCCCACTTAGTTGCATTTTTAGGGGTGTACCTCTCATCCATTCCTTTTTGGTAGTGCCTACATGGCCTGTCCCCTTCTTGAGAAGGGATATTTTAGCTAAGTTGGGAGCCTCTATTTCCTTTGCTCCCCCAATTTGCCTAAACCCAAGCTCGCCAGCAGTTCCTCTGTTCCTTCTTCTAGCCAGTCAACCTACTAATACCTAACATGTTATTTCCCTTACCAGCTTCTCAGGTGGACCCCAGAGTTTGGGACGTCCAGAACCCCTGTTGCTAAACATCATTCTCCTGTTGTCATCCAGTTACTGGACTCTACCAGGTACATCACCCAAGCTCAATAACTCCTCTCTCTCCAGAGCCTCAGGGGACTTAAACCTATCATTCTGACCTCTTAAGGTCTCTAATCCTTCACTCTACCTCTTCCCCCTTTAACACCCCTATACTAGCAGTTAAGAAACCTAATGGCACCTATCGCCTGGTTCAAGACCTCAGACGCATTAATTCTGCAGTGGTTCCCCTCCATCCTGTTGTGGCTAACCCTTACACACTTCTTTCTACTATCCCCTCGGAGACTTCTCATTTCTCAGTCCTAGATCTCAAGGATGCCGTTTTCTCTATCCCTGTAGACACTCAGTCACAGAACATATTTGTCTTTACCTGGACAGATCCTGACACTCATTTCAACCCAACTTACCTGGACTGTTCTACCGAAGGGATTCTGGGACAGCCCACACCTATTTGGCCAGGCCCTGGCTTCTGACTTGCTCTCTTTATCTGTCCCTAGATCTAAGATTGTACTTTACGTAGATGATGTCCTTCTCTTCAGCCCCTCTCTAGAGATTAGCCAAGCTGATACAGCTGCTCTTCTAAATTTCCTTTTCAGTCGAGGCTATAGGGTCTGACCTTCTAAAGTCCAGCTGTCCACTCCTCAGGTCACCTATTTGGGACTAATAATTACCCCAATCCACAAGGCTAATACCTTAGATAGAAAGAATCTGATTCAGTCTCTTAACTGTTCCTTCTGCAAAGGAAGAGATTTTCTCATTCCTAGGAATGGCTAGCTTTTTGTGTTCCTGGGTTCCTTCCTTTTCCCTGCTTTCTCACCCCTTACATGAAGCAGCATTAGGCCCCACCCATGGACCTCTTCTCAAACCTGTTACTAAGCCCTTTCAAATGCTCCAACAGGCTCTCCTTAAGGCCCCAGCCTTACATCTCCCTGACCTGCCTCGTCCTTTTTCCTTCTATGTAACTGAAAAGGAGGGATTTGCCCTTGGAGTCTTCGGTCAACAACTGGGACCATCTTTTGCACCTATAGCATACTTGTCAAAAAGACTAGATCTGGTGGGCAGTGGTGGCGCACGCCTTTAATCCCAGCACTTGGGAGGCAGAGGCAGGCAGATTTCTGAGTTCGAGGCCAGCCTGGTCTACAGAGTGAGTTCCAGGACAGCCAGGGCTACACAGAGAAACCCTGTCTCGAAAAACCAAAAAAAAAAAAAAAAAAAAGACTAGATCTAACCATCCAGGGATGGGCACCTTATATTTGTACCTTAGGAGCTGCTGAACTCCTTATTTGAGAGTCAAAGAAACTAACCTTGGGGTTGCCTATAACTGTCCTCTCTTCTCACAACCTGTCACAGCTCCTAACTTATAAAGGCTTTCAGACTTTACCTCCCTCCAGGGTTCTTTCTCTTCAGGTAGCTCTAATAGAAGACTCTACCCTCACCTTTCAATCATGCCCACCTCTTAATATTTCCAATCTTCTTCCTCGACCTAATAATATTAACTACTCCCTATCTCACTCCTGCACTGAAACTTTAGAGGAACTACTACCTCATCCTTCACACATACAGGAGGGCACATTGCCTCAAACCATCTATACCTGGTATACAGATGGAAGCTCCTTTCTACATGAAGGGGCCAGGAAAGCTGTCTATGCCATAGTGTCAGACACTGAGGTGGTGGAGGCACAGGCCCCCTTCCTGCTCATACCACCAACCAACAGGCTGAACTAATAGCCCTTACTCGTGCCTTCCAACTGGCACAGGGACAATCCCTCAACATCTACACAGATTCCAAATATGCTTTCCATATCCTCCTGTCCCATGCTGCTTTCTGGAAGGAGCACAGGTTACTTACCACAAAAGGAGGATCAGTAACTAATGCAAACCAAATTATGGCCATGCTAAAAGCCTCCTGTTTCCCCACAGCTATTGGGATTGTCCACTGCAGAGCCTACCAGATAGATGACTCTATTGTCTCTAAGGGAAACAACCAAGCTGACAAGTCAGCTAGAGCTGTGGCCCTTAGGGGCCTAGACTCATCTCACCCTCCCCAGGACATTCTTACACTACAACCCACATCCCCACCTACACCCCCTGACGCTCATCAAACTCTGTCCTATCTTCAACTCTTTCATCCTAACAGCTAAGCGTTGATTATTTCGTTAAGACCCACCTATAGCCCACTCCTAAGGACTTAAGTTTCTTAAAAGCTATCATTGCTTCTTGCAAAATCTGTCAGATGTCAGATCCCAACTCAAGGTATCATAGCATCCCTTTTCCTACCCATCAGGCTAGAGGTTCTTTTCCTAGAACTGACAGGCATCTTGACTTTACCCACATGCCCGCTGTTAAAAGCACCAAGTACTGCAAGTCCTAATTCCCCTTGACAATTAACTAATAAAGGAGAGATAGTTTTGCTGAAAGTAGAGTAAGCTGTTAGTTATCAACAGATAAATTATATAGACTATGATAAATTGTTGGCTGTTTACATTATTGCTACTCATGTGCTCACAGCAGTCCTTTGACAAAAGAAACCATTAATGTGGATTTATCTTTCCTCATCTACAAATAAAGTTTGAACATCCTATTATAAAATTATTATTGTGTTAATACAAGATTATAAGATAGAATCCTAAAAACATTTTAGATAAAAGGTTTATTCCTTATTCCAAATAACAAATTGGTTATTGAAAAATAATATTTGGCCTATTACATGACAAACTTTTTAGACAAATTTGATAATCATTATTCAAAAGACAAGTTGTTAACAGTTTTTCTCTATACATGCTTTTATATTTCCTGAAATTTACTACACATGCAGCCCATAGAAAAGATGTTTGCTATATTTACTATTTTTACAGATGCCTCATCTATTGAGAAGACAGTATATGTAATTAGATCACATGTTTATTTTCTTGAATTTCCCTTGCTTCAACACAAATAATTAAATTATGTGTTGTAGCCATTGTTTGAAATGCTGAAAAATCAAGCTTTCAATTTATATACTCATAGCCAATATATGGCTCATGATTTATAATTGCTTAAAATTGTTCCTTTTTTTTTTTAGATATTACTAATTCTCAAACTTTATAGTTATTTATAAAAATACAACTTAATTTAAGAAACATGTACTGTTTAACTTTATAAAACATTTAAAAGCTCATATTAGATTGTCTGAACCCCAGGACAATGTCAGAACAAATTTATATACTAGACAGATTATAGGCCTTTCAAAAATAATTGGCCATACAATCTTATTTACAACATTAAAATAATAACTTGAGACAATAATTTGACAGTTTTAGAAAGTGTACAAGTTAAATTACAAAAATTTGTTTTCAATATCTTCAATTCTTTCATAATGGTGTTAAGCCTTGAAGACTTATACATAATCAATTTTGACAAATGTTACTCATTTTTGATTTAAAAAAATTAAAATATGTTCGTGTGACTTGACACTTTTTAGGCTTTCTAGTTACAACTACTTTAACAAGAGAAACAACTAAAAATATAATTCGTTATTGCCTATATTATTTTCCTATAATTGGTGTTCCATATCAGACTAACATAGCTATTACAGTTATTTGACTACAGTCAAACATTTGAGATGTTTTGTTGAATATTACTGAGATTCCTTATTATCCTCAAGGACAAGAAATTGTGAAAGAGAGATTATGAAACTTTAAAATAATATCTTCATAACTCTCTGAATATGGGAAAAACACCTAATGATACTTCTTCCCTGGTTTTACAAGAAACTCTAAAAAATTGGCTTTTTAAACTAGAAAGAATTATATCCCCCAAAGTCACCAAAAGCACGCCTTGCTTTTGTCTTACTTGTTTTAAATTTTCTACAAACTGATGCTAAAGGTCAGTCTGAAGCAGATCACCACTGGCATCGGGTCACTTCCAGCTCATTTGCCAGGGTCATATAGAGACCCCTTAACTAATACTTGGTGTAGTCCCAATCCTATTTTATTTTATTTTATCCCCTTATTTGGGGTCATGGATCAGTCTACATTTTTCAGAAAAAGAGAATAGAGCCAGATGGCTGCCTGAAAGACTGGCCCGTCAAGTGGACACAGATCTTGAGCCTAATAATTATGATTCTAATGATGAAGATGGCTCAAAATCTTTATCAGCCAGCAGATTTAACTTGACATATAATTTCCACTCTTACTAGAGAGTGTTTTTTATCATTACTTAAAGCCACCCACTATATACCTGGTGGCTAGACTTGTGTCTGATCCCTGCTAGTTAACAGATTAGATACTGGAAGATTTCTGCTCTCAACCTTATTTTCTATATTGCTCAGATAATCATGTTGCTTTTAATCTTTGAATCTTGTATTTTTAACAAATTGATTGTCCTCACACAAGATCACTTTCAGCAAGCTCAGCTATTCATCCAGGCAATTACCCATTGCTGTGAAAAATTGCATCTAGTACATGCCCACAGGTCCTTTGGTCTGAATGTGGTCTTGGTCTAAAGAGTGTGCCGATGATGGCCGGTTAGTCAAAGACGGGTAAGACTGTTCTTGAGCTTCTATAAACCTAAGACAGAGACATACAGCAATATGCTATATATGTTTTCCTCAAAAGCAGATAATATAAAAGTAATATAAACACCGACCTAAGCCAGGCACGGTCGCCCGGCCACTCGAGACCCTAGACGAGGTGAAATTTTATGACCCATCCAGATATTGGCACTGCCATCTTAAAAAATTAAGGGGGGAACTGTGCCTCCCCCCACTCCAACCTTGAGCAGGCCTGAACGAGTCATTTACCACAGTAGACCAAAACAATAGAACCTAGGAGGCATTGCCAGTGGCCTTGGGGACCCACAGTCTACTACAAGAGCTAAGAAGAATGGACTGCCTGCTGAGCTTGCCTTGACTTCTCTGGGCTGCTATTCCCTCACCCAGCCACTGGGCTGAAACGAGAAGAGACTCTGGGGATGGGGCTTCACCTTTACATGTGAAAACAAAATATTAAACTTTGGGCCTTGATCAGAATATGTTGTCTTGGCCCCATGTTTTCTCTTGCCCTCCATTCCCCTTTCATTCCCAGCCTTCCTTTCAGGTGAACCCGGTTCCCATAGCTACAGGCGGCTACAAAGTACCTCCTGGTCTTGGTGGACACCTTCTCAGGCTGGGTAGATGCTTTTCCCACAACTAACAAAAGGGCTCAGACAGTCTCTGAACTCCTCCTCTGAGAGATCATCCGCTGATTTGGTGTCCCAGTCTCCTTCCAGTCAGACAATGGTCCTGAATTTACTTCCCAGGTTTCTCAAATTTTATCTAAGGTCTTAGACATCCCCTGGCATTTTCACATTCCCTACCACCCTCAATCTTCAGGTAAGTTAGAAAGAACTAACCGCTCTTTAAAAACCACTCTTGTCAAGCTGTCACAGGAACTTCATTTTGACTAGGTTAAACTTTTACCTCTGGTTCTTTTCAGGCTACAAGCTCTCCCCAAGCAGCCTCTCCTCCTCTCATGCTTTGAACTCATGTATGGAGTCCAATTCTAACTCCTGGTCTCTCACCTAAATGCTCTCCCCTCCCAGACCATCTACTCACCCCATTACTTTGCCACCTCCATTCTATCTTATGGAATTTTGCTGACCACCATCTACCTCGACCACACACTGTCTCCTGTCCACTGTCTGTCAACATTGGAGACCAAGTCCTTCTCTCCCCTCCAGAACATCAGCCCTCACCCCTCTCTCCCAAATGGCAGAGTCCTTTTAAGGTAATTCTTGTGACCCCCACAGCTGCTAAACTTGAGGGACTCCCTCACTGGGTCCACTTGTCTCACCTTAAGCCTTTCATCCCTCCATCTGAAATCGACTCTTCATACACATTGACCCTAACAGGACCGTGCTCCATTAAGCTCCAGAGGACTTAAAAAATCCCCCACCTTGTCTTGTCCTCAATCCCAGAAAGTGAGACTCCACTCTGGCAGCCGAGCTTGACCTCACTGGACTAGACATGGGTTTCTCGTCCTCCCCCTGCTGCTTGTTTCCATCCAGGGCAGCCCTTACATCTGGAGGTTCAAGGTTCAAGAGACCCCCCACAGATAGCAAACAGTCTTTCCAAACAGGGTCAGGAAACTGCTCCATAGCCAGATGCCAAGGACCAATCCAAATTGCTGTCATCCCTGTATCTGTTGTCCCATCTAAATATTATGTTCTCTATACTTGCTTTCTCTTTGACCAGATAGAAGAGTATTGTAGAAACTGGTCAGACGATTATGGGGGCTGCCCATATTGGTCTTGTCAGATACATATGCTAGGGTCATGGACCAACCATTTCTTCTACCAACACCACAAGATACTCTTTTCTACATACAAGACCCGAGGGATTCCAGCTGTGGTGTTTCAGAACTGACAGGGGGCCAGATGTCTTGACAGCTAAAGAAGATGGTCTTCGCCGGTTCCTCCAAGAAGAACGCCATTTTTTAAGGAACGTGAGACCTCCAGTTCTGAGATTTTTAAAAAACCCATATAAAAGCAGACACTCTCTTTTGTAACACTCTTTTTAGTCATCATCCTGGTGTTACTATTTCTAACCAAACTATTGATCAGTTCCTGTTACGGGATTGCCAGCCGCTGTCCACAGAGGAACCTGATGCACACATCTACCGAGTAGACCCCGATTACGCCCCTACACAGCAGGAAGTAGTTTAAGAGACACGGCGCCCCAATTCCCCTGTCACCATCGGCTTCCCTTCCCCCTTTTTTTCTTCTCTTTATAATAAGAAAAAGGAAGGTATGTTGGTATCAGGCTCCAAACCCAGTGACATCATATCTAGGTGACCCCCACATCATTGCCAAGGCAACTGCCATACATTCCCATGATCCATCTTGCTACCTAGCCTTTGCCTGGGAGAGGCTACATCACCACCCATATAAAACAGGCAGAACCCCCTGACCTCCCTCTCTTCTTCCTTCTTCCCCCCACCTTTGCCCTATCTCCTGAATAAACCTCTTCCCCCTCCCCCCTGGAATCATTTGTTCTGATCTGTTCTAAGCTGCGCACAGACGTCTAAAGCTAACATCTAACACTGAGATTAAAGGCGTGCACCACCACTGCCCGGCTCAGATTTCCAGGGTTTCTGTTGTTGTCTTTTGATGTGTGAACTGGGCTTACAGAATAGAGAGGGAGAGACTGAAAAATTAGAACAGGCAGAAGCAGCCGCAGACCAATCGGACTCTGCAATCAAGTTTGGTACAATCTTGCCCACAACTTAGGAGAGTCAGATCAGCAGCTTGGTTTGTGGAGGCTGAGTCCATTAGGAAGAAGGAGCTTGATCATGTCATATCGTCCATGTCATTAGATCAGCAGCTTGGTTTGTGGAGGCTGAGTCCCTTAGGAAGAAGGAGCTCATTCATGCCATTCATTCATTCATTCATTCATTCATTCATTTCATTCATGCTGGGTTTCAGCACCAGATGAATGAAAAAATGAAATAAAAGGAGGACATGGCTAAGTAAGGAGAAGATAGTTATTGTAGATACAAGGGAGAAAGCAGGCAGAGGGAGGAGGCCAGGCTGAGCATGGCTGGCAGACTACATGGACCATGGCAATAACGAGGGGGAGGGACAGCAAAAGAGGTGGCCAAGGCCTGGAGACCAAGAGATAGGTGTAGCCAAAATGGCTGAGTTATAAGGCACCAGAGGCTAGGGGGAAGGGAAGGGAGGGGCTTAGGATAGGAACAGGGCAAGAAGTGCTAGGAGGAAGCCCAGGTACTGAGAGATGCTGGGGAAGCTGGCCAGCTTTGATATGTTAATAGGTACCTCAGCCGTTCGTCCAGTATTTGAGACCTAACAAGAGACACACAGATAGTGATAGAAACAGAGGCAGTTTATTAAGAAAGAAAAGGGCACCCCTGAGGGTGGAAGTAGGCCAGTGAGCTGGGAAAAAGCCAGCTGGCACCACAGACTTCTAACCTTTTATACGTTATTAACATAGCAACTGCCTTCTGCACTTGTATATTGTAGGCTTGTCTCTAGCATGCCCAGGTACAGAAAGGTTTCCAGTTTTCTTTGCTAACTGACTTTTATACATGTCGGTCTCAATGCATTTTTCTGTATTCCTACTTTGCTGGTACAACATCATAGTTTGCCAGCCTCCTCAGGCTCTTGGGAAGACGAGCCTAGTGGCCATCGCTGCTGGCCGCCCCTCCGCCCCCATGTAATTTCATTTTCTGTTTTATATTCTCACTAGAAGCCCTGGTTTCTTGCCAGTTCCTGCTTTATGCGCCTGCTGTCTCTCCTGGGCCCTGCTACCTGCCCCATGACTCTTAGTTTGGAATTGTTTTCTGTATTCTGGTTCAAAAAGGGGTTCATCTGGGATGTGTTTAATAAATAAATGTTCCTAGGCCTCACCCTAGGTAAGCCTGTACTCTGTGTCAGGGCTGCAGGCTCCCAAGCTTTGGGATATCCAATTGCTTTGGGGACAAGGGTCCCTCTTCAGCTCTTCACTTGATTCCCATTTACAGCCTCAGTGGGAGGCTGTTGGCCTGGCTTGAACTCTTGCAGTGAGCTCCTCGTCCTCTCCAATTGCATCTTGCTTCTGTCCCTGAAGGATTGGCCCCTAAGGAGCTGGGATAAGATGAGAGGCCACTGTGGATGGGGCCTAGGTATCAGAACGACAATATCTGTCCACGAGGCTCCCATCTTGCTGGGCCTCTGATCTCACATGAGTAAGGGGAAGGAGACAAAAACCTCAACCTCAGACAGCAGGGCAGGCCCTGGCAGGGGTTTTTGGGAGCAGCATCAGGCAGCTGAGAGAGGACTAAGGCTTGAGAGACTGGCTAGTGTCCGATAGCAAATCTTCACTGTTGGATCCATTTAAGCAGCCTTCTCGCATGCCCGCCACTTTCTGGGATCCTGTCATTAGTCAGAGGAAGACCCTGTAGTTCACTGCTACATAGCCCGGCACATAGTAGGCCCTCAATAAATATTTGTTGAATAAATGAGATGGGATTCAAAACCAAGACTGGGTTTTGGGTGTCTTTGAATCTTTCATGTCATCATCTCCACAGAGGACCCAGTTCCAAGAGCTTCATGGGGTCTAGGCCACCTGTCAGGGCAGGTGTGGACCTCAGACCCTAGTAAAAGCTCCTTCCTTATGTCTCTGTGAGGGGCATAGAACTTCCTTTTAATATAGAGAGTTCCTTGTCAGAACTTGCGGATCCTGAGCTCCCCAACTCAGGAGCCAGTCAGCAGCTGCTGGGGCCTCTCTGTCGCTTCGTTACTGCCATTACAGCCACAGCCACAGGCTGTGTCACAGCCTTGGTACTCAGCTGCATCTGCGCCTGTGAGTCTGTGCCACTGCAGGTCTGCCTGGATCCCAGGGCTCCTGAATCCTGGCTCCTGCTGTCCTCTTCAGCTTTATCTCCTGTCCCCATGCCCCTTCCTGTCCCCATGCCCCTCTTTTGCCATTCTTTAACATGCTATCCAAATTCTTTTTCAGGCTAAATTATCTTTTATTAATTACATTATCAATCTCCTTGTCAGAGACTTGGTCTTGACAACACTGGGTGATAGAAATCTAGAAATGACAATCTACCTTGGGACTTACATATATGAAAGTTTAAAAAAAAAAAAAAAAACAGCCTGTCGTCTAATAGGAGGGGGTCAGGGCCCTTAACACATCTGTGCCTTGTCCCTGCCTCTATCGTACATGAAGAAGCTGAGGTCCAGCAAAGAGGTAGGCCCGGGAGGCATGTCTGGAATATAGTCCAAGCAGACTCCCGGCTCCTGCTCTTGTCCTTATAACTGTCCACCTATCAGGGATCACAGGGGCACCTGGTGGGTCACATCATGAGGGATGAGAAGCCACAAGGAATGCAGAGTGAGTTAGTGAGTTCACTCAGCCTCCTGGGACTCTGCTCAAAGACAACCATCAGGTGTGCCAAAGGGGCTCTGCATGTGTTTCGATAGCAATAGTTCTGGAAACTGACTCTAGCCTTAGGGAGGCCTGCCCAGGGAAGGGGTGACTGCTGTTTGTTGTTTCAGCAGCAGCCTGATCCCCAACTTCTCTGCACTGCCTGCACTGTGAATGTTAAAAAGGCTGAAAGACGCCCCTCCTGCTTGTTATTATTGACATAACAGAAGAAACAAATTAATTTTTCTGATAATTCTAGACTCTGGGTCTTCTCTATATAAGGATTCTTCTCTATGTAAAGATTGCCCCAATAAAACCTAGCAAGTATTTGAGACATTTCCACCATGAGAAGCAAAAAAGGCCGTCTGTCCTTTTCTCAGTGTGTGCCATAGAAGGAATAAACGACATTTGGTGGAAATGTTCACTTTTCAAAAAACTTGAATTCTTCTGTGTCCCTCTGTCCCCAAGAAGTTTCAGGCCCTGACCTAGACAAAGGAATTTTCAGTTCTGTAACCTAGCTAAACTTTTTACTCTAAAAACTGTATTTTACATTCTCTTTACTCGAAGGAGGCTGAGATGGCTCAGCACTGATTGCTCGCTTGGTAGTCTAGAGGGTCTAGGTTCCATCCTGCCACCAAAAAGGGAAAAAGTTTACTATTCTTTTATGAGCACCATAATTAGCAGACTTAGTTTTTCTCCCTCAGAAGTTTTCAAATTAGATTTAAGAGAATTTTGTTTTAAAGTTCAGGAAAAGGCCCTCATGAAAAACAACTACACTGGCCAGAGCCATGGCTGGCTGTGGGGTGACCTAGTCCCTTAGACCAGCAAAGACCAAGGAGCCCTTAACTGACCAGACCGGAGCACAGCATGAGGGGCTGAAGCTTTCCTGTCTCTGTGACTCTATGCATGTAGCTTGTGGTTTCAGAGTAGCGTTAGCTATTCATCTGGAAGCAAGGGTCAAAGTTCTTGTCTGGGGTAAATTGCACAGTGAGTAGTGATTCCCTACTTTTAGACAGTACAGGACACGCTTTTCACACACACCAGTCCTGCCTCCTCACTCCTAGCCTTGAATTAACAGGCGGGTTTTGGTTCTGTTGCTTTTTAATGTTCCTGTGCCACAGCTAAGGTAGTAGGGCATCAGGACACAGAAAACCAGGGACTGGGTTCGGGTGGTGTGGTTCCTTTCATTACAGGGTGGCCCAGGCCAGGGTCAACACCATGGGCCAGGGCTTTGAGCACTTTTGTAAACCTGCCTGATAAAACTTCAAGAATCAGGGGACACACGCCTTTAGTCTCAGCACTGGGGAGGCAGAGACAGGATCTCTGAGTTAGAGAGATCCTGGTCTATATAGTGAGTTCCAGGATAGCCAGGGCTATGCAGAGACCCTATCTCAAAGCACCCCCACAGGGATGGGTGATCAGATTCCCGGGAATCATCTAGGTCCACAGAGGCATTGATCTAGGAGTTTCTGTCCTTATCCATCCAGGTTGGTCTTCTGTTACCAAGTACCAAGGACCTGGACTTTTTCTATCTGGGGCCCATCTATGATTTCAGTTTTACACTAATCTCCACAAACATATCCTCATGCCCTGTTACTCTCCACAGAAAGGCCCTCTCTAAACACCCCATCTGAAGTAGGGTTGCCCAGTGCCATTCCTGTGATGTTTACATGTCTTTCCTCCAGGGCACTTCAAGTTCTGTGCATTTCTGTGCTAGCTAGTCTCTTCTAGTCCTGTCAGCCAGTCTATGTAACCAAGTCCTGTGTAACCAGCCCTCACGCTCACAAATGTTCACTTGCTTAAGTGAGCTAGGAAGGGCCTCAGGCCTGGTTGCAGGGGTTCTGGGGTACAGGGTAGCTAGCCTGATCCAGAGTGCCTCAGGCAACCCACAAGGCTGTTGCCCAACTCAGATTAACAGGAATGAAGAAAGAGTTTGCTGCTGACATGGTCTCGGCCCATGGAGGATGGCCCAGCTCCTACAAAGACACAGCTGGCTCACTGGTTCTCAGGGCCCTGCAGGCCTTGCTGCAGGCAGCACTTACAGTCCCACTGCCTTTCAGTTCAGCAGTTAGCCGTTGGGTAAGCGTTGCGAGTGCCCATCCCCCGCCTCCCATCCTATCTCCATGGAGATCCACACTTTCCCCGCCCACCAGTCGCAGAGGCAGAGGCGGGAGGGAGAAGTGGGCGGGGGAAGGGGGGGGGGCAGTGAGAGCACCGCGCCTGTGCTCCAGTCACAATGCCTTCTCACAGACCCTTCGCCTGTAGACTTAGGGAGGGTGTGGGGGTCTTGACCATGTGTTTGGTGCCCAGGGCCACCCTGCACTAATGTTTTCTGCAGCTATGCCCTTCTACAATGGATCTGGTGACAGGTTTCCCAGCCGGAGCCAGGGAGGGAGGGCTCAGGGGTTCCCCATGGACCATCATTGCTTTGGGGACTGTGTCTCTCCCACACATCAGGTTAAGGTGCCTCCGCTTTACTCTTTGCCCAGAAAGCTGAAAGAACATTTACAGGACCTCTTCTTATCCTCTATCCCAGACTAGGCCATGCTGATTCCTGTCAAAGGCTTGAGAGTGTGAAACACACACACACACAGAAAGAGACAGAGACAGAGAGAGACACACAGAGAGAAACAGAGAGAGAGAGACAGAGAGACAGAGAGAGACAGAGACAGAGACAGAGGGAGGAGAGCGCCCCAGTACAAGATCCAAAGGGTTACATATAAACAGCATATACCACCGCAGCTCTTGTCTTTTTATTTAATTTCCTTTTTTCCAGGAAATAAAAAAAAAACAAGCTGATAAAATACCTAAACAAACCAAAAAAACCAAAAAACAAAAACAAACAAACAAAAAACTGAACAAAACACAGAGCTGGGCCTGGAGAGATGGCTCAGCAGTTAAGATCACTGGCTGCTCTTCCAGGGGTCCTGAGTTCAATTCCCAGTAAGTACATGGTGGCTCACAAGCATCTATAATGGGATCTGATGCCCCTCTTCTGGTGTGTCTGAAGACAGCGACAGTGTACTCACATATATAAAATAAATCTTTAAAAAAAAAACCAAAACCAACACACAGAGAACTGGTCAAATCCCTCTCAGGGCTGCTCAGACTTGGGCCAGGGAGAATGTACAGGTGAACGAAGCATTCATGGGGGTTAGAACTGGAGGGGCCAAGGCTCTGCTGCTGTGTCAAGCCTCATGTAGACCCCAGGATGCATGGCATACTGAGTAGTCCATTGGGTGTGGTTTTATGGCCTTTCTTGTTTGTTTTGTGTTTTTTTGAAGTCATACTTTACTGGGAGACGGGCATGCCAGAAGAGGGCACTAGAGTGCCTGGAGCTGGAGTTACAGGCTGTGAGCAGCAGGCGAGTAGTTGATATTAAATCAGATCCTCTGGAAGAGCAGCCAGTGCAATCAGACTCTTTTAAAAAAGCTGGTTTTCACCCAGCCTGATAGTACATGTCTGTTGTCATCCCAATACTCAGCACACTAAGGCCCTGTTTGCAAACAAACCCCTTAAATTTAAGCAAAACTGAAGACAGCTCTGTGGTTGTACAGATGGGACAAGCCGAGACTCCAGCTACTCCCAGCTGAAGCATGGCAGTCAGAGGGTATCTAGAGTGGACTGACAATGGTAAGGGGAGGCCCTAAAACATACCTAAGGCAGTGTCAGTGTAACAAACGGCTTCCAGCCTTGTACTTCTACCACTCTGGCTGTGTGAAGTTGCTACTTTTTTTTTCAGGGTCTCTTTTGTCTTTCCCAGTTCAATTCTGTATTTATGGCAGAATGAATTCAGCAACCCTAGACAGGTGACTTCACCCATCACATTTCTTGGGGGTTTACTTTGGGAAGATCGACAAGGTCATATGCCTGACTTAAAATCTAGGAAAAGGACTCTAAGGTGGCTGTGAGCCATCCAGTACTCTGAGAGCCCCTTCTGAGCAAGGGGATACAATGACTACGGCTTCCATGGTGAGATCTCAGTAAGCCCCCATCTTTACCAGGCGAAGGGGGAGAAGAGGCTCGGGCTCTGATGGGCTGTGTGTTCTGACATTTTATGGCAGGATGCAAACTAGACCTCAAGAAACACAGCAAGGAACAGACAGTTTTCCCAAAGAGGATGGTACGAAGAGGACAGACTCCCCACTGGGAATCTGCGAACCTGGGAAAGGTTCACAGGAAAGGGGAAGATCCGTCCTTTGCCAGACAGAGCTGTCTCATGTCACTCCTGGCTCTTGGGCTCTTCAGTGAATAATAGCTAAGTGGAGAACCTGGGAGCAGTCTGGCTGTGGCTTCTTGTGCCTAGTCTGCAGGCAAAAGCTAGAGTTGTCTTTTTTTGATCTGAGAAAGTGATGCCAACATTGTTCTGAGTTCCTTTTCCTTTTGTCAGGAGACATGGCCTCAGTATCCTACTTATATTAACAGAGCCTTCTTGTTAGCAGAGTCTCAAGACATCACAGGGTATAACAGACTTTCAGTCACTTGGTCACCCAGGTCTAGCCATAGTCTATCTAGACTTTGGTAAAGACAGATACTATGGCAGTTTGATCTTTCGTGACTATGGACGCTCATGAACTGGCCGAGTTTAGAAACTTCACAATGCATGACACAGTAGGTACGATTCATCTGGACAAGAGGGAGACAGGGACTTTGGGTACAGCCAGTTATTACTGAGCTCACAGTGAGTTTCCTGTTCATTGCAAACCACTAGTTCAGTCTTAGAGAAGATAAATGCCTGTTGTGTATACATTGTTATGTAGGGCTTGAGCAGTGAGAAGCTGGCTTTGCAGAGATCTTCCTACTTCAGACTCAACCATGTTTTGTCTCAAGATGTCTTCTGCAGCCTGTCAATCTGGCCTATGATAGGGAGAAAGGAAAACAGCAAAATAACCAGGGTAAAGGCCTCCTGACTGCTACTCATCTCGTGATGTAAAGCTCTGTCTCCACTTTGTAATGTCCATTCAAAGCTAAAAGCAGTTACAGTGGGCCACTCCATGAGCTGTATGGAGACTGTCCTGTGTGTGCACAGGTAACGATAACTCATTCTGTATGCAGTTTGGGGTCAGCATTATTTTATTAAGGTGGTGTTGATGCTGATAAGTTCTGTGAGATGGCTCAGTGTGTTTCCCAGGTGAAAAAGATTATCTGTAAAGTGACAAGGGCTTGAGCAAGTCACATAGGTATATAGGTCAGAGTTCAATACACTGATGTCAAACCTCTGCTTAAATCAAGGGAGTTACTGGTCTATTCTCCATAATAATTCCAAGAATTGACTTAAAGAACAAAAATACACATCTAATCTAAGTTTAAGTGTTCTTTTGGCTTTTGTACAAATATTTCATAGTAGTTACAGTACCAGATAGGTACCTCTTGGGTGTTCAGTAACCATATTCAGAAGCTGTACTACTGTGCTCAGAGGGATATAAAGGTAGAATATTTCTACTCTTGCCCCTCTAAAGCCAACTAAGTTTTGGGGGACTGTAGGGCATCTCTCAAAATGTTAATAACTGTGATGGGGTCTCCTGTTCCTTTGTTCAGAGCCAGACCCTACATGGTGAGCTCTGCCCTATGCAATCTACAAAGAGGAGAGTCAACAGGGAGGAAAAGTATCCTCCATGTTTTCAAGCAAGGCCATGGTTAACCAAGCCCCGAACACAGAAGGAACAGCTGTAAAAGGAGGCCTAGCAGGGCCAGAGGTTCCCGACCAGCCTGACCCGAGGACCAGATCCTAAAATGGCCTTGGCAGTAAAAATAAACCAAAGCCACAATGATTAATTATGGCCACATCTATGGCCTTGAAAATACAGCCAGCAAGTAGAATGGTTGGCATGCTTTTAATCATTTAAGGCAGCAGTTCTCAACCTTTGGGTCCTGACCATTGAACAAACACCATTGAGGGTCTTAGGAACTGAGACACTGCTCAGTAGCAAAGTTATAGTTATCAAGTAGCAACAAAAATTTATGATTAGGGGTTCCTGGGAGCATCAGAAATACATGTTTTCCTATGTTCACAACCACTGGTTTAAGGGTATCATCACACTCCCTGCACAATAAGCTTAAATCTGTATAATCAGTATAGGATATTTACATGGTTTCTAGTGACTTTCTTCTTGCTGAGAAAAATGTTGACATGATAGGGCATCATGACCTTGCCTGATGTTCCCAATTCAACACTGCAGCACTCACCTTTAGCCAAAAGAGGCAGGCCTTAAAAAAAAAAAAAAATAGAAAAAAGAAAAATCAACATAATAAATTTCTTCTCTCTGGCTCTCTCTAGAAGCCACCTGGGAGGGACCTCAGCAGATCCTGGGGTTTACTAGCCATGGATGTGGGAATGGCTGCCCTACACGTGCAAGAACGCCAGGTCCTCCAGTGTACCGACACTCGGACCACCTGCTCTCTGAAGGTAGGGCCTGCTGTTAGAGATGTTCTATGGAGCCAAGGCTTCCAACCCTTCTGCTCCATTTCCCCAGTTCTGGGATTATGGGTGTAAACTATTCTGCCCATTTACTTTAATTTCTGAGAATTTTAAAGTTTTTGAGCCAGTGTCTTACTCTAGCCCTGACTGGCTTTGAAATGGTGAAAAGTCTAGGCTCAGAGGCTGTGATAAGGTCATGACTTACCATATGTAGCTTTAGCCATGTTTCTTTTTTTTGTTTTGTTTTGTTTTTTGTTTTTCGAGACAGGGTTTCTCTGTGTAGCCCTAGCTGTCCTGGAACTCACTCGGTAGACCAGGCTGGCCTCAAACTCAGAAATCCACCTACCTCTGCCTCCCAAGTGCTGGGATTAAAGGCGTGCACCACCACCGCCGGCTAGCCATGTTTCCAGTGAGCAATCTTTTTGCCTTCCTGTTAATTTTAGGTATGTTGTTTTTAGGTGGAGATGTGTTATCTGAACGTTCACCAGCAGTTAGGGGCTGCTGCTCTGAGGGTACGTGTTCTCTATTCTATGTCCACTTTTCCCACTACTGTGGCTAAGATCCACACTAGGGTAGGTATTCTAGGGATAAGCTGAAAGGCACCCTTGCCTCAGAGCACCACCGAGAGTCTGGTGAACATAGAGAAGGTCCCCACATAGCTCAAGTCTTCGAGAGAAAAGCAGATAGACAGAGCAGCCGTTGTTTGTTCTTGTTAAATTTTATTGGCATCACGTTCGTCTCTTTACAGAAGAACTCAGCCTACACCCTAGAATGTAGACCTCTGGAGGGGAAGTGCTCCGGGAAGCAAGCCATGATGCAGGGCAGGACCTCGGGAGGGGACAGAACTGCCAGGGCTTAACCCAAGAGACGGTGGGTTAGTGCTGGGCCACACTTGAGTGGGTGGGAAAGGAGGAGGGTCTGCTAACCTACAGGTACCACAACCCTGAAAGGAGAGCCTTCTAGAACAAAGGTAGAGTCACTGGGACAGGTCTAGTGGGTTTTCCTTTCCTCTTTGAGTAGGATAGTAATCTAAGGGAATTATAAAGTGTTGAATAGAAGAAGGAAAAAAAAAAGGGGGGGGGGGAGAAATGAGAATTTTAATTTCTGAAGTAACAGCAATTTATCCATTGTATACACTACTGTATTATGCAAATCAACCTTTTGGAAAATTTAGACATAGACGGGAACTGTCTAGTTCAGTTTCCCTCTGGAGAGATGAAAAGCTTTTTGGCTCTTAAGTCTGTGATAAAAGGCGTACATAATTCTTGTGTCTACTGTACAGAATACTGCCACTAGCTGGACTTCCAAATTTGAGTCTCTAACACTCTGTAATCCAGACAGGGTTCAACCCTCCACCTTGCACGCCTGCGTTAGAGGACTTAAACACACAATCCAGGAATTCCTTACACTAATTTATACATTTTAATTGGTTGCATATATTAACATGTACTATAAGATTCTTTTCTAAGAAGCATTACATAATAAATGGATACTGTAAAAAGATCTGATTAGTTAAAAGTAACAAGCATTAACAGATACATACAAAACAGCCTGCTCAGAACGGAGCCTGGGCACCAGCCTTCCCACAGGACCTTCAAGGAGGGTAGGAGTAAAAGACCACAAGACCGTTAAAAAAAAAATCAGATAATTAGACACAGATGAACTGTGAACAGTTCTCTCACTCTCCAGTGGACAAAAAGAGTAAGCTTGCCATGCCCACTGCACCCCAGAGCACCCAGGGTCTCCGCCATATGCCATACACAGGGTTCATGGTGGGCAGCTGCCCCAGGAGCCCTGACAGGCACAGGCTGGAGTTTGCTTGCTGTGTGTGTGTGTGTGTGTGTGTGTGTGTGTGTGTGTGTGTGTGTGTGTGTTGGATAACTGTTTGGTGGAGTTTCTTTTGGCAGCTGGATGTGAGAGCTCACGTCTGGTCTGTTTAGAGGAGGAAGGACGCATATTGAAGGCCTACGTGTGTGTTCTTGGTCTGTGAAGGACTCTGTGCTCTGTGCTCACTGCCCCTTCAACAACTGCAGCTCTCTGCGGAGGCCTTGGCCCGGTCATTCTTGTCCAGTTTGATGGGTTCAGGGAATTCATTGTACAGCTCCACTTCTGTTTCCTAGATAGGGGGAAAAAAGAGAGGGTGATGCCTGGGGTCACAGGGACAGATCCTAACTGCATATCCACACAAAAGAGTGGTAGACTTTTGAGGAGATTCAATCAGCAGTAGCCACAAGCTACACTGAGCAGCCAGAAACATTCCAACTCAAGTTCTGACCACTGTGGACCACACACAGCTGAGGTGCTGAATTTCTGTCATTCTGTCACAGGGTTCACATCATTGCCAGTTCTTAACTGTCAGCCAGGGCCCTGCTCAAGGCTCTATGGTCCCAAGGTGAGCATCCTGGATATCTTGCTGCCACCTCCCACTCAATTTTCTGGGCTGTTGCCTAGGAGCTAGTTTCTTCCCAGTGTTTTGTTTCCTACATATTGCAGCCGAAGGGGCAGAGCTACAGGTGATGCCATCAGCGCCCCTGCTGCATGAACAGATAAGGACTTGAGTCATTGGGGTGTTCTCCTGAGGAGTAACGGAGTGCCTAGGGCCCTAAGCAAGCCCTACACCAAGCCCTAGGGCCCACCCCACAGCACTGTACCCAAGAAGGGGAAAAACTTTCCTAATAGTGTTATTTTTATTTTATTCACAATAGCTAAAAAATATACAATAAGAGGTTTACTAGGGCTTAAAACACCAAGTATGTAACACACTGGTCTTGGTGCTCACAAAACGGGGCCACCATCACATCAGAATGCTCATCACTCCAAAAGGAAACCCAGTACTGAGCAGCTGCTCGTTCCCCAGCAACCAGGCTTTTCCTTCTTCCCTCCAAAGGCAGGGGTGGAGGCCAGGGCTTCACATATGCTATGCAAGCACACTCTGCCTGCCAATGGGCCACACTGCTCATTTGTCCAGGGCCCTACTCTGTAGCCTAGCCCAGTCTTGGGTTTGTTTTGGCCTCTGTGTTACTGCCTTGCTCCCGCCCTACTGCTCCTAATGGCAGAGCAGCATCTGAGTACATGGGCCACCTTTTGTTCAGTCATCAGTTTATAAACATCTGCATTGTTTTGACTTTGTGGTTATTATAAACAGTAATAAATTTATATTCCTGTCAGCACTAATATATATATTTAACACAAAAAGCAAAGAATATGAGTAACAATCTTGGACAGAATGGGTGTCAACCTCCAAGTTTGTATGTTGAAGCCCTCACACCCCCCACCCCCACATGCCTACTTATGCCTAGAGTCTTCAGATTAGACAATGTTATCTGTGGCATCGGCTCTCACAGGACTTCAACTTTCCTTTTCAGACAGGGTCTCATATACATCCCAGGCTGGCCTTGAAATTGCTGTGTATTTGAACTTGAACTCCTAAATCCTCCTGCTCCCACCTAGTGCTGGGAGTCTAAGGTATGTATCACTATGCTAGATTTATGTGGTACTAGAGATGGGTGGCAGGGTCTCATGCATGCCAGGATACTCTACCAACTGAGCTTACTGTATATGTGTCCTTGGACAACCCAGAGGGCATATTATCACATTTACTCTCTGAGCAAAGCCGCCCTGTGTGGACACAGCAAGAAGACAGCTGTCTACATACCAGGAGAGTCCCAGACTGTACAACTGTGACAACAAAATAAAGCGGTTTCGTAGAAGCTATCTGATCTGTGGTATTCTGTTATGGCTGGGCCAGTACAATTCCAACAAAAACTCAAAAAGCTGTCAGCTTGGGTGGGAGAGGGTTAGGACAGCCACAAGTTAGCAAAACTGTATCTTAGATGCTGAAATAAGGGCTGGAGAGATGGCTAAGCAGTTAAGAGCACCGACTGCTCTTAAAGAGGTTCTGAGTTCGATTTCAGCAACCACATGGTGGCTCACAACCATCTGTAATGGGATTAGATGCCCTTTTCTGGGGTGTGTGTGTGTGTGTCTGAAGACACAGTGTACTTATATAAATAAAATAAAAATTAAAAGATGCTGAAATAAAGATGGCCCAGGTAACTGTGAATCTCAACATGTGAGTCATGACCACCTTGGAGGTCACGTATCAGACATTTACATTACAATGTATCAGCTAGCAAAATAACAGTCATGAAGAAATAATTTTATGTTTGGGAGTCACTACATGAGAAACCATATTAAAGGGAAGGCTGAGAAGCACTGAGGTAAAGAAACCCAGCCATGGCCAGGGCAGTCTGTGTGCGCTGGAAGAGAAACATGAATGATTTAAACAAAGGTCACATTGCAAGGGACAATGGCTACTTCCCAACACTCACATTGATGGGAAACGGAGGGAGTTCTCTGAAGGGACAAGGAACTGAGGGCAGAGTTCCACCCAGATCTTTAAAATGTATCTGATAGGTATTTTGTTGTCAGGGTCTTTTATATCCTAGGATGGCTGCTGAGTCTGGCCTTGAACTCCTGATCCTCCAGCCTCCACCTCCCAAATGCTAGGATTATAGCATTTTCTAGCATATCTGGTGGTTTTTTCTGTGTAGCTTAAGCTGTCTGAGAACTGGTCATCCTTTCTTTTTACCTTGGCTCAGGCAGATAACACAACACCCAGCTAAGGTGGCCTTTTCTTTCTATGACCAAAGCTACACAAGAACTGGGGGTGGGAGGTGGGGGAGATTGGAGGGTAGGTGAAGGTAATGTCTACTCACCAAGAGTTCCTAAGGTCACTCTGGGCACCAGAAGGGACCACATGTTGGTATAAGGACCCTTGGTGAGTCAGGGAACTAAAAAGCCCCATTCTAAAGGTATCCTGGTCTGGAGAATTCAAAAGGACACCAGTAAAGAAAAGATGAGGGGCTGGAGAGATGGCACAGAGATTAAGAGCGCTGTCTGCTCTTCCAGAGGTTCTGAGTTTAATTCCCAGCAACCACATGGTGGCTCACAGCCATCTATAATGAGATCTGGTGCCCTCTTCTGGCCTGCAAGTACATAAGCAGGCAGAATACTATATACACAATAAATAAATCTTTTAAAATGAAAAGATGAAATACTAAGATGCTTCTTGAGAATATGCTGGCCATTCACAGTAGCGAGCCTAGAAGGAGAAGCTCAAAGGGACAGTGCTTTAAATGGCAACTGAGTGTCAGCAGCGTCAGCAGTTGACACCCACAGCTTGCTGGTTAGAGCTCCAAGACCACACTTTATTTTTAATTAAACTCCCCGCAAAACTGTAACAAACCCGAGGACCTTGCAATACGATGGGCAAACACTCCACACTGAGCTACACTTCCAACCCACCGTGTTCCCTTAGCTGTTCTTGAACCTGCGATCCTGCCTTGGCTCACAGTGTTCTGGGCTGCTTGATGTCATTTTCTTGTATCTCTTACTTGTGTGTGTATGTATACAACTACTCTCAGGAAAAGCAAGTTCCTAGGACTGAGAGTTGTTGGGTAATCACAATCCCTCTCTAAAGCTGGTGTTGGTTCTGCATGAGGGGCATAAGCTCAGATATGAATGATTAAACAGCAGCAGGGATGTGATTCAAGTTTATCTCATTAAACAGAAACAGGGATTTGGTGAGAGACCTTAAAGCAGGCTAAAATGCACAGGAAAACAAATCAACCCAAGCACAAGTGAGCTCACCTCCTTTACAAGGAGGTCCCTGTTCTGTTCCTTTGATTTTGCTCTGTCTGGACCTCACTATTCATGGAGGAGGCAGCCTTGAAATGCTCTGTATTTTAGGTATGTGTACTACCACCAAGCCATACCCCAGCTCTGCTCCATGTCTTTCAGATGACGAATAAAGCTGTGTGTCTCACAGGAGCTGAGGTGGAATCTCTCATGACTTAGCCATTCAGAGAAGCACGGTAGTTTTTCCCAGATGCAGGAATCTGGGAAAAGGCATCTAGGAAAGAACATGAGACCTCACCAGAGGGCACCAAGCAGCTTGAGGGCCTGGAGACCCACCTGTTTAAGGGCATTCCGAGCAATCGTCTGGAAGGCCTGCTCCACATTAATGGCCTCCTTGGCACTAGTCTCGAAGTAAGGAATGTTGTTTTTGCTGTAGCACCAAGCCTGTGCCCTCTTTGTGGCCACCTAAAGGAGGGAAAAGGACACTAGTGACACAAACAGCAGACAATGACTCAGTCCTCCCCAGGACAAGTACACAGGTGAGAACACATCTGGGAAGGAGGAAGAATGTGGCCTATAGACCGGCAGGTCAGCTCACTCTGCTGCCCACACGAGGGATCCAAACTCAAGCTCTTTGTCCATAGCCAGATCACGTGGGCCTTAGCCAAAGGAGACTGATCATCCTGGGGTCCACAGCTCAACTCTGATATGAATCCCATTTTCCCTCACTCATCTAGGGCCACCAGAGGTGGCAGGTGGCATAGTCTTTGCAGTGTTCACCCCTTAGATCCTTCCTGCCCCAGCCAAGAAGCAACAGACAAAATCTGGAAAAGGAAAGAGTTGTCCGAAATAAGCCGAGCTATATTTAACAAAGCTATGTTCCAACTAAAGTGCTGTGTACAGTTATGGCAAGGCACCATGACTCACGACCACAGCACTCCTCTGACCCCCCAAAACGAGAAAAGCAATTCCTTCCTTTAAGGTACAGAAGGGGACACGAGGCTCTGAGAGCAAAGACTGCCCCATACCAAAGCTGACTGGGGTCAGCTGGGGGACTAGGTGATAAGCACTCCCACCTGCACTTTCCCATGTTATTCTGAGCCCAGTAGAAAACCCTCTGAACTCCAGGGCCCAGGAGTGTGGCCAGTGATAGTAACTGCAGTTGGAACTTACTTGTCTGTTTTCCAGGTCAATCTTGTTTCCCAGCACAACAAAAGGGAAGTTCTCGGGATCCCGGGGGCTAGCCTGGATGAGAAACTCGTCTCTCCAGCTGTCAAGGGTTTTGAATGTGTTGGGGGCAGTCACATCAAACACCAGAACACAGCAATCTGCACCTCTATAGAAGGCCACACCAAGAGACTGGAACCGTTCTTGACCAGCTGTGTCCCAGATCTGCAAGACACAAAACACTCGGTCTTTAGGAGATACTGGGCAGTGTGTATGTGTGTACACGTGTAGGAGTGACATGAGTCTCCTTTCTTCTCCCAGGTATATACCTAAAACATGAAGCTACAGCTTCAAGACTAATTGATTCTGGGGGAAACTTTCTGCTGTATGTAGCCTAGGCTGGTCTTGAACTTACAATCCTTCTGCCTCAGCTTCCTGGGTGTTGAGATTACAGACTAAAGTTAATGTATCTATAGATTTTTAACAATGTCATTTCTTTAATCAAAAAGTGGTTCTTGTTTATAACTTAAAACCAAAATTGACAAAAATACCTAGAGTTGAAGTTAGCAGTAGGTTGTCCCACTGGTTAAGCACAGACACTGTCCTACAGCGCCATGCTCGACTTAGGGACAGATGGTATAGGAAATACAAAGACAAAACAGACATAAAAATGAAGGAAAAATAACTCAAGAAAATTGTGTCATATTCCTAGCAAGTTTTGAAAATTACCTTCCCTTCAAACTTACAAAAAAAGTATAACTCATATTTATCAATTAACAACAACAAAAACCCAGCCCTATGTCTAATAAATTTTCTAGGGTTTTCTGGAAGTTGGTGGTGGGAACAGAATCCAGGGCACTGTAAACTCTGAACAAGCCCCACTGCTTATCTATTTCGAGTCCCAAATGAACTATTTTCTTCTTTATTTCCAAAATTATACCTATATTTTTTAAAGAATTATTCCATATATATATATATATATATATATATATATATATATATATATATGAATATATATATATATATATATTTTCACATATATATATATGAATGAGAGAACTCTGCCACTCTCTTCAAACTCACCAGAAGAGGGCATCAGATCACATTACAGATGGTTGTGAGCCATCATGTGGTTGCTGGGAGTTGAACTCAGGACTTCTGGAAGAGCCATCTATCTAGCCCTATATTCATATATTTAGTTACCCACTACTGATATGGTAATTTGGGCAGATGCTACAGATGGAGCTAATGTGATAAGTCTTAATATTGCCACTGTACTTCTTTCTTTCTTTCTCCCTCTTTCTTTCTTTCTTTCTTTCTTTCTTTCTTTCTTTCTTTCTTTCTTTCTTTCTTTCTTTCTTTCTAAGAGTAAACCTATGGCCAGAGAGATGGCTTGGCAGTTAAGTCCACTGCTGCTCTTCTAACTAAGCAGGTTTGATTCCCAGCATCCCCATAGCAGCTCATAATCTCAAATCTCAGATCAGAGGCATTCTGCTGCCTGTGTGCCCCAGGCAGAATGTGGCGCAGAGGGGTACATGCACATAAAACATTACCTCCATGACACTTTTCTGAACTCTCCAGAAGTAACTGGTACCTGAAGAAAATGTCTTACACCGATAGTGCTCTGCTGTAAATCTCTTCCAACTCACCTTTTCTCATATCCAAAATCACCAGTATCTCACTGCCTTACCACAATTTACTCCCTGACCATTCATCCTCACATGTAGGGTTACAACGATTACTCTTACACTTCTCTCCTCGTGCCAAAGGTTAACATGAGGTGTAAACCATAGACAGAAGCAGAAACTGGGACTGGAAAGAGCTGGTCCGGAACAAGAATGGGGTCAAGACATGCCCAAAAATCTCACCTGAGATCAGCAGGAATAGGATTTCACCCCCACCCTATCCCCAGTTAAAGGAGCTATCTTGCTGAAGGCTGCCTGCTGAGAGTTTGTTCTTGCCATGCTCACTTGCCACCTGAGGTCTCCATTGACCCCCAGCCATTCCTTCCTCAATTCCTCTCTTAGGCCACAGGTTGTGACTGCCATGATCATGCTGTCATGGATGCAGAATCGAGGAGTGGAAACACAAGAAACCACTCTGCTGGTAGACTGCACTACAGAAGAGCACAATGCCTGCCCACCTCCACCTCCACACGACTCAAATCCCCTGAACTCTGGCTTCCAGGCTATGAAGGTTTGCCTATACTCTGCCCACTTAACCACCAGCTTCCTGTGAGCACATGCTCCTGTTCAGGGACTATTGTATTGAGAGTAATGTCATTCAGGGTTAGATTAATGTGCTCTCGTACAATCTTCACCTCAGGTCCTGAAGGTTTTGGCTATTGCACTTCAAGGTCTTGTTCCAGCCAAGTATGATCTGTGTCCCTTAAGAGTTCCTAGCAAGGACCCTGTCGCCTGTGTCCTATCCTATGAGCCTTCTGTGTATCTATGCTAATACCATTGCTTCAATGATACCATGGCTTACCAAGTCTGGAGTATTCGTGCACACCTACCTGGCTGTACCCAGTATTGCACTCTGACTTGTAGCTTTTTCTTCAACAGTATCAGAAACATGAATGGTAAAACAGTCGTCACTATTCCACCGGACCTTACAATGTGGAACTCCAGTCCTGGTTTCCTTATGGTTAGGACCCAATGTAAGAGCCACACCTGAGGACTCAACTGACAGCAGGCTATGACTTATGGATTTCCCTCTGTATCATTATTCCTAGACAGTCTAAAAGCTACTACCATGGGATTAGGTATTATAAGTAACTACAAAATACATTTAAAGTTTTATACAGGGGGATGTCCTTACATTCTATATAGACATAACAAATCAATTTTAGCAGGGCAGTGGCGGCGCACACCTTTAATCCCAGCACTTGGGAGGCAGAGGCAGGTGGATTTCTGAGTTCGAGGCCAGCCTGGTCTACAGAGTGAGTTCCAGGATAGCCAGGGCTACACAGAGAAACCCTGTTTCAAAAAACCAACCCCCCTGCCCCCACAAAAGAACAAATCAATTTTACTTATAAAATTTGTTTTTAACTGTTGTTTTATTCTATGAGTGTTTTGCCTGTGTGTCTGTCTGTGCACCACTTGCATGTCTGGTATCCAAGGAGGCCAGAAAAGGGCGCTGGATTCCCTGGGACTGTAGTCACAGATGGTTTTAAGTCCTACTGTGCTCGCTGGAATTCAAATCAATGTCCTCTGGAAAAGACTAGCCAGTGCTCTTAACCCGAGTCATCTCTGCAGCCCTTACATTCACCCTTTTAAAGATGAGATCTAATGTAGCCCATACTGACCCTGAACTCATTCTGCAGCTGAAGGTAGCCTTAAAACAATTCGGATCCTCCAGCCTACAGCCCCCAAATACTGCTGGGATTACAAGCATGCACCACCACACTCAGTTTTAGTCATGGAGGTGGGATGCAGGGCCTCATACATCATAGCAAGCATTTTATCTCAGCTGCCTCCTCTAGCCCTTTGCACTTACGTTTACTTTATTCTTATTTATTTGTCTTTGTGATGGGTGCTCGTGGAGGCGAAGAGGAAAACAAAACAAAACAAAAAAAGCCTGTGCTTTTTATTATCAGAGTTCTAACTCTAAAAACAGCCTGCTGGTTACACCTTTTGAACATTGCCCTGGTACTCTGCTGCTATGGATAGCTGGCAAGCACACAGCTGCTGCTTCCTTGGCTCGCATGGCCATGCTAGCATTGGTTCCTCTTCAGTCTTCTGAGGGTGGGTATGTTCATTTTTAATTTATTCCTCTCTACTATGTCCAATCTACTGTTAACTGAAGTTTCCAAAGTTTTAGAAACTTTTAATTCTTTTCTCCTTAAATCTATATTGTCCATTTATTCTCTGCAGATGTAAGGGTCTTTCTTTCTTCTTTTAAATTAAAACCAGTGTAGAGAGCTGCAGTCAGAGGTCTGTGGTACAACACCTATCTTGTAGGCGGCTCTAGGCTCGGGCCCTAACACTGCCTGCCCTGAAAAGAATGGAGGAGTTCTAATGTGTTGACTGGGGCTGACAGTTCATGCCTGCATTACCAGCACTTGGGAAAACAAAGGTAAAAGAACTGCAGGAGTTTGAGAGTAGCCTGCCCGGTCTATAGAGAGTGAATCTCCACCTGTAAAAATCAATCAACTGCCATGGATGACCCTATACTAGCTGTGAAACTGGACCCGGCTCCTTTGTAAGTATAAAGTCACCACTGGGTTCTTTGTGTGGGATCTTCTTTTACTACAAGCTGCTAAAACTCTTGAGAAGTATGTGAGACTCACTCCAGACTGCCCTATCATTCAGAAATTGCTACCTCATCCCTCTCTCTCCTGGATCCTTCTGTCTCATGGGTCTCCAGTGCGGCTCACTTGACGCTGCCTGCGGGGATACACTGCAGCAGTGAGTGTGGCTAGATCTCAGTAGTCAACCCTGTGCGGGGTGCACAGATGACGCAGGTCTGTGCCGCTCCTACATTTTATCTGCACCTGTTCCCTCGACTGCTGTGAAGAACACCAGCCTGGCCACCCTTCCTCCAAGTCACAAGTTCTTTCTGGGGGCTCTTGGGGCTATCATTTGTTTTCTTGGGTTCCTTTTTGTTTAATTTCTTTGTTTGTTTTGTTGTTTTTCCAAGACATTGTCTTACTATGCAGCTCTGGATATTTCCTATGTGGACCAGGCTGGCCTCAGAGGTCCACAGAACTAACAGAGGTCCACTTGTCTCTGCCTCTGCCTCCCAAATACTGGAATTAATGGCATGTGACAGGACACCTAGCCAGGCTCAGGTTCTTTCTGACCCTTGCCAACCCCTGCAGCTTACTCGTGTATCTAGAGTTTAACAGTGCCTTTCACTTATTTTGATGTATTCTTTTTAAGTTCTAAATTTTCCATATCCTCATTTTTTTATAGCAGCTTTTTCCATTTTGGTTTTTATTCCTGTTTTAAAAGCCAGTAGTCACTGTGAAGGTAACTTGTGATATGATTTCTTCAAATGGCCAAGAGCATATCCTCTCACTCCAATTTTAAGTGTCCCATAGAATAATCTTAGTTTTTATCATGAATGTCATGTGTTTCTGTTAAATTCTACACATAGGAAGTTGAATCTGGGTACACAAACCTTTAATTTGCAAGTCCAAGGTCAGTGCCTGGCATCAGATACAAGATACTAGTTTTAAAAGGTCTGGGGACAAAGCCCAACAGCAGAGCATTTGTATACTAACACTTAAGAGAGCGTAGTAGGTTCAATTCTAAGTTCTCAATCCCCAAAACCACACCAAAGTAATCACCACATATGTGGACAGGTGGACAACGGGGCATTCTCAAACCCGAGTCCTGAAAGTGTTGCCATATCTTTGGCCTGTCTCCCTGTCCTACTTTTACAATCTTTGTGGGGACTGGACAGGTGGTGTGTAGTGTGTCTGTCGGGGAGGAATGGGGAGTAGGGAGTGTTCTCAGGTCTGGCTCCACACATGGGTAGTATCTTCCATCTCCAGTCCTTTCAAAGCTAAAACTTAAAAATCATCCCATCCCATGGCAGGAGCCTCTGAGCCTATAACAATTTTACTTTCCTCTCTCTCTTTTTTTTCCCCCAGAAATTTCCTTTTCTCAAATGTGGTGTCCTTAACTTTCACTGGGTATGTTGAATATCTACAGATCTATGTGCATCTGTGTAGGTGGCTGGGAAAGGCTGACTCACATGACCTCCATCCTAAATGGGAGCCAACTCAGAGTTCTTACCTTCCAGTGACTGTCGCCTAGCTATCTCCCTACTGCAGTGCTGGCCGCACAGATGACCCCCTTGTGTATCTAGTTTTACATGGGATCTGGGGATTTGCACATGGATCCTCACATTTTGCATAGTGATGGCTTTCTTGATCCATGGAGCCACATCTCCAGCCTCACATTTGTTTTTATTGTTTTAGTTATGCTTTATATATGTAGTGGAAAAACAAGAACAGAGACCCTGTCTCAAAACAAGGTAGAAGCTGGCTAAGACACAGACACACACACACCATAAACAATTTAAAAATGTGTGGTGACTGACCTCAGTTTTAATGTAAAACTCAAAGAAATGCTGTTTCTTTAGTTTGTTGTTGCTGTACCAACTACCTCAGTGAGATCATGGACCAGAAGACAAGACAAACAATATTGGGATTCTTTTTCAAGAAGTGTTTGTGCATAAGCCTGTGTACACACTATATAAAATGCCTCAACAACAGTGTATACTAATACACATGGGGCATGAGGTGAACACACACATGGAAACACTAGATCAGCTTAATAGAACTCAACTTTCTGTGTTTGCCTGAACTTGTGCACCGAATTGCCTAGAGAACAGAAGAGGGTATCAGACCTTAGAACTGAAGTTATAGACAGTAGTGCTGAGAACTAAACCCGGGTTCTCTGGAAAGAGCAGCTAGTGCTTTTAATCACTGAGCCATCAATTTAGGATAGCCAACAATTAAATAGTTAACTACTACCTTACTGTCTGTAGAAAGATTTCTGAGCTGAAGCACTGGACAGAAGCAGTAAGATAAGCAACACCTCATGACTTTAACCCCAGCATCCCAGTACATCTTTATGAGTTCTCGGGAAGTCATGGATACAGGCTGTGGATACAGACACCAATGCCTCCCAAAGAAAGAAAGACTAATGAAGATATTTTACAACACAGAAGGGACTTGTAGGTTGCTAAGTTTAGAAAAGGGGGAAAAAAGAATAAATCTAGTTAAACTAAATTTTACAAAAATTCCTAGTTGTCTTGTAATGTAAATTTCAACGTTAGGATTGGGGTATAGCTTAGTGGCGGGAGCGGAGCATGTGCACTCAACTCAGTCTGCATGAGGCTCCATCTCCACCACGCTCCCAACCATGGTTTTACTGGCTGCCTTCAATTTTACCCAACAGCCCTAACTGTAGCCAATTACCCATTACCCACAAATATAAAGTTTGAAAAGCAGCGAGATGTGACACAGTTTAGATGCAATAAGCTGGGCCTACACAAGAGCTCAGCAGGTAAAGCGCTTGGCACATAAGCTTGATGACCTATGTTCAATCCCTAGAACCCTCGCACACGCGCATGCACATGCACGCACACTTTATTCAGTAAGCTACCAGTCTGGCTCCTGGCTGAGCAGTGGCTTACCTGCATGGTAACAAGTCTGTCATCCACCATCACCTCCTTGGTAAGAAAGTCGGCCCCTATCGTGGCTTTGTACTGGTTACTGAACTTCTTATTCACATACTGGTTCATGAGAGACGTCTTCCCAACACTGCAATCGGACAAAACCCACATGTCTAAGTCAAATAAGGGACTGACAGCAATTTGTGTTTACAGTTTTCAAAGCAACCTGTCTGGGCTAGGAAGAGAGTTTAGTTGGTATAGTGTTTGCCTGGCACACACAAGGCCTGAATTTAATCCCCAGTACTGCAACAGTTTAAAAACAAAACAAAGCATTTGATTAAAGGAACGTGCCTGTCATGACTGAGAGAGACTTCTTCCTCTCAGGGTAGCACCAACAATCACCCTAGCATCACTTACTAGGTGTGTACTTTCCTGGAAGAGTGCAGAGGAAGGGGCAGGCAGGAGACAGCTTGGCAGGTGTGGCAGTCTGAGTAAGAATGGCCCCCACAGGCTCATAAGCTCTTGTTGAGAGGGTGTCACTGGGGGTGGGCTTTAAGGTTTCAAAAGATTATTCTCCATTTACAGTGTTTGTGTACTTGCTTTCACGCTCTATTCTCTCTCCTTTCTCTCTCTGAGTGGTTGTGAATCAAGACATAAGCTCTTAGTAACTTTTCCAGCGCCATGCTGCCATGCCAGTCACAGACTCTCCCTCCCCAACTGTATGTAAGCCGATAATAAACTCTTCTGTATGTTGCCTTCACTATTGTGTCTTATCACAGCAGCAGAAAAGTAACTAAGATAGTGGGTAAAGGCACTGCCAAGACTAGTGATAGGAGTTCAATCCCCAGGATTCACTGGGGTGAGCAATGGGGGGAGAGGGAGGTGAGGATTCCTGCAAATTCTACTGACATCCACACATGCACCAAGCATTTGCAATAGTCCACAGACATAAACACAAAATAAATAAAACACACACACACACACACACACACACACACACACACACACACAAAATAAATACATGTAATTTAAAAAAATACAGGGGGAAGGGGAGATTAGCTCTGTGGCAAAGTTCCGTCAATTCCAACACAGCAGTACAAAACAAAAGCACAAACTGAGAAAGCACAGTGAAGACATCCATCATACACACAGGACCCCATTTTCATGCTTCAGTACAGGCAGCTCACATGGTAGACACTAGTACAACTCTTTCATACAACTCCTAAAAGGAACTTTGAAAAGATCACTCTGTCACCCCCAACAGCACTATAATCTCAGGCGCTTATGCATCACTCAGTGTCATCACGTAGCACCAGGAGGAAGCCACTCACCTCAGCAGGCTTTCGTCAGTACATAGCCAGAAGAGAATGTTCCAAGACAGGGGCAGCAGCACATGCCTGGAACCCAGCACTTGAGACTGAGGCTGGACTGAATTGCACAGTGAGTTCAAGGGCATCGAGCCACATTATTTTTTGTTATTATTTTAAAATAAAGCCCAAGCGAAACACAAAACAGGGCCTGTACGATGCCTAAAGCCCGATAGATAACCTAGCCTCAGCCTCCAGGACTCCACAGCAGAAGGAAAGACGGTTCTTGCACACTGTCTTCTGACCTTCACACCCACGTGCATATGCACAGACATAATAAGGTAAGGGTAGGGTAAAGGTAATGCAATCTAAAGAGAGCTAAAGCTTGCCTTGTCCAAGGCTTTCCACAAAGAATCCAATTCATATTCAGATGACTTGGAAATACACAGCCTAAGGCAGCAATGCTTATCAAGGGTCTAGCTCAATGGCTGAGCACTGGCCTAAGATGTGAGGCCCTGGGTTCTATCTCCAGTACTGTAGCACAACTAGAGTTTACAGAGGAGTAGCAGTGACACCTGTAATCCTCAAAGGCCTTGAGACTCCTTTCAGACAAGTCTGGGCAACACACATCTAAGGACAGTATGTCATTTCTGACAGAACTGAGCAGGAGACACTGCTTTACCCCACTGAAATGCAATTTCAGAAACAAGAAAATACTTGTTTAAGCAATTCAAGTTGGTCAAACAGACAGAAAATCCATGGCTGTTAAGGAAAGGAAAGAAATGACTAACATTTACTGGAGGCCCCTCTCCCCTCAGAAGAAATTCAAGCCCAAACATGTTGAAAGACATAGTGATAAAGCTGTAGTAGACTCCATGCCTAACATGCCCTGGGTTATATTTCATGGAAAACACAACGACACAAGGCATTCACACACACACACACACACACACACACACACACACACACACACACCCCTACACACCCATACTAAATACACGTCAAAGGAATATTCAAATTTCTATTAAATCCCAATAGTAAAGGATAGAGGACAGGCCCAGAGTAGAATGTGGAGCTGTCTTGAGATCAGTGAGGAGGAAGCACCAAGCCTATCTGTGAGGTCAAGTTCATGAGAGACACTTACCCAGAGTCCCCCAGGATGATGACCTTCAGCAACACTTTCTTCCTAGAGGTCATCCTTGAAGCTGTAGGAACGAGAACGCACAGGTGAGCTGAAGAAACACTAAGGCAGACATCGCCTCCCTCACGGCCACTCTGCTCTGTCAGGAGCTGAGCCTCAGCCTTCACTCAGTCTGTCCCCGGGTTCTGTGAACCCTTGAACTAACCTAACCTAGACAGCGGGGCAGGGGCTGAAGGGATGAAGGTGCTCTCTCTCTCAAGTGTCGGGTCCATTGCTGGGATCAGCAGTTGGATTAACATTCCAAACAGACTCATGAGTTCCACAGGTGAAGATAAAGCACTAGTTCCTCAGCAAAGGAACCTATTAATTTCCTTCCTTATTTCCTTCCTTATTTCCTTCCTTCCTTCCTTCCTTCCTCCCTCCCTCCTTCCTTCCTTCTTCATTTTTTTGAGTCAGGGTTTCTGTGTGGCTCTGGCTGACCTGGAAGTCATTACAGACAAGGATGGTCTTTAATTCCGAGATCTTCTGCCTCTGCCTCTTGGGTACTGAGATTAAAAGTGTGTGCCACCACAGCCAGGCAGGAACCACTTTATTTAAGGAGCACCATGTGCTGGCTAGTTTTATGTCAACTTCACACAAACTAAATTCATCAGAGAGGAGGGAGCCTCAACTGAGAGAATGTCTCTGTAAGATCAGGCTGTCAGCAAGTCTGTAGGCCATAGGAGAGGGCACAGCCCTTTGTGTATAGTGCCACTCCTGCCTGAGAGCTGAGCAAGCCATGAGAAGCAGACCAGTGAATAGCACTCACTAGAACTAGGCAGCTTTTGCTTCTGGGACCATACAGTATGTAAAATGCTGAACCTTGGTTCACTCTTCTAGCACCTGTCAATCCTTGATCTATTAACAAAAGAGAGAGCTTCTGAGTCAATGACTTATCAAAAAATGAGTGGGTTTCGAAAATACTACTTGATAGCTGAGTGCTATATGTAAATTAGCAAGTACTGGTTCCTTTTATTTTAATATGTGTCCCAAACACAGGT
>JANHMN010000008.1:24588501-24633610 GCA_030674055.1 Rhabdomys pumilio
TTTATTCTGGATCACAGTTTCAAAGGCAACAGGGCAGTTGCAAGGACTGTGGGCCCATAACATCACAGCAGGGAAAGTGTGAAGTGAAACTGGTGCCATCTCGATACCCAGAACTCATACTGCAAGAAAGCCTGTGCACTAGACTTCCTCCCGGCCCCTTTTATTCCATCAGTCCCCCACCCCCGACCTCCAAGGTATGGGATGGTACAGCCCACAGTCAAAGAATGTCTCCTACTGAACTGTCTCTAGGGTCAGTGAGATAGATGGCTCAGCAGGTAACAGCACTTGCCTCCAAACATGAGGACCTGAGCTCAGTCCCTGGTCCTAAAGCCTGGAAGGAGAGAACCACCTGTCCTCTGACTGCCACATATATACTGGGACATGCACACACATATACACACAATAAAACACAATAAAAAAATTACTTCTGGAAATGCCATCACGGTCACACGCAAAGACAAGCCTTACACATCTAAGTATCTATCTCTCAGTCAAATGAAGTCAGCAACCAAGATCAACCATCAAACAAAGTCTGGCTATTCTCAATGCCCAACTCCCCTGTTTACAACTCTGTCTATGACAACCTGTTAATTAACAGTGACAGTGGTAAGAAAAACACCTGCCAGGGCAGGTACAGGTTGTGTGAGGAAGCTGAACCCTCAGAGACTGTTTCCTTCAGCCACCCGTCAATCCTAGAGTTTTCTAAACCATACATTACATATGGAGTCTTACTCCCTCTTGTCTCTCCAGAGGCTGTGTTGACTCAGCAAGGTTTCAGTCTCATCAAAGGTCTAGTATCACTTTTGTTGTTTTGTTTTTCAAGACAAGGTTTCTCCATGCAGCCCTGGCTGTCCTCAACCTTAGAGATCTGCCTGCCTCTGCCTCCCAAGTACTTTAATCCTAAGATTAAAGGTTTGCACCACCATTGCCTGGCTGGTATCACTATTTGAGATGGATTACACTGTATCGGCGGATACGTTTGGTAAAAATTTCTTTTCCTTTCTATTGTGGGGGGTGGTTAGACAAGGTCTCATTATGTAGATAGACTAGGCTGGTCTAGAACTCAGAGACCTCCCACTGTGTCTCTGCCTCCTGACTGGTAGGATTAAATTCATGCACCATATGGCTTGGCCACAGCTTGATTTCTTTCTTTCTTTCTTTCTTTCTTTCTTTCTTTCTTTCCTTCTTTCCTTCTTTCCTTCTTTCTTTCTTTCTTTCTTTCTTTCTTTCTTTTTTTTTTTTTTTTTTTTGCCTTTTTTGAGACAGGGTTTCTCTGTGTAGTCCTGGCTGTCCTGGAACTCACTCTGTAGACCAGGCTGACCTTGAACTCAGAAATCCGCCTGCCTCTGCCTCCCAAGTGCTGGGATTAAAGGCGTGCGCCACCACCGCCCGGCCACAGCTTGATTTCTTAGTAGCCTTTTTGAGTATCAGAAAGGAAGCACCATACTCAGGCTTTGCTCATGCATACTGATCAAATCTGTTTCCTTCCCAGTGTGTCTCCACCCACTGGCAGCGCCCACAGAGCACCTAACATGCTGACTCTGCTGCAGTGAAGTGAGACACCTTTGAGTCACTTTCTTCAGCTTCCAACTCTGGAAACTACACAGGGTTGCTGCCCCAAAGCCATCGAATTCCCACAACAGCAGACGGTGTTTTGAGCATATACTTTGGTTATTATGATACATGTGTAAAGGAGAAGGTTGTTAACGGGGCTAAGGACTGCTTTGTGGTCAGCTTTGTGATCAGAGGGCATATCCAGGCCATGCAAGGCCCTAGGTCGGATCCTCAGCACCAAAAGGAGAGAGAGAGAGGAAATGAAAGAAAAAGGGAGAGGGGGAAGAGAAAGAAGTATGTCTTTCTGAATTCTGTCTGTGGGACATTCTTCCTCGAGAGGCAGCAGGAGCTGAGGGCACAGCTTTTACATGGAACAAGCAGGAGGCAGCGGGCATCAACAGTGGGCGTTCCTACAAGAGTCACTCTTAGCAGAGCACATTTATTCTTTCAAGGGAAAGTTCCCTTCCGGCTGCTCAGGCTCCCCCATAAAGGACACACACAGGCCAAGTTACTGTGCCCTCAAGGGGCCCACAGTGGGCTTCAACATCCTACATCGGGTATATTTTGCTTTTACCAATGCAGCTCAGGAGCCACAGGTGACACCAGCCTTTATTGGCTCCCAGCAAAACACCTAGCATACACTATGTAAAAAGATGTCTAAGTGAAAACTTGCTATGGTTTTGATAAAAATTAGACTGTTTCTAAGATCAGTTTGTGAACAAACAGGGGAGAGAGAAAATATAAATATGACTTTGGACTTTTAATTCTGAGGAGCTTAAGATGAAAGACTAATAGCCCATGGGGAGAGAAATCAAATGTAAGAGGGAGATACTCTCAGCAAGCCCTGATCTCAATACACCACCTGTGTGTGAGCCCTTAGACCAGATGCCTTTGTTTTCAGGTTAAGAATTTATTTTTAAAATTTTTTTGGCTTTCCGAGTCCCACCTCTGCTTCACAGAGGGTCTTTTTCTCTGTGTGTCTGATGTATGCACAACACTTTCCTTTAAAAACAAAAAAAAAAATGGAGTTTGGAGACTGGAGAGATGGCTCAGCAGTTTAGAGCACTGACTGCTCGTCTAGAGGTCCTAAGTTCAATTTCCAGCAACCACATGGTGGCTCACAACCATCTATAATGGGATAGATATGATGGCCTCTTCTGGCATGTAGGCATACTTGCAGACAGCACACTCATATATAATACATACATAACATTAAAAAAAAGAATTTCTATCACATGGTCTGGAAAGCATGATGTGTAGGACAACTTTGGGACAGATGCCAACTGGTCCTTTTACGGTGGGAATGGAGAATACCTACTTTGAATAATAACCCAAGGGTTAAGAAAATCCAGTTAATTGGGGCTGGATAAGTAGATTAGCAGTTAGGGGATTGGGCTGCTCTCCCAGAGGTCCTGAGTTCAATTCCAGCACCCACACAGTGGCTCACAACTGTCTATAATGGGATCCAATGTCTCCTTCTGGCATGCAGATGTACATAAAGACAGAAAATTCATAGACATAAAACACACAAATGTTTTTTTGTTTTTTTTTTTTTTTTAAATAAAAGAACATTCAGTTAGGCTCCCTCCTCATACTTGTTGAAGGGTTGGGCAAGGAAGGACAGTGGCAATGGCACTGATCATTGCCCAGGAGGAAATTAAGAAAGAGCCCAAGAAATCAATCAATGTGGAGAAGGCATGCCCATTGCTACTATAAGCATTTACCACCAGTAATGGTCCCCACTGTCAGCAAACGTTCTCCCTCAGAAATATGCCTGCTGCCCTCAAGAGAGCAGCAGATCTACATTTAGAAAGACACAACTTTGAAAGAACTATAGTGAAAAAAGTCTACCCAGAAGCTGAAAGAAGGCCATACACTTCCATTTTCCAGTTGTTTTTGTGGATCTTAAAAGACCTGGCTGTGGAGCTAAGGAGACCAAAAGCATCATGTCTAGAGAACAGGTACTATTTCATGACCCCAAAGTCTCAGAGTCCTGAACTGGTGACTCTTCCACACCAAGCACACCTTCCTTCAGGACAGTGAGACCACTTTCAATTCTGTCTACTTTCTTGAATTTATTGTTCAACTACTTATGTAAAATAAATTTACACACAGGAAAACTGTACACAGGAGATGAAAGGAACAGAATAGCAGACTCTGGCTGGCAAGATGGCTCAGTGGGTAAATGTTCGTGCTGTCGAATCTGGCAATCTGAAATCAGTGCCTGAGACCCACAGGAGTGAACCACACAAACACCAGCCCCAAAATGCACTCCAGACAATATAAATGAGATAAAGTTTCTAAAGCAGAGAGCTCAGAAATACACCATTATTACCTTAAACAACAGGAAGCTAAGGGGCTGAAGTTGAACAGAACTGGAGATGGCAGCAAAACTTCACTGATTAAAACAAGAAAGACCAATTAGAAATGCTGGAAACCCCCAGGTCAGACAGGACGAATGCTGGTGTCCTCTAACACAGTGGAGAGAGAAGACAGAAGTAGTGGCTCAGCTATACTTTCTGGAGTGCCCAGAAAAACCGAGAGACAGAGTGACAGCTGATTCTGAGAGGGCAAGAATGAAAATTCCACCAGCCAGGTGAGGAAAAAGGAAGGGAATGAGTGGGTGGCTTTGACCAGGTCACTGCTGTAAAAATAATGAAGTCCTTTTGTGAGGAGACCTTTGAAGGCAGAATTCAGGAACCAGTCACACTGAATTTATGTACCTCTCTCTGACTGTGCAGCAAAAGTGTTCTTGGCAATTTAGCTACAAACTCCAAGTCCAGGTTCCATGTTCCCAGGGTGCCGAGGCCTGTCTGTAGTTTTCCTCCAGGTCAAACTACCTTCCCAGATATCTGACAATTCTGAGATGTCTAAAAGCCCAACCATACCTCTAATCTCCAATCCTCCAGGGCTCTTCCTGCACTACCTGGGCAACTAAGGTGCCACATACGATCTGTGGCACTTGCTAGCTTGAGAGGAGAGGTGGAACAGCCCAAAACTTCAAGAGTCCACCTGAAAGCCAGCCATGCTGCCATTCCTGGTGGGAACAGCTACCAAATCACCATTCACTTCTTAATGAAGCTGTTGTTTCCACCTGCATGAGTTTTTTTTTTTGTTTTGTTTTGTTTTGTTTTGTTTTTGAGATGCTAAACTGTATTAAGACTTGAAATCCACAGCTCAACGGCCATGCCTAATTTGTATGTTTCAGGAATTTTATGTATCTGTAGTTTAATTTAAACTACCACCTCTAAAGAAATTCAAGAGGAAAATGCAACTAGAAACTGTAAAAACAAACAAACAAACAAACAAAAAACAAAAACAAACAAACAAAAAAACCCAAAAACCCTTGAGTGAGCCTAGGAGGAAATGATAAAGTCAAAACCACCTAGGACAACACAGAGTTTGACAACGCAGAGTTGCTCAAACGTCTTGCTCTTTTTCTATATTTCTATATATATTTGATATTATATGAGTGTTTTCTTACATAAATCTGTGACCAAATGTGTGTCAGATGTCTGCAGAGGTCAAAAAGGATGTTGGATCTCCTGCAACTGAAATCATAGGACACTTCTGAGCCACTGTATAGATGCTGGGAATCAAACCTGGGTCCTCTAGAGGAAAAAGCATCAAGAACTTTTAAACTCTGAGCCATCTCTCCAGCCCCATGTCTTCTATTTTCAGTCCTGTTCTCTCTCCTGTGGATGTTGGAAGTGTTACTCTACTATTTATTTCTATGTATGAAAGTGTTTTGCCTGTGTGGATATGTGTACCATGTGGAAGCTCTAATGTGTGATTCCTGAATCATGCCACTGATGGAACTCTTCAATCCAGGACCATTGATCAGTGCCATAATAATCTTCCTACATTCACTAAGAAATATCAAAGCAAAAATTAGCACTAGACTACATGCAGAAACCATACCAAACACAAGAAGTAAAATACTGTGGAGTGGGAAGGAGACACAAACAAAACAATGTAGAGAAGTGTCACAATGAAACCTGTTAGTCTGTATGTTAACTATATTCATGTGTAGAATGCTAAAATCAAACTATGTTGAAGGCAGTTATGACAACTTCAAGAACTAGGGAACAATTCCTGTAGAAGAACCAGCCGAGCCTGGGCCTAAAGTAGAAAAAGACAGCAATCAGTTTCAGGCAGAGAGAACAGCGTCTGCAGTCCTCAGAATCAGGCAGCCTATTAGCCACATCATATGGGTGATGGAAGCCATGACAAAGTCCTGAAATGAAAGGTCCTAAAGACCTAATGCTGGGGAATGCTGCAGCTGTGCAGGCAAGAGATGATAGCACTAGAATGGGGGTGAGGCTGGGAGGAAACAACATCCAGGGGCAAAAGAGATTTAGGTGGGGCCCTGATTGTGAGCGAGCTAGACAGGAAGAGCTCAAGAAGTAGAGGATTCAGCTAGACAGCTAGCAGATAAAACACAAAAGGTGAAACAAGAGGATCCTGAGTTTGAGGCCAGCCTGGATACATGTAAGGTCAAGGCTGCATAGGCTGTAGCATGTAGCAGAATTTTCCCTGTCCAATCAACTTAAATATTAATACAAGAAGCCTGTGATTGGACAAGGAAAGGGGAGGCAAGCTAAGAGTTTTGGAGACAGAGAAGGAAGATGGAACAAGAGGAAGGTGATCCAGATAACCCGTGACTTTAAATAGCCACAGGTAGCTTTGAATATCATAAAGGATAAAGTAATTTAGATAACTTGTCTAATCTAGGTAGGCAGCTTGTAACATTATCAATTGGCTCTGAAATTATTGTATGGGCATCTTGTGAATTGAAAATTTGATATATAAATCGGACTGATTATTTATAAGCTTCTAGAGTTTTGATTTACTGGGTAAAGGAATTTGTGACAACTAACCACTGGGGGTAGACGGCTGAGAAGGAACCAGCGACTCTGAGGCAAGTGAACCTGAGCTGGGAAAACCCGGCAATCGATCAGTCACTGCATGGGGCTAGCATAGAGGAGAGACTGTGGGAAGAGAGTAGCTGGGTATAGCACAGGATGGTGACACTTTTTTTTTTTTTTATTATTTCCTGTAACAGTAGTATTGTAAGATCTTGTCTCAAAATAAAATAAGGAAATGTGACTATTTGGGACTTAAATTTCACCCAAAGGAAAGCTTGTTTGTGCTGGGATTTTACCACCTTATGCTAAATTGGAAACACTAACATTCCTCAAATATACAATGCAATATAAAATTAACTGATGGAAAGAGCTGCCTTCTAGAGACTTGCTATCTATCTGGGAAGTCAAATGAAACTATCATGACACCAGGCCTCAGTAAGAGCAGCTCATACAATGAAAACAACCCAATCAAAGGATAGGTAAAGAGACAGATCATCAGTTTAAGAGCACACACTGCTCATCCAGAGGACTGGGGTTCAATCCCCAGTACTCCCATTAGGTAGTTCACAACCACATCTAATTACAATCCAGAGGACCTGACACCTTCTGCCCCTATAAGCACCTGCACTTACCTACACACGCATGCACGCATGCACTCACAGAAATAATAAAGTATTATTTTTGTAAAAGTGAGTGGAAGGGGGGGAGTAGAGACGGCTCAGCAGTTAAGAGCTCTGAATGCTCTTCCAGAGGTCCTGAGTTCAATTCCCAGCAACCACATGATGGCTCACAACCATCTGGGATCTGATGCCCTCTTCTGGTGTGTCTGAAGACAGCTACCGTGTACTCACACATAAAATTCATTTCTTAAAAAAAAGTGATCAGAGAACCTAACAATCCTTTCTCAAAAGAAGATACCATCACAGCCATACACCAAAAGGGCACCTGAATATCCATGTTCATTATGGCACTAAGATGGGACATGAAACCATGTCCACCAAGATACCACCAAGGGATAAATGGATTAAATGGGGTATAAAGCAGCCATGGCAGAGAGACCTATAATCCTAGCACCTGGGAGGATCAGGAGCTTGAGGTCATTCTCAGCTAGCTACACAGTGAGTTTGACATAAGACTGCCTCAAAAATTAAAGTAAACACACACCAGAAAAGGGGCCTGTGAGATGGCTCAGTGTGTAAAAGCACTTGCAGAGCAAGTTTGTTGACCTAAGTTCAACTCTTAAAGCCCACGTAAAGATACAAGAACTGACTCCAAAAGATGACCTCCAAAAGTTTATTAGTCGGGGTTCTCTAGAGTCACAGAACCTGTGGATAGTCTATATAGTAAGAAACTTTGTTATGATGACTTACAGACTATAGTCCAACTCCCCAACAATGGCCAGCTATGAATGGGAAGTCCAAGGGTTTAGTAGGTGCTCAGTCCCACAAGGCTGGTAGACTCCAACAGATGTGCCGGCAAGTAAATGGAAGCAGGTGAAGAAGAGCAATCGTCCTTCTCCCAATGTCCTTATATAGGTCTCTAGCAGAAGGTGTGGCCCAGATTAAAGGTGTGTACCACCTTATCTGGATCTGGGACTTGTTTTGTCTCAGGCTGGCCTTGCACTCAGAGATCTTCTTGCCTTAGTCTCCTGGGATTCATAGCCACTGTGCCTCAAGATCGTCATGACAAGATCCAGATCAGAAACTATGTCTCCCAGCCTCAATATTTGGATCGCAGGTGAGCCTTCCAATTCTGGATTGTAGTTCATTCCAGATATAGTCAAGATGACCACAGGGATAGCCACTACAAACAGTGTACACATGCATGCAGTCATTTTTTAAGCCAGAAAAAAGGATGGGAAAAAATATATATATAACAGAATAAAAAGAATATAACCTAACCATAAAGAATGCTGAGAAGTGAGCAGAACTGTAGGATAGTGCATTAAATGCAGTGATCTAGACAAATATACCATGTATATGAAGGGTTAAACATTTTTTTTCAAAGTAGAATAATGATCACTAACGACTGGGAAAGATGGGGAGGGTGGAAAGGGAGGCTGAGTCTGATCAGCACAGATTCATCATTATATGCTTATTACACCAACAACACTGCTAAATTCCATTACTACAACTAATACCATTAATGAACATTCTTTAAAAGTATACAAAATAGCTAGCAGATGGCAATGGCTGGTGAGAAATGCTCGCTATGTTAATATTCAGAGTATGTCCAATAAAAGCTACAAAGAATTATCTCACATGCTGGAATGGCTGTTATCAAAAAGATCAAAGTCAACAGTGAAACGTATGCACAGAAGGGATGTCCTCTGTACGATGCTGGTGAGGGTCTGTTACAGGGATCATCTGGGATGATGCCCCCACTCCCCACCCCCCACCACAACAGAGATAACTAGATCAGGATGTATAAATCCCATCACAGGGCACACATGGTGAACATGGAAATGACATGAGCATCTATCTCAAACATATTTGCACATTCTGTTATTCCAGTGTGACAGGATCTTGGATCTTGGAGATCTTGGCATGGAGGCTTAAGGCACAGTGGCTATGAATCCCAGGAGACTAAGGCAAGGAGATCTCTGATTTCAAGGCCAACCTGAGACAAAACAAGTCCCAGATCCAGATGAGGTGTGGTACACACCTTTAATCTGGGCCACACCTTCTGCTGGAGGTCTACATAAGGACACTGGGAGAAGGAAGACTGCCCTTCTTCACCTGCTTGCATTTACTTGCCGGCACATCTGTTGGAATCTACTAGCCTTGTGGGACTGAGCAAGATACAGAAATTAAACCAAGTATTCCTCAACTGATGAAAAAATACAGATGTGGTTTGTAAATGTAATTTGCAATAGAATACTATTAGTCCTTAAAAGAAATTCTGTACTCTGAAGAAACACAGCTAAATCAGAGAATACTATGTTACATAAAATAAGCCAGATACAGAAGATCCATTCAGCTTGATCTCAAACTGAAAGAAGCCTGGATGGCAGGTGGCAGTCACCAGTGGCCAGGCATGGAAGAAAACGAAGGATTATATACTAGAGTGACTAGTTGATAACAATATACTGTGTACTGGAAAACTACAGCGTACATATTAAAGTGTTCTCACCACAGAAAACAGGAGTACATTAAATCACCTGATGTGGTTATTCTACAATGTATTATATACAAAAACATGTACACCATGAATTTAAAACTAAGGTGTTTCATGTAGTTACATTTCTTATACAAAACAAATTCCTGTTCGCTTCAACAGAATCCCAAAGGAAAGTAAAAGCAGCCAGGTAAATGGTACTCTTTATTCGCACTTGGAAGTTTAAAGTTCCAAAATCAGGACTGAGTGTGGTAGCACACATCCTCTAGGCAGGTGGAGTTGGAAGAATCCAGAATTCAAAGCCAGCCTCAGCTACAGAGCAAATGTGAGGACAGTCCGAGATGGACAGATGAGTGAGCCTACCTCAAAATAAAAACAAAAAGTTCAAAAAAAGTATGAATGTATTAAATGATGCAAAGCCTAATGTCGAGCTTGCAAAGCTTGCAAAGCCTACCTCCTCTCCCAGGACACAGAGGGCTCAGAAGTGAGTAGTTGAGGATGTGGGTTCAATTCCCAGCACCACATGGTGGCTCACAAACATCTGTAACTCCAATTCCAGGGGATCCAATTCCAGTCTCCACAGGTACCAGTCACACATATGATACATATACACTGCAGGCATGTAAAATAAAAACAATAAGATGGGCAGTGGTGGTGCACACCTTTAATCACCCAAGCCAGCACCTGGGAGATGGAGGTAGAAGGATCTAAATGAGTTCAAGCCCAGCCTTGTCTACAGAAAAGTTTAAGGACAGCAAGGCTGTAAGAGAGATCCTGCCTTGAAAAACCAAAATAAACAAATAGCAAGAAAACACTACACAGCAAGTATGACCATTTGTCAAAGGCCTAAAGGTCATATGATATGGCCAACACCTTCAGCAGAGGTTCAAAGTAGAAAACATTTCCAAGGATGCCAGTTTTAAATATCAAAGTGGGAATGTGGCTACTATCTGTGAGGCTCTGAGTCTGACCCCAGTACCTAAATAAACACACACATCTCCAAACCCTAAAGCTCATTAGCAAGTTATACCTACAGTGTAACCTACGACTTAAGTTCACAATGATGTCCGAAGGCCTCTGGTAGAACAAACTCATCAAGGACTTATGATCTGAGTGTCCCAGGCTTAAACCAAAGCTCTGAAATGTGTTATTCTGTGTAAGAAGAGGCTAAGAAATTCAGCCTTCCTGGCCTAACATGGAATTTCTAAATCTATATATACAAAATGCATGGTGTTTTATTTGTGAACTCCCATGGAACTATAAACAAACATATCTATGGTATGTCACCTTTAAAGTAGTGCTTCCTGACTGGCAAGCACAGCAGCTACTTCCTAAATCCCAGGGTAGCACTCTATAGGCTCTAGGGGACCACCATGTGTCTACAGGTACCCCTAAATAGCCCAAGCTGGCCTTGAATTTCCAACAACTCACCTGTCCTGCTTCTACCTCCCAGTGCTGAGGATTACAGGTACGTGCCCCTGACTGAAGGTATTTCTCTCTGAATTAAGAAAACAGCAACACAGGCAATGGTGGCGCTCGCCTTTAATCCCAGCACTTGGGAGGCAGAGGCAGGCAGATTTCTGAGTTCGAGGCCAGCCTGGTCTACAGAGTGAGTTCCAGGACAGCCAGGGCTACACAGAGAAACCCTGTCTTGAGGAAAAAAAAAAAGAAAAGAAAAGAAAAAAAGAAAACAGCAACAGAGTTTTTCTCCTCTTCTCTTAATAAGTTGCTGCCTCTCAAAAACATTTTTTTTTTTTTAAACTTGGGGGCTGGAGAGTAGTTTAACATTCTTGTTCTTGCAGAGGACCTGGGTTTGACTCCCAGCACACACATGGAATCTGTAATTACAATTCCAGGAGTTCGGATGTCTTGTTCTGCCTTTGCAGAACTAGGCCTCTGCACGGTCGGGTCAACTGGCTATCAAGGTCTGTCCCTGTACTATCAATTGTTAATTGCTGTGCCAGTAATTCCTCACCTCCCAAAAAAGAAAGGCAAGCTGCCCTGGGGAGGAATCTCTCCCACTATGCTAATAGTTTTTTGTAGGACAAAGTGTGGCATTTGAGCAATAAAGTGCTGGGCAACGCTGGGGCAGGAAAAGAGGAAGAGAACAGGAGCAGAGCAGGAGCAGAGCAGAGACAGTCATGTGGAGAGAGATGGTGGTGGAGAAGTCAAGTTAAATTACATGGGTTAGCTGAGAGACTGCACAGCAAACAGGCCCATGGCTTTCTACTATACAGATGTTTCCAGTTCTTTATTATTAAACCCGAAGCAGGACCCCAAAGTCCCAACATTGAGGAAAAACATTCACACACATAAAACAAATAAATAAACAACTTTAAAAATCACTTGTGTTATCTGTACAAAAACTAGGACAGCAGCAACAGCAGAAGCACGGCATAGCGCTGTATGCCTGGAAAGACATGAAGCTTCCCACTATCAGGACAGAAAGGTCTATACAAACAAAACCAACCCAATCCCACCCTGCACACAACAATAAAAAAAACACCATTTGTACTTGGATAATTGTTCCATGAAGAAAACTATGAGAAATGAGTTTTCTTCTTCTTCTTTTTTTTTTTTTTTTGGTTTTTCTGTGTAATCCTGGCTGTCCTGGAACTCACTCTGTAGACCAGGCTGGCCTCGAACTCAGAAATTCACCTGCCTCTGCCTCCCAAGTGCTGGGATTAAAGGCGTGCGCCACCACCGCCTGGCAGAAATGAGCTTTCTTAAATTCAGTTTTTTTTTTTTTTTTAAACAATTAGCACTGGCTCCTCACTCACTCGAGCAGAAAGAAGGCTGCAAAGGCCAAAGAGGCAGATAGGGATGAAAAAAATGAAAAGTCCCTCGGTGCTGCGCAGCTGGCCAACTTGAGACACATGCACAGCTCTCTTAACCTACTTTTATGGCTGGCTTCTTTATTCCTCTTCCCCACTGTTCACTCTCCTGGTGTCTATTGAAAAAGGTCATGAAGGTTAATGAAGGAGCCCTTCTGTGTACCTGTGACATGAATTCAGTTTAAAACTAGTATTATCTCAGGGCTGGAGAGATGGCTCAGTGGTTAAAAGCACTCACTCACTCACTGATCTTTCAGAAGCCCTGAGTTCAATTCCCAGCAAGCACATGGAGGCTCACAACCATCTGTAATTGTATCTGATGCCCTCTTCTGGTGTGTGTCTGAAGGAAGCAACAGTGTACTCACATACATAAAATAAATAATACTGGAGGGAGTAGGTCATAAGAGGTGGGTTGTGAGGTTAAAAAAAAAAAAAAGACTAAAATCAAACGCTGAGGGAGCTGGAGAGATGACTCAGCAGTTAAAGAGCATTTACTGCTCTATCACAGGACCCTACTTCACAAGAAACAAAAGAAATAGATAGGAGAAAGCCACTGAACATCAGAATGTTGTCACCAGCAACACTGGAGTGCAGGGCACTCTTCATTCTAGGCAAGCACTCTACTAGCTGATGATAGCTGCAGTCCAAGACTTATGGAGGCTAACAGGCCACAGGACCATACAGTCAGATTGTGTACTTGAAAAGACATGCACAGAGCATATTTTCACCCTCTGCCTTCTGGTCAACACAGGCCTCTATCTGAATTCCTCAAGTGACCCACTCAAATGCTTCCCTCATAAGCACCCTCAGAGACAAAGCCAAAACAATTCTGAGGTAAGGACGTGGGCATCCAAGGTCTAATCAAGTCGACACACACTGTTATACCTAGACAGACTTGAAACCTAATCAAGGACCCATTTGTGGTTTCAAGTAAGATGGGGTGCTGTGGCACTCAAGATCTTCTCTTTTTTGTGTGGTGTGATTGTACAATAGAGGGAGAAAGGTGGGACTTGAGGATGGAGTGAGGAGGTTGCAGGGACAGAGAGAAGAAAGGGCATGGAGGTGGAGGAGGCAGCCATGAGAGGAGATAGACCATGAGCACATGGCCAGGAAAATCAGCAAGTAACAAGGGACATTATGGCAGGGAAATAAGTCAGACCAACTCTAAACCTTCTTCTAAACCATCTAGGCTCATGGCTTGTAAATAAAATACCTAGATTGTGTCTTTTTTACAGGCTAGATAGAATAATTAATTCCATTTACAACTGGCACCCAATGTGGGATGCAAAAATGTTGGGGTAAATATAATTTGGGGGTTTCTACCCAATCTTGAACATTTAGTTCCCAAGTTAAAGACATATAATCTTTATAATAAGCCTTGAGGCATTAGAACTGGGCAGGTATCAACTCTCTATGCTATTTTGTCTACTTCTCTGTCAGTAACCCCAAGATATCCATCCACTTGCCACGTTCCTCCTGGTGCTAGCACTGGTGTAAACACCAGCTATACATGATGGCCTGCCAGTATTCCAGCAGGCAGGAAACAAGAGGCAAGAGACCCTGGAGCAAGCTGGCAACCTAGACTAGCTGAACCAGCACAATCTCTTGAGACCCAACCTCTCAATATGTACGGTGAACAATAACAGAAGGGAGTCAACATGAGCTCTGGCCCAGAACAGCGCACGCGTACACACACACCCACACACATATACACAAACCAAAAATGTGCCTTCAACAACATAAAACAAGCAAGAAGATTAAAAACGGCCAATTTTACACCACATACATTGTATCACAATAAAAATTAATTAAAAAAATTCGACAGGTATGTGTTTGCTATTATGTTGTTGCTATTATCGAATAGATACTAAACCTAGGAAGAAAAAAGACTACAAACCCAAATCTAAAGTTGTGCCAGTACCAGGCTGCTGTGATTGAGCAGCTTTCTTTGGGGAAGTTGCACTATGTTTAAGAGAAGTAAGGCTTGGTCTGGAACTTGTCATCTGCCTGCCTCAGCCTCCAGAGAGCTGGAATTTCAGGTGTGATCTTCTGTGATGCCTGGCTTGCTCTGATGTAAAATTTGAAATCATCAACTGTGACTTTATCACAACCTAGTTCTGAGAAGTCAAGACAATTTGGACATTCAGAAATCCATGAAATAGAACATAAATTTTGAGTAGGTTATAATTTTGTTTACTTTTCGAAACAATACTATGTTGTAACACCAGGCTGGCCTTAAAATCTCGATCCTCCCGCCTTTGCTAGTTAAATTAGCTGAAGTTACAAGTGTGTGCCGCAATACCCAGAAAAGGCAGATAATTCAAACTGGGAATGTTCTGTCAGGCTGTGGGAGCACATACCTTTAATCCCAGCACTCAGGAGGCAGAGGTAGGCAGATTTCTGTGAGTTTGAGGCTATCCTGGTCTACAGAATGAGTTCCAGGATAGCCAAGGACTATACAGAAAAACCCTGTCTTGAAAAACAAAAACAAAAATATTAGGGATATTTAAGTGGAAACGTAAGGGTTCTTTGGAAAGTCAGTTGGATGGTGTTTGCTGGGGCAAACAGGTAAAGGAATGCTTTGTTAAAGTGGACACAGGTGTGCAAAGACAGGTGATGAAGGATTTTTGGAGACAGACACACATAGCCCTAGCTGTCCTGGAACTCTCTATGTAGATCAGGCTGGCCTCAAATTCACAGAAATCTGCCTGATCTGCTGAAATGAAAGGCACTTATCACTATGGCAGGCTAGTACTTTGGCTGGCGTTTGTTGCCTTTTAACTGAACAGGGAAGACCCATCTTAAATGAGAGCAAACTTGGGCTGGAGTCAGGGTCTGAAAAACAGAAGAGAAGCTGACCACCAGCATGCATCTCTCAGTTTCCTGATGTCAGGGATACAAGTGATCACCACTTTATACTCCTGCTGCTATGTTTCCCCACTGTAACAGGCTGTCCCTTTTCAAACTGCACACCAAAGCAAACACTTCTTCCTTTAAGTTGATTCTTCTCAGGCAGTTGATCACAGCCCTCTACAAAGTCTGGAGCTATGGCTCAGAGGCTAACAGCATTTGCTGCTCTTGAAGAGGGAAGGCGGAGGTTTGATTCTCAGCACCCACATGCTAGCTCATGACCATTTTCTGGTGATCCAAAGCCCTCTTCAGACCTTCTCAAGCACCAGGCACACATGTGCTACATACACACATGTAGCAAACACTTACATACATTAAAGAAATCTTTAAAATGTAGTGTGTGTGTGTGTGTGTGTGTGTGTGTGTGTGTGAGAGAGAGAGAGAGAGAGAGAGAGAGAGAGAGAGAGAGAAAGAGAGAGAGAGACACCACACTGCAGCATTCAGACTAGCTAGCCCACAAGCTTCACAGCACTTTCTGCTTCTCTTCTCACCCTAGAAGTGATGGGATTAAGATGCATACTGCTGCATCTGGCTTTCTTTTTTTGTTTGTTTGGGGTTTTTTTGGCTTTTTTTGTTTCGTTTTGTTTTGTTTGAGACAGGGGTTCTCTGTTTAGCCTTGGCCGTCCTGAAACTCACTCTGTAGACCAAGCTGACCTTGAAATCCGTCTGCCTCTGCCTCCCAAGTGCTGGGATTAAAGGCGTGCGCCACCACCACCCAGCGGCGGCTTTGCAGTTTCAAAAGCCAAGGACAGACGCCAGTGTCTCTGTCAGCCTGTAGATCAGCATGTAGCTCTCAGCTACCACCCCAGTACCATGTCTACCATGCTCCCTGCTACGACAATGGACTAAGCCTCTGAAACCGTAAGCCAGCCCCAATTAAATGCTTTCTCTTGTAAGAGTTGTCATGGTCATGATGTCTCTTCACAGTAGAACAGTGACTAAGTGACTAAGACACTTGGCCAGCTGCCACTTTTGGTCATTTAGCCATCTCTCTGGCACTTCAGTATTTTTCATCAATATTTTGTGATTTTTGTTTCATCTAAACCTGGTTAATTATTTTCCATACTTTTACAAATGAAATTATTTAACTTCCTTTTGAGGTGATTAATGTATAGAACTGTGACTTTAACATTCAGGAGGCAGAGAAAGTCCAGTATCCAAGTTCAAGGCCAGTCTAGTCTACAAAGTGAGCCAAGGACAGCCAGGGTTCTGTTACAGAGAAACATGGTGTCAAACACACACACACACACACACACACACACACACACACACACACACACACACAAATGCCTCAAAGAAACCAAGACTTTTAGGCAATCTTGCCTGTATTCACTAATACCCTGTACTGTATCTACCTTAAACTTTTATTTCTGAATAAATTCCTTGTATTTTGTGGGGATGAGAGAATTCTTTTTGTACAACTAGATCTATAAAAATAACCATTGTTCAGGCATTGTAGCACAAGCCTTGGGAGGCAGATGCAGGAGGATCTATGTGAGTTTGGGGACAGCCTGGTCTACAGAGTGAGTTCTAGGACATCCAGGACTACACAGAGACACAAAAAGAATAACAAAAAACCTATTGTCTGTTCACAGAAGTGGAGCTGGAGTTGTGTCTCAATGGTAGATGGTTGTATGCCTTGCACATAGCCATGGGTTCAGCAGCCCCAAATGACAAAATGATACAAAAGGCCACTAATAATATACTAAAGTCACTGAAATCTTAACTCAGAGTATAGCATGCAATATCTTCCTTCACACTATCCTCTTTTGCTGATGGCCCTTCTTTATTAATGTTTAATTTATGTACTTAAGTTATTTAGTGCAGAAAACCCGTTCCCCCACAGGCCTTTCTGAGCACAGCACATGCTCAGCACCGTGCATCCTGAGGCTGCCTGCATGCTGGCTACACTTTCACTTCCCCTGAATCCCAAGGACAGAACTCAGTGTTCTCTACAGCAGCAATGAGAAACAGAAAAGCCAACTAACACACTGCTCAGTTTCTAATCAGCACTGTTTGAACAGGTGAAGTCACTAATTAACTCTACATGCCATCTGCCCATCACATACACTCATCCTAACTACACACACTAACCATATCAAAGGGGAACCTTTCTAAGCAGGCCTGCTTTAAACCCTACTTGGCTTTAAAAAAAACCTTGACCAGAAGGCTTCATCCTTCAGAGACAAGAAGCAGATAGTACGTCCTCTATAACTCCAGACAACTTCATGAGTTCACAGGTCTGCAAGCCACAAAGATGTCCATTTGGTAGGAGTAGGTGCAGAGAGACAAGACTTCATATGACATGCACAGACGATCAGCTCAGCCACAGTAAAGAAAAACGAGAAGACCTGGCTGACCCATGAACTCTTGTTTAGAAGGCAATCATTTCCCTCAATTTAGACAGCTAAAAGTTCCTTTAAAAGTTCTGAAAAGAAAAACTGGCCCAATGGTCTACTCTGTGAAAACTGTCTCTTGATCTGTCAAATCCGCAATTAAGGGCAATGATTGCTGTTCCAAAGGACCTGGGTTTGAATCCCAGCACCCACATGGTGGCTTACAGCCATCTGTAACTCCAATTCCAATGAATCAGATACCTTCTTCAGGACCCCTTGAGTAATCAGGCACAGGAGTGCTGCCTGTCATACGGGCAAAATATCCAAACATGTAAAATAAAAATTTTTTTCAATTAATAAAACAGAAAATCCACCATTAACAACTCTCCACAGAAGAGATAAAAGAAATCCAGTTCAAAGACAACAATTCACAAACAGTAATTCTTCTGCAATGTAGATTATGAAGTAATTGTACCTGTGAACTTTTTGTTCTCGTTACTGATTGGTGCAAGTGCATGCTCCAATGTGGGGGTGTGTGAGGAGGTGTGTAAGCCAGAGGCTGACATTAGGTATCTTCACCTACTGCTCTCCAACTTGGATTTGGAAACATAGTCTCTCGCTGGACCTGCGGCTCACCATTTCAGTGACACTTGCGAAACAGCAAGTCCCTGAGATCTATCTTTACTTCCCTGCCTATGCTGGAGTCACAGAGTGTGCCACCACACCCAGCTTTTCTGTAGGTATTGATCCAAGTTCAGGTCCTCCAGTTTGCACAGCAAGCACTTTACAGACTGAGACACCTCCCGAGACTGACAGGTAAAAGCTGGAGAAGGCATAGTAGGAAATGCTTAGGAGCCATGAACATAATTTAAAATAAATCTAATACTTGCTTCTTCAAGGGTAATCCATGACTCCATTACTCTGCCCCAACAAACCCAGGGCTCTCAGGAGTCAAAAACAATCTACCATTCTACAGCTGTAACTAGTGAACAGTACCCAGGATCTGAACCAGATACACTAACAGGGCAAGTACTTAGCTTCTTGTGGACACCTTAGGAAAAGGTTCCTCTCTAAGTAACCAGCAGACTCTAGATGACTGAGTCTACTGTCACACTGATTAAAGGACTAGAACAAATGACAAGTATTTGAAGCAACTTCAATGGAGTTCTATAAAGGACAGAGAACTGCCTGGTTTACCAAAACACAACACAAAGCAGAAGGAAACCGACCCAGAGTCGAGCAGAAGGGGAGGAGTCCAGGAAGGGGTGTATGTGTGTGGGTGGGGTAGAGATGCAGGAATTCATGTAATCAGACAGTATCTTGAGAATGAGGACCAGACAAGACAATTAAACACTAAACAACAGACAGCTGGAGAAAGACCCTGGCCAAAACAAAACATCACACATGGGCCAAAGAAGGGCTACAAGCAGGCGAGGGGGAACAGTCCTTTAATTTCAGCACTTGGGAGGCTGAGGCAGGCAGATCTCTGAGTTCAAGACCAGCCTGGTCTACTGAGCAAGTTACTTTGTTTTTTCCTTTGCACATCCAGAATGCTCCTGCAGGAGTATGAAGGATACAGGCCCACGGATTAGCTCACTGTGGAACATTTGCTGAGTATGCACAAACCTCTGGGTTCTACCTAAAGAACAAATTTTCTTAAGGCTAGCTTGGGCTAATAAGACAAAAAAGACTCCTCTCAAAACCAAATAAAACAGAAAGTCCAGCAGCAAGCCAAGACCCTTGTACTGTTGTGTCCATTCAGAGGTAGTTATAAACAACTGCCTCACCTGCTATGTCTGCTAATGCTTCAAAGGTCACTACCTGATTATTTTCACATCACAGATACAGAACAGCAAGTATATCCGACTCTTAAATAATGCTGAAAACACAAAGCATAAAATTAAAGACGCCACATCCTCACAGAAGATGCTATTCTCACATCAGGGTCACAGAACTCTGTCAACTTAGGACCCGAGGTGCTAGTCCCAGCCCTTTATGTAGTACTTCACAATACTGAGGGTCTCCTTGCTTCCTTACCTGGAAGAAAGTGACACGTCAAGAGGTTTCATTTGAATTTGTGAAGTGATGCTATCTATGTACAGACTGTTCGCACTCTGTTCCAGGTAACATGTTCCCAGAGGGAGAAAAAAAAAAGCAACTTTCAAAAAGCAAGTTCCTTGGAAAACATTTCTGTTTTTTGGTGGTGGAGGTGGGGTTCGAGCAGGGAAGGGAGGAGCTGGATTAAGAGGCAAAGGTGATGGTGCTTTTTTATTTGTTTTTTGTTTAGGCAGACAGGCAGGCAGGCAGGCAGGCGATAGCTAGCCACACAGGCAGTTACGTAAGAACTATTTCGACAGCTCCACAAGTTTTGATTCCAACTCCAGATGTCATAGACACTTCAATCAGTGATAGCCTGGCCATAAGCCTCTCAGAGAAACCTACACAGCCAGCTTGTTGAAGAGGAAAATCAAATTAAGTGGGTTCTTCTAGCCCTACCCCTCCCATTCTTAACTACTGTTAAAGGCGATTGATTCTGGAGTAGGAGCACAGCTCACAGCTTAGCAGTAGAGTGACTGCCCAGCTCATGTGAGGCCTAGGCCAACTGTAACAATAAATTATCATAACAAAGCCATTCCTCTTCCAGAATTAAGGCATATCCAGCAGTCATAAGGTTTAACAGAGAAATGTCTACCCAGTACAGCATTAACAGTGGCACCTCTTAGCTGCAATGCCTGCCTTCCCACCAAGTCACATTTCCATGACAATGTTATCCCAAAATCCACCAAGGTCCTCTCTCCCACTTTAGTCATGGAACATTAACATTTTCTTTAAGCTATTTTTAGAGTCTTCACCTTCTTGGATTCTACAATTATTCCTGAATCATCAAGACTCTTAACTTTTCATTCCCCACGGGATAGTGGAAATCTAGCAAAGTAACTACTGGTCTGGAAACTACTCACATACTAAAAGCTAAGTTACACTGGAGAATTACAGGAGCAGAATTTTAAAGCTTTAAATGAGGCTGAGATGTGTGGGAAGAAGCAAAGCCATATAATACTTCAAACTAAGATCTGCTTTTCAAAGTTCAAGATCATTCAGCCAAAAAGCTGGTAGTCTGATGCCAGCAAATACCAACCTGAACACCAATAAGAGCAGCAAGAAACCAGCTTCTAACATGTGCACGAGGAACTCCAGCACTTTAAGGATGCAATGTCAGATCAACAGATTCTGAATGCAAGCACCCTCTGCTATGGTGAGCTGTTGACTCCTCAGGTGACTCTTTGGGTCAAGCCCATGAGAGATGGGTCAAGATCAAAGATCATAAAAGCAAAGACACCACAGGGATGGCCATGAACCATACTGAGTCATTCTGTTTTTCTCAGAACGCTCAGAACAGTCATCACTACATTACTTGTTTTCCTTTCTGAGGCGCTAAGAGATCAAGTCCAGGTCCACGCACATGCTACTCAAGCACTCTTCAGCCTCCTCCTCTAACCCAGTTAAGCACCACTGTTAGTAGTCTCAAACTAGGGCACACTGTTCTAGGAGTTATGTCTTGCCCACTCCAGGTCTCCCTGCAGGTAGGGAAAAGGATGCCACAGAGGGTCAGCTTCTGTGAGCAGTAGCCCTGTCCATTAAAGTGAAAGAGATAGCTAAATTATGAGCCACCTCAACCCTCCACCCTTGCTCACTCATGCATTCTAACCTGGGCCCCAATTCAGAATGGGACTTACTGATCTTTAAAGGGGTTACAGGTTAGGTGAGGTCATTAGGGTTGGCCCTTAATGAGCATGACTAAAAGGAGGCGGTCAGCACACACAAATGAGGATGATGTGAAGGACAAAGAAGAGGTTTCAAAAGCCCCTTGTGTCCATCTGCAGCTCAGGTGCATAATCCCTAGAACTGTAAGGAACACACCACTGCTGCTTAAACTACTGGGTTCACAGAACACAAGCAGACACAGAGACTAAAACCTTGCCTTTCCACTTTTTTATTCATTCATTTATATTTTGAAACAGAGGTCTTCATTCATATGTCACCCAGGCTGATCTTGAGCTCCTAGGCTCAAGAGATGGTCCTGTATCAGCTTCCAGAGTAACAAGACTTCAGATGCACACCACAGCACCAACAAAATGAAAATGGAATTAAAACCCGCACACGAAACAGGTTTCAGAAAAGTCATGGAAACCAGATACGGAGGAATGACTGCACAGTAGATAATTGCATTTACATAAAGGAATCCAAACCAAGCAAAATGAGTCACTGTGTTAGAAGTCAGCTGCAGCTGGCTTCACGTCCTGAGCGTGGGAGTGGGATGGGACCAGGGCTGGAGAAGATGTTCAATAAATAGTTTTACAAAGATGAAAAAGAACTACACTCGAGTTAACAGCAGTAAGGAGACAATGGATTAAAAGAAGCACAAGGAGTCTTTAAGTTTGTGAAAATTCTTTAAACTGTTCATCTATTTGTATATTTATTTCCATATAAATATGTGCCTATTTAAGAAGTGGGGCATACGTGGTGGCGCACGCCTTTAATCCCAGCACTTGGGAGGCAGAGGCAGGCAGATTTCTGAGTTCGAGGCCAGCCTGGTCTACAGAGTGAGTTCCAGGACAGCCAGGGCTACACAGAGAAACCCTGTCTGGAAAAACCAAAACAGAAAAAAAAAAACAAAAACAAAAAACAAAAACAAAAACAAAATAAAAGTATATGCTTGAATTAAAAATTAGTTGGTGTGGAATCACTTCTTTCTACTTCCTTTCTACCTTTTTTTAAGGTTCTGATTAGTTCAATAATTAGCAAAAAAGACATGACTTTAAATAAGTCAATGGAAAAAAGACATATTTGCATAAGGAATAAACACCTGAGACCTTCAAGAAAACCAAAAGAAAAGGCAAGATGGCACTCTACTCCAGCTGGGACACCCAACTAGTCAAGAATATCTCAACAAGTAACACAAGTAACAACAAGTGGGCAGAAAATTACATTGCCTGGAACCTGGAAGTAACACAAATACTAGAAGGCACTTTTGGTAATGCTGGGTCGGAGGGTTTACACAAGACAGTTGTATGTTCTCCCTGCAGTCACTGACAGAATTACACAGGCCAACAGGCTAAAGCATTTGTTTTTTCTTTGTGCTTTTTTGGATTTGGTTTTTGTTTGTTTGTTTTGTTTTGTTTGTTTTTTTTTTTTTTTTTTTTTTTTTTTTGATTCAGGCTCTCTGTCCTGGAACTATGTAGACCAGGTTGGCCTCACTCACAGAGATCCAACTGCTAAGACTAAAACTAAAGGTGTGTGCCAACATATCCAGACTGCTTTTTTTTTTTTTTTAAGGCAAGGTGTCAAAAGGTGTATCCAGCACACCTTAAGAACAGTTCTACCAGGGACTGCAACGATGGCCTAGAGCTTCCTAAGGACCCAAAGGCTGTAAGTACATAGAGAATTTTTGGCAGCCTGAACTACAAAAGACCCTACTTCAACATGTACGTGCGTGCATATGTGTGTATTTGTGTGTGTGTGTGTGTGTGTGTGTGTGTGTGAAGGCCCACTATTTTTTATAAAGTGCAGACTGAAGCATTTAAAGATAAGTTTATAGTAGTTTTGTTATTATGTGGTCAATTCAAAACTAAATTGAAATAACTTTAAAAATTACACTGATACAAGAGTAGAATAAATGCGTTAACTTTTAATTTTATTGGCATATATTTATGACATTATCATACACATAGAGAGTGCATACTGTTCGTGCACAGTAGCTGTCATAGGGTTCCTCCCTGAAGAGGCTACTGTCACCTAACGCTGGGAAGCAGGAAGACCCTCCTTCCCTCTGCCTGGCAGCAGCATCAGGAGGAGCAGGCCAGGCTGTGTGATCCCTACAGGATGCTCAGGTCCTCAGACTGCTCAGATCCCTCAAATCTGCTCTGTGCCAACACAGGCAATCCTAGGAGACCAGGAAACGGTAACAGAATCAACCACATCTCCAAAGCAGTGATGACATCACCAAAACAGACCTCTCGATGGACTCCTACCCTGTGCACTAATTCCTGCATCTTAAGCAGAAGAACAGGCGACAATGCACACACACACAGCCACTGGAGTCACCTCCCAAGCTTTCTTCTTTCCTTAAGGGGACATTTTGCAAGTAACTGTTCTAAATTTGGTGTTGGAATCAGTCTGCATTACTAAAACAGAAACTGGTCAGGGAGAGTCCTCAAGATGGTTCTGATCTAACCTGTCACATCATGGTCACTTTGGGTCACAATCACTGCTCACAACCACTACTTAAAGCCAGGCTTCAGTTTTTTTATTTAAACTTTAAATCAAAGATGCAAATGATCTCCAGTCTTTAATGTTCTCTAAAAGGTGAACAATGTGAGGATAAATAACAAGCAAGAAAACACTCTGCAAAATGTCTGCAGCAACTGCAGACAGTGTAGCACCCAGACCACAGAGCAGAGCGCAGTCCAGTACAGGCAAGGGTCTTGGTAACAATGAAAAGAGCAACCCCCAAGAGGTGCAGAAAGAAGGACCCAAAACATATGGGAGTTTCAGAACCCTTCTAAAGAGAAGCTGCTGGTCAGACCAGACAAGGAGGCCACCTCCTAGTTAGTTCCCCAGGGAAACTCATCTATCTCAGCCACACTTGCCAACTTGGATGGAACTTAGATGATTTATCATTGAAAAAAATTAAAAGATTGATGCCAGACCCGAGGAAGGATAGATGCAGAGGGTGCCGACTAAATCTTAAGAGTCTGAGTTCACACCACGTAAGAAAGTTACTGACAAATGTATGGTAAAAGGATTATTAGCGCAGATCTCTTTAAAGATGGAGTAACAGCACATCCAATGCCCAAACTTTCTTGCTTCACTTGGTGGAGCAGCCACAATTGATTCACAACTCCCTTCTTACAAGGACTGCTCTGACAGGGTTAGGACCTCTGAATATGAGACACAACTGACACCAAAAAAAGACAACCAGAAAAGTCACCATGTGGTTGCCAGCAATCACCTGGAAGATTACACTAACAAAGCTATTTTTAGAGTGCCTGTCAGTTCCACCCTCCTTTTACTCAAGTGTGTCTACTTTCAGTGTAAAACCTGGGTCCTTGAAAGGAGGGAACCAGAGAGCCATGGATAACAGAGGACACAGGTCTTCTCCAGCACGCATCACTAAGTCTAGCAGGGGCTACATTAGCTTTCTTGTCAGCTACAAAGGAAAATCCAGCCTTTGCTCACACATTCCAGTGCACTGTTCTAAGTGGCATCTATTTCCCCTAGAGGGAGGACAAAAACATCATTTACAACAAAAAGAGAATCAAGTCTAGTACTGATGGTTACTCTTCAAAAGAGGTGACCAGTCATGCACCGGAATCTGAGCCTCTCTTTCAGGAGTAAACCATACAAATACTGTTGTTCCTGACTGACAAAGATGGGGGCTGAGGTTGGCTGAGTTGTTGAGACAGACAAGCGTTGAGGACCTGAGTTCAGATCCCAGAACCCACATTTAAATCAAGAAAAAGAAAAGGGGAGGTGCAGAGGCATCTGTAACATCTCTCTCTCTCTCTCTCTCTCTCTCTCTCTCTCTCTCTCTCTCTCTCTGTGTGTGTGTGTGTGTGTGTGTGTGTGTGTGTAGGAGCTCACTCACTGGCTAGCCTGGTAGAAGTGGGTAAGCTCCAGGGTCAGGGAAGAGAACCTGCCTTCAAAAAAATAAAAAAGTTGAGCAATTAAGTAAGATACCCATCTCAGGCCTACACAGATGCACATGTGCATATATCACAAACAAAAAGTTGGCAAATATTTCAAACTGTTAGCCAGAACAATACACATTTGGATATCTGATTCACCTGAGGGAATAAAAAATATAAAATAAAAACTACTTTTTGGGCCGGGCGGTGGTGGCCCACGCCTTTAATCCCAGCACTTGGGGGGGCAGAGGCAGGCAGATTTCTGAGTTCGAGGCCAGCCTGGTCTACAGAGTGAGTTCCAGGACAGCCAGGGCTACACAGAGAAACCCTGTCTCGAAAAACAAAACAAAACAACAACAAAAAAACCTACTTTTTGCAGAAGCCCCAGATTCTTTCTAAAGCCGAGTCATTCCCAAACAGTTCCTGGCTCTGAGACTCACCATTTTACAATTCCTTGAGGACAAGACCCATCCATGCCTGTGTCCCTGAGTCAGGACCGAGTAATGCCTGACACACATATGGAAGAAAAACATTTCCTAAATGAAGGTGCTAGTCACTAGTCTCTCATAAACACATACATTACATAGGTTTACAGCCTGTAGATATACCAGGCCGGGTAACGAGGTAAACTACAGACAACCAAGGACACCAAACTTTAGTTTGGCCAGCTTCAGAAGCAGTTACAAATCACTTTGCAGCTCTGACACTCAATTCTGAACCAACAGTTCCAAGACTGCAGAGAAACATACCAACAGGAGATTTTACTAACCCAATCATGTGGGTATCAGCTGCTGAAGTCACAAGAAAGAGACAAGAGTTTATTCTTTGGGAAGCCAAGGACAGGATATTTTCAACAGTGAAGAGTCAACAAGCTAAGTTGTTATAGAAATTCTTGTAGAAAGGTACACACACACGGTAGGCATGCCAGACCTGACTCAAAGAAAAACGCTGGAAACCTATTCAAATCCAATACATACCTTGCCAGAATTCAAGATCTTCTGGTTCGATGACACTACACTACTGTAATATGCCTTGTAAGTCACAACTGCAAATACAGTATGGTTTTAAGGTAGGACCAAGAGGCTCTCAAATGACATCACTAGACAGGAGGTGGAGGAGGGTGCTGATGGACAGATAACAGGTGGCAAGCTTTGGGAACATCTAGAGTAGAAGAGGCCAGTAGTGCTAAGTAGTCTGACTGCCTATGCTTCAATTTCTCACTCTTAAACTTATCGGCGCTGTGACCTTGGTCGAGTGACTTAACCTCTCTGTTCTTCTCTTTCTTTTTAAGCGGGCACTGCCTTGGTGCTTCGGAGGGCTGTTGGGAAACAGGGCAATCTGTGCGGTCTTGCCACGCAGCCCAGCAAAGGAGAAATCTCCCAAATCTTCACAACGTTACTCTCTACGTCCGCACAATTATGATCCAGGAGGACACCAGGCCATTTGAAAGACACTCGGGAGGTCCTTCCTCCTGGAACGTGGGAAATAGGATTTACCCTGCAGGACCATGAAAGCTCCTGTCTCCCAGTGCCCGCGGTGGGCCGGGGCTTGTGACGCGCCTGGCAGCGCTGCCTCGGGGGCCGGCCGGTACCTCTTCCCACCCGGCAGGTTGGCGGCGGGGACGCACCCTGCCCGAAGATCCCCGTATCCGCCGCCCGTGGATCGCCCTGCGCCCTCCGACCTCCGCCCGCCGGGCGCCGCCCCGCCTGGCCCGGCCCAGCTGAGCTCGCCGAGGACGCCAGGCCCGGAGGCCCAAGCCGCGGCGGGGGAAGGGCGACCGGGGCCCACTGCTCACCGCAGGTTCAACGGAGGAGGAGACACAACGCAGGCCGCGACAGAGAGGTCCGACTCCGGCTCCAGCAGGCTCCTCGGAGCTGCCCAGCCCCAAACACCGTCGCCAACGCCGCCGCCTTGGGCTTTATGGTCAAAGCTCCGGCCTTGCTCCCACTTCCGCCACCGCCGCCGCCCCGAGCGGAAGTGCCTGTCACGAGACGCCCGACGCCAGGGTTGGAGGGAGGAGCCCCGCCTCCACCTTGCGTCACGTTCCGGTCGCGTCAGGTCCTCGCCTGCCGACTGGTGGGATAAATATGGCGGTTTCTGTATGGGGGCTGCCATCTTTAAAGGCCGTGCAGAAGCTGGAGCGCACCATATTGGTCCAAGTACTGATAATGCAGTGGTTTCCCCACCCCCATTCCCATAAAGAGCGCTAAAGGAGGGAGAGTCACTTGGTCTTTTCGAGAGTGTTCCCCTCTGGAACATGCTAGTCAATCAGTCATGTGTCAGGCAGGGTGTAGTCCAGGGTCTTCTGAGTTCACTGGGTACAATCTCTAATGAGGATGGAAATGATCAGTTACAATGTCCTCAGAGATGGAAACCCAGAGATGAGCTAGAAGCTACTGAATACCTGTGCAGGGTCGATGATCCAGGAAAATGGAAAAAGAGCTAAGGAGTTGCTGAACTGAAGAGAGGCGAGGCTGATTTTACATGCGTGAAAGATATCACACCCACTAAAACTAAAACAAAGGCCCAATCCATCAAAGTCCATATAGTTCTGGGAAAGTCTCAAAATGTACTAGCCTTGCTTTTTAGCTTCTGTAGTTCCGCTTATGGCTAATAGTTCTTGTTAACTGAAGTATGTCAACATAGAACATGTTTTGTTTTGTTTTGGTGCTTAAAAGCTCACCCGGAGAAAAATTCAGATTATATTGGGATATTATTGAACACCCAGTGCAGTAGCCAGTCTCCTTCTATTAGCTTAAACCTATGTCTGAAATGGCCTCTCTGGTGAATACCCCACAACACTAGTACATGCCCTAGCATGTAGGTTTAGGGAATAGGGAAGTTTTGTAGGTCCTGAGGAATAGAGAAAAACAAGACCTTCCTGCCAAGATCCTCACCATTTGATATAACAGACAGTGTTTAAATACAACTGCATAGAGAGAAGTTTGCTCAGTTTCAATCATTACTTAACTATTACTTGGTCATTCAACTAAATATTTTGAAACTAAGATAATGAACAAAGAAAGTGTATATTTATATGCAAACTGAAATCTTTTTTTTTTTTTTTTGGTTTTTCGAGACAGGGTTTCTCTGTGTAGCCCTGGCTGTCCTGGAACTCACTCGGTAGACCAGGCTGGCCTCGAACTCAGAAATCTGCCTGCCTCTGCCTCTGCCTCCCAAGTGCTGGGATTAAAGGCGTGCGCCACCACCGCCGCCGGGCAAAACTGAAATCTTCAAGAAATATTAAGTGACAAAGCAGGGTGCAAAAAAATATATATGTGACAGTTCTTGGTTCTTGTTGGGGGGAAAAAAAACCCAATACTTGCTAGGCACAAATTTCAGCAACTAGTAAAAGTTATCTGGGTTATTTATTAAAATTTGACTGGAAAGTAGAACCCTTAGGAATCTGGTGGTAGAAGCAGACTTTCCATGGTTATAGGGATGCAGGAAGTTGATTCAGACCCTGTCTTTCTATGTCATGTTGGACATAGCATCAACCTCCACATGGCAGTTAGACCAGCAGTCCAGAAGCAAAGCTGGATGTGGCTAAGAGCAGTGATACACTTGACCCAAGGAGGACAGTGGGAAACGACCATGAGGCCCAACAGGAACTGCGTCTGTTTTTCATTTCCTCTGACAGAGGAGCCAATGCCCTCTTCTAACCTCCGTGAGCACTGCATGCACATGTTGCTCTCTCATACACTCAGGCAAAACACTCAGATATGTAAGAAAGTGGGGAGGGGTAAAACACTCATATATGTAAAAGGGGGGAGGGGTAAAAACTAGGTAGAAAGTGGCTAGGTGTGGTGTGGTGGCTCACACCTTTAATTCTAGCACTTGGGAGGCACTTTAATCCTAGCACTCAACAGGAAGAGGCTGGTAGATCTCTGTGAGTGTGAGGCCAGTCTAGTCAACAAAGTGAGTTCAAGGTCAGCCAGGGCCACTTAGAGAGACTTGGTCTCAAAACAAACAAACAAACAAACAAACTCCACCTTTTTGTTTTTGTTTTTTGAGAGACAGGGTTTCTCTGTGTAGTCCTGAGTACTGGGATTAAAGGTATGTGCTACTACCATCCACAGGTATTGGGTTTGTGAAAAGTAACTGAAGAAGGCACTGACATTAAACTTGGTCCTCCCTATATGTGCACAAACATGCACCACCCACCCACCCATACATGAGTGTAAGGAAAATAAACAATTAAATGCACTTGGTAATTAGTACAATGCAGATGATAAAATGGTGTCATGCAGGAAGAAATGGTAAGCCTAGCCTATAATCCTAGCAATCAGGAAACTGAAACCAGAGGATCACCAAGAGATGGGAGCCAGTCTGGGCTACATATAGAAAGCCTATCTCAATAAACAAGTAAAACGCTAAGGAATAGTGATGGAAAATGGATGATACCAGGCATGGGTGTCGTGAAAGTCGTAACTGAGGTGGCAGCATTTGAGCAGGACAAGTTGACACACCCGGCCGACATGAACAAAAAGCACTGCATGCAGCCATAACAACAGAGCAAAAGTTTTGTACAGAAGAAAGCATCTTGCTCAGAGAACAACAGCCACCAGTGTGGATAAAGCAGAGCAGGTGAGTAAGGAGAAGAAATTGGGAGAGAGAGGTAGAGCCAGATGCTACAGTGGCTTCTGATATACCCTATGTGAAAAGAAGCCCTGAAGAGGTGTGGGGGGGGGGGGGGAAGGAGGGAGGGAAAGAGAGAAAGAGAGAGACAGAGAGAGAAAGAGAGAGGGAGAGAGAAAGAGAGAGAGAGAGGGAGAGAGAGAGAGCAAGAGCTGCCTGCATAGGTCACTTGCACAGCAGAGCCTGTCCTGGGCATCACCCTCTCCTCTCCCTCCCTTGAATGAACCTCACGGCCATGGAAAGCTCTTGACACTGCCTTACGACCCAACTTAATGTCTGATGTTGTGTGAACTGGGGCTCCTCCTGCTTTCCTCTACTTGGATAAGTCACATCTGTTTTATCAGTGCTGTCATTGCATGCAGGCGAACTATCAGCGGAGCTATGCCCTAGCCCCTGATTATGGTTTTTATTTATTTTTTTATTTATTTATTTATTTTGGCAGAGAGACAGGGTCTCTCTATGTAGTCCTTGATATCCTGGAGTTCCCTTTGTAAACCAGGCTAGCCTTGAACTGTGAGCCAGCCTACATAGTGATACCCTACAAAAATGAAACACAACAAAACACCATCAGTCAAGAATGCTGAAGCACTCAGAAGGCAGATGTAGAGAGAATCCCTTGTACTGTATGGAAACATGCCCTGTAAATAAAATGCTGTTGGTCTGTTAGCTTAGGTAGAAAATAGGGAGGAGGAAGTTCTGGTACAGAGAGAGGATTCTGGGAAATAATCAGACATGGGAGATTCCCAGCAGACACAGAAGACAGTCGTATGAAACTGAAACTGAGGACCAGGTAACCAGCCATGTGGCATGTCTTAGAATAAAATAAATGGGTAATTAAGATATGAGTTAGCTGGAGAACAGAATCAAGCAATTGGCCTCAGCATTTATTCATATATAAAAAGTCTGAGTTGTTATTTCTGGGAACAAAGTGAACAGGTGGAAAAACCTAAGGTTACAGATGGTTTTAACTACAGGCAGAGACCGGCAGATCTGTGAATTTTAGGCCAGCTTGGTCTATAAGAATAAGTTCCACCAGGCGGTGGTGGCACACGCCTTTAATCCCAGCACTTGGGAGGCAGAGGCAGGCGGATTTCTGAGTTCAAGGCCAGCCTGGTCTACAGAGTGAGTTCCAGGACAGCCAGAACAGCAAAAACAAACGTGTCTCAAATAAACAAATAAATAAATTCACAATAATCAGAGGAGAGAGAGAATTGCCATATATTATAGCCATTTTTGCACAAGATTCTTCCCTAGAAAGTTCTTACTGGTCTCTGGCAGGCTGTGTGCACTTGTTCAGTTGCCCCCTCCTCTTCCATCTTTGGTTGCCACACCCCTCCTCCAACTTCCATGCCAACTGTGCTTTTTACAGCAACTCTGAGCTCTCTTGAGCCTCTGTGCGATTGTTTAGCTTGTACAAAGTGGTGGATAGTAAGCCTCACCTCACTGTGGGAGATTGTATGTGAACATGATGAACACACTCCATTCGATAACATGGGTGACTGAAGCTTAGCAGTTGCCAGGCAAGGGAAACTGTGAGCAGTCGCTTAAGACAATTGTTTGCTAGGTGCTAAGGAAATGAAGGTTAGCTCATCCAATCACTTAAAAGCTACTAATCTGTCCATGGTGCAGTAGATGACCCAATGCATATTGGAGCCCGCACTAATTGGACACATGGGTTAAATATTAAACAACAAACAGAGAAAGGAGGGTGTTAAGTTGGGAGATATGTTGAGAAAATGGGGTCCAGGATTTGATCCTCAGCACCACATAAACGGAGCTAATCTCCAGTCCTTGATTTTGCTATTGTATATTTTTATATAATTTTTATGTTCATTGGTGTTTTTGCCTGCACGTATGTCTGTATGAGAGTATCAGAAGCCCTAGAACTGGAGTTACAATTACTGGCACAAGCTGTCATGTGGGTGCTGGAAATTGAACCAAGGTCTTCTGGAAGAGCAGCAAGTGTTCTTAATCACAAAGCTATCTCTCCAGCTCCGGTTTTGATATTTTAAATGATCACTATAGCCAAGTGTGGTGACCTGTAATTCCAGGATTCAGGAGGTGGAGGAGGCAGGAGTATCAAAAGTTCAAAGCTATCCTCATCCTCAGCTATATAGAGAATTCAAAGGTAGCCTGTCCCGCAGAAGACCCTGTCTTTAAAACAGCAACAAACAAAACTACACCCACAAACGAAACACCTTACACAGGGAAGTAGCTAAGAACAGGAGTTTATTTCTTGAGGCTTGGGAGGTTGGGAAGTCCAAGTTCAAGGCATCAGCATAGTCAGTGTCTGGTGAGGCTGTGGCTTTCTGCTTCCAACATGGAATGACCTTGCACATATAAAGCTCTGCCTAACATGCATGGGGTCCAGAGTTCAATTTCCAGGAGTGCAAAAATAAAAATCAAACTGGAGTCAGGTGAGCAAGGGAAATGTGTAGTATGTTAGACCATGGAGAGTGTGGTAGAATCAGTCAAACAAGGAAGCAGAGATGAGGTGGCTGCCTAGTCCGCTCTTACCTCCACCCTTCTCACGCTGCCTCTCCCCATCACCATTCAGAAAGAACTCTACACTGAAGGGTTCACATGGCCAGTGATTCTTCCCCTCTAAAACACATGCCCTTGTCTGTTTCATTCAGTGGTAGAGCATCCATATTTGGAGCAGGAATTCCCTGGCTCTCTGCGACATCCACAGCATTACAGACATGCTCAATGCTCCCTTGTCCCCTTCCCTTTAGAAAAAAAAAATTCCCATTTTTCTTTAAGAGCAGTTTAGCAAAGAGGCAGTCCATCAAGGAGTACATAGCACATTAAGGTATGTTCTAAGTAAGAAAACACTGGATGCTATGCAATATATCTGGCCTATGGCCATACCAGTCTGGATGTACCCAACCTTACCTAATCTTGGAAGCTAAGGACTTAAGGCTGCTTAGCACTTGGATGTGAGACAAATACATCTCCACAGAAATTCCATTTCAAATAAAATAAAAGCAGATGTCTTCCTTCCATCAACAGATCAAAGGTACCATTCCACAGTACCATTCCAAAGGGGCTTGTCATTGTCTAAATACAGCTGATCATGGGACAAGTGTGTCAAGAGGCACGCCCACTTAGTGACATATCACTCTGCTCACATACCTGTGGCAGGAGCAACTTGTATGAACACTCCCATGAGCCAGGGAAGCTGTGACCTGGGGTTCCAGTTTGGACAGCTGCTTTCTAGGCATATGCTGTGCAAGGGACTAACAGTTGGTAGACAACTTCTGTCTCTGCCATTAGTCCAACAGAATAAATGCTATCTGAAGAAAGCAGAGAAGCTGGAGTGACCCTGGAGAAGCACTTAATGTCATTGGAGAGATGGGACACTCGAGGACTTCCCAGAGGTGGCAACTGTCAGGTGACTCAAGAAGACAAAACCTATTCAGTCAGTAAAGGAAGAGGAAGGTTATTGTCAGCAGAGAGACAAGCATATGTGAGGTATGGAGACAGGGTGTCGTAACTCATCCTGGAAACTGTTGATGGGTACATTGCTCAGCTACACTGTCAGAGAGCAGGAAACCAGACAAAGGAATCTAGGCAGAGAGCAAATTGTGGTGGCTCAGATCTGGATGGGGGACTTTTCCCATTTTCCTGGTATTGACAATTAAAATCCATAATTGAAGGCAGAGTAGAATGAACCTCACATGTTGGGGGGGAATTCAGAAAATCTGTTAAGAATGGAGAAAAACAGGTTCTGGGAGTTCACTAGCAAGTGGCAGAGTTGGACCACTACAGTCCACTCCCTCAACACACCCAGGTAAGCAGCTAGGAAAGGTGAGGGAGGGACTCCATACAAACCATTGACTGCTGTGGTGTTCTGGCTTATGGGTTCTCCTTCACTGTTGCCAAAAGGGGTCCTAAGAGACATGCTTTTAAGGCCTGAGACATGACACAGTCAGAATCACAGGTGTCTTGTTTCCTCAGGTAGCCTATAAGGAGGCAGGGCATAATTTGGTCTGGTCCTCTATTTTCCAAGAGCTGAGAAGGAGAGCAAGGCAGTGTATGGGTAGGGGATGGGGACTTGAGGGGATTCTGCATGCTATCCACCTCTGGGAGGATAGAACCCAGACTTTCCAACCGTTGTTCCAGGAGGACAATGGTTCAAATCTTTGTATCAGTTATCTATCACTGCAAAACAAAAACCCTTCAGCTTAATGCATGACAGCTAGTTAGCCAAATCAGAGGGCTCTGGATTCTGGGAGAGATTTAGGAGTACTCTGGACATTAACCTCTGTCCTCCACAGGCATGTGCTTACATGGGAACACGCATGCATGCATGCACGCACGCAGGATGAGGGTGAGGGGTACAGAAGTAGTATTCAAGCCAGGCTGTGTGGGGTGGCTCATGCCTGTAATCCCAGACTGAAGCACAAGTCTGAGGCCAGTCTGGGTTATAAAGCAAGACTTTCACCAGGCATGATGGCACATACCTTTAATCCCAGCATCTGGGAAGCAGAAGCAGCAGAATCTTTTTGAGTTGAGGCAAACCTGGCCTACATAACAAGTTCCAGGATATCCCAGAGTACATAGAAAGACTGTGTCAATAATCCCCCAAACTACCATCACTACACAAAGTGAGACCCTTACTTTGAAAATTTTTTTAAAGCAAAGCTTTTCACATCTGCCATGATCTTCTCCCCTGAGGAGTCAGAAGCAGACTCATTGGGCAGACAGTTTACTGGAGCCTATCTGACTATTTCAAAGACAGGCTGGGACCTGAAATTTAAACTGAGATTTTCCTATGACCTTCTCATACACACATGTGCGCCTACATGTATACACACACACATACATGTACGTACACACACACACACACACACACACACACACACACACACACACACACACAAACCTGAAAGGGTACTTATAAAAAAGGCCTGCTGTTAACCTGAACAATTCTCCAACTGCTTAATTCTTATCCCAGCATATCAAGGAAGAGGGCTCCCCTGATTTGTCAGGATGTACAGTGTATACCACCACACCCAGCCTTGCAATTTGATTTTTAAAATAACTTTGAAAGTTTTAAATCTAGTCTATTTTAATTTGTGTTGTCAAGGCTGCAACTCAGAGCTTTGGGTATGCTAGGCAAGTGCTTTTGTTTCTACAAGTTTTATTTATTTATTTAAAATAAAAAACAACCTTAAATTCATGTAGTGGGGGAGGGTAGGGTGTGAATGCCAGTTAGTGCACGTGGGGGTCAGAGGATAACTCATTTTTTTTTTTTTTTTTTTTTTTTTTTGGTTTTTCGAGACAGGGTTTCTCTGTGTAGCCCTGGCTGTCCTGGAACTCACTCTGTAGACCAGGCTGGCCTCGAACTCAAAAATCCGCCTGCCTCTGCCTCCCAAGTGCTGGGATTAAAGGCGTGTGCCACCACCGCCTGGCCAGAGGACAACTCGTAGGAGTCCGGTCCCTCCTCTCATTGTTGGGTCCTGGGAACCCAGTTATGTTATCAGGCTTGCCTAACTGAGCTGTCTTGACAGCCCAAAGGTGTATGCAGGCTGGCCTTGATCCTCCTGCCTCAGCCTCTTCAGCACATCTCACTGGTGTGCACCGTCACAAGAGGATCAATCACTCTTTAAAAAGATTATATTTTGTACGCATGTGTATATGTGTGTATCTGTGTGTGGGTATTCCAGGTCCTCTGGAAGAGCAGTTCACACTCTTAGCTGCTGAGCCAGCTCTCCAGAACATTACTTTCTGAAACCAAAGTGCATGCATAGGATGAATAAACCAAACCAAAGCAAACCAAACCCAGAATAGCACTAAATTGTTTTAGTACAGATGTCTGTCCCACCTCTTTCTGTCCCGGGATTGCTATATGCAGCTGTCACTCTGGTGTTGTTGTTGTTATTTTGTTTTTTGAGACAGGAACTCCAGTTGTCCAGGCTGGTCTCAAACTTGCTATGTAGCAAAGGATGGTCTTGAACTCCTGGTACTTTCCACTCATTGGGGAATTAGTCATGCACCCCACCTCACTGCAGGCCACTCTTGGGGCTGTTTTGTTTTTGTTGCTGGTTGCCCACATAGTTACTTTTACAACTCTGAACAATGTGCACTTTCTGCTGTCTCTGGACACATCAAATTTACATTGGCTTCCTGTTCTCTGTGTGTGAATTTAATTCACCTGTACTTTGCCCTGGCCATTTTCCAGTGAGAATTTATCCTTGTGATTTGAGTCTTTTCGTGTTATGCCAGTCAGCTTCAGATAGTGTGAGCCCTCCAGTTTTGTAAGCCTGGCTATCCCAGATACTTCTTTCCCTTTCATTGACGGAGGAGGGGGAGGGGTGTTTCAGAACATGATATCCAAAGCATGAGAATTGGGTGTGCCGATTAGTGTGAACCGAAGGATGTAGGAAGAGTCTTAGACCCAAAGTCTCTCTCTGATATTCTCTCCTCTTTCCTACCCCTCTATCTCCTACAAGGAAAACCCTAATGCTAGACCTCACTTCCAAGTGTCTTCTGGGGGCTGGGGACCAAGAGTTGAAAGCTTATAAAAGGAAGTTCACCAGAGCATGGTTCTGACAGGCGTTGTAAGACGTGGGTGATGCATGAGTCACTGGAATGATGCCTAGGAAGGGGATTATGAAGCCTCGGATCTCTGTCTCTCTCTCCTCTGTGCCTACCGGACGCTTCCACCGTGATCCATTTCTTGTCAGAAGCCAAACCGATGGAGCCATTTGATCTTGTACTCAGAAGCTTCAAAACATGAGCTCACTAAATCTCTCTTTACTTCACTAATCGCAGGCTCACGTATCTGAACACTTGGTGCTGACTGGTAGTGTTATTTAGGGGAGGTTATGGAACCTTTAGGAGACGGAGCCTTGCCAAATACAGTGTATAACGGGTAGGCTTTGAGAATTTATAGTCTCTGCCCACTTCCAGTTCATCCGCGTCCGCTCTGCTTCCTTCCTGTGGGCGGGATGTAATCTTTCAGCTTCCTGCTCTGGCCATCTGCTGGCATAAGTCTCTCCCACTCCCCATCATGACTCTCTCTCTGAATCTGCAAATCAAAATAAATTTAAATAAAAAAAATTTTTTAAGTTGGGCGGTGGTGGTGCACGCCTTTAATCCCAGCACTTGGGAGGCAGAGGCAGGCAGATTTCTGAGTTCGAGGCCAGCCTGGTCTACAGAGTAAGTTCCAGGACAGCCAGGGATACACAGAGAAACCCTGTCTCAAAAAAAAAAATGTATATGAGTATACTGTCGCTCTCTTCAGACACACCAGAAAAGGGCATCAGATTCCATTACAGATGGTTGTGAGCCACCGTGTGGCTGCTGGGAATTGAACTCAGGAACTCTGGAAGAGCAGTCAGTACTCTTAACCACTGAGCCATCTCTCCAGCCCCAAAATAAACTCTTTATTCCATAACTTGATTAAGGTCATTGTTAGAATATGCAAAGCGAAGAAGAAGTAACTAATACATCACAGAGATGAAAAACAGTGAGTACAATACCTTACAGACATTATGCCCTTGAACCGTACCTCCATTCTCATGTTGCTCAGCCTTCTGCAGCCCCCATTACTTCAGTTTTACCTCATTCTTTAAGAAACCAGCTATTCAGTTAGGAGTTGGAAGGGGTGGGGGTGGGGGTGAGAGGTGGCACGTACCTTTGATCCCAACACTCAGGAGGCAAAGGCAGGCAGATTTCTAGGTTTGCCTGGTCTACAGGAGCAAGTTCTAGGACAGTCAGGGTTACATAGAGAAACCCTGTCTTGAAAACCCAAAGGAAAGAAAAGAAGAGAAAAGAAGAGAAAAGAAATCAACTCTTTACTAGTTTGACCTCTTAAATATGGAGCCATGCTGTGTTTGTCTTCACACCATAGCATGAGTTCTTATGTAGCTCTGGCTGGCCTGGAACTCAGAAAGATCCTCCTGCCTCTGCTTCTTGAGTTCTGAGATTAAACACATGTGCCCTCATGCCTGATTTGTTTGTTTGTTTTTGGATATGGTTTCATGTAGTCCATGCTGGTCTTGAACTCATTATGTAATCAAGAGTGACCCTGAACTCCTGATCTTCCTGCCTGTATCTCTCCAGTACTGAGATTAGAAGTGTAAGGCACCACGCAGTGTATGCAGTGCTGGGGCTGAACTCAGGCCCTGGGCATGTAGGTAGGCACTCTACAAACTGAGTACCTCAAAACTTCCTACCTTTAAAAAACTCTCTCTCTGTCTCTCTGTGTCTGTGTCTCTGTCTCTCTCTGTGTGTGTCTCTCTGTCTCTGTCTCTGTCTCTCTCTGTCTCTCTCTGTCTCTCTCTCTCTTTGGGGCTGGAAAATGAAACAGAATTTCTTACGGTCTTTGCTAGACTTGAATTCACTAAGGTAGACCAGGCTAGCCTCCAACTTGTGGTGACCATCCTGCACCACCTAACCTCCTATATGCTGGAATTATAAGATTGTCTTCCACTCTCCACTTTCTCGTGGTAGATAAATATGATGCTTTGTTTAGCTCTTCACCACTGGTGGACGTTTGGCTTTTATCTTTTGGCTACTATGAATAATGCTGACTGAATATGACTTTACAAGTATCTTTTCAAACCATAGTTGTACTTGGAAAGCAATGTGTGTGCTGGGTTAGACTCGGGGCCTGGTACATGCTGGGTAAATGTTCATCACTGAGTTATAGCCCCAGCTCTCAAGCACATTGTTCTTCTCAATTTAGTTTGACTTTTCTTGTTAAAATGATCTTTGTATTTTTTAAATTTACTGATTTACTTACTTAGATCTATTTGTTTCAGGTGTACGAGTGTTTTGCCAACATGTCTGTATGTGTGCCAGGTACATTTCTGGCACACCTCTGAAGAAGCTGTCGTGGACATCAGGAGAGGGAATCAGGGTCCTAGAACCAAAGTCACAGACGGTTATAAATCACTGTGGGTGCTGGGAATCTAAAGTGGGTCCTCTGCAAGAACAGCAAGAACTCTTAATCATGGGGCCATCTCTCCAGCCCCTTCCCCTTTAAATAATCCACTGAGTCCCACCCGTGCTGCCCACATACCTATATGCTTGGGGTTATCCCTTGGACTGTGGTTACCTTCAAGGGGTCACACTCTTGAAGAAAACTCTCTCTCCTTCCCTGAAAAGCCACCAACCTTCAATAGCTCCTCAGTTAGGAGCAGGAGTTCATAAGCCCCTCTGCCTCCATGCTGGAATGTTAATTGTCTTCATCTTTTGTTGATGGGGGGACAACCACAGCTGCGGTGACTTCATGTGTGCAGCCGTTCAGTCAGGTCTAGAAGACACTGATTCTCTCTGGAGCTTCATGCCCTCTGGCTCTTAAGATCTTTCCAGTCTTTTAGTCAAGATAGTCCGGTAGATGCTTCGTTTGTGTTTGAGCACCTCACTGGTGGTCTCTGCGCTTCGGCCAATTGGTCCTTCAAGTAAGTTTTAATTCTCTGAGAATGACACAGACTTGGGATGGCAACACTATGTGATGATACATCCCAGATTTAGTGAGATATGATTGATAAAGAAAAGCTGCACATCATTCAGATGTGGTAGGTAGTGCATACCTTTAAGCCAGCTCTTGGGAGGGAGAGGCAGGACGGTCTCTGTGAATTCAGGGCAAGCCTGGTCTATTTATCAAGTTCCAGGATTGCCATACAACTACATAGAGAGACCTTGTCTCAAAACAAAACAAAACAAAACAAACAAACAAAAAAAAGATTCTCCCCTGCAAAAGTTGCACATATTTAAGGCACATAATATATAATATATATATATATATATATATATATATGCACATATACACACATACATACATTCATACATACATATTTATGTTTATGATGATTCTACTTAGGTTCCTGTTTTCCAAACCAGCTACAGTACCTTTCTTCCTCCTATCACCCTCCCGACACTTACTTTCCATTTCTTTTTAGCTATCATTTTTGTTTGCTTAAGTAATACTTATTCTAATGAGTGCGATATGGTCCTATTGCAGTTTGGCTTTTGCTTCTCTCATTCTAGCAATATTAAATATTATTTCATGTATTTACTGGCTCTCCAGGGTAGAAATCCTTATTTAAATCCTTTGCTCACTGTCATAAATTGTGTATGAAGTATTCCCTACCCTAGGCTCACACACTAGAGCCTGGTTCACAGATGAAGGTACTTTGGAAAGGATGGATCCTAACAGTGCTAGTTTCATCATGGATTAGCCCACAGATGGGCTCACACTGGAAGGGCATTTCAAGGGTGAGGCCTATTTGGCGAAAACAGTTCCAGTGTGTTGTTGAGGACTATCTGGTCCCTGGCTCTTTCCCCTTCTGCTTCCTGGCCACATGACCACTTCCTGCACACCACCACGTGTTCCCTGTCGTTATGTTCGCCTCAGCACAGCCCACACTGCTGAGTAACGCCAGTACAGACTGAAGCCTTGACCACGTCAGTCTTCCCTCCTTTAAGTGGCTTTTCCTGGGCACTTACCACAGTTACACAAAACAAGCACACTCATTCTTGTTTTGGTTTAGTTTGTTTGTTAATTTATAAAGAAATAAGCTGGGCCTGGTAGTGGTGGTGGTGGGTCGCCTTGCCCTGTGATCTCAGCACTTGTAAGATGCAAGCAAGAGGGCCAGGAGAACTGGGGACGCCTGGGAGTTAGTTAGGAGACATCTTAAAACAAATCAGTAAACTGGAACAACAACAACAACAACAACAACAAACAAACAAACAAACCCAAACAAACAAACAAACAAAACCAAAAACAAAAAAAAAACCCAAATCAAGATATATAGTATAAAAAACAAAAATCTTCTATTTGAATTATTTTGAGTAGTGCTCCATAATTTGAATTATTTTGAGTAGTACTCCATAATTTGAATTATTTTGAGTAGTGCTCCATAATAGAGTTCTGTGTTGTTGAAGTGTCGTTTTAAACTGTGCTGATCAACAGCATCTTGCAATATAAGAAATAGAGATATTGCGGACTCAAAAGATGGCTCAATGATTAAGAGCATTGGCTGCTCTTCTAGAGGACCCGGATTCTGCTCCCAGCATCCAGCTGGTGGCTTAAAACCATATGTAGCTCCAGTTCCAAGCTGGCCTCTGAGTGCACCACAATGCCAAGTGGCACACAGACATGCATGCAGCAAAACACTCATACATATAAAATAAAGTTAACTGAAAAAAAATTAAAGAATTATACACAATTGCTTCCTGCTTCCAAACCTGGCTTAGGATTCTGGGAACCTCTTTCAGTTCCTGAGCAATAGGAGTGCTTGTAGGATGTTTTGTCCTCATGTTTGACTTTAGCCGTAACTGATGCCAGTGCTCTTCAATCCTTTGGAACTTCCTGGGTTATATGAGCATTTTTTAAAATTTAAAAACTGAGTTTCTCTGTGTAGCCCCAGCTGTCCTGGAACTTGCTCTGTAGACCAGGCTGGCCTCGAATTCACAGAGCTCTGCCTGCCTCTGCTTCCAGAGAGCTGGGATTGAAAGTGTGCACCAGCATGGCTGACTGATATGAGCATCCTGTGAGCTAACGATTCTTGCAGAAGATGAAGATGGTGATGATTACCAGCTGCTCCAAAAACCCCAAAAATGGGGTTAGGCAGCTCCCAGGGGCGGAATGTGCCGGGGCTCCTGGGGGGCTGCACATCTGCCAGGAGATGCTGAGGAAGCTCTGAGCCCCTCTCCACACCGCACCCCATGCTCTCCTGCACATAGCTCTCTAATAGCATTCTCTATAGTATGCTCTAAAATAACGGATGGGCAACAACAAGTGCTTGCCTGGGTTTTGCAAGTTTTCTTTTTCAAGTTCGACGGTTTCAGCTCTTTCTGTGTAGGGTTCTGATGGATGTTATAACCTATTGACTTAGAACAGTGTTTGAGAAACATCACTCTGCTCCGAAGTCTGTATAGACTTCTCGGCTCTTAAATGTCACCCCCTGCTTCAATCCCTTGCCCCGTCCCACGGGACTCAACTTGGTCTACCTTACACTCCTTCTCTGATTTCACCCAGTTCCAGGCACCTGGCCATAACATGCTGTTCCCCAAACATGCCAAGCACATTCCACATGAGGGAACGAGTACTCGGTGTCCCTCAAGTCAGGAGCATCTCTTCAGGCTCCCAATAATCTGACCATCCTAATGAGATCACCTCCGTCCCCCACAATCCTGCTACTTAGTTCTTCTTAAGATCTACAACTTCTGCTTATCACTGTTAGCTCACTGCAGCACCTTGGGAGAACATACACTCTAGGAAAATGCTAGAGTTTGAACGCGATCCTAGAGCTCAAGGGTTGGAGACTTAATCCTCAGAGCAACAAGGTTTTATATGGGTCTACAGAGGTTAGGGTCACAAGGCCTCTGCCCTACAAACGGACTGATGAGTGCTGCAGAGTAAGTTAGTCACTGAGAGTGAATTTGCTGGCTACCAAAGTAGGCTGGGACCTCTCTTGTCCTTCTGTTTTCTGCCACTGGAGCACATAGCATGAAGGCACTTACCATATATGCACCAAGCTCCTGGATTTTCCAGTCTCCAGAGTTATAAGTCAGATCTATATTCTGGATAAATTATTCATTTTATACAGAGATGAGAAAATGTGTGAAGATAGAAGGAAAAGTCTTGATCATTTACATTATAGTGAGCCCCCCAATTAATCTTGGTGGTGTTGTATATCAAACATTGGATCGCACACATGGTAAACACACATTAGCACCAAAGCTGTCAATTTGTGTGTGTGTATGTGTGCGCGCGCATACGCGTGGTCACACGTGTGTATGTGTGGTGGATGTGTGTGCACATGTATATGCTGATACATGTGTGTCCCTGTTCACATAGAGGACAGAATACAACTTTGGGTATCTTCTCTAACATCTATTTATGTGTGTGGGAGGAGCCATGCACATGCCATGGCACATGTATGGAGGTCAAAGGACAACTTATGGAGTCCATTTTTTTTCCCACTGTGTGGACTCTGGGGATTGGACTCATGTTGTCAAGCTCCAGGGATCTGCCTGTCTCTGTGTTGTGAGGTTGCCACCAAAAAATACCACTCAAACATGGGTTTGAGTCAATAGAAAGTCTTTATCAGCCAGCTGGTGACAACACTGAGTGTTCAGGATCCCAGTGTAACCCTGAGCCTTCTTCAAGGTGAGCCTTTAATTACAAAAACAACATATCTTGAATTGACATACTTCAGCTAGCAAGAACAGGTAGCCAGAAGCAAAACTACAGAAGTCAAAAAGCAAGGTCAGCACATTTAGGGACTTTCCCAGAACTATGGACTTTGATGGATTAGGTATTTATTTTCATTTTGGCAGGTCTATGTGCTGAATTTTATGACCCGAACGGTATTTCCATCATGGATTCAGTTGTGCTATGGTTTGGGGCCTGTTACGCTTGTCCCTCCCATCTCCTCTATGAGTTAAGGTTATAGATGTTAACTGCCATGTCTTGCTTTTACCATGCATGCTAGAAATTCAAACTCAGGTCCTGTCCTGGTTAGCTTTTAGTACCAACTTGACACCAAAAGTCCCAACTTGTAATCACCTGTGGACAGGGAGTGAAGCATGGCCCTGTGAGAGATCAGCAGAGTTGATGGTTGATGGGGAGGCCCAGCCTACTGTGGGAAGCACCACCCCTAGGCAGGCAGCCTGGGCTGCATGAGAAAACTAGCCGAGTGGGAGCTGGAGAACAAGCCATAAACCACCTTCCTCTGTGGTTTCTGCTCCCGGTTCCCACCTTGAGTTCCTGCCCTGACTTCCCTCTGGGATGGTGGATTGTGATCTAGAAATGTAAAGTGAAACAAACCGTTTCTATAAGTTGGCTTTGGTCACAGTGTTTACTACAGCAACAGAAAAACAAACTAGAACAGGTCCTTCTGCTTTCATGGCAGATGCTTCGCCAACTGAGCCCTCTTCCTGGCCCTGAAAACCTCAGTTTTTATCTGAAATGTGGGTTCTGGCTTATCAAGCGACTTGTAGGTCACAATCTTGAAAAGGAGGGAGAGGTATGCTTTTTAAAAACATTCGTTTGACCAGGGCAGTGAGCAAGATGTAAAGTGAATGAGACGACAACAACAAACAACAACAACAACATAAATTTGTCACTCTCTTTGTCTATCTCTCAAATACTTTCTTGACCTCAGGATCTTTAATGAGGTCAAGCCCCATAAGCCCACCCCCAAATAGCACAGAAATGGCATCAGGAGACCCAAGTGAGAACAATAGGATTCTCTGAAGGACATTGACTTCAAGTTCCTGAGGAAATGCGCTTTGCTAAGAAGCACAGAAGCCTGTGGAAGACACAACACCTCAAACTCCGGGAAGGCAGCAACTGCACAGCTAAAGCCTTTGAGGCCGCTATGAAGCCTTAAGGAGGCTAAGCCCAGGATTCCAGAGTCTTAACTGCATGCTCTACCAACTTACTTTCCTGGCTCTCACCAAGCATAGGAAGCTGATTTGTGGCTTTGCCAACCAAAGAACAAAGCCTAAACCAAAACGGAAGCTGGAGCCCTGGCCTAAGTCCAGGCTTCAGTTCCTGTTCTTGCTCTAACTCCAACTCAGACTCCTAAAGATGTTCAGGCCCCTGTGATGGTCATACAGTAAAGGCCTCTACCTACCAATGGACTAAGACAGACTGCTGTGACTCCATCTCCACCACCATTTGAAGACGGCTGGTGTTCTATACTGTTTGTACAAGTAAATTTGAGGGAAAAAATGTGTTGGGTGTGGCTCGGTGGCGGAGCACTTACCTGACATGAACTTATGTCTGGATTTGATTCCCGTACTAAGAAAGGAATGTGTGCACACTCTTCTCTCTCTTCTCTTTCCATTGTCCAGAATAGAATATAAAGGCAACCAGAATTTATTTGACAGAATTATTTATCTACTTATTTTTATATGTATAGGTGTTTTGTCTGCACATATGTCTGTGTACCATGTGCATGGTGCCAGTGGAGGCTAGAAGAGGCCATTGGATCCCCAGGGACTGGAGTTACAGACAGTTGTGAGCCACCATGTGGGTGCTCACAAGCAAACCTGGGTCTTCTGCAAGAGCAGCGTGTCCTCTTGACCACGCAGATATCTCTGTGTCTGTCTCTGTCTCTGTCTCTGTCTCTGTCTCTCTGTCTCTCTCTGTCTCTCTGTCTCTCTCTGTCTCTCTCTGTCTCTCTCTGTCTCTCTCT
>JANHMN010000008.1:24633620-24668022 GCA_030674055.1 Rhabdomys pumilio
TCTCTCTGTCTCTCTCTGTCTCTCTCTGTCTCTCTCTGTCTCTCTCTCTCTCTGTCTCTCTGTCTCTCTCTCTCTCTCTTTCTCTCTCTCTCACCTAAAATAAAATAAATTAAAAAAATTTTTTTAAATGTAAGGGGGGTTAGTTCTTAGGCTCAATCTGTTTCCTGAACCGTGCGGACCATGGCTGCAGCTTTGACTTTCCCTAGAGATTCCAACGAATGCTGCAATTCTATTTATTTACTTATCCACCTAGTTATTTATTTGTTTTGACGCAGGGTCTCACTCTATATAATCTAAAGCAGACCAGACTTCACTATGTAGTCTAGGAAATCCTCTGCCTCAGCTTCCAGAATGTTGAAACTACAGATCTGTGCCACCACACCCAATCTGTACACTGGAATTTTCAAGGCCTTGAGGAGGCCTAAAATTAGAAAAGGTCGTTAAAGCTGAGGAAGGTGGCACACACCTGTAATGCCACTACTACAGAGGCAGAGACAGCCTGGGCTACATGAAGTCATGTCTTAACAAAAGAACTACATCTTGGGGCTGCAGAGATGCAGATTGCTTAACAGCACTGAGTGTTTTTCAAGAGGACTGGACCACGATTCTCAGCACACACTACTATCTGTAACTCCAGTTCTGATGGCTTCTTTATTCCTCTATGGGCAGCAGCACAGATGCTGTGCACAGGCATACACACCAGCAACACATATACATACACACACACACACACACACACACACAAACACACACACACACAAAATACTACTACGACTATGACTACGACTACGACTAAAACTACATCTGTCAGTGTTCCCTGCTGGAAGCAAGTGACCAGGTGACAGGGTTGTAGGCAAGGAGGTGGAAGTACAAGCTGTAGGCTATGCTTCCCTGACATGTTCAGAAAGGAAGCCTGACTAAACTAGAAAGAACAGTTGGTGGCTTCATGTCCCCCTTCATCCTGTCTGAAACTGGGCAGTGATGGGGAAGTGTCCTAGTCATCCTTGGTCTTGAGGGAACAGTTTGAAGGTGAGAACCACAGGATAAGGAAGACTGAGCGTAAAAGGGACATTGGTTCCAGGCAGCTCCATGGTGACCTCTCAGTTAGTGAGAAAGAAGAAATGTGTGCCTGACTGAGGAAGTAAGGTGTGAGTCTGTGATGCTGGACAAGAACCCAGAGCCTTGTGTGTACTTGGCAAGAGCTCATGCTTTGGGAAGTTGTGTTCTATTTTACATGGCTTTGGTTGTGCTTTAATTTTGTGAGTATTTTAAGACAGAACTTCATGCAGCCCCGTCTGACCTCAAACTTAATATGTGACTGAGAAGAAAGGTCTTGAAATAAGGTCTTTTCTTATTTTTTTCTTTTCTTTCCACCTCCTCTCCCTCCCCCTCCCTTCCTTCTCCTCCTTCTTTTAAAAACAGAATCTTGCTATGCAGCCCTGGCTGGCCTAAACCTCAATCTATAAACTAGGCTGGCTTGGAACTCACAGAGATCTGCCTGCTTTTGATTTTTGAGTGCTGAGAGCAGAGGCATGTCATCATGTGTGTTTTAAATCTTTTTGTTTGGGTTTTTTGACAGGGTCTCACTATATAGCTCTGGCTGGCCACTTGCTATATAGATCAGGCTAGACTTCAATTCACAGAGACCTGCTTATTGCTATTTTATTTCCCTTCCCTCCCTTCTTCCTTCCTTCCTTCCTTCCTTGACAGGTCAGCCTTGCCTCTAGTTAACCATGTAGCTCAAACTGCCCTTGAACTCCGTATTCTCCTAAGCACTAAAATTATGATGTGGTCCACAATTCCCCGATCTTTCCTGCTTCCTGCCTTTTGGGGGTTTGGTAGTGGCACTAGGGATTAAACCAAGGGTCTCATGCTAGGCAATGCTCTACCACTGAATTGTATTACATGCCAAGCTCCCCTCCATACTTATTAACTTGATTTTGAGAGATTCCCACTATGTTGTCTAAGATGACTTTTAAGAGCATTCTCCTGCCTCAGCTTCCTGCATAGCTGTGATCACTGGTATGACAGTATGACTCCTTGTCCAGTTTAGTGTATTATCTTTTTTTTTTTTGTTTGTTTTTTAAAACAGTGTTTCTCTGTGTGGCTGTCTTGGAATTCACTAGTTCAGGCTAGACTTGAACTCACAGAGATCTGCCTGCCTCTGCCTCCCAAGTACTGGAATCAAAGGCATATGCTACCTCCACCAGGAACATGGCAGCTTTTTATAATAGCAGAATTACCTGGTCAAATATAAAATGTAATCCACTGTCTCTGGTCCTTTCAGGTATTTGCTCATATTAAGTATGTATGCAATCCATATCTATAGCAACTTTATGGTAGTAGCTGAGTAGTGGAAGTAACTCCAAAGTTCATTGACAGGTAAATGGAGAAGTGTACTATATACATACAATTGATTCTTCAGCAATAAAGAGTAATGAAGTTCTGATCTGTCCTGAGCACATACTTAACTGTAGAAAACCCTGGGATGAATTAAACAAACCAGATACACCTCCCCTTACACAAATATCGTATGGTTCCACTAAAGTGAGCTACACAGAATAGTAAAGTAAAGAGACAAAAGTAGCGTGTTGATTGCCAGAGCTTGGGGTTGAAGCAAAATGAGGAACTGCTGCTTTGTGGCAGCCTTTCAGTTCAGTTATGCAAGATGAAGAGTCCTAGTGGTGGTTTAGGAAATACTCTGAGAGTACTTTATTGGTCTACACACCTAAGAAGGGCGAGATGCTGAGTTTCGTCTTATGTGTGTATTTTGCGATAATTAAATATATTTTAAAATGTATCCAAGACTGATTCATATTGAAGTGTGAAGATGAGAGCCAGGTGAGGTGGTGCATGACTGCATTCTCAGCACTACAGGAACAGGAAGATCAAGAGTTCAGAGTTGTTTGAGGCCAACTACAGAGTGAGTTTCAGGACAGCCAGGTTTCCACAGAGAAACCCTGACTAGAAGAAAGAAAGAGAGGGGGAAAAAGGAAGAAAGAAAGGAAAGAAAAAGAAAAGGATGAAGGTGAGCCACAGAAACATGGGAGCTCACGGACTGTGAACGTAGGCAGTGCTGTGGTGACTGCCCAGGGGGCTTTTGGTTTATGTTCTGCTGTTTTGGTTGAGGCAGTATCTCATGATGTAACCCTGGCTGGCTTCAAACTTGAACTCTTCCTGACTCAATGACCTCAGGGTTGGGGTTACAGATGTGAATCCTCATGCCTGGCTTTACATAAATCACTTCTAATAATTTTCACAGTTTTCCTTAAAAGAAGTTTGCAATTTTTACCTTAGGATGGGGCTGAAGGCCAAAAAGGTTGAATAGCTTATTAAAGGATACACAGGACAATGCCATATTCTTCCAGTGTCACATGTGGCCTCTAAGATGCCTATAGAGCTAACAAGTTTCTAAAGCCCCCAGGAAACTCAAAGGCTCAGCTGCCCTGTCTTGAGCTACAAAGCGAAGTTCAGCTCTTGAATAGTACAAGCTGGTATTTACCAAGCATTTGGCGAAGGTAAGTGGTTGGCTAACATTTTTTGTTTCTTTGTGGAAGGAGGGGTTTAATTTGACTCAGGGCCATGGTGGGGAGGCCTGACAGCTGAGACTCTGTGGCAGCTTGAACAGCATGACCCGTCACATGTCTGTGGATGAGGAATCAGCATATCATCATATTAACACTTCCGAGATCCTCAAGTGGTGTGTGGAATTACCTGACTCAAGAGTGCGCCAGGTAGCACTCTTTTCAGAGTTGGTGTGAGCCAGAAATCCCAGCATTTGGGTGGGTGGAGGTAAGAGAATTAGGAGTTGAAGACTGGCCCCCTCTGCATGACAGCCAGCCTGGTTTAAAAGGCTTGTCAAGGGCTCCGCCCATAGTCAGTGTGGTCAGAGGGTTGGGTCCTTCAGGACATGGGACTGATTCCTCTTTCGCAGTAAATGTGATGTACAAGATCAACCAATTCTCAGACCGATACTTTATTATGTTTCTTTGTTTCTTTCTTTTTTTTTTTTTTAAACAGGAATTTCACTGCACCCCAGGCTGACCTCCAGTTCATAATTCTCCTGCCTCAGCCTACAAGTGCTAAGAAAAGAAGTATGAGCTCTCACGCTGATTGCCATTTATTTATTTATTTATTTATTTATTTATTTATTTATTTATTTGGTTTTCGAGATAGGGAACTTGTTCTATACACCAAGCTGGCCTGGAACTCATAGAGACCCACCTGCCCTTGTCTCCCGAGTGCTGGGACTCGAGGTGAGCACCACCGTCCAGCACTACTTAAATTTTTTAAGCACTGAAAACAACTTTACAAATGATTTTAAGTCTGCCCTGGGCTCGGACTTAAACTTAATGGTACTGCTTTCTGTAATACTAACCCCAAAGGACATATCAGCTGAATAGCCACTGCGGTGTGTACAGCAGAAAGTCATGGATGTAAGTGGCAAGTAGATAAGCTTCATGCCCCTGTTCTCACTCCATCTCCCCAAATAACCACATGTAACTTCCAAGAGGGCTCAGGGTACCACTTGGATTTGTATTCCTGGTAGCAAGTACTACCTACTAACATTGAAAGTTTTATCCTTGCAAACTGTATCTTATTAATCTTTTCAGATGTGTTGGGTCTATGTCTAGAACCCCAGAAGAAAAGATAGTCTCCGGGGATCCTAACGGACTAGATTTTGCTACTCAGTCTGAAAAACAGGCAGGCAAAGGGGTGAAATAGGAAACGGACCCTTACCTTCAGTGTGCCTGTTTCTTGGGCTACTGAGGAAGAACGAAGGCCAGAGTTGAAGGACTTTGCGTAGCACAGTCAGTGAAGTTGCTGTTGCTGGGGGGGGGGGGAGCAGAATGTGTGTCTACAACTAGCCTGGTGCTGAGGGAAGTTTCCTTTTGCTGTGAAGGAAACTGCTGGCTCAGGGGGCAATGTCCACTCGACTCACAGGATGTTTATCTGTCAGATCTGTGATCCTGAAATTTAAGGTAAACAGCAGCTCACAAAAGGACAGGTCGGACAGAGGCAAAAGGACCCAGTGTTAAGAACTAGAACCTCCATCAGTTCCAGGTGGACTTATGATATTTCTCCCATGCACTATCTCTGGTTTATGTGTTACTGGGGATAAAACTTAGGTTTTCATAGATGTTAGGCAAGTACTCCACCATCTGAACTATATCTCCAGACCCTAATGATAAAAAACTTTTTTTTTGAGTCAGAGTCTCATGTGGCCCAGGTTGGCTTGAATTAGCTATTCGGCTGATAATGATCTTGAACTCCTGACCCTCGTGAGAGCTGGGATCACAAATGTGCACTCTCCTGGTTTTTGCAATGGAGGAAGTCTGCTTGCACATCTGACAAAACTTTAACCATTACAGGAATCCGCATTGCTAGCTTTCAAAAAGCTGGGACTCTTGCCCTGCTGCAGAGAGAAGCTCGGGATGATTTGGTACAAAGCAGGGTTGGAGTTTAATCATGAAAATGTTTTAGATTGGGCATAGTGGCAGTAGGCAGAGGATCTATGTGCTTGAGGCCAACCTGGTCTACAGGGTGAGTTCCAGGCCAACCATGATACATAGTGAGACCATGTCCTGAAAAAAAAAAAACAACAGAGGTTTTTTTAGCATAAATTTACACTTAGACATTTAAAGGGAAAGATGCTTAGGGGTACATTAAATATCCAAGTGTATGAGTTTCTTAACACACAGCTGCATTTAAGTGTCTTAATATTGGGCATGCATATGTTTGGGGTGACCTTTGGAGGCGAGCTATTCAACGTGTTCTGAAGAACTTGTTCCCTCATCTTTTTTTTTTTTTTTTTAAGTGTGATCATAGCGTGTTTTCTGAGGTGGGTTAGACTGGCTAATAGGCTGACATAACACAAGCACAGGCTGAAGTGTAGAAGTGTCAAGCACATCTTTACTGTAGTGGCTAACAATGATGTGAAACCACGTTTTGACTAGGAAATAAGGCTAGTAATCTTTTAAGATCTTCGGAAAGTTACAAGTTACAGCTTAGGATACTTAAAAGCCAAACTCAAAGGTGTATCTCTAGGTGTGGTGGAGCATACCTATAATCCTAGCACTGAGGTGGCTGAGGCATGAGACAGACACCAGTCAGCTGGAGCCAGCCTGGGCTAGTATGAGACTCTGCCTCAAAAAGTAAAACCAAATAAAGCTAGGTGTGGCAGGGCACCTTATTCCCAGCACTCAGGAGGAAGAGGTAGAGAATCAGAAAGTCAAGAGCATCATTAGCTATATAGAATTGGGGCTAGCCTATGCTACATGTAACCTTTCAAAATAAATAAATTAAAAAGTCTGAATCATGCTTTAAGGCTAAACAGTCTAAGACTTTGAGTTCTATTTTGGATTGAGGCAAGACCACCCTCTGAAGCTCAGGCTAGTCTTAAACTCACGGGAGTCCTCCTGCTTTAGCATCCGATGGCGATGGGATTGTGGGTATGCCACAAACCCAGCTATTGTTACATTCTTTGAAGTATTCCTATTTAATAAAAATAGTCGCCGGGCGGTGGTGGCGCACGCCTTTAATCCCAGCACTTGGGAGGCAGAGGCAGAGGCAGGTGGATTTCTGAGTTCGAGGCCAGCCTGGTCTACCGAGTGAGTTCCAGGACAACCAGGGCTACACAGAGAACCCCTGTCTCGAAAAACCAAAAAAAAAAAAAAAAAAAAAAAAAAAAAAAAAAAAAAAAAAAAAAAGTCTGTGAAGGCAACGTTCGCAGAGAATTCTGTTGCATCACAATTTTCTCTCCTAGGGTCCCTTTCTCTCCCATGGCTCCTTAATTTTCCCTGGCTTTCTAAACTGCCTCAGCTCTACAAATCACTGTTCTGGACTGTTAGGGATTAGAGATTTCCGCGGAAAGGGTTTCACTATGCCAGGTTTCGAATTATTGCTGAAAACTGGAGAAGAGAGACTGTCTGCAGTCAAGTTTTGGTGATTCTTGGAAACCCCTCAAGAACACTGGCAAGGAAACATTGCCATAAACCACATGGAGTAGCACCTTCGCGCTCCTGCCACCCAATCAGAATAGCTAGGAGACCAGGCTTCACTCCCTCAGCCTTGGGGCACCCGCGCCTTCGCCGGCTTCTCCTATGGGTTGCCTCCGGCAACTACAGGAACTCCGCAGTGGTAGCCCTGAATGTGAAATTTCAGCGCTTGCTTCTAAGCAAGGATGCCTCTCCACACTAGCACAACAGGCAGGAAGCGGCGAGAAACGGTGCTGTAAGCCTTCATTTCCGGAGGCGCAGGCTGGTTTAAGAGAAGTCTCACGACATCACGTCGGCTTCCACACCACCTAGCGGCGGCGGTGCTTCATCGGATACGTGGTCTTTACTTGTTGGGAATTCTGCTTCCGGGTCGGCCTGGACCCTTGACGTCCACAAGGAGGAGAGAGCCTGGAGTTGGCTTAACTGCTCTGACAGCTTTGGGGCGGGGCCTGGCGGGGGTTGTGGGGAAGCGGGACGAATTGGAGATGGAGGCCAGGAGCGGAGAACGTTGCTTAAGTTTTCTGGGGAAGAAACTGAATCACTTCCTTCTCACGCACTTAGCTAAGCCCTGGTAGAGATAGAATTGGAGGTCTTTGCATTCACCATTGTGAGAGTTAATGATCTGTTCGTTACAGTGCCAGATAGTTTTTTTTTTTATAAGACATATTTATTTTATGTGTATGTATGAGTGTTTTGCCTGCATGTATATATGTGCACCATATGGTGTGTGTGCCTGGGGCCTTCTGACAAAGGTCAGAAGTGTTTGTTATTGGTTTTTGGTTTTGAAATAGGATCTCTAGAGATTGATTATGGGCCATGGAACTCACTGGAGCCCAGTCTGGCCTTCAACTCATAGTTATTCTCCCATTTAAGCCCCTTATGTGCTAGGATTACAAGAGGGAGGCACTATATCCAGTTATGATTCAGAATGTTTTTATTTCCGTCTAGGGGACCAAAATAAGAGATAATATCCCCTAGCTTAATGTAGTACAGGAGGAAGGAGAAAAATGTAGAAATCCTGAGGGATCAGAAAAACAAAGCCTGAACATTTCGATGTTAGGTGTTTGAGACTGGAAAGGACTGAAGTTCAGCCTAGAGGAAACGTTTTGGACAATATATTTGAGTTGCCAAGGAAGGTGCAGAAGTATAAGAACACCATGTGCACCACGAAATTAAGATGTCACCAGGACAATAAAAATGTTTAGTGAAGAAATTTAACAGGAAAAAAAGGTTGATGAAAAATTCCAAAATAATTATCTCCGTAAGTGTAAAAGTAAGTCCTGCCATTGTGTTTGTGAGTTTAAGGGAAGAAAACTTACACCGTTTCAGATTATATTATCTTTTAAAATCTACACAATACTGGGTGTAGTGATGTAACCCTTTAATTCTACCACTTAGGGGTCTATACAGGGGATGACTGTGAGTTTGAGGCCAGCTTGGTCTACATAGTAAGTTCCAGGACAGCCAGAGCTACATAGTGAGACCCTGTCTTGACAAAAACAAAACAAATAAAGCACAAGGCTGCCAGGTCCAAAAGAAATTCCATTTCCCTAAATTCTGAAAGGCAGAAGAGAAAAACAATTGTCTGTGGTTCCTATTATCATAGCAGAGCACATGCTGTCCTCCAGCCTCCCTCCTTGTCACCAGTACCTGTCACACATTTCAGAGGCTATGTTGGCACCTTCTCACCTCCTCCCTACCCTAAATGTTCCTAACTCTCAGGTTTTCCTCTCTTCAAGCTACTCACTCTCCTTATAACCCTGCTGCTTCAGCTATGCCTTTGTTTGTTTGTTTTTTTTTTGTTTTGTTTTGTTTTTCGAGACAGGGTTTCTCTGTGTAGCCCTGGCTGTCCTGGAACTCACTCTGTAGACCAGGCTGGCCTCGAACTCAGAAATCCGCCTGTCTCTGCCTCCCAAGTGCTAGGATTAAAGGCATGCGCCACCACTGCCCGGCTCAGCTATGCCTTTGTTTTTCTACTTCCTCTTCCTCCTCCTCCTCCTCTTCTCTTCTTCCTCTTCTTCCTCTTCTTCCTCTTCTTCCTCTTCCTCCTCTTCCTCTTCTTCTTTCTCCTCTTCCTCCTCTTTCTCCTCCTCCCCCTCCTCCTCTCCTTCTCTCTCTCTCTCTCTCTCCCCCATATGCATTTTCACTATCTATCTCCCCTATTTGTCTGTTCCAGCACACAGTCTGCTCTTACTATTCTCACAACCAGGTCAGTCTTCTGACCATCTTTAGTGTGCTTTCTCTCTCTGCTTTGGACTCTTCCAGATTCCTTTGCCTGTTCTCTCTCTCTCATATTTCAACAGTGGGATGCTGTCTAGAATACACAAACAAAAGGCTCAGGGAGTCCTGCAAAGATGAGTCAGTGGGTAAAAACACTTGGCACATAAACATGAGGACCTTAGTTTGCACGTCCAGAGCCCACATAAAAGCTAGACAAGATTTTGTAATCACAACACTCCTACAGGGAAATAGAGGGAGATACAAAAGAACCCCTAGAAACCTGAGGCCCAGCTAGTCTGGCATATGCAGCAGAAACCAGCAAAGACCCTGACTCAGACCAGGAGGAAGGTGAGGACCAATGACTGATATATGTGTACTCTGATCCGTACACATGTGCTTGCCTGCATTCATGCAAACAAATATGTACACACACACACACACACACACACACACACACACACAGAGAGAGAGAGAGAGAGAGAGAGAGAGAGAGAGAGAGAGATCTTAACCAAAAACAAACATTGAGATCATAATAAGGATGATAGCAATTTAACGATTTAGTTTATGTGCATTGGTGTGAGGGTGCCTGCTGTAAGATCCCCTAAAACTGGAGTTAAAGACAGTTGTGAGCTGTCATGTGGGTGCTGGGAATTGAACCCCTGGCCCTCTGAAAGAGCAGCCAGTTCTCTTAACCACTGAGTCATCTCTCCAGCCTAATAACAATGTAAAAGTTTGTGGAGAGGCAAAGGTATTGTCTCTCAAGTTGTAGAAAAAAGCTTCTAAGTTCCCCCTCAAAAAAAAAAAAAAGAGAAAAAACATAGTTTAAAAGAAAAACAAGAATAATAAAAGAGTCAAGCAGTGTTGACACATGCCTTTAATCTCTGCATTCAAGAGGCAGAGGTAGTTAGATCTTTGTGAGTTTGAGGCCAGCCTGGTTTACAGAGTGAGTTCTAGGACAGCCAGTGTAGGGCTACACAAAGAAACCTTGTCTCAACAAACAAACAAACAGGAGGAAGAAGAGGAAGAGGAGGAGGAAGAAGGAGAAGAAAAAGAAGGAGGAGGGAGAGGAGGAAGCAGCAAACAAGAAAGATTTGTCCTATGGTTATCCACTTGACCTGGTACAACGTACTGAAGCAATACCTTTTCTGTTTGCAAGACAGGTTGTCATGCGCTCAGGCTGGATTTCAGCACCTGCTCTTCTTGCCTGTACTGCCTATATCCCATTAAGTGCTTTTGTTCACAGACATTTGCCACCATAGCTGAAGAAATTACACTTAAAAATATGTAAATATATATAGCATGTATAGAGATGTTTTGCCTGTGTGTATGTCTATGTATCACATGCATGCCTGATACTTACAGAGGTTCGAAGAGTGAAATGGAACTGGAGTCACCAATGAGAGTGCTGGGACTTCTGCAAGTGCAGCCACTGCTCTTAACCACTGAACCATCTCTCCAGCCTCCTGTCACCACTGTCTGTATTTTTATCTGCCCAATTTCTCTGTAAGGTTAACAGTTTTTTTCTTTTCCTCTTCCTTTTTCTCCTTTCCCTCTTCTTCCTCCTCTTCTTCCTTTTCCTCCTCCTCCTCTTTCACCACCTTCTCCTGTTGCTTCCATTCTTTTTGAGACAGGGTATCTCTACATAGCCCTGGCTGTCCTCCAGTTCACTCTGCAGACCAGCCTGGCATTGAACCCAAAAAGACCTGACTCTGTCCACAAAATGCTAAAAATTAAACATGTGCACCACCACACCCAGCTCCCATTTTTATTTATTTTTTTGAGCAGTTTGAAAAGCTAGCTGAATGGCCAACGGTTACTGGAGAAAGACTTCTTTAAACATTGAGAATTGTTAAATCTCCAAACTTTGTTCTGTGCACATGTGAAAACCTACTTAACCTTTACTGATGAGTTGTGTGGTGAGTGGAGGAAACCCTGAATGGGTGCGTAAGGAGTGAATAAAGGCCTGAGTCAATGTCCACTGTTGACAAAGACCGATGCTTCACACGGATAGGAGCCGGCAAAGCCCCCTCTGTTTTGTGCGCAAGTATTGACAGAGTGTACAGAAGTGTAGACTGCTGCTTCCTGCTCCCAGATTTTTTTTTCTTTCTCCCAGACGTTTACAACTCATGTGGAGACCTTATACTGAGACTGGCTGATCTCTTGCTGTGTGTAATAGACTCATTGTCACCAAGCCACTGCTGAACAAGGTGCAGGTAGACTCTTCAGTTTAAAACTATACTTCATCCTTCCCTTCCAATGTGCACAGAACCAAAAGGTCAGCCAAAGATCAGATCTTACAGCTCTTTGTGTACTTCCTGTAATTGTGCCCAGGTCTCCGTATGTGCAGACTTTAGATCCTCAGGTCCCTTCGTCTCCCCTTGAAGATGCTTTCATCAGCTTATTTTTTGCCCCAACAATTATTATCACCTCAGGTCGCTGTGATGCTTAAAAACCTCTACCATAGTTTCCCACAAATGTTTCTGGGGTAAAGCCGGAGACAAACCTTCTCAGTTGGACTTCCCATGGAACCGTTGGTGGGTTAAACAGTGACAAGATTGAGCTTTAGAAGAGCTGACATTCTACGCTCTCCCCTCTAGAGGATTCCAGGTTACTTTCCAGCCAGGTTGCTTTTGTCTTATTTTGCAGCCAGGGTTCTAGAGATAAAGAAGTAGGAATAAGGAAACTCAGAATACTCCCAAAGACAGACAAGTTGGTACATGCACTCTGAGGTGGGAGAATTACTGAGTTCAAGATTAGTCTGGGCTATACAGTGAGTTGTAGGCTAGCCTGGGATACATAAGAAACCCTATTGTAAACACAGATACACATGTAACACAAAGTAAAAATGAGTAAATACATAGAAGTGTTGCAATTTGCTTTCTGTTGGAAAATGTTTATTTGGCTTCTATGTCCACATCACAGTCCATCACTGAGGGAAGTTAGAGCAGGAGCTCAAGACAGGAATCTTGAGGCAGGAACTGAGGCAGAGCCCATTGAGGAGTGCTGTCCATTGGCTTGCTCTCCATAGCTTGCGCAGCCTGCTTTCTTATATAGCCCAGGACCACCTTCTCAGGGGTGGCCCTGCTCATAGTGAGCTGGCCTTTCCATTGTCAATCATTAATATGAAAATATTCCCCGGGAACTAGCCTTCATAGTATATAAGTTGCTATGCAAGCTTCCAATGGAGGGAACCAATCAATAACCCTACCAGCTGTGATGTCTAGGAACCATAACAATGACCATCATGTGTCACAGCCAATATGACCTCAGGGATGGGCTTGACTGGGGCAGTGAAGGAATGAAGAAAATATGGAAGGCTGGACACATGGGCACAGGAAAGCTGGGGTTGTGCAGACGGGGGATTTTTAATGAAGAAACTACAGCATCTTGGAAGCTCAGCCCATTTATTATATAGAGTTGAACAGAGAATTGGGGTTATTTCTTACAGCTGAATTAGGAGGTGGGGGTATTATATATAGAGAACCAAGGAATCAGAAGCAGGGTTTATGGTCCACAGCTGGATTGAGGGGATAGGTTTGGCTGATCTTGGTGGAGACAGTCTCTGTACGGGAGCAGTCTTCAGGCTATATGTGTCCAGGGGGAGAAGGCTATCATGGACATTTTTTGCACAGAATGGTAACACTAGCGCTCGGTCGCCTGAGGGAGGCTTTGCCATCTGTCTGGATCTGAAGCTATGGGGTCCTTAACATGTCCATGCCCATGTTGGCTGCTCGCATTCACACGTGACTTCATTTACACAGGACTGTCTCCGCCGCCCTCCATTCCCCCAACCAAAGCATGTCAAAATATTCCTAGTGGTGCAATCATGGTATCTCTATCTTGACAGTAACGAACAACTGCTCAACTGGCTCAACAGGAGGGAAATCATGCCTAGTAATGGGGAACTACCCAACATAGATGCCAACAGACCAGTCTGATGGGAACAATTCATCAACTGAGGCTCCATTTTCCCAGGTAACTTTAGTTTGTGTCAAATTGACAAAATACTAGCCAGCACACAAACTCCATCTTGGCACTATTGGTAGGCAGTGGAATTGTGAGAGGGGGGCATTCTTAAGGGCATGGAGAAGATACCCTCAAAGACAATGCTGGAGCCCCAGCCCCTTCTCTTTTCTCTTCTTTCCTGACTATAATAAAAAGTGTCAGTTTTGCTGTAGTATAACGGATTGCCACAAAGCCAAAGTGAAAGGATAGCCAATCATGAAACCTGTGAAACCTGTGAGTCACATAAACTTTTAAATTTATCATATAAGCTGCACTGGCCTTATTTATTTATTTATGTCCATGTTGGGATGGAACTTCGGCCTTGTATATATATGAAACAAATGTTATCTCACTGAGCTGTGTCTCGCATACTCTTTTAGGCATGCCTATTCAGATTCTCCTGGTTATTTTTCTACTGTATAGTCTATTTCTTTCTTATTATTTTATATTTTTCTATTGTTTTGGGTGTCTTCTATTTGATGTGTTCCATTCTTTCCTTAGCCTCCTAAGTACTGGAGGATTACAGGCATGTACCACTACAACCAAGTAGCATTAAAAAATATTTATTTTTAAATTTGTGTTTATGTATGTGTGTGAGAGAGACAGAGACAGAGTCAGAGAGAGACAGACAGAGAGACAGAGAGACAGACAAAGACAGAGACAGACAAAGACAGAGACAGAGGAACAGAAAGAACATCTGTGTATGGATGCTTGTGGAGGTCAGAAGAGGACATCTTGTCCTAGTCCTTGAGTGACAGGCTGTTGTGAGCTGTCTGTTGTGAGACTGGAACTGGAACAACTCAGGTTCTTTGGGAGAGCAGCAAGTCCTCCTAACCACTGAGCCTTCTATCTATACATAATATATGTATCAGTGTACAACAGGAGTCTGTTTTGTGGGCCATACAGTCTGTTTTGCAACTACACTACTGTTCCTGTTGCAGTGTGAAAGCAACCATAAGCTACAGGCAAATGAGTGTGGCTATGTTCCAATAAAACTTTATAGACAGAGACGGAGTGTTGGCCTGCAGGTGCTAATTTCCTGACTTCTGCTCTGTAGGGAGGAACATGTCCTTCCCTCCATTCTCTCTGCTCATTAGCTGGCGTCAATGTTTGAATATTTCCATCTCCTCCAAAAATTTACCTTTAAATTACATCCTCCAAGCAACAATATTGGAATGTGTTCATATGATCAGAATCGATAGAGGCAACATGGAAATGAAAGAGGAGACAGATCTTTCCCAAGGCCTTAACTGTCCTTCAGTCAGAGCAAATGAAGGGGCAGCAGTCTCTTTTTGGGAGTAGAGACTGTACACTGTCATCATGCAGGGGGCATGGAGATTTTATAGGGTGGAAAAAGGAACTTTAGAAGAGCAAAGTTTTATCAGTAGATTTTTCATTATTATTATTGTTGTTGTTATTATTATTATTATTATTATTATTATTATTATTATTATTAATGGTTTCAGGGCCCAATAATGCTAGTAGTTGCTCTCATTACTATCCTGGCTTTCTTGTCAGGTTTTAGAGTTTCTCCACTAGCTTGAGGTTCAATGTTTTAAGTCATTAATTCTTCATGCAACTTTGGGAGATGATGGCACTAGAGGAATCCACCTGCAAGATGCCTTTGTAAAAGGGCTTGCCTCAGAGAGACCCTTTCCTGCCCTTCTGTCATATGTCTATTCCTTCCTTAGACAATGCAATGCCAAAATGCCATATTGTTAGTAAAGAGCAGCCCTCACCGGACAGCTAGTCCTGACAGTGACTGACTTCGCCATGGACATTTACAATGTAATAAGTGTCAACAGGTACCTGATGTTAATATCATCAACCTTGGTTAGTTGCTTAAGGTTTCTGCCATCACTCACATTAAGGATTGAACTAAGTATTAGGGGGGAGACTTGAGTCTCTGGAAATTTTCCGTTTTTTAAAAAACTTTTGCCCACTTAGTATTAGTGTCAGTATAGAGAAGGCAAACTTACTTCCTTAGACTAAGATAGTATACTGTTTCTGAGCTGAGAGGCCAGCGGTTTTTTTTTTTTTTTTTTTTTTTTGCATAAGCATGAAGGAAACAGATAGGAGATAAGGAAATCAGGGGTGAACATGGCTAATAAGCGCCTCAAGACGTACGCAGGCGCTTTAAGATTTTCAATCAGGCGCCCCACGGTCGCCCAGTTGCCCTGGAGACGGGGTCCTTTCTGACCGGGCCCAGCCATCTTGTGGTGCTGTTGGCCAATCAGCGGTTGCGCCGTGGCGGGGGGGCGGGGCGCGTGTCGGTGGCGCTCAGCTCGCGGTCATGGAGGCGCCGGTCGGCTTGCTGCTGCTGCTATGTCTCGGGGCCTTGGCCCCGACGCCCGGCAGAGCCTCCTCCGAGGCTCCGCCGCTGGTCATCGAGGAGGTGAAGCGCACGGTGGACCTGAGCAGCCACCTAGCCAAGGTGACGGCTGAGGTGGTCCTGGCGCACCCGGGCGGCGGCTCCACATCACGAGCCAGCTCTTTCCTTCTGGCCCTGGAGCCTGAACTGGAGTCGCGGCTTGCGCACCTAGGCGTGCAGGTGAGCAGCCGGAGAGCCGGCGAGGCCTCACGCGGGATGCCTGAGGCGATCGGGGATCCCTGGGGAGGCCAGGGCGGGGCGGGGAAGTTGAAGGCGTTAGGGATCCACTAGACGTTTGGTTGTCTGAAAGGCAGGTGTGGAGGGGACAGCGGAGAGGTCGGGGTCCGCCGTCCCTGTTGTCCGCGTGTCCTCTCGTACACGTCAGCACAAGCTTCCGAGCGTGGGGCGCCGCCCACGTGGCTGCTCTGGAGCCCGAGGCGACCCCTTGGTTTCCTGGCGACCTCCTTCCATACCTCAGGAGGGTCTTGGCTGTGACCGGGTGCGGTACTTCGGGTACCTAGCTTCTTTTCTGTCCCCTGGACGTGCTCGTCTGGTGGAGGACTATCAGTGAGTTAAGACAAATTATTTCCTGAATGCAGTTGACCGGTGTAATCTGTTTTCTCTAGACAGCAGCGTTCAGAAACACTACAGGTTTCTGGTATCAGAGGTTGTCATTCCTCACACCTGGTTAATGTACCACTCCTCTGAAAGCTGCTGCTTAACGCTTTCTTAATGTTGAGACTTCTTGAAGTTAGTTTGAAGAGTCAACTCCCTATGCTGTACAGAAAAGTGAAGCCCGGGTTTCTTCCTCCCCACCGCCTCTCATTGGAACACCTCAGCGTTTAGCCTTCTGTGCTTTTCAGTGTACACACTTTTACACCTTTCAAGGAAAGAAATCGTGGGCTTTGGGAATAGAGGGAATATCCACACCGGTTACTTTTTATTACTGTTCACATTAACTATATTCATTAAGTGATTTCCCAATTTCCTAGGAGGAGGCTAGTCATTACAGTATCACATTTCTAAGCACACTGTGTGGAGCTATAAAGCTGCATGCACTTACACAGTCACTGAAGTGACTCCTTTCCCCGTTAACATTGAAGCCTTGTTGATGCTGAAGCACAGCTTTCCTCAAATATTTCTGGAAAGGCATTCATGACTTCATTTAATTTGCAGTTCCCCCTCTGAATGTTTTGGATGTTCAGTCCTGTTTTGTGAAAACCAGTCATGACTTATGAAGTCACAGTATAATCAGATCACAGCAGGTGCTTGCCAACCTGCTGTCCTGGTTGAAAATGAGTACAAGTTGGGTCCCTCCACATGGCTCAGAGCATCCAAGTTCAATTCCACAGCCATCTGTAACTCCAGTTTCAAGGTGCACAGACACACATGCAAACAAAACATCTATGTACATTAAAAAGAAAAGGTCAGAAAAAAAAGGCTGTGGCAGGTATTTTAAGAACATTCTCCACCCTATAGCAACCTTTTGAGGCGTAGGTATTCTTACATGACTGTGGAAGTATCTGACTTTCGAGCTTATTAACCCCCCAAATGAAGGTCTGATTTGTTCCGTACCCTTGGGTGTTCCTGCATTATTGCTTCCTTGCTTTCTGGCCTTGACATGAAATTAAGACTTGTGTTTCAGCTCTGCGGGCATGTTACTGACTTATTCACAGTTGTGTTAGTTTTGGAGGAAGACCAGTTTATACTCCTTACCTGGGTAAGAAGCTACTGGATGATGATATAAGAAAGAGACACGTTGCCTTGGAGACTTGGGTAGATGGATACAGGAACCGTTTAGGGAGCTAGTAGGACAGTAGGATTATATAGTTTGAACCATCTTTTCCTCTTTCACTGTTTTGAGACAGGGTATTGCTATGTAGCCCTTAGACTGTTTTGGAAACTGGAATCCTCCTGTCTCAGCCTCCAGAATGCTGATCATCCTGGTTCTCTGTTCCGTCCACTGGGACTATAGTTGTGTACCTATACACAACAGTGAGCCTAGCTCTCTTACCTTTTATTAAGTAATGAATATTTTTTATGAATACAAGTAAGATGCATTAACAGAGAGTTCTGACTGAGCAAGAGGGTACTAGAATGCTGTCCTTGTAGTAAGAGTCTAGTCAAAGTAATGGCAGTTCAAAACATTTTTCAGTCTGATATCATTGAGGATGATTATGTAACTAAATTCTAAGATACTGAAATAGAAAGATAATATTTTAAAAATTACTCTTGGAGTTGGGACATAGTGATAATTGCCTATATAATTCCAGTAGTTGGGCTGGAGAGATAGCTCAGCGGTTAAGAGCACTGACTGCTCTTCCAGAGTTCCCAGCAACCACATGGTGGCCCACAACCATTTGTAATGGGATCTGATGCACTCTTCTGGTAAATAAATAATATATTTATTATAAAAAGTAAATAAATAATATATTTTTAAAGAAAAAGAATAATTCCAGCAGTTAGCAGGACGATCAATAGTTTACGGTCATCTTAAAGGGAGTTTGACGTTAGCTTGTGCTGCTCGGGACCCTGTCTCAAAAGAGAACGATTTCTTGTGGGGTTGGCGTGTGGTGCAGTTAAGGTAAAGCAGACACTAAGCTGCACCAGGCTTTGAGTGCAGGTCTGAGAAGAACACATGAAATTATTCTTTGTCATATTGTGTTCCCTGTTGGGAGTAATTGTTGCTTCAGTCCTAGAAAGTAGCTTTTCGTTTTGTTTCATTTTGGTGGGCATTAGGTTAGGCTAGCCAAGCGTCAGTGGAATGCATGTATGTTTTCTACAGACTGCCCACAGTCTGTCATTCCAGATAGCCCCTCAGGAAGCCTCAGCAACCTTTGAAGTTAACCTGGTTACACGGCTGTTGGCAGTGGAGGATAAGAGTCCAGGAGTCTGCCATAGTGGCCATCAGGGCCCTTTCCTTTAAGGCCTTTGCCACAGCGCCCACTCGGGGAACAATTTTGGTTACATATAGGACTTCTGCTGTTTCCTTATGTTTTGTGCATACAGATACTCAAATATAAAAAAGAAAATATTCAGAAAGAAGTCTTTGGGCCACTTAGGAAGTGGATGTAAAGATAAGGTCTTTATGTGTATTTGATTGTTCAGGAAAGGGTTTATAAGATGTTTACAAAACTTACTCTGTGTACACCAGTAACTCTTTGATGGTGTTTCAGCTTAAATCTTATGTTTCAGAGAAAAAAAAAATTGTTGGGATTGGGATGTGGTTCACTGATGAAGGTATTTAATTGGCCTGGATAGGCTCTGGGACCCATCCCCAGCACTACTGGAGTAGAAGCACTTACAGTACAAGCCTGTAGGTGATTGGAGTTTGCCTGCTGCAGTGGTTCCACATCTGTAATTCCAGTACACTGGTACATTCAGATGGAAAACACACAAAAGAATCACCTGGAAGCTTGCAGACCAGTCAGCGTGGAGTAGCCATTATGGCAGAAACAGTGGGAGAGATCCTGTCTCAAAAACAAGGTGGAAGAGAACGACTTCTGTCAGTTGTCCTCTTACCTTCACACATGTGTCATGGCAAACATACATACACACACATCCCACAATAACAAAAAAGAAAGAAATTTTGAAAAGTTACATTAGTGGAAATATTGTAAGATAGTTGGTATATTAGTTTCTTTACTGCTGTGATAAAACATCAAGACCAGAGCAACTTATGGAGAGGTTTACTTGGCACTTACAGTTTCAGACAGAGTCCATGATGGCAGGTAGCAGGTGGCCAGTAGCTAGAGCACATCTTGATCCACAGGCCGGAGGCATAGAGCACACTGGGAATGGCTGGGATTTTTTTGAAAGCTCAAAACTCACCCATGTCCTAGACACACATGAATTCAAACTTCCAAATCCCTCTCAAATAGTTCCATCATTTGGGGACCAAGTTTTTAAGCATAAACCTTTATGGGGCATTCTCATTCAAACCACAGTAGGCTAATAGTTGGCTTAAAATTTAGAACTGCAAACATAAAAAAGAATAAACTATTATTTTCCCCCTGTTATAGATAAAGGGAGACGATGAGGAAGATAACAACCTAGAAGTACGAGAAACCAAAATTAAAGGGAAAAGGTAAGCTAACCAAGGTGTTTCTAAGGTGAGTTAACCAGATATTTGGGATAGGGTAGATTGAGATATCAGTATATTCCCTAGTTGTCTAGCTTAGAGTTGGCCACACTGGAGGAGGGAATCCTGTTGGGAACAGTCCTCGTATGTCGAATTGACTGGGCTGTCAGCAGAGGTGACAGGAAAGGTGAGCGCTTCTTACTCAGGACCAGCGGTAAGAAGAGAAGCAGAGCTGATACTTGAAGCCAAGGGGATAACATTGTCCTAGGAGAAGATGGAGAGCTTGAAGTGTTGTTTCAGCTGTGAGCATTACATAGCAATACGAGGTGCAGTGCTGTGTTCTAATCTCTGAGAATAAAGTTCCTGGAACATTTTAAAAGCCTTCAAAGTTTTACTAATGACTTACTGGGTCTAACAAAAATACATTTCATAGTTTAGAAAATTCCGATTCATTAGTTTACAGGCTATGTCTACTTGTTCACTTGTATGCATGCTACAGCTGGTGTGTGGAGGTTAGGGGACAGCTTGTAGAAGTGGTTCTCGCCTACCATGTGAGTCTTGGGGATTGAAGTCAGGTAGTCTTGACTTGACAGCAGGACTTTTACCCACTGATACATCTCCCTGCCCTAAGCATTATTATTTTTTTTTTAAAGTTTTGTTTTTTGAGACAGGATCTCTTTTTAAAATTAATTAGTTGATTTTGTGTGTCTGCGGGGGTGCTTTGCTTGAATAGATGGTGGTGCACCTCTTGCATGCAGTGCCCTTGGAGACCAGAAGAGGGCATCATATCCCCTTGGCACTGGAATTGCAGTTGTGTGCTGCTTTCTGGGTGCTGGGAATCAAATCTGGCAGTCAGTACTCATATTGCCAAACCATGTCTCTGGTCTCTCAGTTTCTTGAGACAGTCATACTGTACCTCTGGCTGACCTTCTCCTTCCTCTGTCACTAAGGAGGACCTTGAATTCTAGCTCTTGAAGCCTTCATCTTTCAAGGGCTGGGATTAGAAGTCTGTCACTTGACTGTCTCTGGTAGTTTCTACATTCTTGCTATTAAAACAAACCTGAGGTAAACATTTGGACATCTGTCTTTAAAGGCTTACATTAATATATTAAAGGTGATAGCTTTTATTTTGAGTATAGAATTTACTGTGATTTTAAATATCTCTGTTTTCAGTATCTTTAATCATTTTTTTGTTTTTTTGAGACAGGGTCTGTGTAGCCTTGGCTGGTTTAGAGCTTGCAGTATAGACCATGCTGGCCTAGAACTCACAGAGATCTGCTTGCCTCTGCGTTTTAAGTACTAAGGTTAAAGGTGTGTGCCACCATGCCTAGCCAGTGTTTTTAATTTTAATTCTCTTTCTTTCTTCCTTCAGTGGAAGATTTTTCACGGTCAGACTCCCAGTTGCTCTTGATCCTGGGTCCAAGCTCTCAGTCATGGTGGAAGCTGTCTACACCCATGTTCTTCAGCCATACCCGACTCAGATAACTCAGTCAGAGAAGCAGTTTGTGGTGTTTGAGGGCAACCATTATTTCTACTCTCCCTATCCAACAAAGACCCAGACCATGCGAGTGAAACTTGCCTCCCGAAATGTGGAAAGCTATACCAAGCTGGGGAACCCCTCACGATCTGAAGACATCCTGGATTATGGGCCTTTTAAAGACATCCCTGCCTACAGTCAGGTAGGTTTCGGAGACCATATCACTGCCGTGCTTGGATGGGATGTGTTAAGTAGCATTCTGGAACTGTTCTGAACCTGTCTTGAAGTGACTCTTAGTCCTATTAACTTTTGAGAACTGAGTTTAGAGGCTGGCAAGTAAGCATCATGGGAGAAGGCAGTGGGGTATTCTGGGTAGGGTAGTGATGGACAAGAGAGACACTGGGGTGACTGTGCACCAGAGGCTAAGGCAAGAACCTTAGGATTGGAACTATGGAAGAGAAAGCAATTTATGATTAAAATTTTGTTGTGAGGCAAGGTAGTATATACCTTCATTCCCAGTCCTCTGGAGACAGAGGCAGGGGAATTTTCTCGAGTTTTAGGCCAGCCTGGTCTACATAGAGTGAGTACCAGGTTAGCCAGGGATACATAGTGAGACCCTGTGTCAAAAAAGAAAACAGACAACTCAGCAGTTACGAGTACTGGCTGCTGTTCTTTGAGAGGACTTGGGCTGGCTTCCAGGCCCACATGGCAGCTCACAACTAACTCTAATTTTGTAGGATCTGATACCGTCTTTGGGCCTCCTTGGGGACCACATAGGCATACATGCAGGTATACACATAAAGTAAAAAATTATTGTGGAAAATCTCAAAAATGTTCAAGTGGAGAACTGACTCTTGAAGAGCCACTTGCTTGTCACCTGCTTCCAGAGAGTCCAGCTGCCAGTGCTCCCTCCCTCCTTTTTTTCAGTTTTGATGATGATTGCTTTGTTATGTCTACGTGGGGATCAGAGGACAATGTGCAAGTGTCACTTCTCTCCTTCCACCTTGTGCTTTTGGTGACTGAACTCAGGTTGTTTGGTGTAATGACCAGCGCCTTACCTGCTGAGCCATCTCCCCCTCCCAGTGTTTCATTACATTTGATCTCTTCCTTAGCTGCTTTCCCCTTGTTCCTCTACTCTCCTTTTTGCTCTCTTCTTTTTTTTTTTTTTAGTTGAGGAAAATAAATAATGTTATTTAAGAATTTCATACAACATATTGTGATCATAGTCACCTTCTGTTCCTCTCCTTAACTCTTCTCAGAGCCATCCCCACCTCCCTGTCCTCTACCTCCCTGTCCCCTACCTCCCTGTCCCCTATCTCCCTGTCCCCTACCTCCATCCCCACCTCCCTGTCCCCTACCTCCCTGTCCCCTATCTCCCTGTCCCCTACCTCCATCCCCACCTCCCTGTCCCCATCTCCCTGTCCCCTCTACCTCCCTGTCCCCTACCTCCCTGTTCCCACCTCCCTGTCCCCACTTCCCTGTCCCCTAACTTCAGGCTTTTTGTTTTGTTTTATAACCTATTGATTCAAGTTTGCTGTTCATACACTTGGGGGTGGGGCCATTGACTGGAGCATGGTCAGTCTACTAAGAGCCATAGGTCTTCGGTTAGAGGTGAGAGCTCATAAACTCCCTCCCACTCCATGCTAGAGGCTGACTGCCATGACCTTGTGCAGTTCTGATGTAGGCAGCCACAGCTGCTAAGAGTTCAGGAGTGCGGCTCTCCCATCACATCTCGAGGACACTGTTTTGGTTTGGTCTTGCCTAACCTCTAGCTCTTAACCGTCTTGCCAACCTCCTTCTGTGATGGTCTTCTTTGCCCCTCCCCTTTTTTTCTTTAAGATTTTTTTTTCTTTTAAAAATTATTTTGGTAAGGTTTTTGGAAACAGGGTCTTCTTGTGCAGTTCTTCCTGGCTTGGTACTTGCTATGTAGACTTGCTCCCTCAAATTTGTGGCAGTCTTGCTGCAGCTCACTCTCACTTTCTTACTGAGTTGGGGATTACACCCAGGACTTCACATATGCTAGGCAATACGCTACCACTGAGCTAAGCACTGGCTCCATGGAATTCACTCTGTTCTTGGCTTTTTGTAGCACAGGCTGTTGCACCAGCCTCTGGAGCACGGGGATTACAGACGTATGGTACTGTGCTCGGCTGGAGAGGACGTTAGTAAGGATATTGCATCGTTCTTTTTCTTAATAACTACATTATAAACCTTTTTCTCTCTTGGCTTTGGCTTTGGATTATTTATCATCTTGTCATAGATGAATGGCTAGGATTTTGGGTTTTTTGTTCCCTATTTAACACCATGATGAACATTTCTTTGCATATATTCTTAGTAATAGATTTTGGGAGGGGACAGACGGGGTCTCGTAGTCTAGGAAACTAGCTATGTAGTTGAGGATGACTCAAAATTCTGATCCTGCCTTTACCTTCCAAGTATACACTAATATGCTGGGCTTAGAAATAGTATATATATTTTTAAGATTCGTTTTTTCTTCTTAGCCAGGTGGTGGTAGCCAGTATTTGGGACACAGAGGCAGGTTGATCTCTGAGTTCAAGGCCAGCCTGGTCTACAGAGTAAGTTCCAGGACGGCCAGGCGAGGGCTACACAGAAAAACCCTGTCTTGAAAGATCAAAACAAAAGACAGAGAAAGAGAAAGAGAGAGAGAGAGAGAGAGAGAGAGAGAGAGAGAGTGTGTGTGTGTGTGTGTGTGTGTGTGTGTGTGTGTGTGTGTGTGTAAAGGTGTCTGATTCCTGGAGCCAGGTGATTGTGAACTGCCAACCAGTAGGGGGCTCTCTAGCTGTTACTTTCTCTTTAGTTCTAGAAATAAATTTTCTCAAGTAAAAAAAAAAATATCAAAGCATGAACAATACCCACGCCCTTGTTACTATGCCTTGAAACTATGCCAGTCCTTCCTCTGTCCCTAGACAGGTGGAATTATAGCTGTGTGTTCCCATTCCTAGCTCAAACATAAACATTTTAAGTTGGGAATGATGACAATTGCTTATAAAAACCAATACTCCAGGCAGATAGGACAGGATTGTTTGAGGTCAGCCAGGCTACATGTTCCGTGTTCCAAAAATAGAAGAAAAGCCAAGAACATTTAAACAATGTAAATAAATTCGTGTGTAAATGGTGTGGACATGTGTGTCTGAGTTCGCATGTTGGTGCATTTGGGGTTGAACCCAGGGTCTTGGGCATGCTAAGGGTGGGTTCTCTGAGTGAGCTGCACCTGTGATTCCAGCAGTCTGAAGCTACCATGCTGACAGTACTGGTTCTGCATGGTGTTAAATAGGATTCTGAATTGAGTCTTAAAAGATGCGGCTATAGAGTGAGAGAATAGGGATTGTATAAGCAACGAAATACCGGTTTACCCATTTCACGGGACTTGTAAAGAAGGATATTTTCTTAACTCTTAATTTTATACTCTCGTCTTTCTGTAGTTATGGGCACATTCATAAAAGGGCATTGGATTACTCAGTGACCAGAGAGACAGCAGCCTACACCCCATTAGATGTTGGGCCATTAATTAACGTGTGTGTGTGTGTGTGTGTGTGTGTGTGTGTGTGTGTGTATGTGTGTATGTATGTATATGTTCCCAACCCCAGAGAGATTTTTAAACTTTTATTTAATGTGTATGTGTGTGTGTTTATGTATGGTGTATGTTGGTGTGAGTACCATAGCACATGCCTGGAGACCAGAGGGCAGCTCTTGAGAGTCAGTTCTCTTCCGCCATCAGAGATTCAATGCAGCAGCAAGTGCCCTTACTTGCTGAGCCATCTTGCTGTTTCTACTAGAGATTAAATCAAAACAAAACTAGTCCATGGGAAAATTGGCAGAGAACTTGAGGAATTCTGAAAATATAGATGTGGATTGTGTTGAATGTTATTGGGAGACGATATACTTAAATTATACTGATACTTGGAGGCAGGATTATCACACACTGAAGACTTTGTATTGTTTCTTATGTTTATCATCTAGAGAAAGGCTATGGAGACTGCTGAACCTCCGCCCATTTTAATTAATTAATTAATTTTTTGGTTTTTCGAGACAGGGTTTCTCTGTGTAGCCCTGGCTGTCCTGGAACTCACTCGGTAGACCAGGCTGGCCTCGAACTCAGAAATCCGCCTGCCTCTGCCTCCCAAGTGCTGGGATTAAAGGTGTGCGCCACCACTGCCCGGCTCTTTCTCTTTCTCTCTCTCTCTCCCTCCCTCTCTCTCTCTCTCTTTCTTTCTGAAACAGAGTCTCTGTTTCATAGGATGGCCTTGATGGCCCTGAACTCATGGTGATCCTTGTGCCTCAGGCATGTTGTGTATTGGAATTACAGGCAAAAATGACAATGAAAAAAGGTGAGAGTGGTTGCTGCAGGCCTATAATGCTAACATTCACCAGTCAGTGTCAGGGAGGTGACAAGTTTGACAACAGACAAGGAAAAAAAAGTATTAAGAGGATATGCTACTACTCTTCCAGAGGACCTGAGTTCATTTCCCAGAACCCATATCTGGTTGCTCACAACCTTCTGTAATGCAAGATCTAGGGGGTCCAGCGCTTTTTCTGGCCTTTGAGGGTGCCCACACACATACGGTGCACATACAGATGCATTCATACATAGAAATAAGTCCAAAAAAGCCACTCCATGTATTGATGCTTGGTGACTGTTCTGTGATGGCTTGCTCTGGTTAATTTCTTTTAAACTAGTGTGGGTTTCTCTGTTAGCACAGCTATGAACTGTTTGTTTCCTTCCCATCTAGGATACTTTCAGAGTACATTATGAGAACAATAGCCCTTTCCTGACCATCACCAGTATGACCCGGGTCATCGAGGTTTCTCACTGGGGCAATATAGCTGTGGAGGAGAACGTGGACTTGAAGCACACGGGCGCGGTGCTGAAGGGGCCCTTCTCCCGCTACGATTACCAGAGGCAGCCTGACAGTGGGATTTCCTCCATTCGTTCTTTTAAGGTATGAGTGGCCAGCTCGTTCATTGTGGGAACTGTGACTTTCAGTGTGTCCTTTCTTTTGCTTTTTAGTTTTGAGGGTTAATGGTGATGTTGAATATCACTGTTACTCAGAAGGGTTTTTAAGGAAAAAGTTCTTGTATTTATATAAATAGTGCTTTTCTTTTTTTCTCTCTGCAGCAGGGTTAGTCTGTAACTCCCTGTATAACTTAGACTGGTCTTGAACTCCTAAGTGTTGGGATTACAGACATGTGCCACTGTGGCCGGCTTTCCTAAGACTGTGTGCGACCTTGTAATACAGGTCCTTGTGTAGTGGTGACCCCAACCATAAAATTAATTTTACTGCTTTTAAAAATTATAAAATCTGTGTTTTCAAATGATCTTAGGTAACCACTGTGAAAGGGTTGTTTAACCCCGCAAATGGGTTATGACCCATAGGTTAAGAACCCTCTGACCTAGACTGGTTTTTTTGATTGTTTTTTAGAAAATTTCAATAAAGAAAAAAATCATATTCATATTCTAAATTCTAAAATCATCACCTAAATATTTCCTTGTTGTTTTAAAGATTTATTCTGTGTATGTGTCTTGTGTGAGTGTATGTGACCTTCTGGAAGAGGCCAGAAAACTGTTGGATCCCTTGACGCTGCAGTTCGAGGCATTTGGGAACTGCCTGACATGGGTGCTGGGGTCCGAACTCTGGTCCTCATGATTGAGTAGCAAGTGCTTGTAATTGCTCAGCCATCTTCCCATCCCTGCTGTTTGCGTTTTAAGATCGGGCGCTGTGTAACCAGGCTGGCCGCTAACGTAGCATGTATTAGAGGGTGGCCGTGAGCCTCTTGATGCTACCTCTCAAGTATAGGGGTACACTACCATGTTGCAGGCTCTTTTTTTTTTTTTTTAATGAAACAGACTTGAGGTTTATTAAAAGACTTTAAAAATTACATTTATTAACTTACTGTTGTGTGTTTGTGTGTGATGTGATGTAATACAGATTTTAATTTGAGGCTAAGAGAATGAAAGAACCTTTCATATGGAAAGACATAACTGAGAGGTAGGTATGATCTCAGAATCATCTACAGGGTTAAAAAGATTAATAGATTGAGCCTCTGTCTTATGAGTAAACTGTTATAAATATTTTTGTTTATTTACATATTTCTGAAATGCTCACTGTGAACAAGTGGCTGTCAGTACATATGTAATCTGTGTAAGCGTATTAGATGAAGAACTTTGTGACTCAACCACTAGTGATTTGATATAGCTCCTTTTTATAACTTCACTGTTAACGAGGGGATTTGCAAATATCTCGTTTGCTGTTGAGAAGATTTATCTACTTAGCATCCTTGATTGAGAAATAGATGTGCAAGCCGGGCAGTGGTGGCGCACGCCTTTAATCCCAGCACTTGGGAGGCAGAGGCAGGTGGATTTCTGAGTTCCAGGACAGCCAGGGCTACACAGAGAAACCCTGTCTCAAAAAACCCAAAAAAAAAAAACCAATAACAACAACAACAACAACAACTGGAGAAATAGATGTGCTGTCTAGCTTGACCTGAAACCTTGGGGAAAGTTACGGATCTTGAAAGTTTACAGTCCAAGGTCTGGTGCAGGCTGTGTTTCAGAAGGCATCTCCTCTCTGCTGCAGACCATCCTTCCCGCTGCTGCCCAGGATGTGTACTACCGGGATGAGATCGGTAATGTTTCCACCAGCCACCTCCTTATTTTGGATGACTCTGTGGAAATGGAAATCCGGCCTCGATTTCCTCTCTTTGGAGGGTGGAAGACACACTACATCGTTGGTTACAACCTCCCAAGCTATGAATACCTCTATAATCTGGGTGAGTGTTGCACACAGTAAGAATAGGATTGCAAAGGGCTAACTTGTTCTTTAACTTCGCCAATGCGTGTATGCAAGGAGTGTATGCTCTTATTACTCTTAGAAGGGTGAGGTGTCTGCCTTTGTGAGTTGGGGTAAATTGAAGTTGTGAGTGCAGTGCCTGCCTGCACGTGCTGTCAGCTCAGATTTATACTGTCTGCTGCTGAGCAGAGCTGTGTACATCTTTAAGGTAGTTTTTGAACTTTTTTCCTCTCAGTTATTTTACATTTATTTATTTATGGGTGTGTACATGCCATAGCACATTTGTGGATGTCAGAGAACACTTTAATGGAGTTGGTTCTCTCCTGTTTGGTTTTTAGGTGTGAAACTCAGCTTGCCAGCACTGGTAGTAAGCACCTTTACCTGCCGAGCCATCTAACTGGCCAGCTCACTGCTCTTCGACCATCTTTACTTTTTGTGTAGTGTTAGACAGAACCCAGGGGCCCCACATAGCCAAGTAAATGCCACTGAGGCACACCCAGCTCTTAATTAGAGTTATTTATTTATTTATTTAAAAAGCCCAGAAATAAGTGGAATAAAGAAAAGTTTTAATGCCAGGCTTGGCGTCACACATCTTTAATCCTGGGGCAGAGGAAGATGGAAGCAGGCTAATCTGTTACAGGCCAGCCTGGTCTACATAGTGCTTCTGGGTCAGCCAGTGCTGGTGAGGACCCTGTCTTTAAAAACAGAGCCCATGATTATAAACATTCTGTCATATTTTCTTTTTTGGTTTTTTATTTTTCTAGACCAGGTTCTTTGTAACTTTGGCTGTCCTTGAGCTGGCTGTGAGGACCAAGCTGTACTCGAACTCACAGAGATCTACCTCCCACTGTCTTCTTTCTCCTGAGTACTGAGAGTAAAAGCTTTCCTCTCTCTGTCTCTCTCTCTGTCTCTCTCTCTGTCTCTCTCTGTCTCTCTCTCTCTCTCTCTCTCTCTCTCTCTCTCTCTGTCTCTGTGTGTGTGTGTTTAAATTACTGCTCATATAGTTTGAGATACTATTTGTTAAGTTTTGCCCTTTTAGAAATGCTGTTTGTTTCTTAGTGTCTCAGTTTATAGATTTCTTCCCCGTCCGTTTCCTTACCATTTCTCTTTGAGTCTTTTGCTCTGCAGCCTGCCGTCTAGAGTTCTGACTGCTCAGTCAGTACACGGAATACCCTCTGTCTGTCCTGTTTCTGAAAATTGACAGCTGCCCCTTGTCCCAGGTGCCCATTCCTTAGGAAGCATCTTGTGTGCTCTCTTCCTTTGTGATGCTTGGATAACGCTTTGCTTTAATTCTATGGTTCCCTTTTGTTTACTGAATAGGATTTATAAGGATTTACTTTTCTTGGTTCATGCACTCCCATAGAGAAAGTGAGAGTCAGTGTGGGATTCATGACTGATTGTCTGTATTCTGTGTCCCTTCCTTTCTTTTTTTTCTCTCTTTGTGCTGGGATTGAGTCCTGGGCAAGTGTTGTACCACTGAGTCATTCCAGCTCCAGATCTATCTATCTATCTATCTTTCTATCTTTCTTTCTTTCTTTCTTTCTTTCTTTCTTTCTTTCTTTCTTTCTTTCTTTCTTCTTTTTTCTTTTTCTTTTTTTCTTTATGTGAGTACACTGTTGCTGTCTTCAGACAGACTAGAAGAGGGCATCAGATCCCATTACAGATGGTTGTGACCCACCATGTGATTGCTGGGAATTGAACTTAGGACCTCTGGAAGAGCAGTCAGTGTTCTTAACCATGGAGCCATCTCTCCAGCCCCCAGCTGCAGTTTCTAAGTCATTCTATAATTAGAAATTTGAACAGTGATCAGGATTCATTTATTCTTTGCTAGTATTCTATTTGATGTGTATGTATATTCATCTCCCTTAATGCTTAAGTACCTCTTCAAATTAAACTCCTGAAGTTTTGACATGGCCCTGATCTCTTTTAGCATCTTCACTGTCTTTTTTTTTTTCTTGGGGTTTTTTTTTTTTTTTGGTTTTTCGAGGAGACAGGGTTTCTCTGTGTAGTCCTGGCCATCCTGGAACTCACTCTGTAGACCAGGCTGGCCTCAAACTCAGAAATCCGCCTGCCTCTGCCTCCCAAGTGCTAGGATTAAAGGCGTGCGCCACCATTGCCCGGCTTCACTGTCTTATAAAGAGATTAGCTTGTGTAGTTTCTGCTCCAGGTCTTAGGTCAGCTATGTTTCCAAGCTTGGTTTGCTCTAGTAAAAATGGTATTTAAGTCTGTAATATGAGAACTAGGGGTGTTAGTTGCTCTGAGCTTGTTATAGTCTATCTATCCTTTTCTGTTGTGGAACTTAATGTACATTTTATCTCTGTAAAACATTAAGCATCTACAGTGCATTTGTTTTTATATTTCATATCTAATTCCACAGGGAAAACCTTGGTTCTGAAGAGCACAGAATATGACAGGATTGTAGGGTTACAGAGTTCTGTAGCCAGTCATTCATTTTCTCTCATAATTCGTTAATTTTTGAGATGGTGTCTTTTTTATTGTGTAGCCTAAGTGGACCTAGAGCTTAAGATTCTCCTTCCTCAGCTTCTTACTCAGTGCTGGAATTATAGGCATATTGTCTTCTGTGTGTGTTTCTCTTTTCATTACCTTATTTGCTGGGCATGGGGGCATATACTTGTAATCCATGGGGCATATACTTTTAATCCCAGCACCTTAAGAGGCAGAGGCAGAAATCACAGAGATTTCTGTGAGTTTGAGGCCAGCCTGGTCTACAGAAAGTTCCAGGATAGTAAGGGCTGTTGTACAGAGAAACAAAAACAAATAAATATTGCATTATTTATATGTTTATTGTGTGTTTGTGTGTGTGTGTGTGTGTGTGTGTGTGTGTGTGTGTGTGTGTTGTGTGTGTGTGTGTGTGTGTGTGTGTGTACACCTTTGCCACAGCATTTATTTGAAGGTCACAGATGAATTTATGGAAGTCATTATTTCCTTTCATATGGTGAGATTGAACTCAGGTCATCACGTTTGGTGGCAAGTGCCCTTAACCTGCTGAGCTATCTGTACAACCTGCATCTTTACCTTTTCTAATGTTGGTTTCTGGGGTGAACTTGAAGTAGGTTTATTAGGACATCCTTTGCATGGTTCAGTTCTTTGTTACTCTAGTGTGGCATCCAATGATGTCTGGCTTGCCTTCTGAGCTTTCTTGGCATCTGAGGCTGGAGCTCAGAGGCAGAGCGCTTCCCCAGCATGTGTGCGGTAGTCCCCGTACTGTCTGGGGATGGTGTGGAAGACACTGCTCGCTTGGCTGTTCTACATTTTACAGTTGTTACTTTTTCTGACGGGCTACTCTGGTAGCCTTGTGAGCTTTTTAGGGGCTAGACAGCTAGGACGTAGGGTCTCTGCAGGCCTGTCTCTGTCCTGCTGAGCCAGGGACATATCATTGGGGTTCATCTGATCACCTGCTTGGTTGGCTCTCTGGAGCGACTTAGCTGTTGTAGTTTTTCTCTCTTTGGTCCCGTCAGTTGCTGTGTACCTTCTCCCTGCTCTGTCCATCACAGACACTGTTCACCTGCTGGTCTTGTGGCTGTTGATGTGTTTGAGAACGTTTTCTCTGGGGTGGAGAGGACCAGGCCATGTCTACTGCCCCCTCCCCTATAAAGTCCCAATGACAAAGCAACGTTAGATTCTACCTTGGGGAACCAGTGTTTACTGGGCTTAGAGAATCTAGGTGAGGGGCTACTGGCAGGAGTGTGGGTGACCCTAAAGTAGCTACGCTGGAAAGTCAGCATGGATGATGGCTTCCCATAGCTATAAATAGAGAACCCCTTTCTCCTAATTTTTCTCGGAAAACTATTCTAGTCCCTCCCTGGGAGGCCCTGAGGCTGCTCTATACTTAGGGCATAATTTTATACAAATGTCTTAGAGGTGTGGATGCTCAAGTGAGGGTCCTGTCACCCCCTCCTCTTCCTGTGAGGTAGTGTATGCCGCCTGCAAACCCAGCTGTGATGGGTGATGTTTTGTAAATGAGCACCACTGAACTGAACTGAAGAGGATGCAGGGTGCTGTGTTTTCATGGTCCTTGGGTTTGCTGTTTAGTTGTTCTGCCTTCTGTGGAGCTCTCACTCCACTGGCTTTTGTCCACCAACTGTTGATAGCATCTCTCCCCTTGTGTAAGAGGAGAAAGTTCATATCTTATACTGTCCTATCTGCTGTCTTGTTCTCTGCTCACATCATTGCGTTATTGATGGTTCTCAGGTGACCAGTATGCACTGAAGATGCGGTTTGTGGACCACGTGTTTGATGAGCAGGTGATAGACTCTCTGACAGTGAAGATCATCTTGCCTGAGGGAGCCAAGTAAGTCGCCGTTTCTTTCCTCTGTGCGCCGTTTCTCTGACAGTGTCATCCCGCTGCCTCACAAGGGGCCTGTGTTCTAGAGGTATAGTGTAAGTGTTCATTAAATAGCTTTGACTGAGAAACCTGTCTGTGGAACCTTTTGACTAAAGCTAGGAAAGAAAAGTTAGAGGGCACAAGATTTATTTAGGAAACTTTCCAAACACATAGTGTCTGCCTGGAGCAGAAGCCAGAGGTGTACAGTAAGGCAGAGTAATGGCTTGAGTCTAATGCCAGGGATGAACGTGGAGATGAGCCCAGAGGGTCTCAAGTTGGAACCCAGCCTGGGCTACATAGTTCCAGCCCAGTCTTTGCTACAGGCAGCAAGTGCTTGTCTTTTGTCTTTTGTCTTTTTTTTTTTTTTTTTTTTTTAAGGTATACTGTGTGCTGTGTTAACAGTGAATGAGTGGTTCAGCTGTGGCTCCATTCTTTCCTATCTCAGGGTCTTTTTTAACAGGAGGAATCATTTTTGGTCAGTTTGAGCAGTTTGGGTAAGAGGAGTCTGATAAAGTGAGAGTTTAACTTGAAGAGCTAGGTTTTGGGAACGAAGGAATGAAGGCAGACTGGAGCTGTGCATGTAGTCAGCGGTAGAGTGCCTGCTAGACTTTTCCTGAGGCTCTGGGTCAGGGCCTGGACTGCTGGTGTGTGTGCTCAGAGGAGAACCCTGATGAGGAAGGAGCATGGGCATCTGGAGGAATCCACAGGGCTCCCGTCCTTAGTGTGAGCTGCTTATGCTTTTGTGTCACTCTATCTAGTGTCTGTCCCTGTTGGTTCATATGTCTACTCTGATTAGCAGGATGACATGTGCTTTGACTGTTCACGGGGAGGGATTGTTCCTTCAAGCTAAACTGCCGTGTTACTATTGTTATGGGGACTTTAGGCCTGACCAGAAAGTAATATATGTGCCCTAGTCCTGGGGGAGAGTGTGATTTGTGTGAGGAAAGAACATTCTGAATAACTCCCAAGGCACTCTTGGGGTTCTGGGAGAATCCTCGGTGGACTGTACTGGGAAGCTGCACACTATGCTTGTGAGCGTTGGAGGGAGATGTCAGTCCTGGGCTGAGAGTGAGTCAGCAGCAGGAGGAAGGACAGATGCCTGCAGTAGGCATGGAAGTTTAGCCTCTTGAAGGCCCTTACCTTAAGTCTTAGAATTCTGCAGCCCGCACCCTCATCTGTCAGTGTGGTTTGTCGAGGCTGTGACTGTTGTGTGTGTTCCAGGAATATCCAGGTAGACAGTCCCTATGACATCAGCCGTGCCCCAGATGAGCTGCATTACACCTACCTGGACACATTCGGCCGCCCAGTGATTGTCGCTTACAAGAAGAATCTAGTTGAGCAGCACATCCAGGACATCGTGGTGAGTAGCTCTGCTGTGTGCTGTTGGGGTTGTAGGCAGTGGCTTTGGGTTGTAGACTTGAGCTGGTCTTTTCTGACACCTTTCTCCGCTCACAGGTGCACTACACGTTCAACAAGGTACTCATGCTGCAGGAGCCTCTGCTGGTCGTGGCCGCCTTCTACATTCTCTTCTTCACCGTCATCATCTACGTCCGTCTGGACTTTTCCATCACCAAGGTACTCTGCTCTCTTCCTCTGTGTCAGGTGTCCTAGTGCCCTCATGATGTGTCACACACACAACTCCACCGTAAGCTACACAGGACCTTGTACCTCTCAGAATGTGATCATGTTAAGTCCCTGCTTCCTGCCTTGTTTTGGTTGTAGAAGCAACCTGGGCACTAGGTGAGGTCAGAAAATCGTTGAATGATTGGTGGTGGTTATTCTGCTGTTTTGCTCCTTGTCTGTCTTCTGAACATGGGGGTGGAGTGCCCTCTTGGTTATGTCAGCAATACCTTTTGTCCCTTCCCCTGTGGTAGATCCTTGTGGGAAGATAACATCAGAGTTCAGATCCCACTGACATGGGGTAGCCCACCACCTTCTTTCTTTCCTTGGAGTTCTGTTTGCTGACTGAAGGCCACCTTTCCTGGGGCTGCGGGGCACAGAAGTGTCTTCAGGTCATCTTTGTCTCTTTCCTTTCCTTTTTCCTTTCCTTTTTCCTTTCCCTTTTCCTTTCCTTTTTCCTTTCCTTTTTCCTTTCC
>JANHMN010000008.1:24674555-24698866 GCA_030674055.1 Rhabdomys pumilio
CACACACACACACACACACACACACTCACACTCCATTAGGGATTAGGCTAACATAAATTTGGGAGTGTACACACATGACTATGGCAAGAACTGGAGCCTGTTGAAATGCTAGTTGAGGAGGAAGTGATAAGCAGGGAGAGGTGTAAGAGCCAGTGAGAGAAGGAGCCAATGAAAAGAGTCAAAAGAGCAGAGTGGGTGGACTTTTGAAAGGATACTGCCAACCAGCACCACGGGGGCTAAATCCCCCCACCATCCCCACTACAGCTTTGGCACTAGTCTCTGAAGTGAACTGTGGCTACTTCTCCTTCTGCCCTCCACTCTAGTTGAAACAGAGGCAGAATGTTAGTTTTGCTCAAAAAATATCTTTGCTCTGTATCAGGCACTGTCTCAGGCGCCAAGTCTATGTTGATAAGTAGGACACAGCCTCCCGTGACTGGAAGAGGAACCAGATACTACGGGGTGAATCATTCCAGGTGGTGACAGAGACTGTGTCGGAAATGACTGGATGGTGTGATGACTGCCTACTGTCTTCCTTCCTTCTCTCTCCTACACATCCATCCTTGCTTCTGGTGACTGCAGAACCTCCTGCCTTGGAATTGACTGCCCCGGCATGCCCTCTTCCTTTTAGTACCCAGCTTCCTCTCCAGAGCTCAACTCCTGCAGCCGGTTCTAGCCTCTGCTGAAGGTTCTGACTCTGACAGTCCCTTGGGGCCATCTGCCCATTGGGGACTCGTGTTTGCTGTTCTTTGAGTCTTGAATTTTCATCAGGGGAACAGGGACTGAATGACAGAAGGCCTGGAAGGGTCAGCGAGCCCCAGCACAGACCCCTCCAGAGCAGGGGGTCTACCCTCCAAATCGGGGTTGGGGGGAGGGTAGCACCAGGCAGGAAGCTCTACTGAGTGACACTATCAAGTGCTTTATCAGTATGCATGCATCTGGTTCCAACAGCAGGGGGAGGTATCAGCCAGGATGCCAGTCCCCCAGACCTGGGCCACAAACTCTGTGGCCAGCATGTGCACAGCCTGGAGCAGGTCTCTGTCTCACTCTCTCTTTTGCCCTCCCTGCCTTCCTGCCTCCTTTCTTCTGCCAAGGATGGTTGCCCATCTTCAGACCAGACCCATTCACAATATACCCTGTCATGTTTTTCACAGTATTGATCACCTACATGATTCAAGCCTTACTGTACATTCACAGATATCTGAGGGCTTTGGAGCACTGATGGCCAAGAGCGTTGGTTGCAGTGGGTGGGAGGTCTGGGGCAGCCTGAGTGGAGGACAGCGGCACTGGCTTGTTCTCTGTCCCAGGCCCTGTCTCTTCCCAGTCTTGGTGAGGCAGGTAGGACTGAAGTGCATGGTAGGTTTCCTTGCTACCTTGTCAGGAGTGGTGGGGTGCAGTTCTGTGCTTTGGGCCCTACCTGGACCACCACACGATGACAGATGTGTGAGAGTTTTGACACTGATACCTAGATACCTCTTTCTCTTCTGTGAGTACCTGAGGCATATAGCCATTGGCAGGCTCACAACCATTCAAAGTTTGGATGTACACAAGACACTACCTTCACCAAGGCACACTGTCATGTGCAGTGCAGACACAGGTAAACACGTCCACATCCACCCACAGGTGGGACTTCTGTTGGGCACGTGGTTAGTTCTGGATATTGTTCTTGGCCCTGGGGAGACAGAAAGGAGGGCCAGCATCCCCATCCTCAGAACCTTTGATACCCATAGAAACTCCTGAACCAAATCAGAACACACATGGAACACACAAGGGCTGGGTGCAGGCACATTTTTGTTATTTTGAAGATATAACCCCCCCCCACACACACACACACATGGCAAGCAGGGCAACATGCTGGGTAGGACCTTGTGCCAGCACTTAGGCCTGGAGGGAGAAGGTGGGTCAGGCTAGATGCATGTAAATGAGGAATGGATGCTGGGAAAGGTACAGTCTCCCACCATCAACTCCCACAGCTTTCCCCAGGAGCCCAGACTTTTCATTTGCAGTTGAGCCAGAAGCAGAGGGGCAATACAGGAGGGCTCTGTGGGCTCCACATATCTGTCAGGAGAAGCTGGAGGAGAATACTGGAGAGAGGCAGGATACAGTAGAGCCTGGCCTAGGAGAGGGGAAGGGCCAGCTCTAGAGAAGTGGTATATATGTCTGTGATCTGTGTATCTGGACAAGCGTATCTGCGTGGGGACCCATGTGCCTGTGGTCGTCTTTTCTTGTGGATGGACTAGGGGGAGGAAGGCAGCCTGGGGCAGTAAGAAGTGGGTGACCATGAAGTAAGTTGTTTCTTCCCTCATTTCCCCATCAGACAGAAGTCCAACCAAGGCTGGTATTGTGAGGGTGACAGACAGGTGACATCATCGAAGTAGACATTGCACTTAGACACAGCGGTGAGGGTTTGTGTGTCTTCGTGGTGGGATTTTAGAACTGCTTATGGTTGCAATGGCAGATGCCTGCTCCAGTGTGACCACCTGGGACTCTGAGGACACTGTGCACTTGAGCACATGGAGGTCACAATCCACAGGGACCTTGCCTCAGTCCCTTCTGCTCTAACAATTTCCCCAAGGGAGGTGGCTTTCTAGAGCAAAGAGGTTTATTTGGCTCATGAATCTGGTGTCTGGATAGTCCATCAGACGCTGTATGTAATCAACTTCCTGGTTGGTGGCCCTGGCAAGGTCATAATGTAGCAGAGAAATGGGTAAGGGAAGTTCAGGGTCCCTGAGATGGCTCTTTGGTAAAGGCATCCCTGGGACTCAGGCATGGAAGCTAAGAATGGATTCTCCCAAGCTGATCGCCATGTATGGACCATGGTCTAGACACAATAAACGTAACGGTAGTAAAACGAACACAGGGCATGCAAGAGTGGTGGTGCTCTTTCTTCATAAGAACCTGGAAGAGTTCATATGAAGGTTGAAAGAAACCCAGCCCACTGCGTAAGGCCAGCACCAGTCTTTCCTGAATCCCCATAAAACACTCTGCCTCAAAGATTCCATCACTCCAATATTGAGCTGAAGCCACACTGTGAGCTTGTGAGAGGACATGATGGCTCAGCTGGGTCCTGCATGGAAGATCTGGGGTTTAAGTGGGCGGAGTCTTGGCTGGGTCCTTTGCCACTAATCTTCATTTTCTTTGTTCCTGTGCATACTGCCCTCACCTTGCTGTGTCTTCCAACACCCACTGCTATGCCAGTGCCACCCTCTGTGTGAGTGTCTGTCGGCAATAAGTGTCTTCCCAGGGAGTCTTCAAGTTTCAGGTGTCTTCACGACAGTTGGCTGGGTGACTTACTAGGTGATGCTGATTTCCTGGGATTCTGCAGGGTGGAAGTTCAGGATTCCAGTGCCAGCACCTCATGTTCTGGGAGGTCTCTTGCTACCCTCACCAAGCAGAGGGTGCTTGGCTGTGAAGTCTTGTCCAGAGTCTGGAACCTAGTAACAAGGCGTTGCCATCCTGACTTAAGAGTCTTATAAACAGCTGCATTTAGTTTCTGAGTAGGTTTTCAATATGTGAATTTATTTGCCATTTATAGATTTTTGTATTTACATTTATTTCCCTTCAGATATAAATAATTTTGATTTGGTCTTAACCAGTGAAAACTCATGATTTTTTTCTGAAAGAAAAGGAAAATGATGTTTGATATTATATGTGTCAAATACTTGTATAACGTAGCAAGCAAACACCCTAAGAAATGTGTCTTTTAGCATTTACAGCTTTCAACTCCTGTGTTCCTTTATGTGAGGAATTTTAGTCAAAAAGTGGTTGAAGTGCTAATGTAATGTTACTCTTTGAAAGAATATCCCAAAGGTTTATAAATGTTTAAAAGACCACACAGTCTAGTTCTTAAAAATACTTATCAAGACAATACAATTTTTATTTTGTTGAAGAATGTAGACTTTGTAATGTTGGAATATTCAGGGCCCAGCACTGGTCTCAGAGGATACAAACCAGCAAATGCAGACAGTTCATCATTCACGTGTGAGTGGGTAGGAAACCTCTCCGGCCTCGCTCTTGCCCACCTCTCAGTCCCTGGTGGAGGGACACACACTCCTCCATCTTCCTGTTCACTCACCCCGCCCCCCAGTTCCACAGGGAGGAACCCCTTCCCTCTTTTGCATCCTTGCTGACTCTTGGATTGAAAAGAATGAATGGGAGCTAGTGGTTATGCAGGGCTGTTCCTGGGGCACGGGGCACGGGGCACGGGGCACAGGGCAGTGATGGTTTGTTGGTGACATAAATCTCTTTAAGGGAACAGAGCTGTGTCTAGACTGTATGTGCTCCACTGACCAGTCCCTCACCATCATGGGCCACATATGAATTTATGTTGTGTTTAATTTTTACACAATTTTCCTCCCCCGCCCCTCTCTCTGAGACAGTCTCACGTATCACAGGCCAGCTTCATAGTCCATATGTAGTTGTATCACAGGCCAGCTTCATAGTCCATATGTAGTTAAGAATGACCTTGAATTTCTGATTTTCCTCCTCCACCTCCCAAGTTTTGGGATTACAAGCGTGTATTGCCATGGCTGGTTTTCACTGTTTATTTTCCATATTAATTAATTAATCAGTGCTAGCCAGGATCTCATTTTGCAGCCCTGGCTGGCCTGAAAGACTTTATTTGTTGTTTGTTTTTCAAGACAAGATTTTTCAGGAATCCCTGGCTGTCTTGGAATTTGCTCTGTAGACTTGACTGGCCTCCTCTTGCCTCTGTCTCCCGAGTGCTGGGTCTAGAGGTAGGTGCCACTACCTCCCAGGTTGGCCTGGAACTCTTGTGGAGCAGCCTGGCCTCAAACAGATGTGCCTCTGCCTTCGCCACCCTCTCTCACCCAACACCTGTGGTATTAATGGCACTAGACAGCATGTCTGGCTGCTAAGTTTTCTTAAAGGCAAGTGAATGGGCTATTTATGAAGGTTAGGAAAATAAACCCCCACTAGGAAGCAAATCGAAAGGTAGAGAGTCAGGTTAGGTGGAATGGTGGCACTGCCTTCCCGGACCTGTAGCAGTGGCAAAGTCATCCAACTGCTAGGAACTTTGTTTTCATCTTTAAAGTGCAATAATATTTGTCCCTTAGAGTGGTATGAGCCTCAAATAAGTCTGCTGGTGGGTTGGCTCCTTTGATGGTGGCAGTCTGAGCTGAGTGACAGGAACACACCACACTGCTAATGATATGAAGACGCAGCCTGGCAGCTCACACACAGAGCATTGGTGTCCTCCAGCTCCCATCAGGGGACTGGAATCCTTTATGCCTCTCTGCACAGTGATACGTGGAGACTCCTCTGGACACTTTCTAGGTCAGGGATATAGAGTGACGTTGGGTTTTGTCCATAGAAGAGAATAATTTCTTGTTTTGGGGTCACAGAGCTCTGGCATTTGAGCGTATAGCAGGCATTCAATAAATGTTGTGGCCCCTGGGATGTACCACAGCACTGCTGGGCAGCACCTCTGGCTGCTCCAGTGGTTTTGTGCACATGGCCTGTGCCTTGGTTTTTGCAAAGTGAATTGGTGTCTCTGGCCCCAGGGTACAGGGTCAGGGAAGAGCTGGACTATTTTCATCTTGCTACATGGGGTTGGGGTAGGGGTTGAATTGGAGCCTTATAGCCACTAGAGGGCACCCCACACCCTGCAAATCCATCCCTGCTTGGGCCTCAGGGTGGACAGAGGGTGGGTATCTGCATGTAGAAATGGAAGGAGCATGGATACTGGGGCCTCTCTTCCTTCAGTCCCTGTTTGCCCATATTGGCTGTGGGTGGCCTTACTGGTCTCACGCTCTAATCTGACACAGGCTTCTCCTGGGAACCAGCTCAGAGGCTCTGGTGAGGATCAAGATATAAGTGAGACCCCAGACTGTACCTTGTCAACAGGTCCATATCTTGGGTTTGTGCTCCTTACACCAGTGGTTCCTTGCTAATTTATTCCTGGAGCTGGCGTGGAACCCAGAGCTTGGGTACACTAGGCTACTGAGACACACTCCAGCCCCCATAGTTCCTTCCCACCTCCTGCACACATCAAAGTAGAAGTTTTTATTGAGGACACCAGGGAATACTGAGGAAGAGCTGAAGCCTTTACTGTCAGGAAGCTATGAGGGCTCTGAACAGCGACAACAACAAAACCCCAAAACTCAAAACAAAGCAAACTACACTCCCCAAGCCCCCAAAACAGAAAACAGTGGTACCTCACAAACAAGGCCTGTGTGATCAGCAAAATAGGGGACCCAGCTAACTGGGTCTGCAAACACCTCACCCCCGGTCTGGGTGATCACTGTGGGTTGGGTCCATGGGGACCCCTAATGTTCTTAGGCTGAGGCTCCTACTCTCCTGGCCTAGGGCATCAGAGCCAGTAGCTAATAAGTCGAGACTGGGGTTGATGGGCCAGTAGACCAAGGTGGTTTTTTGATCCTTGGAGAGATTTACTCAACAGGAATATGGATGTCCTGTGAGAGGTTTGTCCTCCCAAGCCTGACTGCTGGGACAAAGCTGCCCTTTCTTCTTTCCTAGGTTAGCCAGACTCCATGTGGGGTTCTGGGGTTCTAGGTGGCTGTAGTCAGCTCATGCAAGACATGTCAGGAGCTTCAGATGCTGAACCTGCAGGAGGTGAGTTGAGTAGCCCAGTGAACAGACAGGGAAACCAAGCCAACGGAACAAGACAGTATCTGGGCCTTGGCTCTCACCCTGCCCTGCCAGAAGATTCTGGTGGCTGGTTGGGGCCCAGTAGCACGTGAGTGTTTGGAGAAGGCCTGCCCAACATCCAGCCTGACTCTGTCTCCACACCCATGCTTATATTTCATCTGCCATCACCTCTTCTCCTCTATTCTTTGGGCCCATTATAACACTCCTTCATAGGCTCCAGGAGGTGCGCATGTGTTTTAAATTGTAAAAACAATGCATGCTCACAGCAAGCCTTCAAACTGACCAGAAAGCACAGAAAAGAGAGCGGAAGCCCCATCTTCCTCCCACTCTCCTAACCACCTAAAGCTTTCTTAGTGATTTCTAGTGGATTCCCTGGAGGGTTTTGTTTTAACTGCATGTCTCTGTGTACTGCTCCACATTAGCTCTCCAAGGCCTGGGCCAGGCCCACACAACATGCATTGGAGATATTGTACAGGATGGCTATGGAGGTGTGTGTGTGTGTGTGTGTGTGTGTGTGTGTGTGTGTGTGCGCGCGCGCGCGCGTGTGCATGTGAGTGAGTGAGTGTGTGTGTGCCTCCTATCTTCTTTCTCAATGAGGTTCCTTCCAGCAGGCAGTTCAATCTCTAGACAATATTCTGTTAACATCATTACAAGTTAAATTCAGGTAGGGCTGGATGTGACAGTATAATCCCAGGACTGAGGGAGTGGAGGCAGGAGGATTAAGAGTTCAAGAACATGACTACTTGGTGAGTTTGAGGCTAACCTGGGTTACATTAGACCCTGCCTCAAAACATCAGGCCAAACTAAAACAAAACAAAAGAAATAAAAAAAAAATCAATTAGGCCTGTAATCCTAGGCAGAAGTTCAAGGCCATTCTGGACTACAGAAGTAAAATCCATGAATTCGGGTTCAACGTTTAATGGTCTGAAGTTATTCTTCACACATTACTGTCTGTGTCTGGAGTCAATTCCAATGGCGGTGGCATCTGGTACACTAACCTGGAGCATCGAGGTTTCCTGTATACCTTTTCCTATTCTGCTCCTTTTCCCAGAGCTCCCCTCTGCTTCCAGCCTGGCTCCTAAGGTCCTGGGGCTGTGGCAACTTAATGAGAAAACTGACATGCATGAAAATGGTCACTAACTGGCCATTGTGTCCGCCTGAGCAGAGAAAGGGAAAAGAACAGAGACAGACTGTGTCCCTGACATCTTCGTGGGCACCCAAGCCTGTTTGTGCCCTTTGGGACAGCATCTGGCTTGACATTTGGAGTTCCCATTGTTTTTGGATGGGACAGAGGGGGTCATCTTCCTACCATAGAGGCCAGAGATCCAGCACCTGGACCAGGGACAAGTGCTAACACACTTGGGTGCTTGTGCTGCAGGACAGTCAAGAAGGATGGTGCTGCCCTCTTTAGGGTGGCCACTGCTCTGCTCCTGGTTCAGGGCTGAGAAGGGCAGTGTCCTGGGCTTCCAGAGCAGAGCTTCTAAGGCAGAGCTGAAAAGACAACAACACACAGTGAAAACCCAATGCATATCGAGATGGAAATTCAAAACCTAGTCATCGTGGAGCTGGTGAAATACCCAGGGGCCTGGGTTTATGACACTGATTTTAGTATCGCCATTTCTTCAGAGAAAAAAGGGGGCAGGTTTTCCCTTAAGAAGAAGCGGGGGGGGGGGGGGGGGGGGCGGGGGGGGGGGAGATAACCACAGAGCACAGGGAAGGCATTCAGAGAATACATTTTGTTTCGTAGAAAACCCATCTCTTGAGTTTCTGGTTTCCCCACAGCTTAGAAACCTTAGTCAGCCGGAACCTGAGGACTACAGCGAGTCCTGAATGTAATGGCCCAGCGACTGCCAGTCTGTGATGCCAGTCTGCTGAAGAATGTGGGCAGGGGGAACCATCCAGGGAAAACTCACATTCCATTTAGGACAGCAGCCAGAGAATGACAGGGCTGGTATGGGGAACCTAGGTTTGGCTGGAGTCTTGGCCCAGTAGAGGAGGCTCAGGAGCTGACCTGCCTATAGAAGCCTCCAGGCTTCCTGGATTTTGGCAAATTATCAGCCAACCTCCTGCATAGCACAGCCAGGGCCTGCTCAGGCTTGGGGCCAGCTTGGACCATGACTGAGCGCCATGATGCTTACTGCACCTCAAGTCTTGGCATCTTGCCCTGGTAGGCCAACTCAGGCCAGTGTGGGTTGACATAGCAAGCTGAGACCAGAAGGCAGGGAGGCTGAGCTTTCCTCTTGTCCATTTCTTGCTGACATCTCTTCTGTCCTTTCCCAGTTGTCTCCTCCTGGCCCCTGCTCCCCATGGGGTATGTCGTGGGAGGCTGTTGACAATTTGAGCATTAATCTCTCTGCCTGGGGCCTCATGGTCAGGTGGCGCTTATCAGGGCCCTGCTCCTGTCAGATGGGCCTTCCGGAGCCCGTGGGTGAGGGGGGCCAGCGGAGCCCCTGCTGCAGAGCCTGAAGGCTGTCTCACCATCCCTGGGCCTTCACAGCCCTTGCCTCCCCCCGCCACTCCGTGGGCCACCTTCTTTACCACATCAGGATACAGAACATTGCATGAATTCCGGTCTCAATGGAATTATTTCAGAATTCTGGTCAACCGCAAGCTCAGGGTGTTTCACAAACTATCTATCACTGCTGTGCGGTGGGCAGAACATGGCCTGGGGGCAAGTAACGGATACGAGAGGCCCTGTCCACTGCCTGGGGGTGGCAGGCCCCCACCCCTGGCAGCATCCAGGCCTCTGCAGGCAGATGGTACATGTTTCACTACCCTCCTTCCACCAACCTGGCAGGGATCAGGCTCAGGGCGGGGCTCAGGAGAGGCAGCATATGGCTAGACCCTGGCGTGCCAGTGCTCTGAAATCAGCGTGGGCACAGGAAGTCAGGATTACTGTCCTTAATTAAGAGAGGCTGTGCGGTGCTGCAGACCTGTGGCACTTCCTGGGCTAACCCAGTCATTCCCCTGCCTCTTTCACGAGGATGATCCTAATATCCTCACTCTTGCTAGCGAGGTGTTACCTTTGCATGGTAACGGTAAGACAGCACAGGGCTTGTGTCATCCGTTCTGTTGCAAAGGTCTCTCCTCCTTTTCCTGGTAAGGGTACATGGTGGTCATATCTGTTGGCGTCTCTATTATTATTGTTATTGTTATTGTTGTTTTGCTTTTTATTTTCCAAGACAGGGTTTCTCTGTGTAGCCCTGGCTGTCCTGGAACTCACTCTCTAGACCAGGCTGGCCTCGAACTCAGAGATCCACCTGCCTCTGCCTCCTTTGTGTTGGGATTAAAGGTGTCTGCCACCACCACCCAGCTTCTTAATTTTATTTTTATTGAGGAATAAATTAAAAAGTACAAAATTGTTAGCCGAGGCAGTATAAATGCCTGTGTGTTGTCTGCTCTTCTTTTTCAGCCTCTCTCTGTGTCTGTGTGTACTTCCTGTTCCGTGCATCACGCTTTGGGGGAATGTTTGACAGATTTCATGCATCTGGTTCTTTGCTCCAAGGAGCCCAAGTGTGTGTTTCCTAACACACACACACACACACACACACACACACACACACACACACTTGTCTATGTTGCAGCACTGATCTCTGCTCACTACCTGTTTATGATCTATGATCTAAAATCTCTTTCTGGACTTTGATCCAATAACATCTATGATCACATGTCTGCATTTCATGGTCATAAAATTAAAGTTTTAAAAACTGCTTATTGCAGGGCGGTGGTGGCACACGCCTTTAATCCCAGCACTTGGGAGGCAGAGGCAGGCAGATTGCTGAGTTCGAGGCCAGCTTGGTCTACAGAGTGAGTTCAGGACAGCCCAGGGCTACACAGAGAAACCCTGTCTCGAAAAACAAAACAAACAAACAAACAAACAAAAACAAACAAACAAAAAACCTGCTTATTATTTATTTATTTAAAATTTTAATTGGATATTTTATTTACATTTCAGATGTTATCCCCTTACCCCATTTCTCCTCTCCCCAAAACTGCTTATTTTTGTTGTATGTGTATGGGTGTTTCTTCTGCTTCTACGTATGTACAACACCTGGTGTGCACAGATGCCAGGAGAGACTGTCAGATCTCCTGGAACTAGAGTTTCAGGTGGTTGTGAGCCACTATGTGGGTGCTGGGAACTGAACCTGGGCCCTCTGCTAGAGCAACCAGTGCTCTTAACTGCTGAGCCGTCCCTCTAGCCCCTAATTTTTTTTTGAGACAGGGTTTCATGTAGCCTAGGCTGGTCTTGATCTTGCTCTGTACTTGAGGGTGACCTTGAACTCCTGATCTTCCTGCTTCCACCTCTCAGAGTTCAGATGGTGTCACATGACGACACGTGGGCCGGTGTCACCATGCTGATTTTGGACTGCTGGTTATTAACTGCAGGCATTGGGTTGTTAGGCAAACACTGAACCAGATGGTAACATCTGCAGCTCAGCAGCCTCGCTTTGTCAAGATGCACACTGGTGCTGTGGAGGTCTGAGAGACACAAGGCCTGTTGCTGACTCTGAACTATGTCAACACAAAAGTTAAATTCATTCAAACTTTGGTCTACTATGTAACTTCTTATCAAAGTTTCATGACAATGATCTGGGGTTGAAGGCCATGAAGTTGAGAATGAGCAGAGGGTGCTAAGCGTGAGGAGTTCTGGGAGAAAGGGGCCAAAGAGTCCGGCGGGAGGTAGAAGGCGGCAGGTGACTGGGCAAACGCAGGACTTACGTGAGCGTTGGGGTTTTGTTACTTCACTTCCCCAACCTGACAAAGGTGCACTGTCACGGTCTTTCATGGTTTATTTGTCTAGAAACAGGGTCTCATACTAGCATAAGCTGCCCTAGAATTCATTTTGTAGCCCATGTTGGCCTCCAACTTGTAACAATTCTCCTGCCTCAACTTTCCAATGCTAGGAGATTATGGCCTATGTGTATTATGCTCATTTTTAAAACAAGGAAAACAGCCCAAGAAAATAAAGAGTGACCATCTGCACGGGTGATCGACTTGGGCCGAGCCCAGGGCCACTGAGCTAAATCCCCAACCCAGGGCCTGAGGTTTTAAAAGTGCAGTTTGGAGGCTGGAGAGATGGCTCGTCAGTTAAGGGCACTGATTACTCTTCCAGAGGACCTGGATTTGATTCCCAGCACCCACATGGCAGTCACAGTCTATAACTCCAGTTGAAGGGAATGGTCTAGTGCCCTCTTCTGGTCTTAGTGGGCACCAGGCACACAGGTGGTGTACAGGCAAATGTAGGCAGCACATGCACATATCTAATAATAGGGGAGAGAGAGAGAGAGAGACAGAGACAGAGACAGAGACAGAGACACAGAGACAGAGTCACAGAGAGAGAGACAGAGAGAGAGAAGGAAATTAAAAGGTGGCTTTGTTGTTCTGGAGAAACAGTCTCACCCTGAAGCCCGTGTGGGCCTGAACTCCCTATGCAGCTTTGATTCTGGAGCAATCCTCCAGCCTCAGCCTCCTCAGTGCTGGGATTATACCACACTCAGTCAGAAAGGTTGGTTTTCTTAGTTTTCAAAGGAGGTCTTACTCTATAGCCAAGGTTGGTCTCAAATGTACAGAAATGCTCCTGCCTAAGCCTAGCATCTGTGGGTCACAATGCCCAGTTTCAGAACGTTTTTTGAAGTAACAGATTTAAGGAAACAAATCAGAACTTTCCCCACAGCCTGAGCCCCCGTGGTCACTGGGGAGCATCCCCACCTACTGTAGAATATTTTTCTCTCCTCTCCCTGCTCCATCTCTTCTTCCCACTCCTTTCTCTCCCTGACTCTCTCCTTTTTTTCTTCTCTTTATGACTTCTAAGTAAGGCTACATTCCCAGAAATGGGTAAGCAGAGGAAGGGTGAACTAAAACCAAGACAAATTTTCATGGGTTCTTCGAAGCTACAGATTGAGAGCCCTGCCTCCTTAGGAAGGGAATCCCCGTCTGTGGGGGAGGACGGTGGGGGGTGTTGCAGATTGGTGTATCTTAGAGCGCTTTGGGCAGCTTATGGGAAGTCCAGCTGCCCGGCACTCTCATTGTCCCTATCACCCACGAGCATCTGGTCATCTTCGTTACATTATCTGCTCTGTTTCAGGAAATTTGGGGGACTTGTGGAGCCCACTTTGACCCTGAGACTTTCTCAGGAGGGACACTTGAATGCTGCAGAAGGATGTGTGTGTAGCACATGGAAGGGTAACCCCCCCCCCACACACACATATACAACCTAGATAGGCCCTCAAGGGATTGAGGCTGGAGACCCTAATCCCGAGACTACACGTGTCTACCCTCCTAGAGCCACTGCTGTGCAAGTGGGGACACCAGGAGGTAATGGATGCATACTTCTCATATATCCAGAAGCTCCCCAGGCTGTGGTTGCAGGGAGCTTCTGGATAAGTGAGCTCTGTGCATCCATTATCATCTTCAGATAGGTAATGCACATAGGATGGATACTGGCAGGATAGATTGCCCATGGATTGGCAGGACAGATTGCCCATGGATGTTCCTCGTGTCTATACTATAAAGCCCGTGGCCCTTGATTTGTTTTTTTTATTATTATTTTACAGTTTTTGAGAGAGGTATGAATGCTAAGAACTGTCTCCACTTCAGGAAGAACAAATTGTTGGGTGGCTACAGACAGTGGTGGAGACTATGGAGAACCATTGGGCATACGTCCATACCAAGAGGCTCCTCGGCTCCAGCCCCATGGGACCACGTTGGTGGTTCAGTCTTTCTGCTCCTCATTGTCCTCATTTGCAAAGAGAATCAGACTAGTGAGCTCTGTGCAGCACTATGAGAACCAATGAACCTGAGCTCAGGACTTGAAGCCATGCCCCAGTGTCTAAGTGTCACTGTAACTGTTCCATCTTTGATCTATTGAGAACCTACTCCTTGTCCACAGATGACAACGCAGGGAAGATGTGTCCCTTGGCTACCTGGGTCAGTAGTGATAACAGAAAGTGATGGTGCTGTGTACAATGCAGGGTCTGTTCATCATCCTTAAACCCTCACAGAAAACCTGGACTTGTTTGCCCTGGTGTATGGAACAGGAACCAGAGGCACAGACAGGGTAGAGTTGGCAGAGCAGTGTGCTGTGTTCCCAGGCCAATTCTTGGACGCTATGCCTAGTGGGCTGCAGAATGTACCTTCTTTCTCCTCCTTGGCCACATTGTGATACTGAGGATAGAATCCCAAACCCATAAATGCTGAACTGCAGCTAGCCTTGGGAGGCTTATTTAGAAATAAATCCACTGTGGGGCTGATGAGATGGCTCAGTGGACAAAGGTGCTTGCCACCAAGTCTGAGGGCTTGAGTTCAATTCCCAGGGCCTACATGGTGGGATCAGAGAACCGATTTCCAAAAGTGGTCCTCTGATCTCTACACAATGTCCCACCACAGACATGTACAAAATAAATGTGTCATAAATAATAATAATGATGACAACAACACTATTGAGAGCTCAGCTGTCCTGTGAAGCGTCTCTTATGGTGAGACATGACCGTGGATGCTTCCAAGCACCAGTTGTCTTTCTGGGTTTGTTCTCCATAAAGGGAAAGGTTCTGGGAAAGGATGGCGGATGGCCCCCTGAGACTGCAGAACTCACTCCTTCAATGTGATTCTCCTCTCTGAGCCAAGGGGAAGGAAGCTATGTTTCCTGAACATCCACCACACACAGGCACAGCCATCATGCAGCCTGCCTGCAGTTAACCCCCAAGGCCACAAGATCCAAGCCAGGCCCCCTGGACAGTCCAAGGGGCCAAGGCTCTGTGCTGAAGCTGCATGCCCAAAGGCCCCATGAGACCCTAATATTCCCACCATCCTCCAGTAAAGTAGAAACAGACCCCTCAGCAGATGTCACTTCCTGGGGCCCTTCTAATCTCCTGGGCCCTTTCCCATGTGAGGTCCTGTTTCTCAGCCTGGTTCCTGTGAGCACAGATATGGTACCCCACTCTCACCTCAGCCTTTCTCTGGGCCTTGTTTCTGATTGGCTGAAGCCATCATGTAAGCCATGCCTACACTTCAGCAGCTGAAACCTTGGCTGAGAGGACCTTAGGTCCATGCACAGTTGTGAGGCCATACATAGCACATGGGCTTGGCCCATGTCCCCAATGGTGATATTTTTGGGAACTATAGGATGATGTCACAGCTGATCTGATTTAGGCTGCCCTAGCTTTATCTGTACCTACCTACTTACCTACCTACCAACACACACACACACACACACACACACACACACACACACACACACACACACAGAGAGAGAGAGACAGAGACAGAGAGAGACAGAGACAGAGAAACAGAGAAACAGAGGCATACAGTGAGAGTATTTATGCGTGTCTGACTGTATGTGTGTACGTTATGCTTAGCTCTAAGCCATTCTGCTATCTGTGCAGGACTTCCAACCACAGAGAAGATAGCAGCAGGACTCGTGGCCCCTGCTCCTGCCTTCCCACAACCATGTTTAACTGGTTCTTCAGTGCTGAATAGCTATAAGCTTTCCACCAGCCATGGGAGATGACGTGGCTGTTGCCAAGAAGGCCGGTGTGCCGATTGCCGACTAGGATGTCATTTCTGACTGTTCGTGACTTTCAATATTTCGTCTTAGGGTGTTAAAATGACATGCAACCAGTAAAAAAAAATGCTTTAAGTTATGAATTTGAGCTTTCCCCCGAATGAGCAGTGTGTGATCTGGTCCTCAATCTTGCTCTCCGTGCTACACAGTGGAAAGTAAATAGCTTCCATTGGCCTTTGATCACAAGAGGAAATAACCGTTCATTGTGGTGTGCTGTACCGCTAAGATGTCACGCTCATCTGTTGTTGGGGGTGTCACTTACAATATCATCTTTTGGGGGAGATAGGAGTCTTGCCACAATGCCAGGGCCTTAAACTTCTGAGCTCTGGTTACATATACCCCAGCCTCATGATGAAGGTTTTTGATTTGCAATCTTATAGCTTTTCTTTGTCCAGGGACAGTGCAGAGAGAGCCACAGTTCTGCTTAGACAATTGCAGGATGTTTGTGGAATTGACATCACATCAGAGAAATGGCTATGCTCCTATGAAGTTGTCTGTTTACCTCTTTGGCTGTTCTCTGTGGTGACTTTTGAAAAGGGAAATCAAGTGTCATCAGTCATGACCATGACCATGCCTCATGGTCATGTCAGGTCAGGGCATATTCAGATGTTTAAGTGGCAGCCCTGCTACTTAACTGAGCCAGGCAACCCAACTGTGACTTTCTAAAGTTCTCTGTTTCCCCAGAGTGTGGCTAGGTGATCACAGGCAACCCAACATTGGCCACTAGCCTTTCCAGGCTCAGACTGTGAGAAGCAAACCTCCATGCACGTGAAGGGTGGGCAGCTGAGAGCAGGAACAGCTCAAGAAGGACCCCTAGTGACAGCATCAAGTAGTTTTCTACCTTGTGGCCTGGCTTATGTCCCTGTTCCAGGGAATAGGCCCACAGGCCTGAGCAGTGTTACCTTTTCCTGGGGACAACAGCCTGCAAGGCTTGTTTCTTGGCAGCTTACTGTCTGCAACTGTCTTACTTATTTCTGCCATTCCTGGGTGGTCATTCCCTACATCGAGTTTCTCTGGAGGGTCCTGACACTCCTTCCTGACCCTGCCTCCCTCCACATTCCCCATAGACCACCCTCAAACAGGCAGCCTGGCTACTCCTACTTCATCTCCCCAGGAATCCCTGAGCCACACATCCTGATGGGTCTTAAACAGGACTCCAGGCTTCCTTGTCCCCCAGAAATCTCCTCTTTCTCACTTTGCTAGTGGCAACGTCTCTCCCATTAGCTTTTCTGCACACAGCTTCTGTCTTTGCCCTCATGGGGGCAGCCACTGCTCAGGAAAAAGACACTCAGTTGCAGACCAGGAGTTCCCTGTCCAGGCCAGCCTCAGGCCCCTGATCAGTAGTCTGGGGTGTGGTTCTAGGAAGAGAATTCTGCATGACTCCACTTCCTTCTGTTCACTGGCTCGAGAGTCTCTAGGCCCAGTAAGCAGAACCACAGTTTCTTTGGGGGATCAGGAATCCCTGTTTGACAAATAGAAGCAAAGGGACTTGGAAGGCTCTGAGATCTGTCCCAGCCCTTCCTTCTGAGAGACAGAGAGCCTTCTAACAGAGTAAACAGTGGAGACCAAGACAAACTGCATCCAGTTAGTGGTGCTGCCTGGAAAGTGTAAATGTAGCATAGGTTAGCTCACAAAGCATAAATGAGACCTTGGGTTCCATTCCTAGCACCACACCACCCCCAAAAGTATGTGCAGTGACTTGGGTAGGAACTCAAGGGCAAGAGAAAATTCAAACCCAAGTCCTTCAGAAGGTAAAGCTGGGATGAAATGGTCCTTATATCTCTCATGAGTCATCTCAGACCTGTCCCCTAATTCTCCCTCCCTGGGATCTCACAGTGCTGGAGGGAAGCCATGGCTTCTCCATTCCAGCTTATGCTATACCTGCTTCCCAGCATGCCCTACTCCCCAGGCACAAGGCTGCCCAGCAGCCCTGTGAAGCTACACAGCCATTCTGAGAGCCCGAGGGTAAATTCTTTGCACATTCATTTGTCCACACCTACTCTGGACTGTTCTAAGCATGTGAGACACTGAGAGAATGTAGCAACAGCCATCTTTTTTTTTTTTTTTTTCAGAAGGGAAGTGACATGAAAAAGTCAGGGCAGGAATCAAGTGGATAGGAGACAGCCTTCCAGTTCCTTGTTATGGAAACCAAAGAAGAAGTATGCACCAGCTCCTCATGCCCTGAGTGCACCCTGCTCTGCCGCTATGCTTATAACCTGGAACAACTGGAGAGATTCCAAAACGTTCCCTCCTCTGAGATGGACATGATTAGATCTGCTTTCCAGAGTAACCACAGCACAACCAGGGGCTGCTGCACTGGAGAACTCTAGTCGTTTCCTGCGGATAGTGTGTAACTTTAATTTTTTTAAACTTTATTTTTAGTGATGGTCCTTAAGTGCTTTAACCTCCCTTGTAGCCCACCACCCACCAGAGATAGGGGGAAAGAAAGGATACAGGGGAAAGGGACCTGTTTAGAAAGGTTCTTTGGAGCAACTCCTGTCTGTGTTGTCTGGAAATCGGCAGTTCAGTTCATAGGTTGGCAGCAGCAGCTCGATCCACTCACAAACACTTCATGGATACACCAGCAGTCCAGTTCTGTAGAGTTCAGATAGGATAGCAAACACGAATCAGCAGCAGAGGCACTACTTAGTAGAGATAGCCAGGCCTCAGACTTGACTTGAGTCAATAAAAGGGACCAGGAGGAAGGCCAGGAGAAGTTCTCGGCTGTGGCTCTCTCAGGGAGTGAAGATCAGCAAAGATGTGAGACCCACAAGTGTTGCACAGCTGGCTCTCTCTACAAGCAAGCCAAGCTCAGCCTGAGTCACTGTCCGTCAAGTCTGATTTATATCCTCCAAACATCATGTGTCCTTCGCAGGTCTTGCCTCAGCACATGCGTCTGTCTCAGCTGGCATCACTGCCAGTCAGTTGGCAAAGTGGTAAGAAACTGCAGCACGCTACCAGAAGGTTTTTGGTGAGTTTTTCCTCTATGGAGTCCCAACAAATGCAGCTCAACTATGCAATGTAGAGGCAGACCGACGTGTGTGTGTGTGTGTGTGTGTGTGTGTGTGTGTGTGTGTCAAAGACTCCTTCATCACATGTCCTTTCACATGCTTGCTTTAACAGAACATCCTCTCTCCTGTGTCTGCATCAGTGAAATGTTCCCTCACATGTCTGCCTTAGTCTTTCATCTGTGTCCACTTCAGGGAAACACTCCTTCACGTGTTTGCCCAGCAAAATACCATCCAACACAACTGACTCTGCAAAGAACCCTCAGGACTTCACTTCAGTAGTGTCTAGTGATGAATATGGAAAAAGAAGTGGGCTGGGGACAAAATGAGGACAGAGGAAGAGCTGGATGCTGATGCTGATGCTGATGCTGATGCTGATGCTGATGCTGATGCTGATGCTGATGCTGATGCTGATGCTGATGCTGAGACATCCATGTCCTCTTGGGAGACACTTTAGCAGTGATTCTGACATCAGGGCTTTGGCTGGTGACTGGGGTCACCTGTGATGTGGGGGGGGTGGAGGCCATGGCATCCGTGTCTGGTGATTTCAGACAGCAGAGGCCATATTGGTTATGTGAGCCACTAAGAAGAGTTCATAGCACCATTTCAGTCTCTGGGCTGTGACTCCCTTGGGAGTTTTAAGCGGGATCTAGTCTATGCTTTTAAAAAGTTGACACTATGTGAAGGGTGAATGAACCAGGGTAGGCTGAAGCCAGAAAATCCAGATAGAGCAGGTGGCTCAGTGGGTAGTGATGGTGGGGGCAGGGCTGAGGTAGGGGCTGTAGGAGGTTCTGGCAGGGGTGTGTATGCTTTAGAAGGGTTGAGAATGCTTTAGAAGCCATCCAGACCCTCCCCAGTATTCCCTGAGACTTCAGTTTGAGCCTCACCAGGCTTAAGCCTGCTTCTGGTCTTGACTGCTCTTGACTATGTGGTCACAGGCTAGGAAAGCACCCTCTTCTCTAACGAATGATGGCTCTGTCTCAATGCTTTGGGAACTGGAGCCTCAGCACCCCACATTGTCATCCATGAGGTCACTGGGGAAAAAATCCTATGGTTTTTAAGTTGATCAGTATAATTTTTTCCTTCCTTCCTTCTTTCTTTCTTTCTTTCTTTCTTTCTTTCTTTTTTTTTAATAAGTTTCATTTTATAGCCCAAAGTTGACAATCAAACTTGCAGCAATCCTCCTGCCTCACCCACCTAAGTAGGTGGGGATACAGGTGTGAGCAGTCACCTGTGGCTCTTATCTTGGAGAGCATCTTAAGGCTTCCTGAGAGGACCTCTTAGGTGTGAATTCCTGCATGCCACGGGGTGTCACCTGCTGGTCATGCCATGACACTGCCAAAATAATTTTGAGATTTGATAAACATGGGCTCCATCTGCCTCAGTGTAGGAATACATCTGTCTTTCCTGTCCACAGTAATTAATTCAGCTTGATTTCTAGTTTCAGAAACTATGCTTTTTATAACCGCTCCCCAAACTTCTGATGCTCTAAGGCTTAAGAGAAAACCAGTGTGGGAGTCACTCAGGGCAGTTGGGTGAGCACCTGAGCGCTAAGGTTTGTGTGTTGGCCAGTTCCATTGTCAACTGAACTAAATTTAAAATCACCAAGAAGACTCACCTCTGGGTGTGTCTGCGAGTGAGAGAAGATCCACGCTGAATGTGGGTTGCTAGGGCTCACCCCTCACCCCTCTCCCCTACCTGATGTACCCAGATGTAAGCTACAGTCTCACCCTCCCACCGAAACTGTGGCTCCTTCTTACCGCGGTGTCTGTATGCCGTGATGGACTGCACCCTCAAACTCTGAGCCCAAAGGAACTCTTCCTGCTCGTTTGTCAGGTGTCTGGCCGCAGTAATGAGGACAGTGACTAAGATAGGTAAGAGTTTTGGTTTGAGAGGAAGTGAGAAAACAAAAGAGCAGGAGGTGCAAGATGAACCGGGTACTGTGGTGGGCGGGGCTCACTGCAGGATGAACCGGGTACTGTGGTGGGCGGGGCTCACTGCAGGATGAACCGGGTACTGTGGTGGGCGGGGCTGCACACTGGGCAGACAGGGACAGAATAGACAGGCTACAAGGTAAAGGCTCAGTGATGTGACCTGGGATCATATAGAATCCCAAGAGTAGAACCACTGTAGGGCACGTCTGCTTTTATAGCTACATATGGGACCTGCCTGCTCCCTGCCCCAGAGGAGAAAACCGCCATACTCATGAACAGCTTTATGAAGCTCAAAGATGATTCCTGTTGATCAATTTCGCTCTCTCCCTCCCTCCTTCTCTCCCTTCCCTCTTCCTCTCCCTCTGCTTCTCTCTCTCTCCCCCAAATGCATTTATCTTACTTTTATTAATTTATTTTTATTTGATGTATTTGAGTGTTTTACCTGCATGTACATCTATTCCACATGCATGTCTGATGCCCGAGGGAGTGGTGAGCCTTCATGTGGGTGCTGGGAATTGAACCCAGGTCCTTAGCAACAAGTACTGCTAAACATGGAGCCAACTCTCCTGCCCCACTCATTAAAAAAAAATTAGTTCTTTCATGTAAAAAGGTGAAGTAGCTGGCTAGGGATACAGTTTAATGATACAATGACTGCCTGACACGCAGGAAACCTAAGCTCTAATGCCCTGGGGGGCGTGGCAGAGTGGGACGTCAGGCACAGTTATAGATAGGCATGGATGACTCAGGCTTCTTACAAACAGGACTTGGCTCTTTTTGGGTTTCATTCTGTTTGTTTGTTTGTTTGTTTGTTTTGGGGACAGAGTTTCTCTGTGTAGCCCTGGCTGTTGTAGAACTTGCCCTGTAGCCTTGAACTCAGAGATCTATCTGCCTGCCTCTGCCTTTTGGGTGCTGGGATTAAAAGCATGCACCACTACCACCTGGCCTGGTTTCGTTCTTGTTGGGCATTCCCTTAGGAAAGGCAAGATAAAATTCAGAATTATGATGTGTGGTGGGAAAGCCAACCAATAACCAACCAACTCACCAGTGAAAACCTAAGAACAAACAGCTCAAACTTGCATGTTGCTGAGCCTGGAAGCGTGGATTAGAGGCTCACCTGACATTTGTGAATTTTTGGGACTTGAGTTCCATCCCGAGCACCAAAAAACAAAAAGAAAGAAAATTTAAAAAGAAAACACAGGAAAAAAGATTGTTGAATAAAGTGAAGAGAAACTTGTTCATGCGAGGTAGCTGGAAGAGGCTCCAGGAACAAGGGACAGGTGGACTCGGAACATTTCCATTTAGAGATAGTTCCTTTGTTTTAAGAGAAGAGAAAAGGGACCGGAGCAAGTGCGGGTAGGGACTGAAGTGAGGGGAGATGGAAGAGCGAGGGGTTGCAGAGCGGGTGGGGGCCTGGGGCAAACAGGAGCCCAGAGTGAGTGGGGCTGGAACAATAGGGAGAGGGGAAGGGGTGGGGGAGAGAAGAGAAAAACTCATAACAAACTTGAAGAAAAAACAATATTAAGAAAGAGAAAAAATATCAGTGAAGACCCTTGGGCTAGAAGGAGAGTGAGCTCTTCTTGTAAGGCAGTGGCTGTGACTACCTTGTCCCCATCCCAGGCTCCCTTGCCTGGTTGGCGTCTTACTTTTGTTATAAGTGAATTTCCTTAGCTATACCTAAATGCTGCAGCTGAACATAACTAAGATATAAAGAAAGAGGCTTATTCGTCTCTCAGTCTTAGAAGCTCTGGAATCCTTTGAGGACCTTGTACTATGATGTAACATGAGAGTCAGCAGTGTGTAAGCTCCGGTCTCTGGCTCTCCTAAAGCCACTAACACCATCTTGGAGGCCCCATCTTCATGACTTTACCTCCCAAAGGCCCTGCGGAGGCACGTGGATTAGAAGTATGAGTGGGTGTGTTGTTTTCATTAAAAAATGATATGTATGTGTATGCTATGCTTAAGTGCAGGTGCCTGTGGATTTCTTGGAAGCGGAGGTAGAGGAGATTGTAAACTGCCAAACATGGGTGCTGAGAATTGAATCGGAGTCCTCTGTAAGAGCAATAGACACTCTTAACTGTTGAGCCATCTTTCCAGTTCTGAAGTATGTTTTTAAAATCTCAAATGCACCATAAACTCCACAGGAGAAAGCCCACATGAAAGGGGAAGGCACCTCTTGCTCCCTTAGGTCCATCTCTACAGAGTAGCCCAGATAATGGTTTGGGGAGGAGCACCTAGGCTTTCCTGTGTCCTCCAAGGTTGACGTGTCACAAGCTTGGTCCCCAGTGTGCATGCTTGACAAGGCCATGGTTCTGTCATCTTGAGAGCTTGTCTTCTTCCCTCCAAGCATGGGAGGGGCAGATAACAAAAGGAAAGACAAGGGGAGCTCATTCATCCCACAGAGGGGACAACTTAAATGGGGAAGCAAAAATTCAAGCAGGAAAGTCAAAGATCTGGAACCCTCAGCAACAGCAGGATGTCAACCAAGAGGATGCTGGTATCTTAGCTCCGTTCTCCCAGGAGGCTTTGGGGTGCACTCAGAAGTCAGAATGCAGATCACAGACAAGAAGGAGCAGAAGATCTTCTGTCTGTTGGGTCCTGAAGGTTGGAGGCAGCTGCAGGAACAGATTCCCATCTGCAGCCAAACTTTGAAGTCTGGGAGGCTGAGGAGGGAACAAATTCCTCTCCCTGCAGTTGCTCTTGAGCCTTAGAGGCTGGAGGGGTGGGAGCCTGAGCTCCCTCATTTGCCTTGACAAAGGTCAGCCTCCCTCTCACTGAGGGTCCACGACTAACCTCCTCAGCCAGGAGCCAGAGTCCAAATTTCTCTTTCTCTTCCTTTGATGAATTCAGAAACTCACAGCTTCAGATTTATTATATAGAGCAAGGTGGGCTCTGATTGGCTGTATGTGCCTGTATGCAAATAAGGTGAGGAATTGGATCAGTCAGGTGAGAGCTGTCAGTCAAACAGGGGATGAGGTTGGGGTGGGGTTGGGGTGGGGTGAGGGTGGAGAAAGCCTGCCAAATAGTGAGAGTGTTTTCAATTAGGTCATGTGCTTTATCTCTCTCCCTCTTCCTCTATGCTACAAGGGAAGCTGGGAGGTGGGAAAATCCCTATAGTTTATTGAGTTTGTTTCAGAGTTGAGCTTGCTTTTTGCTCCTCCCAGGCTGCTGGGATAAAAGACCCAGTTTCCACTCAGAGTTGTGGTTGACCCGAGGGCTGTCACAGGCAGCCTGCTTCTCAGGAGGTTCTTGGGTGGGTTCCATCAGTCAGGGACTTTATGTACTTCGGTTCCTTGCCACAGCAACCACGGAAAGTAGTACCTGGATGTAAGGGGGCAGCAGCCTGTTCAGTTGTCACAGGGACCCTTTCAATCCATCGTGGTTGCCTGATGTCACCACAATCCACCCAGGTGGCTTGCCCTTAGAGTTTCTGGAATTGGTCCTACCCTGACCACTGAGGCAATCTTTAAGAGGGGGAAGGTGATCGGCATCAGGACTGACGGAGTAAACCTGAAAGGAGGCTGCTATAAAGACCAAGCCAGGCTCCTCCCAGCTCTGGCTTCCAGTTCAGTTGTGATGCCATCTGCTACGATGGCCTTCAGGGAGGAGCGATGTGCTGTTGGGACGTCATTCCCAATACTGTATGGTAAAGAAATATTTTTTTATCTGATTTTTGTCTTAATTTTTTTATTACTTTATTTTAAATGAGTGTTTTACCTGCATGTAAGTCTTTATATCACATTTCTGGTGTCTAAGGAGGTCAAAGGCATGTATTGGATGGATCCCCTGGAACTAGAGTTACAGACAGTTGTGAGCCATTGTATAGGTGCTGGGATTTGAACCTGGATCCTCTGTAAAAGCAGCTGGTGTTCTTAACCAAAAAGCCATCTTTCCAACTCTCCTTTTTTGCCTTTAAACTTTTAAATTATATTTATTTGCTTATTGTACATGTGTGTGCATGTGTTTGCACACTCAAGTGCATGTGTGGAGGTCAGAGGACAGCTTGGGGGAATTGGTCTCTTCTTCCTTGCTTGGTTCCAAAGATTAAATTTATTTCATCAGGTTTGGCAACATTTCTTTTTCCACTAAGTCAGCTAGTCTTAATCTAGACAGTGGATTATAGCAGTGGAAAATAGACCAAAATATCACACACACACACACACACACACACACACACACACACAC
>JANHMN010000008.1:24698876-24716702 GCA_030674055.1 Rhabdomys pumilio
GAGAGAGAGAGAGAGAGAGAGAGAGAGAGTACAAACACACCGTACAATATTACACACTGCACAGCACTACATACACATCACACAAACACCTTCTCACACACATACAACACTGCACATTCACACAGAGACTATCATACACTTTCAAACACCACACACATGTATACACAGACACACTCTTTCAGCTTTTTCTTTTGTACACACACCCATATACCATACACATTCACAACCTAAAGGACTACATATACAGACACACAGACACCACACACACACACACACACACACACACACACACACACACACCACTGGCCCCTGGTAAAGTCACCTCTTCTTCAGGTTTGACTGAGGAGGTCACCTTAGGCCTAAGCCATGCGACCACAGTCTCTGAGTGGGCTGCAGTGCTATGGCAGTGGTTCTGGGCCAGGCCTTCAGGCTGAATGCCAGGCATTCCACAGTACTGTAGCCCAAGTGACTTATCTCTCTCCCCAGCCTCAGACTCCTTTGGTAAAGAATGGTCCTGACCGTTAGCCTGGCCTTCTCACAGGTAAATTCAGAACAATGCCATTTTGGAAAAGACAAGGGACTTCTCTTAACAACTGCTGACAAATCAAGGAAAGACTTGCTAGTTAAAGACATGCATTTTCCTCCAGACTTTTCTGGAAATGACAGTGGAGTGAGTTCTCATGGAGGCCTTTCCTTCACTGTACCTAGTGGGAAAGGGGCAGGGACCCACTGAAGAGCAGAAGAAACTGAAGCCCAGAGAACGTAGGTCACTCTTGGGATGTCACTCAGGCAGTTGGAGAGTGGGCACCTTGTCAGGGTTCTCCTGGGAGACCCATCATGACGAGAGCCAATGTGGTGACCTTCAGCTGGCTCTGGGACAGGTATGCTGGAAGAGAGAAGCTGATGGAGGCCAGGAAGCATAGACTGTGGTTTCTGTTGTAGTGTGGGCATGGTCACAGGAAACTAGGGGTCTACATGGAGCTGAAGTCCACATGGCCTCTCTGGCTAGATTGGGCTCCGTGTCTCCATGGCTCCAGGGTGTCGGGCCTGCAAGAAGCAGTGGCGCCGTGGGTGGAGGTGCCCAGGGGAGGGGGAGGGCAGCACTATGGGGCAGTGCCCAGCTTGGACCCTCCAGGGACTTCCTGAGGCCTCGCTCTGGCCACCACCCACCCTATGCAGGTCCCCAGAACTTGAGGGCAGTCTCAGAACAAAGCGTTCTGCAGGAATTCCGGCCCGCAGTGCATTGTGGTGCTGGGCATACTGCCAGCCGCAGCCCCACTGACAGGCTCACTCTGTGGAGCTGAAGGCTGTGTGGACCCCTGACTCAGCCACCCCTAATTCCACAGCTGCTTCCATGCTTGCCTCCCCTCTTCCCTTCCTGTCCTCCTCTGGCTTTGCCTGGACCACCGAGTAGCCAGCGAGGGCATGAGGGCAGCTTCCTGGTTCCTGACTAAGGACTCTTAACAGCGAGAGCTTCCTTCCTGAACATCACATCTGCTGGTCCTCCTCCTCCGTGGCTCCTCAGGCAACAGCTGGGTGCACAGGAGGGACCTATGCCAGGGAGTGGCCCATCCTCCAGTGGCTTGGCATGAGACTCCAAGATTCCATCAGCACAAGGGCAGGCTGTGGGAACAAGGGGCCTGTCTTCTGGGTTGTACGGCTGCTGTAGGGCCACAGTGACCTTCAACACCCATCCCCCTCATAACTACCCTTATCTTTCTCCTGTACACAGTTGCCACCAGGTCACAGTCCCCTCAGATCCTCCCTAGTCTTTCTATCCACCCAAAGGATCCTTTGTAGTCATAATTCCCCCTTCGGATCCATCCGGATCCATCCTTCCAGTGTCCCACGTAGTTTAGGGAAAAACTGAATACCCTCCTCCTTCCACCCAGCCAGCCAGTAGCTTCTCCAAGTCCCTCAACCTATCGTATGCACCTGTTTCAGGGCCTTTGCACAAGACACGCCTGCCTCAGGGCGTTGTTGTTGTTGTTGTTGTTGACTTGTTTTTTGTTGTTCCTTTGAAACAGGGTCTCAGTCCAGGCTGGTTCTAAACATGTGCAGCAATCTTTCTGTCTTCGTCTTTCGAGCTCCGAGTCACAGGTGTCAATCACATCGCCTGGCTCGCCTCAAAGGTTTTTATTTACAGTCACTGTCTCTTCCTGGAGCACTTCTGCCTGGTGGTCTTGGAGTCTGTGGTAGTGTCCCTGTAGCTGTAGGTGTGATAAGCACCATCATGGGTTGTTACTAGGAGACATACATAGCCTGTGGGGTGTTCTGTAGGCTGGAAGGCATGGGCTCAGGAAATCTTGAGGGATTGTTAGCAATACTGGAATACTTTTGTTCTGAGGCCTCAGTTGCAAGCCCTTGGTGGACCACCATCCATTTCCTTCTCTCTTCTGACTCCTGACTCCCTGACTCACCCTAACTTCCCCTGAGTCCCCTGTCTCCTCCTGACTCCCCCTGGGAGCTCAATTGCCCTTAGCCCCCTCTGAGCAATGATACGTGACTGGAATGGACCTCGTTTGGCTCTAGAGGTCATTGTAGCCACAGATGTCCACGCCCTGCTTAGTCCTGCACACACCCACACGCTTAGTAACAGATGTAGCTCAGTTAGATGTCCCTGTTCCTGACTGAGTAGACATATGGTTGGGAATGCTGCAGCCATCTTGCCCCCAAGAGTAAAGTGAAGCCACCATGGAAGTGAGCCACGAGAGAGAACTGAGATGAGGGGAGGGATGGCATTTAGGTGTCTCTTGACCTGGGCCTAATGTGTCCAGAGTTCTCAGGTGTCCATTAGCTTATATAAACAGGCCAGGCTCTGTTGTTTGGTTCAGGAAGAGCCCTTGAGCTGAAGTGTGTGTGTGTGTGTGTGTGTGTGTGTGTGTGTGTGTGTGTATGTGTGTATTTATGTGTGTTTGGGAGCTCTGAAATTTCTTCCTTGACTCCTGCCTTCTCTTCCCTCAACAAGGCGACCCCATGCTTGCTTAATTCTGCTCTCCACCTGGGACTTGTCCTCTGTGTTTCATGGCTCCTAGTGGCAAGTCGCGGTCCTCTTTCCAGGGAACAGAACGTAGAGCACCTGAGTTTGCATCACTCATCATTGGTCACGTGAATGGCAAAGGCCTTGTTAGTGACCATGGACAATGGACACTTTGATGGAATGTAGGCATTGATTAGCTGGTGGCTCCCATAGCCTCTATCCCTTCTGGACCATGACTTCTTCCCCCTGACCTGACCCAGGATTCTGCTTGTCAGTCATGCAAGAAACCTGGTTTCCAGAGTTAAGTCAAGTTCTGGCTCCAATTCCCTCAAGGTCTTTTAAGAAGTCTTCCCTGACCACCAGCTCTTTTCATTCCATCCCCCCATCTTCCCTGCCCATCCTTGCCAACAAATGGATCCCACCGGGGAACAGCTTTGTCCACTTTGTCTGGAGGTCAGCCTAGAAGGCCACTGAGTTCTCTCTCTCTCTCTCTTGCTGCATGCTACGCTCCTCCTGGAACTCAGGACAGAATTAAACAAAGCACAGCAAATGCACACGTCTGGTGTGTACACTGGGGAGGAGGTGCCATGGCTCCAGGCCTGTCACCATGGATTACGATGAGATGCTCAGAACAGATGCTGCTCAACCTCAGCTGGTTCAGAATGATTCTGCCTTCCTGCCTTCCTGCCTTCCTCAGGAGCAGTTGGGAGAGACCTGGCTTCCACCTGCTGGCCATCACTGAGGCAAGCCCTCTGAAACATGCTCTCAGTCTGTGACTGAAATTTTGCTGTTTCCTTCTGTGAATAGTTCCTTGGTGATGTCAGTGAGCTGGCCCACTGTAAGCAGAAGTGGGTAACTGTGCCCAGTTGCTTATCCAGGTCACCCATTCTCCCTCTGCTCCTATCACCCTTGGACCCACTAACACATGCCTTGTCTCTGGTGCACTCAGGTGGTAGATGACAGAAACCCAGTTTCAAATTGTGAGAGTAGAGCTCTTCCCAAGGCTTGCTTTAGGTGGGGGTGGATCCAGGGGTTTAATAGGGATCATCAAACCAGTCTGTCTTGGTTGCTTACATCTGTCCTCCTACTGAGTCCACCATAGGAAAGACTTTCCAAAAGTGACAAATGTCCCTATTTGTTGTGGGACCTTTTCTACCAGAGTCAAATCTTTGTAAGGACATTATTTGTCAAATCTTTGATATTTGACCCCATAAAGCAAGCTGGGATGGCATTTGTGTCCAAGTGGTCACTGTTGGGTCCTGAACACAGGACTTGGAGACATCTGGTGGGCTTTACCTGAAGACTGAAGGGTCCAGGGCATGGGTAATGAGTGGATGGACGGACAGACAAAGGTAAGGAGGAAACTTGTGAACCATTCAGTATTAACTGTGGCGAGCAGGCAGGTGACAGGTTCTCTGAAGGATCACTGTGTCTGAGGCTAGCCTAGGAGGGATCTGGCCAGGGGACTAGACCAGAGGCAAGTTAGCCTTTATTGCAACAAAAATTTGAGAACTAGCAATGAGAGAGGAAAGACACAATGAAGGCTCTGTGTCAGGCTCTGTGTCAAGGGGCAACCTATTCCTCTGGAAGATGGGAATCAGAAGGCTTGGTGAAGTCGCACAGCCTCCTGAACGCTCTTATGAGATGTTCCTGAGGTCATGTGAGTGAGACTTCAAGTCTCTAGGGACCTAGAGGATTGCACAGTCCTACTTTAACAAGGTCCCATAGCACCTCCTGATGCCACGCTTGGAAAGGAGCCACACAACAACCCTGCTCTTCCCCTTAGTCATCATCAAAGCTGGGGACAGAAGCCAGGGGAGGGACTTGGCTTCTCTATATGCTCAGGACTTCCAAGTCCAGCTCTGCGTTGGCTGTCCTCCTCTCCACCATTCTCAGGAAGAGATCAAACATCAGATTCTGGCCACCGTGTGTCGAGGCTATTTCAGCATCCCTGCAGTGGGTGTGGCTGTGTGAGGAGCCTGAACCCCTTCTGTCTTCTCTCTCTCCTTCCTGTTGCCTTGATGGGTCACTTGAACCATGCAGAAGGCAGAGTGGAAGGCTGGAAGAATCAACTAACTCTGCATCTGAGACAGATGGTGAGAGACAAGCTGGCTTCCCATCACTCTTGTTTGTTGCTCTTTCTCTTTATTTTTGTGTGTAGTGGATGTTCTGCCGGCATATACCTGTGTGCACCACTTGCATGCAGTGCCCACAGAAGCCAGAAGAGGGCATCAGTCCCCTAGGACTGGAGTTACAGGTAGTTGTGAGCTACCATGTGGGTACTGGGAATCAAACCTGGGCCTTCTGGAATAGCATCAAGTGCTCTTAACTGATGAGCTACTTCCCCAGCTCCATAGTTAGTTAGTTAGTTAGTTAGTTAGTTAGTTAGTTAGTTAGTTAGTTTGTTGTTTTTTAGTGCAAACAAACACATGGAGTTTTCACCAATTTTTTTGCCATGTGACACAGAAGTCTGTGGGGTGGTCTGTCCCCAGCTGTTCATAACATTTTCTGCCCTGCATCTTTCCAACCAGCCATACCTTTGACATCCCTCTATTCTGCTCCGTTCTCATCTCCCTATTCTTTGAGGCTCAGCTTCTGTACTTCAGCTGGGTAGCTTCTATAGAGAGCAGAGCGCAGCCACCCCACAGAGCATCTTCTCTTGGGCCACACAGAGGGCCTGGCAAGTTACATGCTACTGAGAGATTAGGTTTTGTTTTTGAGACAGAGTCTTACTTTGTAGCATAGGCTGCCCTGGAACTTACTACAAGCTGGCATTAAACATATGGCAATAATCCTGTCTGGTCCTGGGAAGAGTAACCCTTCACCACAGTCGGCCACAGAAGACTTCTGGTTACAGTCTTCCCTCACAAGCCTATCCACGGCTATGCCCTGGAGGCCTGCAGGCACCGGGTCTCAGCACCAACCCTGCCCTGTGCCCGGCATGTGCCAGGAAATGCAGAGGGTTCCCCAGGTCGAGAAGGGTAGGCCAGATGCTGGTGTGGAGGCTCCCCAGGCCTGGGCTGTCCTTCCTGGAACTCCCAGCCCCTTCCTGCCTGGCTTCCTGCCCAAGCCCTTCCTGGAAACCCAGCCTACCCAGCCCCCCATAACAGGGCCTATGTTTCCATAGTGGCTCACCCGGCCTGCCCAGGCAGGGCCCTTCCTTTCACTTTCCATACAGAGAGTTTGGGAAAACAGCTGGGTGAGAAGGAGCTCCACACCACAGCATCAGCCCGTGAAGTCCCACCCTACTAAGTCCTTCATTGTCATTGAGGAGTACAGGTGTCTGCTCACAGGTTTATTTTCTTGCTAAGTTGTGAGCTTCACAAACAATGGAACCTTCTAGGCTTTTTCTGCTCAGCCACTACCTGGAGCCTGGCTTCTGTGCTGGCCTCTGTGGGGAAGCTGGACCTCCTTGAAGGAGAGTGGAGCAGATACTGAGACAGCAAACACTTGGGAAGTTCAGAGGATTGGCTCTGACCGGAAGAGCAACTCTGCCTGTTGCGTCCAGCCGTGTCGTCTGGTTGCATATGACGGACCATCTGGAGAAAAAAACTGTTCTGCTATTGAAATCCACCAGCTTCAGGAATGGCTGACTCTGGAGACCCTGTGTTGGCTTCTTTCTCTGGAACATGATCAAAAATTTCAGTGGAATTGGAAGATTTCCCTTTTCCAATTAGTTCCAGAAAGAAAAAATCACCAGTGCAGCTGACAGCTTACGCCAGGCATGCACACAGCCCTGAACCTACCACAGTGACCCTGGCCAGGCAGGACCACAGGATGCAGCCTGTGCGTATTGATGTGCATAATGACTGTCACACACCACCCGCCCCCCGGGTCTCATCCCAAAGAATTCTCCTTGGGAAGTGTCTTTTCTCTGAGGAACAAGACAGGTAGAATTGGGACAGCCACGTTCCTGTACATTTGCATGGCTGAGTGCAGGGATGTCCGGGTGGAAAAACAGAGAGGTTTTTCAAACAACCACATTCTTTTCTCCCTATAAGAAGCTGGAAGGATCGGGGCTGGAAAGATGGCTCAGGGGTTAAGAGCACTGGCTGCTCTTCCAAAGGACCTGGGTTCTATTCCCAGCACTTACCTGGTAGCTCAAAACTGTACGAAACTCCAGTTCCAGGGGATCTGACACCCTCGAATAGACATACATGCAGGCAAAAACATCAATGTACATGAAAATAAAAATAAATAAGGAATAAGAAGCTCGAAGAAAAAGCTGGGTGTAATGGCGCACGCCTTTAATCCCAGCACTTGGGAGGCAGAGACAGGCGGATCTCTGAGGTCTGAGGCCAGCCTGGTGTACAAAACAAGTTTCAAGACAGTCAAGGACACAGAGAAACCCTGTGTCAAAAAACAAAAACAGAAACAAACAAGAAAGGTGGAAAAGAAGAAGTTGGAAGGAAAGGTGCATCATGTTCTAATCCATTTTCTGTTGGTTTAGCAAAATATCTGAAGCAGCAGTCTTTATGAAGAAAAGATGTTTATTTAAGTCACACACCTAGAGGACTCTCTGGGACAGAATTCATGGTTCTGTAACAGCTCAGGTTTGGTTGGGTTTGTTGTTTTAATTCATTTTTCTAATCCTTTATGTGTGTGTTTTGAGAGCGTGCATACCATGTGTGTGCCTGATGCCTGTGGAGGACAGATTCCCCCCAGAAAGAGAGTTCTGGACAATTGTGAGCATCATGTGGATGCTGGGAAATGAACCCAGGTCCTCTGCAAGAGTAGCAGGTGCTCTTAACCACTGAGCCATCTCTCCAGCCCCATAGCTCATTCTTAACTTGTGGAGGCCTTGCCCATGACTTGTTTACCTTATCCTGGTCTCTTCTTCCTGGTGTTCCACTACATTCAGTGTGACCACTGAGGACCAAGCTTCCAGCTGGGAACTTTTAGGGAAGCCACACCCTGCAGTGAAGTGTTGAGGGACTAGGTCTAGGAAAGACTTCCTGGAGAGCAGGGGGCAGATTGTGGCACAGGACCATGGCCACTGGAGGTGACTGCGAACTTGGGCCTGGGTAGCCTGTACAGACAGGTTGAGGGTTGGGATGAGGCACGATTGCCTTACTGCTAGCAGCTGGGATTGATCCAGACTCTGGTGATTGTCAGCTGTAGCTGGCAAGTGGAAGGCCTCAGAGGACGTGGTTTGGAGACATTTTAGAAATTGTTGGAAATTCTGTCCTAAGCAAAATTTTATTTAATGATCTTGTAAAATTCAAGTCAGAAACTCAAACAGTAATTTTAAAGATTAATGTAACCATGGTAGATTGACTGAGAGTGGCCCCCACCGGCTCACAGATTTGAGTGTTTGGCTCCCGGTTGGTGGGCTGTTAGGAAAGATCAGGAGGTGTGGCCTTGTTGGAGGAGGTGTGTCGCTGGGGGTGAGCCTGAAGTTTCAAAAGGCCAAGCAAGGCCCAGTCTTTGTCTCTGTCTCTCCCCCTCTCTTCCCTCTCTTCCACCCACACTCTTTGCTTCCAATTTGCAGATCAGCATGTAAGCTCTCAGCTTCTGTTCCAGCACCATGCCTGCCTGTCTGCTGCCGTGCTCCCCACCGTGATGGTTATGGACTCACCCTCTGAAGCTGTAAATCGCCCCCCCCCCCAGTTAAATGCTTTATTTTATAAGTTGTTTTGGTCATGTTGTCTCTTCACAGCAGTAGAAAAGTAACTGGGATAATAATAATAATAATAATAATAATAATAATAATAATAATAATGATAATCTGATGGGCTAGCGATATGGCCCAGTTAGGAGAGTGCTTGCCCATCTTAATCCTCAAAACCACATTAACCAGACATGTGGGCATGTACTTAGCCTCAGCACTTGGAAGGCAGAACAGGCAGGTCAAGAGTTCAAGGTCACCTTTGGCTACAGAATGAGTTCAAGTCTAGCTGAGGCTACAGGAGATCTTGTCTCAAAAAACACAACAAAACAACACATTTAGTACAAGCCAGAATTATCTGTGAGGAGGAGCTTCAGTAGAGAAAATGCCTTCATCAGATCGCCTGAGGTAGGACCGTAGTGCATTTTCTTGATTAATGATTAATGTGGGAGGGCCCAGGTCACTGCGTGTGGTGACAACCCTGGGCAGGTGACAACCCTGGGCAGGTGACAACCCTGGGCAGGTAGTCCTTGGTTATATAAGAAAACAGACTCAGTCTCTGAGAGCAGGTCAGTAGGCAGCGTCCTCTCTGGTCTCTGCTTCCTTCTCCTCAGTTCCTGTCACCATTCCTGCTCTGATGTCCCTTGATGATGGACTGTGATGTGTAAGTGAGAGTGAAATGAGCCTGTGCCTCCCCAAGTTGCAAGGCTGGCAAGGGTGTTGAGGGCTTCGGCTCTCACGTAACGCTTCTGGGAGTGTAAAACTACAGCCATTTGGAAACAGGTGACTTTGACTTAGTAAAGAACACAAGGCCCAGTGGTTAATAGTATGTATGGCTCACTGCTCTTTTAGAAGACGGAAGTTCAGTTCCCAGCACCCGTGATGGATGGCTTACAACCACCTGTAACTCCCACTCTAGAAGAGTCAACACGTCTGCCCTCTGTGGGCATCTACACTTACGTATGTATGTGTGTATGTGTGTATGTATGTGTGTGTGTGTGTGTGTGTGTGTGTGTGTGTGTGTGTATGTGTGTATGTATGTGTGTGTGTGTGTGTATGTATGTATGTATGTGTGTATGTATGTATGTATGTATGTGTGTGTGTGTGTATGTATGTATGTATGTATGTGTGTGTGTGTATGTATGTATGTGTGTGTGTGTGTGTGTGTATGTATGTATGTATGTGTGTATGTAGCACACACATGTACACATAACTGAAAATAGATCTTAAAGCTGGGTAGTGGTATCATACACCTTTAATCCCAGCACTTGGAAGCAGAGGCAAGCGGATCTCTGAGTTCAAGACCAGTCTACTCTACAAAGTGAGTTCCAGGACAGCCAGAGCCACACTGGGAAACCCAGTGTTGAGACCCATCCCCCCAAATAAATAAGTGAATCGTTTTTTAAGGATAGGAAAGGAAAAATAAAATAATCTTAAGAAAAAAGTTAAACATAAAACTCCTGTCTGACCATCTTCTACTTCACTTATGGAGCCAAGAGGATTAAAACCATGTCTATGAAAAAGCTTCCATGTACTCAGCAGTAGTGTTTCCAAAGGGTGCCAACAGCCCGAGGAGCTATCATTGTGCAAGACTAGGCAGTGCAGGTTAACGCAGCTCTGTGAGTCCTCAGCGAATGAGGCTCCGCACGGAGGCCACAGATTAGATGATTTTGTGTGTCTGAAGTTTTCAGAAAGGACAAGTCTGTAGAGATAATGGATGAGTGCTTCCCGGGGCTCGAGGAAGGGCAGGGAGAGGTGATGGCTGACAAAAGTTCCTGTGTTGGTTCAGAATATTCTGTGGGCTGGAGAGCTGTCTCAATGCTTACTGCCTTTGCACAGGACCCACTTTGGTTCAGCACCTTGTGGGTCCCTACAATTGCCTGTGACTCCAGCCCCAAGGCACCCAGTGGTCTCTTCTGGCCTCCACAGGTACCCACAAACATGGATACGCACGCGCACACACACACACACACACACACACACACACACACACATTTTTAAAAAGTTAAATAAAAGTTTCTGTGAATATTCCAAAGCCACATGGAGGCAATGGTTGCATAATTCCATGAAACTAATGACTTGAAAAAAAATGTTAAAATAGTTTAAAAATTCTAAGCTACCAAGTTTACATTTAAAAAAAATCTCTCTTTGGGGGCTCAGTGGTCAAAAGCACTGACTGCTCTTCCAGAGGTCCTGAGATCAATTCCCAGCAACCACGTGCTGGCTCACAACCATCTGTAATGGGATCTGATGCCCTCTTCTGGTGTGTCTGAAGACAGCTGCAGTATTCTCATCATAGATATAAAATAAATAAATAAATAATTTTAAAAAATCTCTTTTATGTTTATTTTAATATTTTTATGTTTCTGAGTGTTTTGCTTGTGTGCATGTGTATGCACCATGTGCAAGCCTGATGCCCTCAGAGATCAGAAGAAGGTATCAGATCTTCTGAGACTGGAGTTACAGCTGGTTTTGAGCTACCATGTGGGTGTCTGGAATTGAATTGGAGTCCTCTGCAAAAGCATTGAGTTCTCTTAACCGCTGAGACAACTCTCCAGCCCTGGAACTTACATTTTAGAAGAGTTGATAATATGTAAGTGATGGCCCAACTATTAAAACCCTTGGGACTGAAGAGACGGCTCAGTCAGTAAATTGCTTGCTGTGAAACCATGGGAACCTGAGTTTGTGTCCCCAGCACAAAGGTAAAAAGACAGCTATGTGCACTCCTAAGCCTTGGGCTAGAGGTCAGAGACAGGAGTGTCCTAGGGGCTCAGTGGCCAATGAGTCAAGTCATACTGAGGAGATGAGATTCAGTGGGAGAGCTTAACTCAAAAAAAAAAAAAAAAAAAAAAAGGAAAGACATCACCTAGCTCAGTGTCTGGCCTCCACGCGTGCACATAGAAATAACCGAGCATTTAAGTAAGTGTATGCACACGTGCGTGTGCCAACACACACACACACACACACACACACACACACACACTCCCCTTAAAAGTCAAGACAGCAAAGCTTCAGTCTGGTGTATGACTATTGTCTTTGTATATTTCTGCTGCCATAACAAAACGCCTTAGGCTGAATGACATATAAGAACAGAATTCTATTTCTGACAGCTCTAAAGCTGAGGTCTCTAAGTGGAAGGACTATAAGAGATGACTTTGCTTCAGAGGGGCACCAATCTAGTTAGTCCTCAAGGCTGAACCAACCCGGTAGGCATCGTCTCTTAATACCATGGCCTTGAGGTTCCAAGGTAGGAATTTTGAAAAGGCTCCTTCATGCTACTGTAATTGTCCAGCTACTGACTACATTTCCCAGCCTCCCTTGCAGCCAGGCAAGGTCACAGGACCAAGCTCAGGCCAATGGGAAGTAAGAAGAGGCAACCACAGCTTTTATCTTTTTCTTTTCCGCATGAGCCTGTTTGCTGGAGCTGACCGGAGAAAGGAGCCTGCTCCTCCAAATGAGTTGAGGAGGGGCCACTGCGCCACTGAGCTGCTTCTGCTGGGCTGTGGCTTCAGTGATAATAAACCTTGATCTTATTGAAGCTACAGTCACGAAGAGGTTCTCTTTTCTCCCGCTGCTTCCCGCTCTGACAGGCTCTTTTCTTGAAGCAGTGAGAGTGGAGCTCTTCGTCTCGAAGCCGAGTCTTCCTGGCTTTTAGGATGAAAAAGCGTGTTCCATACATGTCCCTGGAGCATCCTGCTTCTGCCTGAGTCCTGGACGGAGCCCCGGCTGCTACCCTCTATACACAGCAGTCTTCCCACTGCCCACCTCTGAGCCCCTGTCCACCCTACTTGATTTGGCAGACATCCGACTTCCCTAGGTTGTGATCCCAGGAAGGAGACACCACATTCTGTTAAGCAGACTCTAGCAGCATCTGATACACGAAAATGCTTTGCACTGTTGAAAAATGTAGGTAAACTCAGGATGGCGCTGTAAACCAGCGGCTTTTGTTAGTGTTGTTTGTTTGTTTGTTTGTTTGTTTGTTTAGCAAGCAATAGATCTGCCACTCAAATGCTAACAACAATGGAGGCAGTTCTGACAGAACTGGGAGGCACATGGTGCCAGGCAAGGCTTCTCCCTTCGCTGCTGTCTGCTTTTCCTATCAAGGCTTTAGAAAGGGTCACCACAGCTTCTGCAAGCTGTCTTTCTCCAGCCAGGATGGGGACAGGGCTTCCTCCTTTACTAATGTTCCAGCAAAAGTCCAAGTGCTCACGGACTGGTCCAACCTGTGTCATAAATATTCACCAAGACCCAGGAACCTGCTTGCTGTAACCTCTGAGTGGACCAGGATGAAGATTCAGGAAGGAGATGGGGGCAGACACGGAGCTTCTTCACCCACACTGAAGGAGAGACACAGTGTGGGTGGAGCCGCTGACAGGAAAGATAGAATTGTGTCCTGGGTTTGATTTCTGTGAGAGAACATGGGCCTGGGAGCCTGAATGGGCCGTGCGTACAGTACATGGGGAAACATGGCTGCGTCATGGCATTACCCAGTCTTCCATACCCACTTGAAAAGCCGGGAAATGACATCCTAAGTAACATCCTAAGGCCTTGTGAGAGTTTCACAGGAAGCAACACATCTGAAGGAGCCAGGCAAGCAAAGTGAGTAGGCACAGAAGCCATGGGAGCAGGAAAGGTGTCTGAAGTCATGCTGTAAGGTCCATTTTCATTTTTATTTTGCAACCCCAGCTGACCTTGAACTTGTCATCCTCCTTGAACCATCCATCTACTCATCCTTCCAGCATCCTGAGTGCAGGGGTTCCCAGGTGCCCCGCAGCTTGTAAAGCCCTCGAACATTCTGATGGGTGCTGCTGAAGGAGTGGCCCTGACAGTTCACAATGTCACTTTGGCAAGAAAGGGCTTGTCTTCTCTAAGGACATGAAGCCAGAAAAGAGGACAGGGTCCAGTGATGACGAGGTGGGAGCAAGCATGTCCCTGTACCTCCCAAGCCCATAGCCAAGTGGATGAGAAGAGATGCCTTTCATTCCCACAGAGTTCTGCATTGAACTCCTTGTTGGCAAGTAGTCAGCTGACCCTGGGTAACCCCTGCCCACATGGTAATCCCACCAAACAAGAATAAAGACTGTTACCCAAATTTTTTAGTCAAGTTAAACAGGCTTTATTTTCTGTCAGAAAGGGCTGTCTCTCTAAAGTGGGATTTGAAAGAACAGCATGGAGCACAGGAGAAAGTGGGGTTTATATAGCCCAAAAAAATGTAAGACTCAGGTTGGGGTTTTTGTTTGGTTTGATTCTTTGTTTGCTTGTTTTGTTTTGTTTTTCAAGGCAAGGCTTCTCTGTGTAGCCCTGGCTGTCCTCACTCTGTAGACCAGGCTGGCCTCAAACGCAGACATCTGCCTGCCTCAGCCTCCTAAGTTCTGGTGTCAAAGGCATGTGCAACCACTCCCAGGCAACTAAGGAGTCTTCTGGGGCTGGGAAATTTCCAGAGGAATTTTGGTTGCATAGGAACTTGGCAGAACATCTCAAAATGATTTGGCAGAGCTCCTTATCTTAGGAGTATGGTTGAAGGTCAAGAATCAGGTAACAAGCAAGTTAAATTCTAGGAAGGTTCAAATTATGGTTACATTCTAAGATGTAGAAACTTAAGTTTTATAGAAAACAGAAACAAACTTACTTTTGACTCCGAAACAAAATGGCTACTGAGTTTAAGATGGATTCAGTCTGGTTCACTGCGCACCATCCCCCAAAAGGAGTTTTTGGATGGAGTATTAGTGGAAAGGAGATTTTCTGCAAGGAACAGAAAATCCTTAAACAATACTGCTTTTAAAAGACAGACCACATATCAGTAGGCAGAGGCAGGAGGATCTCTGAGTTTAAGGCTAGTCTGGTCTACAGAGCAAGTTCCAGGAGAGCCAGGGCTACACAAGACTACACAGAGAAACAGTGTCAACAAACAAAAGTCTATATTTGTGAAGTGTAGAGATGAACAGCCCTTGGCAGATACAGCTCCAAGACTGAGCTCTCCCTGATCACCAATCTACAACTTATCCCCCACTATATAACTGGGGAACTCAAGCCCAGAAGGCAAAGAATGACTTACTGACTGACAGCTGTCAATCAAAACAGCAGCTGAAAACCTCAGTTGAAGGAAATTGATGGCCAGAGCCCCCAGGTGGGAAAGCAGTAAGCCTTCACAGTTACCATAGCAACCGAGAATCTGCAAATGTAACAGTATGACAGTTCTTTTCTGATTGTTCCTAAGTCTCTCCTTATTTGTGTGCTCACATTCAGTCAATCAAAGCCATCTTGTTTCTCTAAATATGGGTAGTCTGAGGCTTCAATTCTTCAGCACCAGGTTGCTGGTTCCCAGCTCCGAGGACTGGCCTTTGCTTCAAGACTCCCTGGTCAGAGAGGTGATCAGTTTCACCTTTTCCAGTTGTTAAAACCTGAGTTAGCACCAAAGTACCTCTTTTGTACTCTTTGCTGTCTGCCCAGTCTATTATTGGAGAGGGCAAGACAAGAACTCACTTGGTGACAGGAGATGGTTTCTGCTGACTCACCAAGTCACAGAGCATCCGCTGACCCCCAGGGCCCCAGGGAACAAAGCCAGGTCTCCAGATTCACACCCTGGAGCTTCTTTTGCTTCCTGGAAGCTGCAGGTAAGGGGACAGACCGAATGAGGGCAAAGGTAACTTAAAAAAACAAAAAAACAAAAAAACAAAAAAACCCAAAAAAACAAAAAAAAAAAAAAAAAAAAAAAAACAAAAAACAAACCAAAAAACTACAGACCATGACTCCAGAGGAGCCTGCATTTGACTGGGTTAGAGTGTAAGCAGTTTGAACCCAGATCACTGCTGAAGCCAGCACTGCTGTCACCCTAGTGCCCTCTATCATCCCAGTGCTTTCCCTGTGGTTTGGGAACCTTGGGCATGACCAAGGCAGCCATGGGAGTGGCAAGGTGATATCACCAGTATGAAGCACTGCCTGCCCCAAACTCAGGAGCAAACAAATGCCGGTGCAGAGCTGAGGGGCAAGGAGACTGTCCTCAGAACTGCCGCAACATACTGTCTAAAATGCCCAGTTTCAAACAAACAAAAAGCATGAAGAAATAAAAAATGGCAACAGCAAAGAGAACCTCTTTGTGCTAGTATTTAGAATTTAACAGATAAGACGTTGCCCTAGAAAACACAGCAGCAACTAAACACTAAGGAAACCACAATTAAAGATGTCAGGGATGCACAAGACAATATCACATTAATAGAGAATGTCAATGAATGCACAGGAAATATTTTTTTTTAAAGCAAACAGAGAGCTGGAACTTCTGTCAGTAATAGAACCAGGGCTTTGTATGAGGCTCTGGTTTAAATCCCAGCGCTTGAAACAAATGAGAGGACATTATGAAGCTGAAAGACACAGGCCAGAGGCTGGAGAGATGCTTCAGTGACTAAGAGCATTTGCTACTCTCTGGGGGGACCAGAGTTTGGTTCCCAGCACGGCACCCACATTGAATGGCTCACAATTGCCTGTGACTTCAGCTCCAGGGCATCTAATACCCTCTTCTGACCTCTGCAGGTGCCCAAATGCATGCAGCATGTGCAGACACACATTAATAAATTAAGAAGAAAAAGAAAAACACACGCAAGATGAAAATGTAAAATCACAAATGCTAGGTAGGTTTTAAAGTGGCTGAAGAAAGAATTAGTGACTGTGAAGGTAGTGTGAGGGACGGTTTTACATAGTGTATAAAGAGAATGGAGAGAAAGACACCGAGCTTCTGAGGGAGGGGCACACCAGCGTTTGCACAACGGAAGTGCCAGACAGAGGTCTGGAACTGAAGGCAAGTATTTGCTACAGTTACCACTGGAAACTTCCCTAGCTCTGTAGCCATAGGGGAGGGCTGGGAAGGACAGGATGGGGGAACAGAGAGGCTACAGGCAACCCTAGGACACTACCTTAAGTGAGATGAGAGTCAAGCTAAAGACATTCCACACAAGCAAACCCTGAGATGATCTTTGGGTAGCTGACGCATCTTAGGAGGAAAAAAATGAAGGAAGTGCTTGAGGCTAGACCCAGGAGACTGCAGACAGTGAGCAAACCTCACGAAACAAAAGCCAGAGAGCCAACAAAGTGATAATGCCATTTAAGTAGTAGAATTATACTTAATGTAATTAAAAGCGAAATATGGTAAGTATATATGAGCAGTCCTCTTCGTTTGATCTTGAGCAGTTATACAAAACAGTGTGTAAAATACACAATGTACTGCTGGGCTTATACTGTGTTCAAATGTTACAATTTGTACTAAAGAAAACAGTAAAGGAGGAAAAAAAGATGGAAGTCTAATACGGCGACTGTATGAACCAGTATCGTAGTTTTAAATCATGGTTATCAGGTGTGAACCACACAGCTGTGCTATCACTGTGTGACAGAAGTTGTGGCTGTTTCAGGCATAGCTTTCTCCTTCAGGCATGACAGGACCAGCAGTAATTATGGAGCAGAGGTTTCTACGGTGACCTAGAGAACTCTTGACCCAGTAGCTGGTCTGTGGACGTGGCAATGGAGCTGCTGTTTGTGTCCCACACAGGGATGGATGGTCTCCAGGTCTCCACTACCATTCCCTCCAGCTTCCAGCTGCCCTCGGTTTTAGGGACTGGCTGCTCAAGTAAATAGGAAATGGAAGTTAACGGAAGGTGTGACTCCATAGTACAGCCTCCATGAGGGTGTCACCAGTGATAGGAGTGTGACTTTGCAATGATCTGGCTGTGTTTGAGTCATCTGTGTTCCTGCAGGTAACCCTTCACCCCGTGCTCCTGTGAGTGACCCCTCACCTTACTCCTGTGAGTGATCCCTCACCTGTGCTCCAGTGAGTGACCTCTCACCTGTGTTCCTGTGAGTGAACCCTCCTCCTGCTCCTGTGAGTGACCCCTCACCTTGCCCCTGTGAGTGACTCCTCCTCCAAGTTCCTGTGAGTGACCCCTCACCTGTGCTCCTTCCTGTGAGTGACCCCTCCCCATGCTCCAGTGAGTGACCCTTCACCCATGCTCCTGTGAGTGACCCCTCCCTCATGCTCCAGTGAGTGACCCCTCACCTGTGTTCCTGTGAGTGACCCCTCTCCCATGCTCCAGTGAGTGACCCCTCACCTGTGTTCCTGTGAGTGACCCCCCATGCTCCTGTGAGTGACCCCCCATGCTCCTGTGAGTAACCCCTCACCTGTGTTCCTGTGAGTGACCCCTCCCCCATGCTCCTGTGAGTGACCCCTCACCTGTGTTCCTGTGAGTGAACCCCC
>JANHMN010000008.1:24722007-24771173 GCA_030674055.1 Rhabdomys pumilio
GAGAGAGAGAGAGAGAGAGAGAGAGAGAGAGAGAGAGAGAGAGAGAGGAAACTAGACCAGGTGGTCAAGGGTGCCCTTCAGTTACTCAACCAGGAGTCACAAACCCTCTCCAGGAACAACTGAAAAGGGGCTGCATATAACTGAGGTTTCAGAGTGCTTGATAAGGCTCAATCCAGGCTTTATTCAGGGGCTTAAGAGCTATCATCAAACCCTATTTGTTTTCTGTGCCTGAGGTCTGCTTCCTCTTTGGGGCCCGTTCTTGGGGAGCCTCTCAACTTGTGTGGTAAATGAGCTCAGGCATTTTGACAATATACGGCCCCACATGTATGTCTGGAGTACAGAGTAGGACCGTAATCTCTTCGTACCTGCCCAAAGCCCTGGACTCACTTGGACCAGTTTATGCTGCCGCTATTTGATCCATCAGCCAATCTCTGTGGCTTGAACGAATTGCAGTGCCCTGATTGGTCACAGCTCACATTTCCCTCTGTTTATAGAGTATCTGCCTGGTGTTTGGCCCTGTCTCAGGTTCTGGGATTACAGAGATATGTTGTGAATTCATTCATTCTCACAAACTCACTTTCTAGTCCCGAAAATCGACACACAGTCTGTTTTCAAATAATCCATTATCTGATTTGATTCACACAAAGATCGTGTATAGAGACTGTTAGAGACAGTAGCTTATCTGCAGATAAGCTAGCGGAGTCCAGAGGGTTTGATAGCTCACGGACAGTAGATACCTGATAAACCCTGACCTGGGGGAGGAGTGGATGCCCAGCAGTCCTCAGCTTGCCTGGTTGGTGGATGAGCCAGGGCCCCTGTACCCAGGTGGAAAGAAACTGGGGTCCTGGGGCTGCCTGCAGCTTGGAGCCCGGTGTGGCTAGCAAGGATCTCCAAGCTGCAGGACTTACAAAGTTCCTTTGACTACATCTGGCTGATCAGCTACTGGGTGTTACAGCTCCATACCACAAAGACAGTCATGGGTGGTTTTATGCAGTGACTTGGGAGATGTCATTCTGCTCCTCTTGTCCCAGCCAATTGTCCCTCTCAACCCTCAGCCTGTGGGTCTCCACCCCTTTGGCAAGCCTCTATCTTTGAAAATATTTACATTAAGATTTATAACACTAGCAAAATTACAGTTATAAAGTACTAACAAAAAATAATTTTATGGTTAAGGGTCACCACAACATGAGGAACTGTATTAAAGGGTCGCAGCATTAGGAAGGTTGAGAGCCACTGCTCTAGATAGAGTCCAATTGTAAACAACAAAAGCCAGATATGCATCTGGTTTTCAAGCCCTAAGGATTACAAGTGCCATGCCTAGCTTTTTAAATTGTGGGTTCTGGGGGCTAAAGAGATGGCTCGCCTGTTAAGAGCACTGACTGCTTTTCCAAAGGTCCTGAGTTCAATTCCCAGCAACCACATGGTGGCTCACAACTATCTGTAATGGGATCAAATGCCCTCTTCTGGAGTGTTTGAAGACAGCAACAGTATACTTATATACATAAAATAAATGAATAAATCTTTAAAAAAATAATGTGGGTTCTGGGGATCAAACTCAGGTACTCAAACTTGTAAGAGAAGAACTTAACGAACTGAGCTCCTAACTATAAATGTTTGAACACAAGCTCGTACAATACTGGCCTTCGTATCTCTGAAGCCTTACCAGGCCGCAGCTTGAGTTTCACTCAGCTTTCCATTGTGGTTCAGGAGAACTTTGCCAGGACTGTGCCTGCCCCCCTTCACCAAGGCTCCCACCAATGAGAGCATCGCTTTTGTTAGGTCAACATGATATCCACAAACTGATTGGAATAAACAACTAATTTTCCCTTGCTTCCAATGGGCTTCCCTCTGAAGCTGGTGTCTTTGGCCTGCTCTCTTGGGTGGCACGTCTATTCTTTCTAACCACTTAGCTTGGAGTCTAGAAGGTTGTCAGGACACTCATTGGATGCTCAGAGGCTAACTGTATCTTCTCAGCTGCAACCTAGAGTGGGTCAGTCTGGTGGCTTTCTTACCCTGTGTGGTGCACACCTGTATCTCCAGTATATTAGTCAGGGTTTTTATTGCTGTGATGAAACATCATGACCAAAAACAATTTGGGGAGAAAAAGGTTATTTAGCTTACACTTCCACATTATAGTCCATCACTGAAAGAAGTCATGACAAGAACTCAAATAGGAGGAGAACCTGAAGGCAGGAGCTGATGCAGAGGCCATGGAGGGGTGCTGCTTACTGGTTTGCTTTTCATGTCTTTCTCAGCCTGCTTTCTTATAGAACCTTAGATTACCAGTCTAGATGGCACCACCCACAATGTGCTTGGCTCTCCCACATCAATCACTAATAAGAAAATACCCTGCAGCCAGATCTTATGAAGGTATTTTCTCGATTGAAGTTCCCTCCTTTCCAATGACTCTAGCTTGTGTCAAATTGACAAGAAACTTGTCACCGTACCCAGGTATGCCAGACTTTCCTCTTTTGGCTTTCTCCCTCATAATGGTCAAACATATCTCCAGAAATTTTAAGAAAGGGGGAGTATGGATGACAATTTTTTTTTTTTGGGAACCTGCAAATTTAAAAATAACTTTATTACTTGGCTTGGTGGATAGTTTAGTTGGGTATAAACTTTGAGCAGGAAATCATGATTCTTGTTTTGTGAGCTGCCAATTTCAGACACATCTGGTGAACTTTTTTTGTGCCCTGGAGGTCTACTGATGTCATCTGAGTGGGCCTCAACTTCTCCCATCATTGGTTTTAAAATTCAGTACTTTTGCCTCTACCAGGACCTGGTTCCAAAGACTCTACAAGGGACATCTTGAACAAAGTGGAAAATAGAGTTGGTGGTCTCAGAAGTCAACAGAAGATCTAGGGAGAATTTCAAGAAATTAGAGCCCAGCTTAGAGTGAGGAATGTCTTCCAAACAGTTGGCGCTCAGGAGGGTACTCTTGAAAGACGTGAACCCTAGATTAGGGAGGAACGCAAGAACTGATGGCCACCTTGTAGAGGGGTTCTGGCTTTATGAAGAATTGACCTTATGACCTGATAGACCCCTTCATCCAGAATCTGGAAACTTCTGATTAAAACTCTCCACATTCCCAGTCGGATCTATTAGAATTTCATGGGTCACAGGATCTGGATCCTTGGAATTGGAACTGAAATGACACTTGTCACATAGGTGTCAGTCAGGTTGGAGACAGGACTCACCCTTTAAGAGGAGGACCAGGGACATTAATATGGAGTACAGTTCCAGTCTTTCTGAGGGTCCTGAACAGAGCAGTGCTGGGCCAGTCAAGCCCCAACCCTTGGCAAAGCCAAGTCTTCCAGGCCCACAGGCCAGCTCACTAACACCAGGTTTCTGCTGTAATATTTGAAGTCCGGTGCAAGGAGACCACAGCCCACTCACTGTTCTTAAAAAAAGTGGGTTAATTGACAAGGGCTTCCTCCCTTTCCTCCTTGGTGGTTCACAAATATCCACAAACACTTGCCTCTTTTGTCTTAAGAAGCATGAGGGGTGACTGCTAATCTCCCTCGAGATCCCTTGTGAAACTTCACCCCTTGCCAGCACTAGGAACCACCAGACCTATGATTCTCTCTGGTTGGCTGCTAAGAGGCAAAGACAGAGCAGTGGATTGAGGGCTTGGGAGAACCTGTTGAGAGTAAAGGATGAAAGTGGATAGGGCAGAGCTGGGAGTGACAGGGTTTCCCTCATAGGGCAAGGCTTCAGGTCTTTTGTAGCCTTCACTGCATGGAGAATCAGTGTCACCTGTAGGACCATGAAAGGACAGCATGGTTTCTAGTTGAACACTGGCTGGAAATTGCCAGAGGTTCTGCAGGGTTCCTTGCAAGGGATGGCATGCACTTTGCCACACTTCCAGACTCCAGGCTCCTGACATGAGGCCAAAGACCTCCACAGAGTGGAGTCCTTCAGGCACATAGGACAATGCCCATTAGCCCCTCCACAGATAGAGGGCGTGAGGCCACAGAGCATCAAGACAGATCTCCATAATTATGAGATAACTAAAGACTAGAGGGGTGTAGCCAATTAAGCATTTCTTCCCAGCCCTTCCTCCTTGCAAAAGGTATTTAACCTCAGGTCCACTCTGAGATATGGAGGTATAGTTTCATCTATTTTCTGCCATGGCAATAAATATCTTAAATCCATAGCCTATTTCTCTTCTGTGGGACCCGCTGTGGGGAGCAGTGGAGAAGGTTTTCAACTACTGAGCCTTTGTCTAATCTCCCACAGACACAGACAACCTCTATGTTCTCAGCCACGGAGGCCACCAGCCACCCAACCCAAGCAAGCAGCTGTGACCCAGCCAAATGAGTCCCCATCACCAGAACTCTCATCCTATTCTCTCAGACCAGAACTCTCAGCCTGTATGCACCCACTTTAGTCTCGGCACTTCCGTGGCTCCCCAGTGGCGCCTGAGAGCCCAAGGGCCTGAGAACCAGCAGGGTTTTGGCCACCTATTGGCCCAGGGACCCCCAAGTCAAAAGCTCTGTCTTCCTGTGAGAGTCCCACTCCTTTGCCTAGCCTGATGTCCACCAGGTGCCAGCATGGAGTGAACACAGTCAAATTCCACGCCTCTGTCCCCATGAGAGGCCTTAGCCACGTGATGAGACAGAAGCGGGACCCACACGCCAACCCAACAGGTCCCACACACACTACAACCCAACACTCATGTGAGGGGGATGTGAAGTGGTAATTTGCTTTGAGCTGCCTGAGAAGAGATGTCATCAGGCAAGGGCTGCTATATTTTGAATAAGAAATGTTTCTCAAAGACCCATGTGCTGAAAACCTGGTCTGTAGCCTCAGTGTTCTAAAGAAGTGGTGGAACCACCAGGAGGTAGGGTCTAGTGGGAGGAAGTTAGGTGATTGAGAGGCTGACTCTTGAAGGAGATATTAGGTTCCCAGGTTATGTTTCTCTACTTCTTGACTGCTGTGAGGTGACTTTGGTCCCCAAAGCATCCACACTGTGATGTCTTGTGCCATCAAAAGCTGTGGACCAAAACCTCCCAAACTGAGGTGAGCCCAAAAGGATCCTTCTTTAAGCTATGTATCTTCTCCCATTCCTGATGGCTGGCACCAGCTCCTAGCTGTCTCTCTACAGACTCCTCTACCAGCATTTTCAGAATCCTTGAGGGAGGAGCCTTCTGAAGGACAATTCCCAAGAGGAATTGGGTAACTGCAATCTAGGAAACTTTGGACTTTGAGGACATCTTGGTGCCACCCCACAACACCTACTACATGTAGTTACTAGTCCCATTTTATAGAGAAAGAAACTGAGATGTTCAAAGAACCCATGGCCACATTGAGTAAAAGGAGAGCTTCTTGGGCAATGGCATGGTGACAGATGTCCAGTGCTAGCTCCAAGCCTGACACCACCAGTTCTATGTCTTGTGCCAGGCCCTGCATCAAGGAAACTGTTCACTGCCTTTACACTCCTCTGTAGCTGGTGACTTTCTCACCAGTGACCACTGCTCTGCTTCCTGCCACGATGCTTTTGCTACTTCTAGAACTTCATAAGGATCATATGGCAAATGATCTTTGGTGTGACTTCTTTACCTTAGCGTAATGTTTTTATAATCATCCATGTCATTGTATGAATTCATGTTTCATTCCTTTTCATTGGGGAGTAATACTCCATAGCATAGATATACCACAATTTGTGATATGTATAACATACGCGCATGCACACAGACACACACACACACACACACACACACACACACACACACACACATACAGGTAGATATAGTGAGTATTTTCTATTTAGGGGCTGTATTAGTTCCTTTTCTGTTTCTATGATAAAATATGAGTAGAAACAATTTAGAAGAGAAAAAGGATATATTTTATTTTATAGTTCCAGAATGGATACAGTCTATCAAGGAGGGGAGAGGGACAGACCTGAAGCCAGACTTGATACTCTGGAAACAGAGATCATATTTAATCCCCACACAGGAAGCCCATAGAGAGAACAGGAAGTGAAACAAGTCAATCTATCAACCCTCAACAACTATCTCTAATGATGGACTTCCTCCAACAAGGCTGCACTTTCCAAAGGCTCTGTAACCTTCACAAACCTCACCAATTGGAGACCAAGTGGTCAGATACCTAAACCTATGGGGCACATTTCTCAGTCACGTTACCATGGGGGCTACTGTATATAATTCTGTCATGGATGTGCATTTATGTGTAGAGGAATTTTAACCCAGCAACATGGCTACTCTGGGAAGGGAGCACATAAAGACCTTTAAGGTCTGTGTGATTCAGTGGGAATGATGCATCTTTAATTCCTCTGGCTGGAATACAGAAATGCCATTAGCACACACCCAAACAATGAAGGTAAAGTTAGTTTGTAGAAGGAAGTAGCTATGTTTGAAAGTGATGTCTAATTGAGGGGCAGACAAAGTGATGAATCAGAGAAAAATTTGACAGAATGAGTCAGAGATAGGATATGCTCAACTCTCACAAGAACAGACAGGAAACAGAGGCTACTTAAGAGCAGTTCAGAGTGAGTCAGGAGTGGAAAGCAGTTCATTCAGTGCAATTCAGTTGACTTCAGGCAATGCAGTTGCATTTGATTGAGTTCAAGTCAAAGGCAGTTATTAATGGGACAGTTTTACAGAGACAGGTTGCAGAAAAAACAAAATATACATAGGTGAAGACAAAATGAACAATGAGAAGGAGCTAGAAGATTAGAACAGGTTGCCAGAGTTAGTTTGAGGCTAAGCAGAGCAATTCAGTCAGAAGCTGAGAGAAGCCAGTTTGAATAAGTCAACTTAAGAGGAGTTTGGGCCAGAAAAGCTGAGTTGAACCAACCAGCTAGAGTTCAGAAAGGGCTAAAAGGATGAGTTTATTCAGCAGTTAGCCTCCAAGAGGACAATTACATCTGGCAAATAAAAGTTACACTTACACTTGTAAGGATGGGACTGCTGAGTGTCATGGTAAAACATGGTTAAGTGAATAAGATGTCAGCCTACTATGTTCCTAAGCTGTTATTTTGCATCCCCACCTTACTGTATGAGAATTCTGGTTGGTGCTACACCATTCTCTCCATTAGATTCCATCAACACTTAACTCCAAGCTTGCAGTTGTGTGCATAAGTTCTCTTGTGTTTCCTTGGAGATAAATGATGTTAACGAATTTGTTGTGTTTCTAATGGCCATTCAAACACTGTCTTTTATGAAGTGTTTGTTAGGACTGTTTGTCCTATTAAAATAACCATGTTGTTTTTTGTAGGATCTCAAACATATTTTTCCACAGAGAAAACATTTAAACAATAACAATGATATTACTGTCCTGTAGAGGTTATTTCATATGCCATAAGAACAAGGAATGCTTTTCAACTAAATTTATGGGACAAGTTTTATCTTGATGCCAAAACCGACATCATGAGTGTAGATGCAGATGTCTCAAATTTTAGTGATTTGAATTCAGCAATGTATCAAAAGGGTAAAATACATGATCACGAGCCAAAGCTTACCTCAGGAAAGCAACGTTGGTTTAATATCCAGAATCAATCAACATAACTTACTATGGCAAAAGAACAAGGGGGAAGAATTATGAGACCAGGGAGCTAGAGAAATGGTGCAGTAGTTAAGATTGGCACTTTTGCAGAGAGCCTGTGTTTGGTTCCAGGAACCCACATGGAAGCTCAAAACCCTTTGTAACTACAGTTTCAAGTGGCCCAGCATTCTCTTCGTGACTCTTGGGCATCAGGGACTTATGTGGTGTAACTACATATATGTAGGCATGTTTATATGTAGGCATGTTTATATGTAGGCATGTTGATATGTAGGCATGTTGTATAGCAGTTCCCTCCAAGATTAAAATGTTCCATCTTGCAAGAAGAAGAATGAAGAGTCACTCTTGGATAAGCTGCAAGGAGACTCTCAGACAAGCACAGCTGCCTTGAGGGAGCAGAGACCAGCCAGAATGAGCAGAAGAAGGAAATACCAGCCAAGCCACCTAGAAAAGGCTCAAGTCAGATGAGCCACCTGGAAGGTTGACTTTCCAACCTGTTGAGCTGCCTGCAGGCTGTGCAGTGTGCTCCAGGCTCCCAGCTTCTGTGAGCTGTCACTCATGCTGGGTGGCTTTGCTGAGGCAGCTGACTCTGACTCATTTCTGTTCCTGTAAGTAACCTCTCACCCATACTCCTGTAAGTAATCCCAGTAGCGCTCATTGGCTCACCAAGTTGGACTTTGGTGGTATCCCTACCTTGCTCTATCACAGGCTCCCTACTGGGCTGAGTAGATGTGTGTGTTGCATCTCCCCAAGAAGAGTCTGTCGTACAAGGCAAAACACCCAAACACATTATATATATTAAAAAGAAGCCATTGTGAAAGAATCACAGAAAATACTTAAGACTTAACATAAGTTAAAAAATAAATATTCTCAACAAACTAGGAATCAAAAGAACAAGAGTCTAAGGAAGAGTGCCTGAAAAGCTACAGTCAACACCGTAGACCAGAGTGAAAGACTCGGTGCTGTGATGGATCAACAGTTGTACAAGGAGCCAGCAATGTAATAAGGCAAGAAAAGGAAACAAATGTCATAAAAATTGAAACTAAACATATGGGCTGGCAAGATGGTTCAGCAGGTCGAGGCCCTTGACACTGAGCCTAGTGACCTGAGCTCCATCTCTGGGACTCACATAGGAAGGATCGGACTGCCTCTTACAAATTGTCCTCTGACCTCCGTATTTGTGCTGTGGTATCAGGACACACACACACACACACACACACACACACACACACACAGAGAGAGAGAGAGAGAGAGAGAGAGAGAGAGAGAGAGAGAGAGCGCAAAAAGGAAAGAAACATGTAAAACGATCATCTTGAGGTTGGGTTGTGAGCCTTGATCTTTAAGAGCTGAGCTATCTCTCCAGCCCTGAAAGCCATCTTTATCTATACTCAGTTTGAGTATGTACTCAAAGCACCAAGAAACTGAGAAACATGAAAATTTCTAGAAGAAATGATTATACTAAATTTTCAGAATAAAAATCAAAACTTAAATCTATTATATTTTTCAAACTAACAATAAATGAAAAAAGGAACCTTATTTTAATCTTTAATGATTTATTTGTTTTCATTTTATGTGTATGGATATTTTATCTGTGTATATGTGTAGGAAGCCAGAACAGGGTGTTGGATCCCTTGTAACATGAATTACAAACGGTTGTGATCCACACTGTGTGGGAGCTGAGAATCAAACCCAGGTCCTCTACAAGAGCTGTCAGTGTCCTTAACTGCTAAGGCATCTCTCTTCACTCCATGAAAAGGGAATTCATTATTCCTTTACTTAGGGTAATTTTAGTAAGAGATGAGTAAGATCTATGCCTTCAAAATGATCAAACTTTATTGAGGGGAATTAGATAATAAGTAACTGAATGGTAGAAATGTATTATGAATTGGAAATCTAAATAATAAGGTGACGGTTTTCAAACTGATCTATCTATTTAATGTAATGCTAATCAAAATATAAGGCTTTACTAAAAAACATTCTATAGTAACCCCTGATAGGTTATTCAGTCCTTAAACATTTTTACATCCGAGCAACACTAATGGGCTCAGTTGTATTCATATATACATATGTGTATCTGTATCAACAGTAATTAAATAAGAGCTGGAGAAATGGCTCAGTGCTTTATAGAACTTGCTGTTCGTCCAGAGAACACAGGTTCAATTCCCAGCACCCACAGAATGACTCTTAACTGTCTGTAGCTTAAGTTTCAGGTGACACGATGCATTCTTTTGGTCTCTGCGGACATCAGGCATGCACATGGTGCACTGACATACATGCAAGCAAAACATCTATATACATAAAGTAAAAATGTTTAAAGGATGATAATTAAAGACAGGCCATGCATGACATGAGAGCTCAGAGTAGGTACACGGGAGGCGTTGGAGGGGAGGGGTGGGAATGACGTAAATAAAGTACTTGTGTGTGAAACTTTAAATTTTTTTCCTTATTTCAAACTATAGAGAAAAGAAAAATGGACTAGAGGGGACAGAAAGGCTCTAGAAATGCTAAAACAGTTTTCGTAGAAGAGCAAGAAGAACAGGGTCAGGAGAGATTTGTACAGTCCAGTTTCAAGTTCTTCTGTCAGGCTATAATAACCAATACGGTGCTGGTATCCAGACAGACGAAGCTCAGAGACAAAGATGCTGGAGTCCAAAAACAGGTGCATGCTTTGGTCAACTGAATTTTTTTTTCAAATTTGCCAAAGTAACTTACCAGGTGAAATACTGCTTTTTAGTATAGATAATCCAACCACTGAACATTGTGTTTCAGCAGGTCAGGGCATCGCAGCCGTGCCTGTGGACTACCTGAGTCTGATCCCCATGACCCACATGGTGGGAGGAGAGAACCATCTCCTAAAAGTTGTCCTCTGACATCTGCACATGCCACGACACATGCACACATAAATTAATAAAAAGAATGTCGGGCTGGAGAGATGGCTCAGCAGTTAAGAGCACTGGCTGCTCTTTCAGAGGTCCTGAGTTCAATTCCCAGCAACCACATGATGGCTCTCAACCATCTGTAATGGGATCTGATGCCCTCTTCTGGTGTATCTGAAGATAGCGACAGTGTACTCATATATATTAAATAAAAAAATATATTTTTAAAAAATAATGTAAATTCTTAGTTAAACTCAATAATTAAATAAAGATCATACATCTAAATGTAAGAACTTAAATTCTCAAAATTAAGGTAGAAAACAAAACAAAAACCTGATATAATGGATTAGGTAAAGAGTTTAAAATTAAGATACAGGCTGGAGAGATGGCTCAGCGGTTAAGAGCACTGACTGTTCTTCCAAAGGTCCTGAGTTCAATTCCCAGCAACCACACAGTGGCTCACAACCATCTGCAATGGGATCCGATGCCCTCTTCTGGTGTGTCTGAAGACAGCTTCAGTGTACTCACATACCTAAAATAAATCTTTAAAAAATATATAAGATACAAAGGGCTGGAGAGATGGCTCAGGAGAGGGTGAGTGCTGCCCTGCTGTGGGACCCAGGTTCAGCTCTCAGCACCTACTTCAGGTTGTTCACAGCCACCTCTAACTCCAGCTTCATGGGATCTGATGCCCTCTTCTGGCCTCCTGGGGCATGCATATCCATGTGCACACACACACACAGACACACAGACACACAGACACACAGACACACACAGACACACACACACACACACAGACACACACACACACACACACACACACACACACACACACACACACAGAGAGAGAGAGAGAGAGAGAGAGAGAGAGTGCTGGCACACATCTTCAATCCCAGCTCAAGGCCAGCCTGATCTACAAAGTGAGTTCCAGGTCAGCCAAGACTACAAAGTAGTGAGGCCCCGTCTCAAATAAACAAAATAAGGACTGGAGAAAAGGCTCAGTAGTTAAGAGCACTTGGTCCTCTTACAGAGGATCCAGGCTTGGTTCCTGGCCCTCATACTGGGTCTCACAGACTCCCGTAACTGAGGCTTCAGAGGATTCTGCCAGCACTGCACACCACATGCCCACGTGCACACATACACACATGTACACACAATGAAAATGAAAACAACTGTAGCCAACTGTGGTACCATAAGCTTTTAATCTCAGGACTTGGGAAGAAAAGGCAGGTGGAACTTCATGAGTTCAGAATCAGTCTGCTCTAAAGAGTGAGTTCCAAGTCACCCAGGACTACTTTATGAGACCCATCTCAAAAATAAAAAATAAATAAAAATAAGACAAAAATCTATAAAGGAAAGAGGTAGAACTAGATTTCATCTTTATATTAAAATTACAATTTATATATATTATATGTACACTATATAGTATTAGTTGTGAGCTGCCATGTGGGTGTTGGAAATTGAAACTGGGTCCTCTGGAAGAGCAGCCAGTGCTCTTAACTTCGGAGCCATCCCTACAACCCCCATAGGCAGCCCTTTTGATGAACGATAGACAGGTATGTAACAATGGCTTCTAGCTCCTTTTCAAGTCACTCTGGAGGCAGAAGTTGGCAGTGAGAGACTAAGCCTATTACATGTTATATAATATATTATATTTTTTCTTTCATTATTGAGACAGAGTCTCAGTATGTATCTCTGACTGGCCTGGAACTCACTGTGTAGACCAGGCTGGTCTCAAACTCACAGAGATCTACCTGCTTTGCCTCTTGAGGTTTCCGATTAAAGGCGTGAGCCACCACAACCAGCTTTAAAAGACTTTTTAAAAGAGTAATTTTACGTTTGCTGAACAATTCGGAGGAGGTAGAGATTTCCACACATTCTTTGCTCGATACAGGCTTAGTCTCCCACCATCACCTCCTCCTCCCAGACTGACTTAGAAAGGAACTCGAAACCAATGCCATTGTCACCTACACATCTATCATTCATCAAAAAAGCTGCCTATGGGGGCTGGGGAGCTGGTGGCTCAGTAATTAAGAACGCTGGCTGCTTTTCCAGAGGACTCAGGATCCATTCCCAGCACCCCTTGGCAGCTCACAGCTGTCTGCACTGCCAGTTCCAGGGGACCTGACATCCTCACAGGCAAAACCCCATAAAATAAAGACCACTTTAAAAAAAAAAGTTGCCTGTGGCCTGGGTTTGATCCTCAAAAATAAATTAATTTTAAAAAAGGAAAAGAATTCATTTGATCTGCAAAAGAAGGAATAAGCAATCCGTGAGCATAGTTGGAGGGCCTTGGGCCCCATCCTTAACTGCTGAACTATTTGCTCCGGATCATTTCCGGGAACAGAGGCTCATGGTCTTCAGTTGCGTACCTGTCTGTGACATCCCCCATCCCCCCACAAGCCTCCAATGAACAGTGTCAACCCAGTGGTCACAAAAATGGCCCTGATCTGAAAACAAAATCAAGACTGAGGAACCTGAGGAACCACAATACATTATTTGCATGTGTGAAACTGTCAAACAGCAATATTAAGCCATACATGTATGCATCGATACGTATACATGTATATATGTACGCATATATGTGTGTATGTGTACAGCTATGCATAGGTATGTATATGGGCATATCTGTATATGCGTCTATAGGCATGCACTTTCTTAAAGCTTCATGGGCTGGGGAGACGGCTCACTTGGTAGAGTGCCAGCTTGGCAGACATGAGGCCCTGGGTTCTACCCAAAGCACATGAGCCAGCCATGGAGGTGCACACTTATTATCCCAGCACTCTGGAGGTAGAAGTTCAAAACCAGCTTCAGCTACAAAGTCTAGGCCAGCCTGGGCTACATTTTGTCACTCACACTCCCACCCAGCATGTAGGAGAATCCCCAGATTGCTGCTGGCTGAATATTATTATTCTTGTCTGGGTGATACTTTAAAAACAAAAAACCAGCCAGTTAAAAGACGACTAGTGTTGTTTTCAGTTTTTGTTAATGTGACTGAGGATAAGAGTGTTTTTCTTCTCGGAGAATGACCTACTTTCCTCTCGGGTTGTTTATCTTATTGATTTTTAGGAACATTTTGCATACTATAGATAATGACTGTTGCTTCGTTATATACATCGCAAGTGTCCCCTCTCAATCTGTTGCTTGTCACTTGAATTTGTTTGCAGAAGTTGGGTGTGTTGCATACTGCAGTGAGTGAGTCAATCTCTCTCCTTACAGCTTCTGCTTTCTCGGCAATCGGCAATGCTTAGAAAGGCTTTCCCACCACAAGTCTTGTCTGTCGGTCTGTCTTTTTCTTTTTCTTTCTTTCTTTCTTTCTTTCTTTCTTTCTTTCTTTCTTTCTTTTTTCTTTCTTTCTTTTGTTGGAGATAGGTTTTCACTATGTAGCTCTGGCTGGCCCAGAGCTTGTGATGAGGTCCAGACTGGTCTCGAACCCATCAGTCTCTTCCTCCTGACTGCTGGGTTAAAGGTGTGTGCCACCATTTCTAACTTTACAAAGTCGTCCAGCTTATCTTAGTTTATAGTAAAACCCTTTTTGCCTCAATAGTACCAGCTGTTTTTATGCTCACACCAGCTGTTGGGTGCATAGGTTTTTGTTTTGTTGTGTGTATCCATGATGGAGTGTATATTGGTGAGTATGTACATATATGTGAATGCACACATGCATGGGGACCTAATGTTGACTTTGGATGGCTGTCTTAGTTAAGGTTTCTATTGTTGTGATGAAACACCATGACCAAAGCAACTTGGGGAGGAAAGGGTTTATTCAGCTTACACTTCCACACCACTGTTCATCACGGAAGGAAGTCAGGACAGGAACTCAAACAGGGCAAGGACCTGGAGGCAGGAGCTGACCCAGAGGCCACAAAGGAGTGCTGCTTACTGTCTTGTTCAGTGGCTTGTTCAGTCTGCTTTTTTATATAACCTAGGACCACCAGCCCACAGTGATACCCCCACCATGCAAATGCTAATTAATCAGGCTGCTTGCCTGCAGCCTGATCTTATGGAGGCATTTTCTCATGAGGCTCCCTCTTCTCCAGTGACCCTAGCTTGTGTCGAGTTGACATAAAGCTTGCCAGCACTGTATCTTTCTCAGTCAGTCTCCACTTTATTTGCTGAGGTGAGGTCTTCCACTCAGCCTAGAGTGCACCACCACTGCTCATCCTGCAAACCAGCTTGCCCAGGGGATCCTGTTTCTGCCTCCCAAGTGTTGGTATTGCAGGCAACTGTCATGCCTGCCCAATTTGTATGCGTGTTTTGCGTGCATGTGTGTCTGTGTACCACGTGTGTGCCTGAGAAGAGGGTGTCAGATCAGTCCCTTGGAACTGGAGTTACATGGCTCCTACCTGCCTGTGGGTGCTGGGAATCAAACCCGCGTCTCTGGAACAACAGACAGTGCTCCTAACCTCTGAGCCACCTCTCCATCCCTCAGTGTCTGTTCAGTTTTGTTTAATTTTTTTTGTTTGTTTTGACTTTGGTTCTGAAAATCCAAATGTCAGGAAACAAGAAATGTTTTCTCCATTGAACCGCTTCCCCAGTCCCACACAGATATTTTTCAAAGTATTATTCTATGTAATTTATTCTGTGCCTAAAATCATTTGTTATACTTCAAAAGAATTAAAATTTAGAATTAAGTGTACAGGTATTTTCCCTGCATGTATCATGTATATCTGTGCATCACATGCATGCAGTGCCTACTGAGGCCAGAAGAGGGCATAGCACCCACTAGACCTGAAGATGAGAGGCCATATGGATGATAGAAATTGAGCCTAGATCCTCTGGAAGAGCAGCCAGTACTTTTAACTGCTAAGCCATCTCTCCAGCATCAAAAAAAAAAAAAAAAAAAATATATATATATATATAAAATTATATATATACATATATGCATATGTATATAATATACATATGTGTACTCTATCTTGCCTACTATGCACAAAGATCTGAGTTCAAATCCTGACACTTTATAAAACCAGGTGTCTATCTTAGTGAGCCACTGATTTCATTGGAGTACTTTATCGGATCAACGGTGACTTGGAGGCAGCTGAATCACAGAAAAGCCCAACCCACAAAAAAGCCTTCCCTGACATGGATGACAGAGTCATGAAAACTGCATCCTGGGAGCTCCCCACATAGACTGAAGGCAGTGTCTCTCCCCAGTAATTGTGTTCTGCTTTTATAAATCTGGAGAGGGTCCTTGGGAGTCCTGTAACTTTCTGAGCTTCCTGAGTCTTGTAAGTTACCTATGTCTTAAGTCTCCCTCCAAAAAGGAGTGTTTGCATTTGCTGGAAATAGCTATAAGTTGCCTTTTCCCCTTCCTCTCTGCCCTCTGTGCCAGTCAGAGAAAGTTCTTTGTTTTGTAAGCTCACCATGCCCATAGAAGCCGAGGTCATGGACTTCGTCCTAGGTGAGGCATAAGGGGAGAGATTGGTCATTGGAGATGTGTTTGTATCTTCAAAGGGAACTGTGAACCAATATCTTCCCTTTCTTTTTTTTAGCTTTGAATCTTTAGGTGAGATCGTCGCTCCCTCACCTTTACCACAAAGCAGCAGAGTTAACTGACGAAGCCCTGAACTGTCCAAAACTGGGCCAGAAACCTTGCTTTCTTTAAAAACACCTGTCTCTGGCGTTTGTTACTGTAACAGAAGGCTGACTGACACAGGTGGTTTGCTGGTTCCTGGCTTTGGTCACAGACTGTGCTTCCCCTAGTCACTTCCTCCTGAGTTCTTCAACCCAAAGAGGTGGTAATGTTCTGTGACTCAGAGCTGTAATGTCATGGTCCCCTGTCGTCCTGGAGTTCCATCTCCTGCACCACTGTGGTTCTGAACCTAAATTCTTTTTGTTTGCTTGTTTATCTTTCTTGAGACAGGGTCTCACCATGTAATTTTGGCTGGTGTCTTGGAACCCCCTGTGTTGACCAGGCTTAACTTGAACTCACAGAGATCCCCCTGCCTCTGCACTCCAAGTGCTGGAATTACAAACCTGTTCCACCATGCCCAACTTAAATTTTTAACAGATTGTTAATCTTTCTTTTAAAAGTTTTAAGCCTTGGAAATTTGGCTCATGTTTCCTGAAACATTTTAATAATTAAAATAAAAATGTTAATGTCTAGTGACAGGAAAGCCATTTAATACAATGAAGTTTATTTAGTACATAAACAGAGGCTGGGAGAAATTCTATAAAATGAGAAACTATTAAAAAGCACACATACAGCTTTTTACATGAAAATATTTTATCTATACTTTTTTACTTTATTAAATTTGTTCTTAGACAATTTCTCACACACATGATACATACCCTGACCATTTCCAGGCCTGGCCGGCCCACTGTTGTCCATCCCCCATCACACACAATTACACTGTATGTGTGTGCATGCTTGTACAAGTGCCTGTGCAATATGTGTGTGCATGTGTGGTACATACCTGCACATAGCACACATGTGGAAGTTAGAGGACAACTTGAGAGCAGTCGCTCCTCCTTCCATATGTCGGGCCTAGGGATCAGACTCAGACTTGATCATATCAGCAGACTTGCTGGCAGTACCTTTAGTCACACAGCCATCTTACCCATCCCTCTCTTGGTTTTCATTGTGGTTTCTGTTTTGCAAGTAACCCTGGACACACCAACCCTCTCTTTATACTGTTCACATATGAGATGGAAAGTAAATGAGGAGACAAATCATGATAGATGAAGAAAGATACCACTTTCTTCATAGATAGAAGAAGATACAGATACCACTCATCTACCCGGTGATATCTGTGTCCTGCAAATGGCCTCTGGCTGACACAGCTGGGACCTACTACTTGACTGGCGTGGGCTTCCACATTTGGCCCACAGTGGCTTAGAATGGTTGGGCTTTTGTGTGGCTTCCTTGGATTCCCAAGACTTGCAAGAAAACAGAAATGGGAGGAGATGGTCAGGCTTGGGCCAGGACACTTGAAGGTGCCATTTCTACCACCTTAGGTCACTGGCAACTGCCTACCTGCACTCAGAGGGGGGCTGTCCCTCTCAAAGCAGCAAAGACTGTAGCTGGTTTGGACCAACCATAGCTGTGAGATCAGGGCATGTTCAGTTGTAAAAAAAAAAAAAAAGAAAGAAAGAAAGAAAGAAAAAAAAAGTAAAAGCCCACTTTGAACCAACAAAAGGGTAAAGCACAGAGGTGCCATGTTGTCTTAGGGAACTGCAAAGGCCAGACAGCAACCAGTCTCAAGCCCTGGGGTTTAATTAGAACAGTAGGAGCTGGACGTGGTGGCCCACGCCTTTAATCCCAGCACTTGGGAGGCAGAGGCAGGCGGATTTCTGTCAGTTTGAGGCCAGCCTGGTCTACAGAGTGAGTTCCAGGATAGCTAGGGCTATACAGAGAAACTCTGTCTCAAAAGACAAAACAAACACCACCACCATTACCATCAAAATCAACAAAAACAACAAAACCTTACAACCAAACAGCCAAAAACCCAAAATAAGTAACATAATAGAAATTTCTCTGTTCCTCTCAGCTCTGTGCCTGTGTTTTCTGCTCTCAGAAGGCTTTTGTGTGGCACCAAGATGGTACCTGTAACTCTAGGTTTTGTCTGACCAAGAGGATGAATCCTGGACGGGAGAATAGGTGAGTGTCCAGAAGTGTTTCTCCTGGGTCTAAATTACATACCTACTCTAAGCCAGTGCATCTTACTCCAGGAAGCTCTGGTTGGCCAGGCTCTGGAGACTCAGGTACTGAGTGGATGTGGGGTCTGAGAAGGAACACCTGTGTGCCCACAACATCCAGTCATGCATCCCAGTCTCCACAGGTGGCCTAACCATGTCCACAGCTGGCCTCTGGCCCTGCACTGGGCCTTAGATGTTTGTCTTCATCCCACGTGTTGTCTCTGTTCTGGTGACCTGCTGCAAGTTGCCTATGACCCCAAGAATCCCAGCCACTGTTCTGTGAAGTGGCCCACCTGGGACACTGCAATTCCTAGGACCGTCCTGATCCCTGCTATACCCTCCCCTCCAAACTAAGCTAGAAATGACCTGGGTTGGTAACACCTAACGCCTGTGGGGAGGGCAGAACTGTATGAGGGAGCCAGGAGGACAGCTCAGCGGCTGGTTAGGTTATAAAGAACCAGCTTTCAGGGCTTCTCCTAGCAGAGAAGGAGAGGAGGGTTCCATAGGACCCTGGCCTCAATATCCAGAGAGAATGTTGCTAATGGTAGTCTGAGCAGAAGACAGCAGCAAGGAGTAGCTATGCAGATGGGAGAGGTCAGGATAGACAGACTGTAAGGTGGAACCCTGGACTCACCTTACCATCCTCCAGGTACCTCTATGTCCCCATGCTGTCATCTCAAAACCATTCTGTTTCCAACGTGGTTGAGCAATTTCCAAAATATAAATGGACTCTTCATAACCAAGGGCAGTCAGCCCAGAGAGGAGGAGGAGGAAGAAGAGGAAGAGAAGAAAGAGGACTTTCTCTCCTTCTCCTCTTCCTCTTCCTCTTCCTCTTCCTCTTCCTCTTCCTAATCCTCCTCCTCTTCCTCTTCCTCTTCCTCTTCCTCCTTCTCTTCTTCTTCTTCCTCTTCCCCTTCCTTCTCTTTCTTTATTTAATTTTAGTTTTCCTGGAACTCACTCTGTAAACAAGACGGCCCCAAAATTCAAGAGATTCACCTGCCTCTGCCTCTCTGCCTCTTTGCCTCTCTGCCTCTCGGCCTCTCTGCCTCTCTGCCTCTGCCTTTGCCTCTGCCAAGTGCTGGGATTAAAGGCATGCACCATTACTGACCATGAAGCCGACTCAGGGGCCGGGGGAGGGGGGCAGTAATTTGTATTTTGGAAAATGGTCCTAATTCTTAGGCTAGCTTGGCTTGGAAATCATCACAGGATCCTGAGTTCCAGGCCTAGCATGTCTCATAAAACAACAACAATCACACAACACACACACACACACACACACAGAGAGAGAGAGAGAGAGAGAGAGAGAGAGAGAGAGAGAGAGTTTAATTGATATGAATGGAACTGAATTAATGAAAGAAGATTATACATTGCATGTTTTGATTTATTTAGAAGACATCTTATCACTTTTCGATTAGTCTTCTCTCTATATCCTTTGTGAATTTTCCTACTGTGTTTTCTATTGATTTGTTGATATCATTTTGCATTTATTTATAGGGGACGCAGGGTAGGGGCCAGAAGACAACTTGCTGAAGCTGGTTCTCTCCTTCCACTATGTGGGTCCTAGGGACTGAACGCAGGACAGTCTTGATAGCAAGCCTGTATCCACTGAGCCATCCTGCTGGCCTGGTCAACCCTTTTCATATAGTGTGTTCCTAAGTTCTTGTAAATGCCTCTCCTCAGACCTCCTCATGGCTGTTGCTAAGCCACATGCTGGCTGCTGCACACAGTAGTGATATCTACGCTTCTTTTACTTCATGGCTCCTATTGTTCAGAGGAAGACCTTTATACTAGAAAACATGCCCCCAGTGATTTTACCATAATCTGATGATGTGTTGATTTTCGTGATGAGTCAGACCTGACTTTTCACTGCACTGGGCACAGCCCGTTGCACTGGGCACAGCCACTGGGCACAACCCGCTGCACTGGGCACAGCCACTGGGCACAACCCGCTGCACTGGGTACAGCCCGCTGCACTGGGCACAGTTCAATATGCACCACTGGGGACTTTTATAATATGGCTCCGTGTGCCCTTACATGGTGATTGCATTAAGTCATTGACTAGTCAATTACTAAGAAGTTTGCTGTTCTACAGGGAGAAACAAGCCAGAAGTCCCCAATGCTGGAAGGGAAGGCAAAAGTAGCCCAGCTATTGGTACTGAGAGTACTGTGAGGGCCACACTCTAAGGACTGGGGTGTGGGTTGGCTCCAGGTGCTCACAGGGGGCTCCACAGCACTCCAGCAATCCTTCACCATGCGTGAACTCAGGCACAAAGTGGCCAGTCTTGAAGTGGTTCACGAGAAGCAAGAAATGAAATTTTTGCGTGCGATCTTCCACCCCTACTGCTGGTGAACACTGGGCATGGTACTGACTGGAGACTTCAGCTGTCAGCTTGACAAACCAAGCTCACAAAATGTGTTGAAAGGCAAGCTTGCACACAAGCCCCACAGTCCATGTTCCTGGAGGGAAGAGTGCAGAGACAGAACCAGAAGCTCAGCTGCCAAGCTGGGAGGGTGTGTGGACCATGTGGGAGGGAAGGTCTGTGGATGGTGTGGGAGAGGCCCCACCCAGCTCCTCTTCCAGGACAGTGCTGGGGAAACTGCTAGAACTTGAAGGCAACTCTCAGCACTCCTGGTCAGAGCTACTCCCAACTCCCCCAACCCCCAGGATGGAGCCTGCTATGCTCCTTCTGGTAGTGTTCAGTCCCAGCTCCACAGTCAGCAATGGACCACCAAGGCCAGGACTGCTCTGTCTAACTAACCTAAGTCATGAGGTTTCCTGTGGTTCAAACACCACCCCTGCCATCAGTCCTGTAGCTAGGAGAGCAAGATGGGGTGAATTCACCTCAGCAGGTGCAGGGAAGGAAGGGGCCATGTAGCTCTCTCCCATTCAGATCAGGGAGGCAGGTGGGGCTAGGTCCTGGGGGGCCGGAGTGGCTGCTGAGTAACCCTTGTACCTCACAGCCAGTGAGTATCCTAGGTGCAATGATGTAAAGAAAGCATTGTAACCTGGCCCATGGGGCTCACAGACCCTTTTGGTCCTCAACCATTCCTTCCTAATGGTGTGGTAATTCCAAACAGTTGTCAGAATTCCATCGCTCCACCATTGTTTGAAACATCACAGACCCCTGAACAAGTAAACGTTATTAGAGAATTCACCAGAAACTATGGAATTGACCATCAGGCCGAGGGAAGAGAACAACTACCGTCTAATGGGTGACATTTGACCATAGGCAGACTTCTCCGGGTGGAGGGACCAGCAGACAAGAGGGAAAGGAGGTTCCTGTCCAGAGACTCCAAAGAACCACGAGGCCGCTGTCCCTGAAAGAAGGAAGATGGAAACCGGGCCTGGGGGGTCAGGTCAGCAAGGCTGCTACCGCGGTTGCAAAGGAGATCGGTTTTTCTTCATTAAAAGAAATGGATTTTTGTTGCCGACATGCGGTGGCCTTTGGCAGTCAGTCCCTGTTGAATTTCCTGCCAGTCCATCCTTCCAGCAAACGGTTGTGGGGGACCTACTGTGTGCCAGCTTTTCCCTTGGAGTCGTCTAAGCAACCACACAAAGCCAACGCCTAGGGCACCTGCTGCCTCTCACGCAGCGGGCCTGGGAACGCGCAGCCGCCAGGTGGCGCTCTGAACCCGCGCACCGGCCCAGGCAGCGGCGGGGGTCGCCCGCTCCGGCAGCGGGGGAGGAGCGGCCGGAGGCGGGGCTCACGCCGCAGGTTGTGTGACTTTGGGTTTGACCTGCCTGGAGATGAGCTAATCCCGCTGTATAATAGACTCCGGGGAGATAGGAAAATGGCCGCGCGCTATCTGCGTCGCCATGGGGACCATCGCGCGCGGGCGGGGCGCGGGCCTGGAAAAATACAGCCTTTGTGGCGGCGCGTGTCACTCACGGCCCGGACCTCGGGCGGCGGGCTGGGCTCTGTTGCCCCAGCTGCAAGGCCTTGGCCGAGGGACCCCAGAGCCAGCACCAGGACTCCTGGACCGTCTCAAACTCTACAGCTACTTGCCCGGTGTCACTCCCCAGCACTCCCCGGACCGAGCGTATAGCGGTCTCACCCTCACAGCCAATGTCCAGCCCAGAGTCTGCACAACACAGGCTCAATCAAGGCCCGATAAAACGGCCCTTAGCTTCGCGCATCTCTCTGCACACCTAGTCGTTCTGGGTCCACACTGTCCCACAGACCCCTGCGGGTTCCAAAGGTCTGAGCCGCTGGCACAAACGTCAGCTACTGGGCCCACCCAGCATCTTCAGAAGTGCACCGTGTGGAGTGCGGCCTGCAAGTGCTTGGAATGGCTTCGAATCCCTCTATTCCACACCACCAAACAACATCCTCCAAGGCGAGGTACTTGTAGGCCTTCACAGTAAATTGTCTCATGCACGCGGCTAGCACACAGCACACTCTAGCCGCATGCTTCCCACGAGGTCACGTGCAGCATCCCTTCCCGCCTGCCTCTTGGAGGCCTCTCCTCTGGCACTCGTCACGAACACTCACCGTGCGTGTGCGCAGGGTCTCGCACACATGAACTTTCTCGAGGCACACTTATGCTCGCACACTCACATCTTTGCTTGCTCAGAGTCCACTCGCTGCCATACCCACGTGTTCCTCCAAACACACCAGGCAGAGCCGGGGCGCACACTCGCCCCGGCGAGCCCCCCGCGGACGCTATCAGCCTGCCCATCGGCGCTCGGATCTGTGGTGGTAAATGCTGCATTCGATGGCGGGCGCATTTGTTGTGTGCGCTCTGAAAGGGCTGCGATAATCTGGAAGGCAGAGATAAGAAACACCATTTATTCCGCGGCACTTTGGAAACAATTCCCAGCCCTGTACAACCCCATTCTCGGGCAGCCTCCGGGAGCCGGGCAGATAACGATTGGCTATTCATTATCTTCGCCGGGAACAAAGATTAGCCGGCCGAGATGAAAAATTACCCGGGACAGCGGCTCAGGCCCACTCAGACCCCCCTGCCCGTCGCCACCGCCCGGCGATCCGTGCCCTGCCTGGGGTCCCAGCCTTAGCTCATGCCTTGCCGGGTCTCCAAGGACCTGGCTTCTCTTTGCCCAGGCCGGCTCGGTCTCTACATCTTTGGTCTGTGCATTTCCCTCAGATCTGCTTTCTCCCCCAGTCTCTCGCCCATGCCTCTCTGGATCCTTCTCTCCTTGCTCCTCGCTCTCCGCTTCTATTTCCTGTAGTCCTTCTCCAGTCCTGCATCTCAATTCTGTCTCCCGTGTCCGTGCCTCCCACTGGTTGATACTTTCTTCGCCTTTATGCCCATCTCTCTGATTCATTCTGACACTTGCTAGTTGTTTATTTCAGCCTGAGTACCCCAGTCCCTAAGCCCACTCTGCCAGCGCTTCTGCCCCTTAGTGTGGCTACATTTAAAAAAAAAAATCTGTCCTCAGGACCCCTGATGCTTGCTCCTTCCTTTTTCTCTAGAGCATTCTGTCACTGGGACTCCAATTCGCTCCATCCCAAGTTCTGGGCCTCATACTGCCTGCCTTCAGAAGATCAGACTGAGCAACTCCTGTCTCTCTCACCAGACCAGACCAGGGAAAAGAGAGGACTGATTCTTGGCTGCAGTTCCTAGGATCTTCCTCTAAGAAACAAGGCAGACCTAAAAAAAAAAAAAGTCTCTGGGGCACAGACTCTACCAGGTCTCTAGTGGATTGGCTCTGTGCTTCAGGTCTGGCTGGCCATATCCCCACCCAATAGGAAGGGGGCCTGGGAGCTGGTGGTCCCAGTGAGGCCACCTCATTAGAACGGTTATTCAGCATGGCCCTGGTAATAGCAGATAAGACTTATCAGCCCATCTCCCCCTCCCACAGACAGACAGAAAGTGCCAGAGTAGATGGCACCCCGGGGCTTCACTGGCTGCCTGCCCTGATGGTTAGGGAAGGTACGAGTGGCTAGGGAGCCTGGAGGATACACACACTGTCTCCACATCCCTCCCCTTCCAGACATAGAGTAACCCTTGATACAGAAACACAGATCCAGGATGGAATGATGAGCACCAGTGCCCACCCCTCAAGCATGGCCACAGACACCAGTTCCACCTGAAGCAACAGCTATGCCGACATATGTTTGTCCCATCTACCTTCAGCTCAAAGTTAGACATCAACACCTGTCATTAAGACATGCTAACCCTGAGTGGCAGGACATGCCTTTAATCCTGGTACTCAGGAGGCAGAGGCAAGCATATCATTATGAGTTTCAGGCCAGCCATGGTGATATAGTGAGACCTTGCTTTAAAATAAACACACACAATTGTAGGACCTCAGACACACAACCCCTCCCCCCAATTAATTAATAGAATTGTCAGTGAGTATACAGACACATTGCAAGCATCTCTCTCATGCACACACACACACAGAGAGAGCAAGAGAGAGAGAGAGAGAGAGAGAGACCATTAAAGACGAAAACAAATGCATGCCTAGATACATACACAAATGTACAAAGGTATCACACTGATTAAGACATACTTATAGATACTGACTGCCTATCATATTGATTGTTAAAGATGATGGTCTATCTCAGAGAGATATATGCAGACGAAGAGACATACTCCCAGTTCCACAGACACTCTCTTGTGTGCATTTGTGGGGCCACAGACTAATAACAGTCACGCTGTGACCTACTACCCAACACAAATGCTTAGGGATACACTTAAGTTTCGCAAACACTCCCGTGAGCTGCTCATGTGAATACATAGGCCACTGGGCATGTAAACTGAGCTGCATGTGGACCGTCCATACACAGAGCAGCAGATTCAGAAAGATCCAAAACATCTGGTTCTACGAGAATGTGCTTGCAGGGACAGACCTACTCCCTGGATGGAGCACACCAGGATGCACAGTCTTTCTAAGCAGAGTAAGTCTGTGGGCTTCTTTGCATTTCTCAGAGGGGCTTAGGGTAACACAAGGAATACATTCTCATTGCCATCTAGCTCAGGTAACTCCTTAGGGTGCAGACTGCCACCAGGCTGCCTCCTAACATCCTTCTAAGGACAAGCCTTTCTCTCTTCTTGTGGCTTTCTCTGATGCAAAAGGTTCACCAAGAATAGACCAAGGACACACCAGAAACTCCATTCCTAAAATGCTTCTGAGTTGGGAACCGAAGTCAAAGGGGAAGAAGGTGGGAAAGCATCTACATATAGTAAATGTGCAGGAAGTACAGGAGGTGTGTGTGTGTGTGTGTGTGTGTGTGTGTGTGTGTGTATACACACTATATCTATATGTGCACCGGTGTTTGTGTGTCAGAGAGCCCGTCTGGGGACATCATCACAGCGACAGCGCGTTCATAATGTGTGTATAAAAGGAGGGGCAGGTGTCTATGTTCTTGCTTGTGAGGCAGAGTCTCAAAAAAGAGACACCCCAGGCTTTCTGAGATTACATCCCTGAGAGCAAAAGTGCTTGCGTGGCCCTGAGAAGGCGGGAGTGGCCTGCAGGGTGTGCGCGCCTCGACTGACTAGTGGCCCAAGCCTGGCCAGCCCGGCGGGTGGACCAGGCAAACAGGGCGCAGAGCCCGGGCACCCTCCTGCCCCCCTGCGGCGTTCCCTCCCCCTCGAAGTGATGTCGAAATAAAAAGCTGCCGCTCTGCGGCCGAGAACCGAGAGGCAGCCAGAATCAAGAGAGGTGGTCAGGCCAGCTTGGCGGTAGCTGACTGCTCAGGTCTCTCTGGCCTGAGATCACCTCAACCATAGCGGGTCTTGGGGGACAAAAGCGGCCGCCTGCGCGACGAGCTTGCGTTCCGCGCCGCGGGGCCCCACTGGTGACCGCCGCGGTCCCGCTGGCCCCCGCGAGCCGATCAGCCACGCCGCGCACACCGCTGCCTCCCTGCTGAGCCCTGGCCGTGGCCGCCCGAGGGCGCCGCCCACCGCGCCGCAGTCGGTAAGTTCCTGCACTCGGCCCGCGCCGTCCCGAGCCTCCCGGTCCCAGGCTGGGCCTTCCCAACAACCGGATCGCACGATCCTTCTAGTGGCTCAAACCCAGGTCATCCGGAAACCCAAAGGCCCGCCTGGGGGATCCTGCCTTCCGTTTTTCCGGAGCTCTGGACCTGGAGACCCGGGTTTCCAGAGCTTTGCGACGCGCCCCCTCCCACCCCAGAGCTGGGGCCTTTGTCTCCGCGGTTCCCCACCCCCGGTTCGCGGCGGCGGATGCGCCCAAGCCGGGCTGCCTGGGCGCTGGCTGCACCTGCCGGCTAGTCCCGTGCACCGGCTTTGCGCGGCTTAACCCGGCTCGCTCCTGCTTGTGCCCCCCGCTCGAAGCGCCCCGCGGCCCTTTATCCTGTGTGGCGAGGGTGCAGGTGGGGGAGAGCGCAGGGTATGGAAGTCTTCCCCTGCCCAAGTCGGAGTCGGAATCTTTTTAGTGGGATTTCAATAAGAACGAGGCCGACGCAGGCTAGGGGATCCGCCGTGTATAGACGTAGACGGCGGCACTCTGGGCCTGTCTGGCAGGGCATTGAACCATTCGGTGGCGGCCGGGCTTGAATTTGAGCTTATCCCAGCGGCGAGGGGAAAGGTCTTGTATTCAGAAGGACCTCCCGTGTGGCATCTTCTCCTTTACCAGAAAACAAGGAAAGAAATTCGTTTGTTTTTGAAAACAACTTGCCTCCCAAGGTCGGGAAAATTTTGGGGTGAGTTCTGGGTCTACACTGTGGCCCAAATCGGGATTCGTTTATAAACAGGCAGGATTCAGGAACCAGGTAGAGCCAAAGTGTCTGCCAGGCGTCTGGAGAGCGTTTCCCAGCCGGGTTGACAAATTGCAAGCAAATTGCATCTAACGAAATGCATTTAGCAGTTGTCAAGTCGCTGACCCTTAGGCCTCTGAGTAAAGCATAGCTGATGGCGAAGAGGGGCAAGCCCCCCCCCACTGTCTGCTGGTGGGGTATGGAGGCTAGAAGTTAACCAGAAATTGCAGAGTTCAAGACACCTGGCACCAGCGGGCCAGACACCTAGGACATTGGGTCCCAGTCCCTGTATTTCCAAGACTCATAATAAAATGGCAGCTGCTAGGCAAGTGGGATCCTTCTGATTTTGAGGAGCTGGAAGCGAATTCCAAAGAGCAAGGAGCACTGTTTAGAGTCCTCTGAATTGATGGGCGCTTCCAGGGACATATCTGAGTCCTCCACCTAGAGGAGACCCTGACCAATAATGGCCAAAGCTCCCCCACTTCCTTCCCAGTGTCCCTCAAACCTTGTGGCCACGATGTAGGGCTGGAGGCCTCCGGGTTGTGAGCGACTTCTGTTTGGAAGGCAGCCCTAAGCTAGCCGGTCACTTAGCTGTCCTTTGGAAAAAGGAGAGAATTAGCTTGCAAGGAGAGGGTATAAACTTGTGGACCCAGAGGATGGCTTGGATGAGCGAAGTTTAAACAAAGGGCAAGTGGGGAGGACAGCATGAACTGGGGACCCTCTACGACTCCATTCCTTTCCAAGACTGATTTGCAGGAGCCGGGCCACACCCAGAACAGGGCCTGGATCCACAGAACCCAACTCCCACGCAGGAGTACCCCCTTGCATTGTCCCCTCCCTGTAAAAGCTTCCAGGTTACACACACACACACACACACACACACACACACACACACACACACACACGAGGTGATTAGAAAATTCATCTCCAGCTCGGGAGCCAATCTCCCTCTGTTCTCCGAGAAATCTTGTTTCCGTGGAAGGAAAAGGACAATTTAGTTCAGAGAAGAACTGCTCCGGGTATGCTCCAAAACTAACACAAAAACAAAAATTTTAAAAGGCAAGTGTTCACCTGAAGGTGTTTTAGTGGGGATCTGTAAGTTGAAATAAATCTGCTTTCGTTGGGGGTGGGGGGGCGGTGGGGTTGGGAGCCATCCTGGGAACTGTCTCGGCCCTTCCTGGTGTTTGTTTGGACTTTAGTGGCGGTTCATTTTTGGCCTAGTAGTGGATTCTTGCCTGTGTGGATCTATCTGGTTCACACACGTTCATCAGCACAGGCTCCCCTTTATTCTCCAATTCAGTGGCCTGCTATCTAGCCTGCGATTTTCCCTTCCAGCCGGGTTAGTTCCTGTTGGAAAACTCAGCAGTCCCGCATCAGACGCAGGGACTCCAACCTCAGCAGGGGCTCGCCCAGTTGGCTGATGGCTTGCAATTTCCAGAAGGCAACTTTAGGTCCTCAAAGGACCTGGCAGGAGACCCCTTTCCTCTCCTATGCCCAGTCTGTGGGCAGGCTAGGCTGTTGCGGGTCTCTTGAGGCCCAGGCTCAAGCGTCGTTTAACCACCCGGTTAAGCCCTTGTTGCACGGCGATTTTCTGAGCTGCTGAACGGAGTAATTAAATCCCCTTCTGCACTCCGCTCTGCGCCAGCACGGTGGGAACCCCGGGGCTCTCGTTTCGAGTGGGAACCCACCAAGCTTGGCCACTTTCACCTCTGTGAGAGGCAGGACGTTCCCTCATTCGCGATGTGGCGTAGAAAAGGCAACCCCCATCACGTCCAAACAGGGAGATAATTTTAATTGCGACTTCTGGAGAAAAGAGGGAAATTACCTGCTCTCAGGGGTGGTGCTGGGAGACCCCCGCCCTGCCAGCCGTGGCGCCGATTCGACCAGGGCAGCTTCCTCTGCGCACCGCGTTCTCCTCCTGGAATTCTGTACGGCCATGGAATTCGGCCACATGGGGTATCGTTGTCGAAAATGGGGTTATCGCCGGGGCTGAGAGGCCTTTAGACTCTCCTGCTAGGTTCCAGGGACATCGAACAATCTGGAAACTCCTTGGCGATTTCGCCTCGCGCATTAAGGAAGAATCATAGGCTAAAGGCTGTGAGAAGCCGAGAAAGCGGGTCCTAAGTGAACCGCGCAGTGGGAGCGCGAGCCTGGTTGGCACTGAGACCACCCACCTGCCCAGCCGACCCCTAGGCACTGCGGTCTCGCGCCCCTCCAGCCCCTGGATCCCTCTTGCTAGACCTCCCGCCTCGGCTGGGAGCGGATTCCCGAGACTCCTGGGCCCCTGCTGGCTCTGGAGCGCAGAGGCGCGGGGAACACAGCGGACAGCAGCACCCCCCACCCACCCCGGAGCGAGAGGCGCGGGTTTCCGGTCCAGTGGAGTTCTGCACCCCGGGCCCTAGGCCTTTACCTGTTCCATGGCCTCGGACAGACAGATGGACGCCAGCCGCAGAGGCCGAAGGAGGCCCTACCGTGCGCGCGCCCCCTCAGCGCTGTCCGCAGAGGACCTGGGAGGGGGTGACGGGGGCGCGCCCGAGAAGCTGAGCCCGCCTGGCTGGGCGCCCCCCGAGCCGAGGGGACCGAGGGCTTTCCACCCTCCTTGGATTATTAAAAAGTTCATTTCCTGGCGAATCGGGTGACGTCAGGGGCCCGGCGTCGCGGTGGCGGGGCCGCCGGGCCGGAGAAGCCGCCTCCAGTTACCCAATTACGGACTGTCAATCCTGCCGCCCCTCCCCCATCCTTGGGGGCGGCAGGGACCCCAGCCTTCCCCCAGCTCAGGACCAACCTGGGACCCCTCTGGAATTATTCCTTAGGGGTCTCAGGCCTTGTAATGATAGAGGAGGTAGATGGAGGGCTTCAAGCTCGGCCAATCCATCGCACCTGTCTAGATTCCCCTAAAAGTCTTGGACTCTCAAGCCTCTTTCTGGACTCTGGAGTTGAGGTCTCCCGTCTATAGCCAGAGGGGGAGCTAGGTTTGTGTACTCGCCCCTGAACTCACTGCCTCTCCAGAATGAAGGTGTTGTGGAGAAAAACCCCAGGTGACTTTGGGAACAAAGTGCTCAAAACATTGCTTCCATCTCCCCAAAGACCGTCTCGGGGACCCCTAGAAGGAAAAATATATATGGCTAATACCCCGGGAGTCTCCCTCCAGCCGACTCTGGCGCCAGTCACCCGCTCCACGGCCTCGCCCCAGGCAGTTCAGCCTGGTGGTCTACTAAGGCCACGCCCGGAGCCCTTCCCCCTCTCTGGGCCACTGGCGTGACCAAGACCATCGGTCTAGCTCAGCCTTAAGTGTCCTAGTGCTCAAAGTTCGGGTGCCATAGAGAGGTCCACAATCCCTAGGCTCGTGCTGTCCAGCCGGTCCTACCAGCCCCTTGCACAGCTAGCCCTGATAGGACAGAGGGTTTGGGGAGTCAGTTGAACTTGGGCTGGCCGTGGTCCGTAGCAGGGGAGGTGGGGCTCCGCCCGAGAGTGGAAAGCTGTGGTCCGAGTAGAGAGATACTCAGAAGGTGCGTGTCTCGGCTCCTGGGAAGTCAGGGACCCTATTCGTGCCTAGTTGCTGAAAGGGCAGAGGTTGGAGGACCTGAGCCTCTGCCGGAGGGGTGCCGGGTCTGCCCGCGATGAGGGTCCCCTGGGGGGCGTTGGCATCAGAGGCCGCAGGGAGGGAGCTGGGAGGGGGCCAGGCAGCCTAGGGGGCCAGCTCGCGGGTCAGCCTCGAAGTCCAGCGGCCGAAGCTGCCGGAGCAGCCAATGGGGGGGCGGAGGCTGGGCGGCGCGCGGCGCTGATTGGCTGGCGCCGGCTTCATAGGCGTGCGCGGCCCCCGCTTCATGTCTGTGCAGGAGTCGGCAGCTGGCGCCAGGGCGGCCGGAGGATGCAGAGGGGCCGGAGCCGGGCGGGCCGGAGGCCGAGACGCGCGCTGTCCCCCACCCCTATCCCGTGAATCCACCGGCCTTGGGACGCGCTGTCACTGGGCCCGCCGTACTCAGGCTCTCCTGGTGTCCCTTACTCTCTACTGCTGAGCCCTCCCCTTCCCGAGCCGCTGCGAGTGTAAGTTTGAGGTTCAGGGGGCTGTGGGCACTCCTAGGCTGGAGGGATCTCTGTGGAGTTCAGACAAGTATCTACTGTGGGAGATTATGTTCTTATGCTTTGGGGAGAGGTTGGCTGACTGTTAGAGAGGGTGTTGGGGACCGTCTCTCAGACCCAGGAACTGCGTGTGCGTTTTTGGGGTGGCCCGATGTGTCGGGGTTAGTTTGTGTATATATCGTCAAAGTGTGTGTTACGGGAGGCGTGGGAGGGCGTGTGCCCCAGAGTGAATGTCTAGGCGATTGTCTCTAACTTTTAGTCGCAGTTTGTGTTTGTGTGCCCAGAGGACAGGGTCACGGTGTAAGAACCCGATTTCAGTTCCTCGCGCGTTTTTGGGGGGTCACCGGTGTCAGAACCTATCCCTGTGTGTGATCTCGTGTGCATGGGCGTGTGTCTGTGGGAACGCGAGTTTCCCTATGAGTGTATGAGGCTAAACCCCTTCCTTCACCTTCCTTTCGTTTTAAACCTTGCTCTTTCCTCCCACCCGGGACTGGTCCTCAGTGAAGCTCCGATGGAGTGCCTTTGCTCTCAAGACACCGACTTTGGGGATGGGGGTGTCAGAAGGCGGCAGTGTCCCTTACATCCCCTCTGTTATCCAGGGCCGCCCCACCTTCGCCTGGATCCCAAGCCACAGTAGTGGACCATGGAGGTGGCGCCTGAGCAGCCTCGCTGGATGGCGCATCACGCCGTATTGAATGCTCAGCACCCAGACTCGCACCATCCGGGCCTGGGGCACAACTACATGGAGCCGGCACAGCTGCTGCCTCCCGACGAGGTGGATGTCTTCTTCAACCATCTCGACTCGCAGGGCAACCCCTACTACGCCAACCCGGCCCACGCGCGCGCGCGCGTTTCCTACAGCCCAGCGCATGGTGAGCTTTGGCCCCCAGGGTTTCTGGAAGCCTGGCGCCCGCTCCAGGCCTCGGAGGGGAGGACGGCCTGTTGCTGCTTCCCGGATGTGGGATCCGCAGGAATCTGAGCAGCTGCGAAATCGGGCCTAGGAAGGTGGAGGCAGTGACTTCTTGGGGAGGGTCTGGGACCTGTAGGGTTTCAGTCCATTTCCAACTGTCTTGGGGAGGATCCTTCTGGGCCCTGACTGGTGGGGTTGCTCTGTGTCCCTTGTCCTTAGGCCTTTCACTGACAATGCTGACGATTACAGGCTGAGGTGTTGTATTCCTGATGTTTTAAAGGGTGGGGCTGCTGATGGTAGTCCCCGGAGCTGTGGTTCTGTGTGCCCGTGTCACGGCTCTGAAACCCCTGATCACTCTCACCCCTCTCCCTCTGCGCAGCCCGTCTCACCGGAGGCCAGATGTGCCGACCACACTTGTTGCACAGTCCAGGATTGCCATGGCTGGACGGAGGCAAAGCAGCTCTCTCTGCTGCCGCTGCCCATCACCACAGCCCCTGGACCGTCAGCCCGTTCTCCAAGACCCCACTGCACCCCTCAGCTGCTGGAGCACCGGGAGGGCCTCTGTCTGTGTACCCAGGGCCTGCTGGTGGGAGCGGGGGAGGCAGTGGGAGCTCCGTGGCCTCTCTCACTCCCACCGCAGCCCACTCAGGCTCCCATCTCTTCGGCTTCCCACCCACACCACCCAAAGAAGTGTCTCCAGACCCCAGCACGACTGGAGCTGCTTCCCCAGCCTCGTCTTCTGCAGGGGGTAGTGTAGCCCGGGGTGAGGACAAGGATGGCGTCAAGTACCAAGTGTCATTGTCCGAGAGCATGAAGATGGAAGGTGGCAGTCCCCTGCGCCCGGGCCTAGCTACCATGGGTACCCAGGCTGCAACACACCACCCAATACCCACCTATCCCTCCTATGTGCCTGCCTCAGCTCATGACTATGGCAGCGGTCTCTTCCATCCGGGAGGCTTCCTGGGTGGCCCAGCCTCCAGCTTCACCCCTAAGCAGCGAAGCAAGGCTCGCTCCTGCTCAGGTAAAGGCAGGTGTGATGGGACTTCAGGGCCTGTGGGTGTGGTGTGCCTCTGTAAAAGGGGTTTTGGTCTGATAGAGGGACCATGCTAGGGCGCCTGACTGAAGAATGGGTGGTTGTCCTCTCTCATAGTCCAGGAGCATTTGAAGCTCCCTGTGGGGAGGAAGAGAACCCTAAAACTTTCATCCTGCCCTTGAGTGCTTGTAGTAACCCCAGTGTTCAGCTCCTCACCTCTCCACATGCCCTCCTCCAAGGTTGGCAAGCATCAGCTAATACTCAGAATGTGATTCCCTGTCTCCTCCTTAAAAGTTCAGCTGAGACGGAGCAGCCTCGTGACTGGGTGTGGGGGAGAATGGAGGCTGTAGGTGAGGGAAGGAGTCAGTGTTCGCCTGTGTACGTGTATCTGTGAGCGTGTGTGCGTGCTGCAGGCACTGCTGAGATCCAGGCCCTAAGGAATCTGGTTCTCCAACTCCGCAAGTCCAGTTTTAGGATTGCAGTAGCTCCGGATCTCCTTGGAGATTTCCCCAAAGCAAAATTCCCAAGGCCAGTTAGTATCCTGGTGACCCTGATCCTTCACCCTGAGGGTAGGAGTGAGAACCTGTGCCTGCACCCCTTTGCCAGCTGCAGCTGGATCCAGCTGGGTTTGTCCAGCCGTATGGCCCTCAGGCAATAACCCATGGCTCTGAGGCTCCTTCCTTTAGCTTTTAGCAAGGGAGTGGAAAGGCTTTCTCTAAAGTTTATTTCGGAGTTGAGGAACCAGCTTCGCATAGGTAACTTAGTTCCAACTAAATCAGGAAGAGTTTCCTGGGTACTGAGCTACTAAGCACTCACTCCGCTGAACTCCAGTCCCAACCTGACTCTGTCTCCTGCTCTACCGAGACCAATGACTTTGCCTTTTTTTTTTTTTTCAAAGTCTTGGCCTATTTGTAGCCCTTTCTTCCCTGTTTGTTTTGTATTTTATTTGAGTTCCAGATGGCCAAAAACAACAACAGAAAATAAGGCACCTAGCCTAAAGTGAAAGAACTTATTTATTTCATTTAAGAAACAACTTTGATCGTTGAATTCTAGGGGTTTGGCTGAAAGGGAGACGCACTGGAGGAAGAGAAAAGTTTCCTGACCCTAGATGGAGCATAAAGACAGTGAGGGGCTGATGGGAGAGAGGAGAAACAGACAGAGATGCTGGCTCAGTTGGAGAGGCAAATGTGAGAGAAAAGAGAACGGAGGAAGAGGAGAATGAGAGGCCCCTCCAGACCCCAATCCTGGATAACTGTGGCCTGAGCCGAGCAGCAGTAGCCTGTGCTCCGCAAAGCTGGCCTTCAGTTCCTTTTCCGGGTAACTTGCTGCTGGATCTGACAGTCCCTGGCACCCTGCACTTGCTGGTTCTCTTTGTTTTTCCTCAGCAGCATCAGAAACGAAGGTTTACCCTTAAAAGACTCTGGACTTCTTTTGTGGGGACCCCCTGAGTCCCTTTTTCTGCCAGGGGTGGATCTTCCTTAATAGAGCCTTGATCCTCTGGCTCTGTGTAGAGGCTAAGCAAGCCTTGTGTCTTTCCTTGTTCCCCTACAGAAGGCCGGGAGTGTGTCAACTGTGGGGCCACAGCCACCCCTCTCTGGCGACGGGATGGCACGGGCCACTACCTGTGCAATGCCTGTGGGCTCTACCACAAGATGAATGGACAGAACCGGCCGCTCATCAAGCCCAAGCGAAGGCTGGTAGGAACGGGCACATCATGGGGCAGGGTAGGGCCACAGTGGCCAATCTGGGCAGAGCTGGTAGTTAGTTAAGTGAAGACGAAAACAAAACAAAGCAAAAAACCAAAAGGAAAAAAAAAAACGAAAACAACCCAATAGCAAAACTTCAAATGCAGAGACTTCATCACCTGAAATTCTCTTATCAGTAAAATCATTTGGGGGGTCAGTCAGGTCGGTCTTCGTTCTGGCGGATTCTTTCCTGCCAAATTTCCTGTCCTGCAGCCACCCTTACCCCCCCTTCTCCGCAGCCACCAAGCACCCCCTCCCCTGCCCCCCACTGCTGAAGGATTCCCAGCGCTCAGGGTCTAGCAGCCCACCCTCAGGCTCTGGCCTCCTATTTGCTCTTTTTAAAAATAGGGCCATGAAGTGCTTTTCCCTGTGGCCACTCTGGCCGCCCTCCCTTGCCTCCTCGCTCACAGTCTCCTCCGCTTATTTAAATAACACACAGCGGCCACCAAAAAAACCTGCCCTTTATTATTTTTCCATGGAGTCACCTATACTGTGTATTTTCATTTGAGTGATTTTTAAAAAAATGTCCTTTCGGATCTCCTGCCGGAGTTTCCTATCCGGACATCTGCAGCCGGTAGATAAGGAAACTTCGTGTATCTGTTTCCGGACCGGCAAGTTCTCAGAGCCACCTCGACTCAGTCCTGCCTCTCGCTGGGCTGTTTTGAAATTTCTAATACCCTCCACTCTGCAAATAATGTGTAAAATGCTAAGAATAATAAATATATTTTTTCAGGGCGAAGTGATTTATGAGTTTAAATCGTTCACCCGCTTTGGGGCCCTTTTTCTTTCTTTTTTTTTTCTCCCCCCCCCCCCCACCAGCAGTGTGAGGGCAGTGCGGGCTGGTGGGGGTGGGAGGAGGATACGCTGCTGGCCCCTGAGTCAGAATTCCAGCTTCAAGCTGCTTACTCACCCTCCCTGCCCCCGCGGCAGGCCAGCTCTGGTCCCCTCCATGAGCAGACTCAAGCCCGGGGCCACTCTGGACTCAGCTGGACTTGGTTCCCACCCCACACTGGCTGCCTAGTGGAGTTCAGGGCTAGGAGTTGCTGGGTGGAGGTGGGGTATGTGAGGAGGAGCACACAGGAGCACCACTGTTTACCTGAGGCAGAAGGGATGGCAGAGGGTGATCTGTATTTTAAGAAAAAGCCTCTCTCTCTCTCTCTCTCTCTCTCTCTCTCTCTCTCTCTTTCTTTCTTACACACACACACACACACACACACACACACACACACACACACACACACACAAACCTTTTGGTCCTTGTTCTAGAAACCAGCCTCTCTTCCACTCCTCACCTCTGACTGGCATTTCCTGGGGGGCTGGGACTAGGTGGCTTGGTAAAGGCAGCAGGTGAGTGAGCGTAGGGCTCTAGGCCGGCAGGGAATGGAACCGTCTCTGCTCCGTAGTCCTGAAGCCTCTGGCTAGTATGACTATTGATTGCTAGGAATGTTGTTAGTGCAGTAAAAGGAACTGAGTGTTTAGTTTTTAAACCGTAGTTAAATTCAATTTAAATCTCTCCTGGTGACTTCTAGATCTTATATAGGACAAGGCAATGCCACGCTTTAATCCTGGGCTCAAACTTCCTCAGGGCTTTCTGGGTTCTCCTGGGCAGTGCAGGGTCTTGCTGCCTCGGCCTCCCAGCCATGACTCACCAGGATTCTGGATTTCCAAGGGAACAGTGGGGGAGGAGGCATGCAACTGGAGACAGATCGACTCAGGATGGTCACAGGGCTAAAGCCTCCTTGGGACCTGTTCCATTACCTGTGGAATTAGATTGCTGGGCGGGTAGGGGAAGTGGCTGTGCTTCCCTTCTGTGTTGACAATCCTTTAGATTCTAAGAGTTCTTTATCCCAAAGTTCTGTGATTCCCAACTTGTAAACAAGTTCAAATTCTAAAATTCCTTGGTTTGAGATGCTTTGATTCCCCTGTGGGACCTATCGCTCCCGGCTAAACGGTGGGGCTGGGGATGGTGCTAAGGGCCCAGGAGGAGGTCAAGGTGGGGCGTGGGAGACAGCCGCTGACGCTACCCCTCCCCTCCTAGTCTGCTGCCAGGAGAGCGGGCACCTGTTGTGCAAATTGTCAGACGACAACCACCACCTTATGGCGCCGGAACGCCAACGGGGACCCTGTGTGCAACGCCTGTGGCCTCTACTACAAGCTGCACAATGTGAGTGCACCCCACCCCTCCCCGGGGACCTCAGCTCTTTGTGCTGCCTGGCCATCAAGCGGCCCCAGCAACAATCTCCAGCTTGGCTTGGCTTGGGAAGCCGCAGCCGGCAGCCTGCTTGGTCAGCCCAGAGTACCAGAAGGGCGTCCTGTGAGAAGGATGCCTCTGCTTTGGAGGTGGGACCGATGGGGGCAGGGCGGACAGGGAACGAGTACCTCTGTGTTCGGAGAAGTTGAAGGCAGGGGAGGATTAGAGGTGTTGGAGGAGGCAGGCAGTGCATGCATTTAGTAGTCTGGAAACAACCATGTGGGCTACTATACCATACACTATTCCTTGAAAAGATGACAGTGAAGGCTTAAGGGGGTTTTGGTGAGTAACACTGGGTCTGAGCTGGAGGTACAGTTCCTGTCACCATGGAGATACGTTTAACTCAGTCTCATTTGACCTGTGGAGAGAGTTCGGAGTGATCGTGGGGTAGGCAACTTCTTCTAAGGGCTCTGTGGCTGCCCCCAGGTTAACAGGCCATTGACCATGAAGAAGGAAGGGATCCAGACCCGGAATCGGAAGATGTCCAGCAAATCCAAGAAGAGCAAGAAAGGGGCTGAATGTTTTGAGGAGCTATCCAAGTGCATGCAGGAGAAGTCATCCCCCTTCAGTGCGGCTGCCCTGGCTGGACACATGGCACCCGTGGGCCACCTCCCACCCTTTAGCCACTCTGGACACATCCTACCCACGCCAACGCCCATCCACCCCTCCCCCAGTCTCTCCTTTGGCCACCCCCACCCGTCCAGCATGGTGACTGCCATGGGCTAGGTACAGCCTCCCGCTGGATAGACATGGACATCAAGGGTGGTTGGCAGAAGCAGAGTGAGGCTGGGCACTCCCAGGATGGGTGGAACATACTCTTGGCTCCCTCCCATTCCAAGAGACCCACTTCCTCCTGCCAGCCTAGCCTGGCCGAAGCCACCTCTTCTTGGAGGACTCCCAGTCTTGTGCCGCCATTACTGTGAATATTTCTAACTGGGCTGCAGCTCCTGTGTGCCCTGGGTGCTGCCCAGAAAAGTGTTTTCACGGAGAGTGTTTGTTTGGAGAGCAAAATGGACTGGTTTACAGATTTATAGCAAGAAGGAGACCGGGGATAGAAAAATGAAACCGCTTTTTTTTTATTTTTTATTTTTTTATTTTTTGAAGGAGAAAGGAGTAGGCAAAAAAAAAATAATTTATTTTGCTCTTATTTCTTACAAGAACGTGAAGACATGGAGGCATGGGCTGTTTGTGTTCTCTGAGTCCTTCCTTGGGACCTACTGCCACCAGTCAGGGCTCTTGGGAACAGACTCACAGGTCCTCAGCCTGAGCCTCCTCCTCCCCAGCCTGCCTGGAGGGTAGCCCCTGCCCTAACGCAGCCCAAGAGGGCAGAGACAATTGCAGGCGGTCCCGCGCAGATTCCCAGGCCAGGGCTGGGTCACAGGAAGGAAACATTCTCTGGAAAGGGGAAACGTCTCCCAGATCATTCCCCTGGCTTCCAGAGGCCAAAGCTGGTGTGACCCAAATGGGCCGAGCTGCAGCCTGTGCTCTAGGCCAGTTGGACCCCTGTAAATACAACCTTCTTTTCTGCTAACCCCTAGACCCCTTCCCCCTCTAAGATAAATAAGAAAATACTCAAATCAAAAACCAAACTGCATAAGCTTAACCCGCCGATGAGTGGTTTTATTTTGAAACTCGTTTTGGGTCCAGTCAATTGTACGTTGCCACAGAAGCCCCACTATGAAAAAGTAAAACCTGCAAACTAGGGCTGAGTTTCACAGTTCTTTGAATGGTTCTAGGGTCCCACAGCCCTAGCAGGGGGCTGGGGACAAGGGGGGAATCTTATGCTCTTGGCTTCTGGGGGAAGTAGCAGTAGCCCTGTGATCCCAGACTTATGTTCCGCTGTGGCTGGCTGGATCCTTCAAGGTACAGCTGTACATAAAATGTGTCCCAGGCTTCGATTCTGTGTGCGGAGGTGGCAGTGTGCAGCAGCCAGCAAGGGGGCCCTGAGCCCAGGGAGACGATTGTGCTGACAGTCAACCAAGTGCAATACCAGTGTCCAGTCGCTGCAGAGCACCATAGAAAGTAACTTATTTTGTGCTAGTACCCGCATAAGAGAAGAATCGGCAGTATTTTCTGTTTTTATGTTTTGGGCTTGTTTTATTTTGAATTAGTGACCTAAGTTATTGTTAACTGTGTACAACATTTAAATATTGTCTGTAAAAAATTGTATGCTACCCTCTTATTCCTTTAAGGTGAATACTGTTAAAAATAATAAAATACTTTTTGTGAATGCTGTAGTCTGCCTAGTGAATTCCTGGGACCCCTACACCCCTGGTGGGGTTTAAGCTGTCAGGTGGCCTTGTGTCTGCTGTCTGTCTTTCAGAGAAAGAACCATTTGGCTAAAGCCTCCTCCCCTGGGGTCCATGGGGATGGACAGGACTCTTCTTCAGCCTGTGCCCTTCTGAGCACAGATACCTGCTTGGGCGTTTTGTGGAACCAATAGCTGACCTGGCCCCACTCAGGTCCCTCCAGTGTGGTCAGCTCTGGTTTCTAGGGTACCAGGTTGCTAAATCTGTTCACTGACATACTTGATCACCCCATCACAAATTGCTGTCTCTGACCAATGATCCAGGACAGCCACTGCTACCAAGATTCCTAAGGAATGCATCTACCATCCTGCCCTTAGAGAGTGACTGCTAACCAATCACCAGTATGTATCTGGTCAGTGATATGACCAGTCACTAGCCTGCATATAACGGGGCCACTAGTCATCCCTGGTAGCAATGTTGGCAATTTTCAGTAGTCACATGCCTAGAATCTGTCTCTCATCGAGGAGGTTTCCCATGGCCAATGTGTGAACAGATTTAGGCCACCAGTGGTGTCATTGGTGACTTTTTTGGATGTGTGTGTGTGTGTGTGTGTGTGTGTGTGTGTGTGTGTGTGTGTTAATTGTGTCTCCATACTGCTCAGGCCGGCCTCAAACATGTAAGCACTATGGCTCTTCCCACCGTACCTCTGAGTAGCTGGCATGTGGCCACTATGACTGGTCATCCAGTGTCTCTTTAACAATGACCCTTGGTCACTTGCCTCTGATCACCTAACTAGCCATGTGCCTAATAACCACACCCTCTCACAGTCACATCTTTTCTGATGCTGTGGTACCAATACCCTGAGGGCTCACCTCCAGTCACCATGATTCTGTTACAAGTATCAAAGTCTGATCCTAGCACCCTCATTCTCCCAGATCCCTTAAACCCCACACTCCTGACAACTGGCTTCCCTAACTAGTCCCTGGTTAATAACCAGTAATTAGTATATCTGGTTACTGCATTCTAGGGTCACTAGTGCTGTTGATCCCAATATATCCCATAAGTTTCTGATCACCAGTTTCTCTTCCACCCTTAGCCCTCAAGCATCAAAGTCCTCATGATCCTAGTAACCCCCATGCCGAGTCAACCATGTCCCTGACCAGTGGCTCATAATATGTCCAGTCAACCATAGTCTTGGCCGAGACCTCTAAGCTGACTCCTGGTCATCATTGTGTGTCCACACCTTCTTGGATAAAGCCCTCACTCTTTGATTCAAGTCACTGAGCATGTGTCCCTGGTCAGTGGCTTCTCTCTGCTATCATCTCTAGCCACTTGGGTCTCTTGACTGGTGTCCCCATTGACTACAATTGCTGTCAACATTCTTGCTCTGAACAGTACAAACATCCACCCACAGCCTGGAGGTTTTCTCCTGAATCAGACTGCTGCGCTATCTCACATAGCGAAACGCAAGTATCCTAGCAAGGACCAGAGCCTTGTTCAAAGTGCTACAGTCCATCAGGGTGTAGTGAGGTAGTATCTCCAGGACTTTGGCTTCAGGATGCTGCCCTGGCATGCCACCATTACCCTGCCCTCATATTTCCCTGCAGAACGGGCACCTGAACCAGACAGGAGTCAAACTGAAGCTTAGCTGGGTTGCTGTGTTTCCCCCACAAGAACACCACACTGGCCTTCTGGCCTCCTGCCAGCTACAGCCACAGTGAAGCCCCAGAGCAGCTTTCTATCTTGTCCCCAGGTTTTGGTAGCAGGCATATTCAGGAATGGGTTATGCATGCATGTGTGTGCATGTGTGTGCTGTTGACAACACCCTTTTGCCACATACAACTATAGACATTGGAAGTGTCACCTGTGAGAACAGGAACCCCGACACTCTTCAGAGGAGGTGATGTTCTTGGCTTGGAGCAAACTTGTCAGGCCGGGCCCAAGTTCTGAATGGATGATATAGAACAGCGGTTCTCAGCCTGTGGGTCACAACCCCTTGTGGAATCCAACAACCCTTCCGTAGGGGTAACATATCAGATATTTACATTATGAGTTATAATAGTAGCAAACTTATAAAATAGCAACAGAATAATTTCATGGTTGGGGGTCACCATAACATGAGGAACTGTATTAAAGGGCCATAGCATTAACTAATTTCCATTAGCATAGAGAACCAGTGCTCTAGAACCTGTAGTTTTAACCAGAGGACCAAGAATCACAGCTCTGAGCCGGGCAGTGGTGGCGCACGCCTTTAATCCCAGCACTTGGGAGGCAGAGGCAGGCAAATTTCTGAGTTCGAGGCCAGCCTGGTCTACAGAGTAAGTTCCAGGACAGCCAAGGCTACACAGAGAAACCCTGTCTTGAAACTGCTCCCCATCCCCAAAAAAGAATCACAGCTCCGAACTCAAAAACTTAGGGATCTATAGCTCAAAGATAGTGTCGAGAGTCTGAACACTCGCTTCCAAAATCAGCAGCACGGGACCCTCACATCCAGACCCACAGAGCCTACAGCTGGGTTCCAATCTAGAGCACTCCCCGAGCTCAGAACCTAGAACTTAGCAAGAACCCCAAAGTAAGGCCCCTTAGTCCAGTGTCAGAATTGAGACCCCAACATACAAAGCCTAGAACCTGAACTCTGGAATGTGGAGCTCCCACATCTAAGACCTGGCGCTTTCCAGAAGACCCAATGGGCAGGAGCCAAGCCCAGAACAGTGAGTTTACAAAAGGCCATGACCTGATTTACTTCCTCTCTCCTGTTAGCCCAAAAGTTTGGAGCATTCGTTCCAGGTACAGACTCAGGTGCTGGGAGACAGGCCAGGAGGAAGCCAGCAGGTAAGTGGCTTCCCTCTGTGTACTCCCAAGAACACCAAAGCATTCTTGAGAGAGGTGTTCCCCTCTCTCTGTTGAATAGGTTGATTCTTCATGCATCCTTGCCTGCTGACCTTAGGGGCTACCTGTGAGGAGCAGTCATCGTTGACCAGTGTGAGAGAGGCTGGGAGTATGAGAGTTAAGAACCGAAGGCTCATGGCTCAAGCAAGCTATTTGGAAGTCTAGGCTCAGAGAGCTCCTGGTCTCAGTATGCATTCTCTTCTCCATACATTGATTAGCCCATTACTCCTCCCACCACTCCTTTACCCAGTAAAGAATTAGGATTCTGTGGACAAAGCACCCAGGCAGACCAGGAGCCACAAGTGGCTGCCTTAAGCAGGGTGACCACTGTCTTTTGATCCCACGGGACCGCACCAGAGCAGCCAGGGTGGAGCGGGTCTTTGTTCCAACTGTCTGCACCCAGGTGGGGCTGGCCAGGGTAGGCCCTCCCTCCCTTCCTCTTCTGGGATACTTCCAAGTCTGGCTTTTTACTCCCATTTTCCATAGTAGAAACCAAACCTCTTGTGTGACCTTTTAGGGACCAGCTCTGTCTTTCTCAGCCAGTTCCTGTCTCCTGGTGAACTGTCACTGCAGGAGGGGAGGGGAGGGATCTCACTGATGATCCTAGGGCCTCAGCAGGGAACACAGCCCCAGGGAGAATTTGGGAGGAATGCCTGCCATCTACCACAGGATAGGACCAGCTCACCTGAGGCAGGGAAGAAGACAGACAGAATGGAGCCATTCCCAAGGTGGGTGGATTCTCAATGAGTTTATGAGGCAAAACAATTTGATTTAAAAAAAAAAAAAAGACAATAATAATAAAAAACCCAAACAATTCCAAACTTCGCCTGGAAAAACAGGCAAGTCAACAGAATCAGTCTGAAGTTTAAGGCAAAATGGAATGTGTAGCTTGGGTATGTACATGGCTGTCTTAGGCAGGGTGACTGCCTTCTTTATGATCTCACAGGATCTGCACCAGAGCAACCAGGGTGGAGCTCTGGTCTCAGTATGCATTCCCTCTTCCATACAATGGGTGGCAGCCCATTACCCTGCCACCACTCAGTCATTACCCTGTAAAGAGTGCACTGGGAGGGGTTGTGTATTACATGTGAGTGCACGGGGAGGGGTTGTGTTTTTCATGTGAGTGCATGGAGAGGGGCTGTGTATTACATGTGAGTGCATGGGGAGGGGTTGTGCGTGTACATGTGACTGTATGGGGAGGGGCCATGTATGTCCATGTGAGTGCATGGGGAGGGGCCATGTATGTCCATGTGAGTGCATGGGGAGGGGCCATGTATGTCCATGTGAGTGCATGGGGAGGGGTTGTGTATTACATGTGAGTGTATGGCAAGACTCTTACGTATGTACATGTGAATGTTTGGCAAGCATGTTGTATATGTACATGTGAGTGAAAAGTAGTTCTAGATTCCACTGCCATGAAACCTCTGCTCTTGCTTCGGGGACAGGCAGATAAATCTGCAGGGACCCAGATGAACCTAAACATACACTGTGGTTTACAAGCTAGCGGGTGGTACCAGTGGGACCCACATCTGTGCAAAAGAGCTTTGGGATGAGGTGACTCACATAAAAATACCCAGAGTCTGGCCCGCTTCCTCCCTGTCTGTCTTAATGAAGGATACCCACGCTTAGAACACTCACTCCCTATCTCCAGCAGGCTCCTAGGTCCTGTACCTATCTGGGTCTTGGGGATATTGAGTCTTGAAAATACCATACATATTGTATACTTAAGGGTTTGTTGTTTTTGTTGTTGTCTAAGATTGGATCTTTTTCTAGTGTTCTGCAGTGCTGGAGATGGGACTCAAGGCCTCCTGTGTGCCAAGTAAGCCACACCCTAACCCTAAAGATAGAATCTCGAGACCAACACCAACTATTACAACCCTCCCAGCTGGATCACCTAGCTTGGTTCCCCGTCCCCCAGATAAACTGTCAGCATCACACTGGAAACAAACATAAAGGTTTTCTTCTACATCAGAGAGAGGAAGCAGGGTAGTAAAAACTGGGACAGGGCAGCGAAAGCAATCATAGAGTCATTCCAAGACACGAGTGTTCATAACTGTCGAAATACCTCTTGCTTTGGGCCCAGAGATTTTCAGGACATTCTTGATAAACCCAGGAGCATGCGTACTCAAAAGAAAGAAGGGAACAAAACCAAAACAATACTGACTGCAACAGGAATAAAAATAGCAGTAATAATTACAATAACGACAACAGTAATAGTAATAACTACCACTATTATTATTGTTGTTGTTATTATTATTACTATTTTTAAGAAAAAGTTTGGGTGTGCTGGAGCCACGACGGCTCAGAAGTTCAGAGCAGTTGCTACTCTTACAGAGAGGCTTGTGGTGCCTCACAGCTGTCTGTAACTCCAGTTGTAGGAGCTCTGTCGCTTTCTTCCAGCCTCCTCAGGCACTGTAGATATGTGAACGGGTATGCAGGCAAAACCATGTATAAAATAAATGTTTTTAAAAAGTAGGGGGTCAGCAAGAGTAGACACCCCAAAGGAAAGAAAGCAGGGACTCAGTCAGGTGTCTTCATGCCACATTCACAGACTTCACTGTGGCTAAAAGGTGGGGGCTACCCAGGAGTCCAGTGAAAGGAGGGACGATAAGCTGAGGCTATCCAAAGGAGGTGGCTACTCAACTTTCCGAAGAAAGATACTGGTGATACATGCTACTGAACAGACTATGCCAGAAAAAGCCAGCCAGCCACAGTACAGTGGGGTGGGTGACCCCACAAGCTGGAGGGTCTCCAGAGCCGAGAGTTCACAGAGACAGAACAACATGGTGGGCACCAGCATCTGAGGAAAAGGTAATGCTGGATGGGGACAAGCTTTGGTGAGGAAGATGGGAATGTTCTGAAGATTTAGATATATTTTAGATGGGTCTCATGTAGCCCAGGATGGCCTTGGAATTCCTGATCCTCCTGTCTCTACCTTCCAAGAACTGGGCATGCACACTGTACTGGTCTGGGAAGTTCTGGACCTGGCTGGTAGGGACAGTTTTGAGGGATTGTAAATGAGAATCACAACCCTGAGCTGGAGTCACCATGACGCCCACGGGGAGAATCTTTCTTGATTGTTAGTTAACAACAGGTAATGTCTATGGGGTGGGAACTTCTAGTTCCCAAGTGTCCCACAATGTAGTTAAGGAAGTCCAACGATAGAAAGATTAATGCTCACGATTAATTCTTAATGTTTAAAATTATGTTTGCAGAATAGGAGACAAGTTTGCAAAGTATGTAAAGACCCTGAATACAAAATATAGAATGATAGGGTCATTTAATGCCAACACTCAGGAGGCAGAAGCAGGCAGATCTCTGTGAGTTCGAGGCCAGCATGGTCTATATGGTAAGTTCCAGACCAGCCATGGCTACACAGTGAGATTGGCATGAGAAATGCCAACAATGACTAGGGTGAAGAATAAAACAACTCGGCCACCTTCAAAAGGGGAACATGAAGAAGGGTACACATAAAGTCACCCCACAGACGGGCAAGTGCAACCAGAAAGCAGCCTTACAAGAGTGGAAGTTCAGTGAGGTGTCTGTGAGCCACCACTCCCCCACGCCCCAGACCTCAGCACTGGCTCCTGAGGGGTCACTTACAATTGGCCGTGCAGAAACAACCCCCCTGCATGACTGTGCATCCCTGGAAATGACCAGGATCCAAATGGTCTGTGGTCCTGCCGGTCTATGTCAAAGTGCTGGAAAACATCAAACAGGGCCCATTGTTCTGTATATAGCAGGCTGTGGTGACTGTCCTGTTCAGCTCTGGAGTTTAAGCCCAAACTGGTGTATTTGAGGGATGATGTTCTAATCTTTATCCTAGCCATTCTTTTTTTTTTTTTTTTGACAAAATCTCACCGAATTGTTCAGGCTGTCCTAGAACTTTTTGAATCCCCTGCCTCAGCCTTCCAAGTGGCTGGGATCACAAGTATGCACCAGTAGGCCTAATTATGAGAGTTTTTTTTTTTTTTCAACAAACCTGTTGTGGTGACACAATCCTAGTCTGAAAGGACAGAGTCAGAAGAGTCAGAAATTTCAGTCCGATTGCTACAAACTGCGATAAAGCAAGTTTGAAGCCAGCCTGAGGCTTTATTTTTATTTATTTATTTATTTATTTATTTATTTTTTGGTTTTTCGAGACAGGGTTTCTCTGTGTAGTCCTGGCTGTCCTGGAACTCACTCTGTAGACCAGGCTGGCCTCGAACTCAGAAATCAGCCTGCCTCTGCCTCCCAAATGCTGGGATTAAAGGCGTGTGCCACCACCGCCCGGCATCAGCCTAAGGCTTTAATAATCTGCCTCAAAGAAGCCAACAAACCACCAGTGCATACACCTATGTTCAATTTGTATGTCTATGTATGAGCCAAAATGTCATTTAAATTAAAAAGTAAAAAATATTTGTGTTGGACTAGGGATACAGCTCTCAGGTGGAGTGCTTTTCTATCATGTGGGAAGTCCAGCCTTCTGTTGTACAACAGTTTCCACCAACATTGAAATATTCTGTCATGCAGGGAAGTTCTTTAAGCAAAAAGATAAACAACTCAAAATATATTCAGGAAGTCCCTGAAACTGACCAGATTCATTACCTTTCTGCTAGAGTAAGCAATAAAAGTTGAGAATCCCTCTCAGAGGAGCAACACCAAGCTACAAGGAAAACTAAGAGACTAGAAAAGTTGCCAGGAAGCAGCAGAAACCTGCTGAGCTGCCTGGAAGAGGTTTACACCTCTTCCTGGAAAGGACACCCTCCACCCTGCCCAGCGCCTTCAGGCTATGCAGTGTGCTCCTGGTTCCTGGCTTAGTGAGCTGTCACTATGCTGGGGTGGGCTTTGGTGATTCAATTGTCTCTGAGTCACTTCTGCTCCTGTAAGTAACCCCTCACCATCTTGTTAAGTAAACCCAATATAACTCTTTGGCTCACCAAGTTGGACATTGGTGGTATCCTTACTTTGGTCCATCATGGGCTCCCTATCTGGGGTGAGTAGATGTGTGTGTGTGTGTGTGTGTGTGTGTGTGTGTGTGTGTTGGGTCTCCTCAGGAAAAGTTTCATCACACATCACCCTTGGCATTGCATACACACATAATAAAAGTAGAAAAATATCCAGGAAGATTCCTAGCCAGACAAAACAGCGTTTCATTGGAAAGTGGCTACTGCTAGTCTGGAAGGGCCTTTAACTTTTCAGACATGCTAATACTTTGATGTGTTCCCAGTACTTAAAACCATTCTGTCATTTAAACAGCAGAGAATTGCCGGCCTTACTCCCCAGGTGTCCTTTCTTTCAGTGCTTCCAGAAGAACCTCTCTATAGCCCTGGAGCACTCCCATATGGAGGTAACTTATCAGACTTCTTCCTTGAAGGTTCTGAGGGCCTCCCTGGCACCCCACAGTGTCTCTCGGGGGGGGGGGGGTTCACAGGTCTCCCTGGCACCCCACAGTGTCTCTCAGGGTTTCACAGGCTTCCCTGGCACCCTACAGTGTCTCTCAGGGTTTCACAGATCTGGAGGTGAGGGGTTGGGGGTGAATACAGACAAAACTCTCCTCTTCCTTGCTGTGTACCCTTGAACAAATGGCTTAGCCTTTCTGAATGCACATCAGTAAAACAGCACAGAACCTTCCAGACCTGCTGTAAGGGTGACACAAGGCAGGTACTGGGTCCTCCGAGAGGCCATCAAGGAGACTAACTGGTGGGTGGCACATACCCTGTGGACACATCCTTCTGGTGCCTCTGGATAGGCACCTTCCTCCCAGGTCCTCTTCCTGCGGGACACAGTAGGATGGGCCTGGCATTCAGCAAGCATGTCTGCATCTTCCCATTCCTGCCCCCTCCAACTTAGATTGGGTTCACAAAGTTGGGGAAACTGAGGCCGATGGGAAAAGGGGGTAGCTCAGTTCTTGGACAGAATAGGAGAGCTGTGGTAGGGTTGTTCCCCTGGAGAGGGTGGAGGCCCTGCCAGCTGCTGACCTAGCCCATCTGTCCTTCCATGCCCTGTGCACACTGGGACTCCCCAGGGTACCCTGGGAAAAATGCTGCTTTTCCCTCTCCCTCAGTGTGGGCGGGTGGTGCTACTCTGGGCTAAGCTGTAGCTGCAGGCTGTGAATCAAGTTCTAACTCTGAAAGGAAGCTGATAGGGTGCCCCCCAACTCCATGCTCAGAAAACCTTATACTCAAACCCCTTACTCCTGTTCCAGACCATTGACCTCTCTGGTATTCATCTTCTAGGCCTATTCTGCTCCACTCTCATAGGTAAGACCACCACAGCATCTATCTTAACCCTTTAATCTATGAAATATTTCGACTTCCTAAAACAGTAGATGATGTAACCTTTGTGGTCCTTGGTATGTTTCATGGCACACTCGCCAACGTGAAACTGTACATTTATACCTCATGGTTTCTGTTGCCAGCAACCTGTATTACCAGCCAGGTCTCCAGCTGGGTTCCCTGCTGTCCTTACCAGGCTAAACCTGAAGGCAATCCCTGCCTGGCACTCACTGGACACCAGAGCACTGCTGGGGAGGAATTGTGAAATCCTTGCCAGGTCCCTTAAGCTCGGCCCTGCTCACTCTCCACAGCTGTGGAGATTCTGCTGCTGCTTTCAGAGGGACACCTGTGTCACCACCACAGTGGAGTCTTATGTCACTAGCAGTGACACCAACAAGGACATCTATCCTCTTGGCACAGTTCCCACACGCCCTCTGGCACATGGCAGTGGGAGCTGGGAGAATGGAGGCTGCATGAAGCATCTGCCCCCACACTAGCTAACGGGGTTCCCTTCCCCTCACAGCCTTCTGTATGAGAAGGCAGGGCAGGGTTAGGAAAAGGGTAGGGCAGGGAGGCAAGGCTTCCTCATTCCTGTGTCAGGTTTCCTCAGTAAGATGGACTTACGTTTTCCTGCACGTTTTCAGAAATGACAAACGTGGTAGATCTCTGTTTATCTGCAGCATATTTGTCCCAAGACTTTGATAGGACCCAAAACTGTGAATAGGATCCAGTCCTGCAGGCGATGTGTTTTTTTTCCTATTAAAAAGTTCAGTTTATAGATGAGGCTCAGTAAAAGACTAACAACAGTAATAACAAAACAGAACGATCCCACAATAAAACCATTACCATCCTCTCCCCAGCCATTAATTAAATGGGATATGTGTATCTGAATAAAATCAAGGCCCTGATGGCAGCTAAGTGACTGCCAGCACTGACTTTGGTGGTGGGCAGCACACACACTGGATCACTGGATGAAAGATGTGAGTGACTGACAGGTGGGCAGCACACACACTGGATCACTGGA
>JANHMN010000008.1:24771533-24818110 GCA_030674055.1 Rhabdomys pumilio
CTGGATCACTGGATGAAGGATGTGAGTGACTGACTGACAGGTGGGCAGAACACACACTGGATCACTGAATGAAAGATTCTTTATGTTCTGGGCAGAATGGGAGTAGGGAGTGATGACATTAAGAAACTAAGAATGGCACATAGTTTAAAGTCTATGATTTGTTTATTTTTAGGATTTTCCAGTTAATATTTCTTTTTACCGTCACATTTGAGGCATTTATTCACATTAGCATATAAAGTTCTGACTCATTCATTTTTGCTGAGATAAATAGTTCACAGTATAAAGTTAATGTGGTATAGCTGCCCATTTTCTTTAAGATGCTTATGTGAGCGAGTTGGGGAGATGGTACAGGGGAGAGAACACTGGCTGCTCTTGCAGATGATCCAGGTTTGATTTCCAGCACCCACATGGTGGCTCCCAACGATCTTTAACTCCAATTCTAGGGAATCTAATGCCCTCTTCTGGCCTCTTTAGGCACTACACACATGTGGTGCACAGACGTACATGCAGGCAAACCCCCCATTAGCATAAATAAAATCAATACATTTTGAAAAGGGCTTAAACAAGCTGGTCTATTTACTACTATACACGGCACAGCAAGAAGTGTTGATGCCCCTACACCCCGAGGGATAAAACCCTAGAGGTTTACCGAGACAAGGGTCTTCATACACTTGAATCTATAATGCAAAATTTTCCCACCTAATGGTTTTGTTTCATATTAGTCACCAGAGAATGGGGACTCTGGGTGCCTAACTCCATCGGCACCTCATCTTGTCCAGATTTTATATATCTGCTACTGGAGTCTCACACTCAGTATGATCACTGCACAGAGAATCTCCTAGAACCTACAGCTGACTAACCCCTCTGCTCCCAATCTTTGGAAGGCCTCCAAGCTCGGTAAACTCTCCAAGCCTAGACCTGGCCCTGCCTCCTGCTCTCAGCCTCTGTGCCCCATGCACCCTCTGGCACCTGTTCTTGCCTCTGTGCTAGGGGTACTCACACTTGCAGTCTTCCCTTCAACTGAGAAATAAGCTGTCCCCAGTCCTGTGTGTAGTCGGACTGTCCACAGTGAAGGCGGCATTGCTCCTGCACAGAGCAACGGTGCAGAACTGTTTAATGACTGATTAGTCTAGGGCTTGGAACAACTCTCAGCCTTGGCACCGCTGAACACTGGGGCTGAGTCTCTGTACAGGGTGAAATGGCTACCTGGAATGGAGATGCCAGCAGCAGCCTTCTTCAGTCACTGCCAAATATCCTTGAGAGAGGAGATATTTCCCTATTTTACCAGTAAAATGAGGAGACTGAGTCTCAGCAAAGTTGGGCAACTTTCCCCAGAACATACAGCTGTAAAGTGGCAGAGCTGGGATTCGAACTCAGGTCATCTGACTTGGCAGTCTGCACCCTTAATGGCTGTATAACCTTATCTCTCAGTCTATCAGCTCACTCTTTCATCTATCCATCCTTATAGCTGTAATCCAGGCCCATCACTCACCTGTCACTGCCAACCCGGCAGCCCATCCATCCATCCCTGTCACCCATCCATCCTGGAGGAAATGCGGTTGGCCACCTTGGGCCCTGAGAGGAGAGGAGGCCCCTCAGCTGCCCATCTGGTGGGGTGGACGGGTGGGTGGGCTGCCCCCCTGGGCAGGACTACAGAGGCTGGAGGGAATTAGGCAAGTTCCTGCCAGGACCATCTAATTAGGAATTCTGGCGATAAGCAGATAGCATCGGGGTGATTAGAATCCTTTTAAAAAGCCACTCCATTAATTAGAGAGACAGAGGGGCCTCTGGCTGCCTAATCAGCCTCCATCAGCTTGCCTGGGGAGGGCTTTCTGGGGCTGCTGTGTGACCTTGGGTGTGCCCTGCCCTCTCTGGGCCTGCTTCTGTACTGAGCTGAGTTCTGCTGACATCACCTGGTTATCTGAGGTCCTTTCTCTTCCCAGAGTCCTCTCTGAGACTATGAAATATCAGATGTTGAATCCCCAGAGAGGAGGAAGAAGAGGGGGGGGGTCCCACCATCCCACTAGTGAATGAGGATGGAGATTTACAGAATGGAAGTGACCTCAGAATTGTGCAATCAGGAGCACAGGGCCTGGCCGATGATCATGCCTGTTCACCATGCTCTGCCCCTCAGATGCTATGCTTCTCCCACTTGGACCCCAAACACTTTTCAGACTTTGGGACCCCAGGATGTTAGTTGGAACCTCTTTGTAGAAGTGGAAGCCACCTCACCATGCTGCCACCAAGTGGCTATCCAGTTCTAAGTTCTGTATCTTCCTTTATGGCCCACCTAGGGGGTCTCCATTGTCTGTCAAGGCCCCTTTGGCCCCTTGAGGATCTGCCCTGGATGTGCTGAGGCCCCCAAGCCATTGTGGTGTTCTCTGTCCTGGGCAATTGCTGAGCCTGAGCAGTGATGGAGTCTCTATGCTGTCTCCCTTGGGCAGATAGATTCCATCTGCATGAGGAGGGTGAGGACACTAACCTAGGTAGAAGAGGCTGGAAGGAAGGCAGAGATGCCAGCAATACAGGAGAGAAGCCTGGTTGGGCTGGCGGAATGATAGGATTTCAGGGCACATCATCACCCTGAATCCCTTGGACTCAATGCTGTAAGCATACCAGTGTCCAGATGACATGGGTATGGGGGCCTCAGACTTCACCAACACCTACCTGTGTTATCCACATCACCATAAACAGCATCATATGTTCCAGTCTTCTCGGTTCCAGCTAGCATCAGAGACACCCTCTGACATGGCATCTCTACCTCCTCAGTCACTGTTGCCATGCCCACCCTTTTTCCATTCTCACCATCTCCAGCAGCATCATCTCTGATGGTGTCACATCGTCACTGACTCCCCCATGATCACTACTTCACCATTACCACCACCTCCATCACCACCATCATCTCTATCTCCATCACCTTCTCCTCCATCATGCCACCTCCAACATTACGTCCACATCACCCACTGTGGCCACCTAAAGGTGGTGTGGAGTTGCTTCCTCCTTCCCTCTGCCCAGCAGTCCCACACCTCTCCAGCAGTTGCCTTGAGACTTGCAGAATCGTATAAAGGAGGATTTTTCCCAGCCAGCAGACACCAACCTTCACAGAGAGCTGGGCGAGGGCTGACCACAGCACAATACCAACAGCAGCATGCAGCGCAGCAACTCTGGAGCCTGGTGCCTCTGGTCCCTCTCTTCAGGGGCCCCACTAATGAGGCCTGGGAGACTGAGCTCCAGCAGCCCCTGCAGTGGGCAGATGAGGACGACACATGCTGGGTGTGTGCCACTACTGGAGGTGGTATTGTACAATAGCAAGCTGAGCCACACATGGCTTCCGCCCCTCGCCACCTTCATAGGAAGGAGTACCACCTTCATCAACATCATCCCCATGGCCTCTGTCCCTGCTAGTGGGACCATTGATCGCTACCTCCTGCCCCTCCCATCATCTCCATCCCTAACCACAATGGAGCCCATGCAGCCTTCACCTGAAGTCAGCGGCGGCGGTGGCGGCAGCAGCAGCAGCAGCGGCAGCAGCCTGGGTTAGCAATCGAGCACTGGTGTAGAGCATGGAGCCTGTCCTGCACTTGGTGAGATGAATGAGGGTGTTGGCAACCATTACCTGAAGTGTCCCCAGAATCTGTTGTCCTTCCTGGCCTTTGGGACCGGAGAGAACTACCCTGGCCTCCGCAAGTGTCTGCAGCTGGGAGCCCAGGAGCACTGGGAAATAGAAGGACAGGGAGGGCACTGGAACAGAGAGAGGTCCAAACAGGACCCCACAGCACAGGACAATCTGAGGACCACAAACCTGGAGCGCCTGTGACAGCCAGGCCAATGACACTACAGAACCTCTTGTCCCCTCCTTCATACTGCCTACTCAAGAAGACAAGTGGCCTCGGGGTCTAGGATAGCCTTGTTTCTACATTTTTTCCTCCCACGAATGAGACCACGTTTGGTCTCCAGGGATTAAGAGGAAGCTTGTCTTTGGGGTTCTGCCTCCGTCACTTTGTATTAATCATTTATATCTATCTGAGTGAAGAATATGTCTTCTCCTTGCAGGCCACCATCACTCAGACGGCCCCAGGTTCCAGTTTCCTTCTTCCTCATCTCCCTTACTGATTTGCTGTGTGATCCTGACTGCGGCTATATGTCTCTGAGCCTCATTCATTTAAGAAAACTTTCCTGATCATGCACGATGGGCTGGCTGTGTCCCAGCTGCTGACAAACGTGCTTACCTTTCCGATACCTCTGAGAATCTAGAGATAACAGGTCACAAATATAATAGACTTCTGTCCCCATGTACCCCAAGTTACTTGGGGCCTCCTTAACCCATCACAGTAACCCAGACTCACAGCAACCCAGACTCAACTCAGGAGACTAATCCCAGGAAGCCCTTGCACCTCTTGTTGACTGCTGCCCCTTAACTTTGGTGTCACTGACCCAACCCTGTCACTGACCCTGCCTCTCCTCTTTGGCTCCTAGGGAGCTGGACAAACAGCTTCTGTGTAGCCAAACTCACACTGCAGGCCCACCACAGTGATCAGCCTCACCACAGCTCTGTGATGTGTGGCGCTTGGCTGAGGGGGTGGGGAAACTGGCTACTCTGTGCTTATGTCACAAAGGACCCTGGCCCCAGCTTGGAAGGGGCCACCTTGGCCTGGCCCAGAGCGGCACTGTCCCTACCCCCAAGCCCCTCTCAGTGGAGGCTCCACCTGTCCCTGAGACTGGGGAGGATGGAAAGCTAAACTCACCACCCAGAGCCAGCAAATTCCAGCAAGTCCCCCACCCAAGGGAGGACCCCAGCAACTTGCCTCTTCCCTCCTCAGTCCTCAATCCCATCCAGCCCCCCCCCCCGACCTTACCATGGCTAACTACTATGAAGTGCTGGGTGTACAATCTAATGCCTCCCCTGAGGACATCAAGAAGGCCTATCGAAAGCTGGCTTTGCGTTGGCACCCTGACAAGAACCCCGACAACAAAGAAGAGGCCGAAAAGAAGTTTAAGCAGGTTTCTGAAGCCTATGAAGTTTTGTCAGACTCTAAGAAGCGTTCTGTGTACGACCGGGCAGGCTGTGAAGGCTGGAGAGCAGGTGGCGGGGCCAGTGTCCCCCACGGAGGTCCCTTCGGTGCTGGGTATCCCTTCCGAAATCCTGAGGATATCTTCCGTGAGTTCTTTGGGGGACTGGACCCTTTTTCCTTCGAGTTCTGGGACACCCCATTCAGCAACCGAGGCCGATCCCATGGTTTACGTGGAGCTTTCTCTTCGGGCTTCGGTGAGTTCCCAGCTTTCATGGAAGCCTTCTCATCTCTCAGTACTCTGGGCCGTGGTGGGGGCAACCGCTCCACCTTTTCATCCACTTCCTTTGGTGGCTCCGGTTCTGGCAGCTCAGGGTTCAAGTCAGTGATGTCATCTACTGAGATGGTGAACGGCCGTAAGGTAACCACCAAGCGCATCGTCGAGAACGGCCAAGAGCGTGTGGAGGTGGAAGAAGATGGACAGCTTCGGTCAGTCACTGTCAACGGCAAGGAGAAGCTCAAGAGGGTGGACAGCAAGTGACAGTCACCTAACTCATCCCTGGGTCAGCCTAGGGGGGCCACAAGGGGCCACAGTAGTCGCAACCTAGTGGTTAATAAATGTGCCAAGTGAGTTTGCGTAGAGTCCTCTCCCATCCTGTGGGGTGGGTCACTGCAGGCCCACTGTGTGGCTGCCACAACTCCACAGACACACTCAGCAACTTGTGGCCTCCATGCCCAGCACCAGCCACTTCCCACAGGAAGCCCAGGGGCAGGTCTTTGGGTGGTTATTAATCCCGGTCACCTGCACCATCCTCCTGCCTTCATGTCCTACCTTACCTGCTCTTCCCATGTCCCTTCTCCAGGGTGACCACTGTCCTCACAGGCTCACTTGCTCATTCCCATTTCTCTTTACTCATTAACCAAGTAGCAGCCATCCCAGACCCAGGCTCTCATGTCTGTCTTTCCTGCCCTGTTTTCAACCTCCTGGCTCCTTCTGCTCTGATCATGAAGTCCTCTGGCCTCATCTCCACCATGAAGCTCTGTAGCCTAACAACTACACCCCAGGCCTCAGCATCCTCATCTTGCCCCCTGTGACTCTCCCATCAGGTCAAATAATTGAGGTCAGGTCCCTCGCATGGGCAGCAGGCACTGCCCCTGTCCACGCCATGATTATGTTCATGGTTGGGAACCATTGAATGGGGTGGTCACAGTAGTGTCACAGCTGAGAGATGGGCATGGGGGTCCCGGGTCAAGTTGTCTGGAAAGGTCTTATGAGGGACTGACAACTCAAGAAAAACATTCTGGGTGATGGGAACAGCATGTGAAAAGGGCCTGGGGCAGGAGCAGGCTGCCCTGCTGGAAGGACCAGAAGAGGCAAGCGAAGTCAACCAGGAACTTCATGGAATGCCCTCAGTTTTTCCCTACTGAGGTCCTTGACTCCAGATTATGCAAGAGAAACTGAGGCAAAGGGAAAGGTTACACAACTGGCAGACAACTGAGGCGGCGTTCCATCCCGGGTTTTAGTGTGGAGGGACTCGCCTTCAAGCCGCGCCCGTGGTGACAATTGCCGCAGTGAGGGAGAGCAGGTGTGCTTGAACAGTGCTTGCTTCCTGGGTGTTGCAAGAATCACTAAGGACCCCAGGCTTCGGGCTTTGCACTGGTTAGTGACTGAGTGTGGCTCCCAGGTAGGTGACAGGTCCCGTGGACCAAGTGGGGATGATGATCTGAGCAGAGATTGCTCAAATGTAAGCTCCAGCGTCAGAAGGGGTCCAGCCCATGTTGCAGAGAGAAGGAAAGGAAAGTACAGAGGCCCAGGGAACAGCAGGCCCAAGGGAGGTTCTGGTGCTTATGGTGGAGAAACAACAGATCAGGAAGTCCTAAGGGAGCCTGGTTAACTGAGAAGCTCAGGAAAGAACTTCTCCCTATTTCTCCACATAATACTAGGAAGAGGACCATTTGGGTGGGGGTACAGGCCACTGAGAGAACCTTCTATCTCTAGGAAGCCAGGTATCCCAGGATTGTCAGGGCCAGCTACTTGCTGCAAGTGTGATTGCAGAAGCTGTTGACCCTGAGCTCCCGGCTACGGCTCCCTGGAATATGCCTCAGAGGTTCTCAGCCAGCCGGCTCCCTGGAATATGCCTCAGAGGTTCTCAGCCAGCCGGCAGCTGGAGGCAGCTAACCACGTTACTGGTTAGGGCAAGGGAGCTGGAGAACACAGAAGGCAGAGCCCAAGCTTCCAGCCCTGCTTGGGGACTAACTTTATCAAAGTCCCCATGGCACTAACCACCTGACCTCTGCCCCCCGTTGACCTGCTAATGTCCCCGATCACTGGCCAGCTCCAGCAGCCTCAAGTGGGCTTGCTTAGGGCAGCCAGCTGCTGGGCAAATCCAATTACAGCCTAGCAGCCTCAAACAGCCGCACGCTTGCTTCAGTTGGGTGCCCAAAGGAAATCTGGGTGCTTGCCAGACTCAGGGATTCTAGCATCTCAAGAATCCTGGTGCCAGGGATCAATTGGCTTTCCCCTTCCTTAGTCTCAGGCTGTGTGTTCTCTGTCTCCAGCACAGACAAGATATGGCAATCCCAACCCTTCCTCAGGGCTGCCCCAGGTCCTTGACCTTGGGTCCCAGCATCAACATCTTTGCCCATATTGCAGAAGGAAGATCTGAGGCCCTGAAGGCCGGGGCACCTGCTGCAATACCACAGGCTAGAGGGATGCGTCCAGAGAATAAAGCCAGAGTCTTAAACTGGTTCTTTCTCCCCAGAGCATTGCTTGGCATCGCACTGTCCTCTCTGCTGGACCACACTTCCTGGGAGCCATGGACAGCATCCACTCTGGTTTTTCTGTGGGAATCCCATCTCAAGGTGCTCCTGTGTGAGAAGCGGGACCTGCTAGTCTCTTTCCAGCTCATTAAATTATTCCTGAAAAGTCCACTGTCTGTCATCTCCTGGGTGGTTTCAACAATCCTCTCTATGTAGGACATTATGCCCAGGACAAATGTCTTCTAGACTCGGGACTGGTTGCCCGTGCCCCATCCCTGTCTTACCTCTCTGAAAGGGCCTCACAAGGAGACTAGCCAACCACAGACCATGCCCACCCTGCCCTCTGGTACATGAGGGTCTGGGCACAATGTTAAACCTATACCCAGCTGCTTGCACTGTTCTGTTGTCTCTACCTGGATGCCCAACCCTTTTCTCTGACCCTGTTTGTTTAACCTTGACCCACAGCCAGATGAATCTGTAGAAACTTAAAAGTGAAAAATCAAGGGCTCTGTGAAGTACTCACACTGGTAAAGCCACCATCCTGGTGGTGGCCTTGTGAGGCCTTGTGTCACCTGCCCCATAACCTCTGGCTTCCCCTTTGTTCTGTTCCAGTCTCACAGGCCTCTTCACTGCTCTTACCAGCACCCTGCAGAGTCCTGCCCCAGGACATTTGCATAGGCTGTGCCCAGCATCCCAGCCTCTTTTCTCTCTGGGTCCCTTAAAGCCCCGCCCAATCCACTAAGTGCTATCCTTCTACCCACCTCTGCTCCTATATAGTCTACCCCGTACTCTCCACCCCGGCTCACCCACCCAGCTTTCCCAGCCTCAAAGGCCCTTTCAGTCTGGACAGCTGCTTTCTGTGGTCTCCACCCACAAGCTGCTGTGTCCTGCAGAGGCCCTGATTGCCGAAGGGGCCTAACCCTGATGTGGAGACATATAACACAGACTCATGTAGGATACCATGGACTAGGCAGTGAGATGCCTGACAGCCGTTTACAACCTTTGCTCTGGGCAGCTGGGCTCTGTTGTGCCCCAAGGCCTGGCCAGGCCAGCTTTCAGAGGGCAAAGCTTCATCTGGGCTGAAGGGCATCCAGCTTGCCCAGTGCCCCCAAGCTTTCCACTGACCTAAGCAATAAATATGAGTGATCAGCCTGTTTTATAGATGGAGAAACTGAGGCTCCAGGGGCAAGAGCTAGCTAAGGTCACCTGACCCCACCGTGAAGTGGTCTGCCCCCTGGTCCCCTCGCCTGAGCAGGAGGGGTGGGTGGGGCACAGGCAGCCTCCCCTCCCTCTGGCCCTTGATGTTATCACAGCTGATTTAATTTCAAAGACGGATTGAGCCATGGTGGGAGGGAGAGCCACTATCGCAGGGCCATCTGCCCTGTTGTCATGGGGATGGGCTCCCTGGATTGTGCGGGGACCCAGATAAGGGAGTGGGCTAAGGGGGTGTGGGTGCTGGGACTGCAGAGAGACAGAGATCAGAGAGAGCCAGGGCAGAGAGGGAGATGGAGGGGAGGCATAGGGACAGGAAGAACCCTGCAGGACGGAGAGCTGAGCAGGATTCAAGCAGGGCCAATGGCTGCCACCCAGGTGACTGGAGACCAGCATGCTCATTACCCACAGCCTGCCCCACAGCCTGACTGAAGCCAGTCTGCCACACGCCCAGAGGTATTCCTGCTGGTCTGGGGACTCCTCTCTGTCCACTGGGGAAGGGTGATAGGCAGTGCCAGATACCTCCAGTCAGCTGTCTGCTGTGACAGGTTGACACGCCCCTGACAGCTCAGCTTAGCCAGGAGTCTAGCTGATTCCTTCCAGAAGCTTCTAGTGCACCATGAAAATTTACATAATTGAGAGAGACTGTATCTTGCCAATTGAGAGAGACTACGGAGTGCCAACAGCTCTATGCAGAGACCTCTCACCCCACCTTGGAGGATGGGGCTATCAGACCTCTCCCAGAAAAGACCTAAGCAGAGTCCCAGCACCCATGCAGCCATGACTGTCACCTCTGAGGGCACTGCAAGGGAAGATACCAGAAGGAGACCTAAGTCTTCCTCAGGTCTGCTCTTGAACCAAAGGCCCGGAACATCTACCTTAATATATTATACTCTTTCCTCATGGGGGCTAGAGTGGGAGCAGTTCCATCTCAGCCACTCCAGGGCATCCTCTCTGCTCTCTGTGGCAGCCTGGAGCTCACACAGGGCCCCCTCTTTCCCCTCCCCGTTATCTTAACCATGGAAAAGTACATGCAACATAAAAGCTACCACTTCAACCATTTTTTTTCAAGGTGCAGGTCAGTAGCTTGAAACCTGTCAAGGGTCCCACTACTATTCCCACCACCCAGCTCCAGAGAGTCTCCATCCTCCCAAACTGATGCTGTCTCATTAGACATCAATCTGTCCCCTCCCTGGCCCCTGGCACCCACCGTCCCACATCCTGTCTGGACCTGGATCTGGCGGCTGGGTGGAACCACGGCCTTTGTTCTGGTTACCAGGAGGACTGGCCTCGCCTTCCCTCTCCTTTCCAATTGTGGGCCACAGAGGATCATGAGTTTCAGTGACCAGGGGATACTGACCCCTCCCCAGGCTAAGCAGAGTTGGAACTGGTCCCCATTAGTGGTGGGGCGGTGTCACAGCCCCTCCCATGTTTGGTGGTTCCTGCATTGAAGCCACGGCGAGACTGGAATGTCCCAGTGCATATTCCTGGCAACATCAAAGCATACAAACGAGCATTAAATAGAACAGCCACAGTGTGTGCCCCCGACTCTGCACCAAGGGCTGAGGACGACTAATGGATAGAAAATTCATGTACATCCATAACTTTTCTTTTATAAAACTTTTTATTATCATTATTAGTTATTATTATTATTATCATTATTATTATTTTGGTTAAAAATCTTTCGAGATAGTGTTTTGTTATGTTGTCTGGACTGGTCCAGAGCTCCTGGTTCAAGTGATTCTCCTGCCTCAGCCAGCCTCCCGAGGGGCTGGGATAAGGGCAACCACGACATAAGCCTCATCTAGAGGTGGTCACAATCCCAGTTTCAGAGTCTGTGAGTGCCGAGGTTGACTGCTCACCTTCTCTTGCTTCTGTGACAAAGAGTGATGTTTATGTGACACAACCTTATCCTGTCTGTGTGTCCACGGTGTGTTGTCAGCCTGACTCTCCTGAGATCTAAGGGTTCATCCTGGCCTCTCACAGCTTCAAAGCTGGCCCCAGCATCCTTGGGTCTCTGTGACTCTGTGCCTCCCTCTCACAAGAACCTGGAGATGAAAGCGAGGGTCCATTCAGATCACCCAAAGCCATTTTCCCACAGGAGTCCCACAGGAGTTCCTGTGTCCCGTGAAGAACCAGGGCAGGGGCATCTTAGTGGGGGAATATTACTCACCTCCCCTCCTCACAGGACCACACAGAAGAGCTGGTGGAGTGACCAATTTATCACCATCTTCTCCAATGGCTCCATGCCCAGGGGGCCTGTTTTTTTTTTTTTTTTTTTTCAGGTGATACAGAGAAGATGCTGAATGCCCGGCCTGGGGCAGGACCTGGGCAATCGTAGGCCCTGAGTGGACCAGCACTAAGGGTGGGTCTTGTCTGGGATGCAGAGCACAGGAGAGACCAGAAGGTGGTGGCTGGGAGCAGGGCAGGAGGATGGTCCTTTGTGGTGTCAGCCTGACAGCAGCACTCAGACAGGAGAGTGTCACTGGAAAGACTGCCACCAGCAGCCTATACAGCCCCCGCTGGAAGTCTTTGTCTTACTGCTAGAGACCACAGGCTTGTCTCTCCTCTCCCCTCCCCGCTCCACGCCTACCATGGTCTCTGTTTCCACACCTCTCCCTGTTCTCTCTCTCCCTGGCTCTGGGAACACTCTGATAGTCACTCTCAAGACCCTTCTCTCAGGGCCTTGGTCATAGCTATGAACCCAGACAATGAAAACTAGCCATCCCAGGAAAGTGTCTGCTATAGGAGCAGACAGTCAGGTGGATGTGGCTGTCCCTGGCATCCCTCCCATAGGCCATAGATTCCACCACAAACTCCACATATCTCGGGGCTAGACCACCCAAGCTCAGAGTGGCCTCAGCCTGCTCTGAGTAGCTCCCTCGACTGAGCTGCCTCCCCATCTCAGGCCCTGGTTCCCCTTGGCTTGTCCCTGGGACAGGTTCCGCTCCATAAGGTCTGTAGCATGGGCAGCACTGGCCGGGGCCACCTACCCGCCGACCACACTAGGCTGTCACACCCCAAAGCAGGAACCTGGCACCGCCAGCCTCTCAAGCCCCCAGGCGCCGTGGTTACGCCTGCGGTCACCCAAGCAGCCGGTCAGGAAACCCCTGGAGTAGTTTGTAGGATCTGGGTTGGTGGGTAGCCATGTTCTCTAGACACCAGGGCTGCATGGGGTCCTCCTCCTCTTGGCTCTCACCCAAGATTTATGACCTGCCCTTCCCCACCCAAACCAGCCAGAACCCCCATTTCCATGTCTTCTCCTTTGGGGACTGTCCACCCTGGCTCTGTGTTCTGAGGCTTCACCATCTGTCTTGGCTCAGTCTACTCACTGAGAATAGACAGATTCATCCTGACTCCAGCTTCCCTGATCCAGCATGGGAAGATCTGCCCTGTGTGAGTGGGGATGTGTTGCTGGGTCCAGATCCCTGTGGCCACGGGTGAGGTCTCTTTGCCACAATACCCTCCAGCTCTCTACTCAACCCCTCCACCATAGGATCCTGACACATCCCCTGACCTCAACAGACTCTCTAGAAAAGGAAGGGCAAGAAGTTTAACTGCAAGAGACAGCACGTGTGTTGCTTTAAATTGATATGTAATTCAAAAGTTAATTATTAATTAGACTTGTCGGCCAATGTCGTGGCTGGCTGGGAAAGGCTGGTTTATGGCTACCCACTGCACAACCTTTATGCCCGTGGCTGGCCCCAGGTGGCTGCTGCCACCACAGCTAGGGTACTGCTCTCACTGTCTGTGGGCAGCTTTCCTCTGGGGAGCCACGTACTCATTGGCTGCGGGCTGCCCAGTGCCCACAGGGATCAGCTGTCACTCAGCAGCCATCGATGCTGTGGCTCAGCTCCGGTCTTTGCTGGTCAGGGACTGACCATGCCATGGAAACCATCTCACATGTTCTATGATGTCAACACCTTCTGTGGAACTGGCTCCACAGAGGTGTGCTGGGACCTGGCAAAAGGTTCACATAGTGAGTGGAGTGTGCCTACTGCAGCATTCTGCAGGGTCACCTGGTGTCTAGTCACATCCTTCGGTAAATTGAAGGCTGAGTGGCTTCAAGAGCTCCTGCTCTGGCCCACCCATCAATGTATCCATCAGCTTTCACCCAATGACCTTGGCAGTCATTGATAACTGTGCCTAGTTCCATAGTCAGGGGTGCACACGGAAGTAACATCTGTCCTTCCTGGATCATGATCTGGAATTTTGGTAGAAAGGACATCCCCCAGCTGCTGTCCAACTGGTCACTCTGAGAAACAATCCCCAGGCAATGCAGGCTCCATGACAGGCCAGTCTGCTTTCATTTAATCCTGCACAATGAGGCAGTCCCTGTCCTGTCCAGTACTGTTTAGTGGAGGGTTATAGCCCTGCTTGGAATGGCTGGCATCTCGATATGTTTCAATCTTTTGTGCAGCTGCCCTCCTGTGGCACAGATGGGCTCCTCTCACCCAGGAGTCCTGGCACAGTACTCACTCTTATCTCCTGTTGAGTGAGTGACCTCTGACCTGCTCCTAATGGGATGTGGGATTTAGAGACTAGAGACACAGTGGAGTTAGAGCAAGATTTGAACTCACCACCACAGAAGAGAGGGAGGGCAGCTGTAGAGTGGCAGGCTAGAGAGCTTCAAAGCACCGAGAAGAAAGCTTCTGGAAAAAGGAGCATGCGTAAGAGAGGGCATGGGCAGGCGGAGGAGCGATGGGGAGGAATTTTTTTTTATTATATATTTTATTTATGTATAGTACAGATGTCATCCCCTTTCCCCATTTCCCCTCCCTAGAACCCCCTATCCAATACCCCTCTTCCTTTATGCTTTTATACCATTTTGATTACATGCATGTAATAAGGTCAGTTCTAGGTTGAGGGTCTAGCAATACATTAGATGCAAATAGTCAAGGAAGAAGCAATACAATAAACACAAATAGTCAAAGAAAAAGCAAGGCATTAAACCCAGTTATGTGAACACTCCCATGATCACTGTTTCTAAAGGCTTATCAAGATGACCAAAGTATCTGAGCCTACTTCCCTATTTAGCCCAAGGTCATTTTTATGTCTGAAGCCTACTTCTTTGTTCTAGCCTAAAATTTAGATTCTTGTCTGAAATCGCTTCTTTGTTTTAGCCTAATATTTAGATTCCTGACTGAGATTACTTCTTTGTTGGAGCCTAAGATTTAGATTCCTACCTGAAATTACTTCTTTGTTCTAGTCTAATGTCAGATTCCTGCCTGAAGCCTATTTCCTTGTCCTTGGCCCATGTCAGCTTCTTGCCAAGCAGCCCCAAAGGCTCTCCACCTCTCCCCCTTTTTTATTTCCTTAACAAGACTGAGCCTGTCTTACGTTGTTCTGACAAGAATGCCTTCCTTACCCATCATGGAATATGCATTATCAAAAGCAATGCACTCTGTCTTAGGTTGGTAAGACTCTGTGCAGAATCTTACCCATTCTTAGCTTGCCAGCCTGTTAATTTAATAACTCTGTCTGGGGGGGGTCCATTTTTAGGTTCAAGCCATGTACTTTGGCTGCCAACATGTTGATGTCATTAAAGATAAACTTAAACATGATGGGCAGAAATAAAAGTATTCCCAGGACAAGAAGGGCTAGCCTGATCAAGCTATATATACCATTCCTGAGGTTTGACCAAAATAAAAATATGGAAGACAAGGTGGAGGTTCAAGCTCCAGAGGCTGTTAGTCTTGGGTCAAAGAAACACTAACTCTTGCCCTGAAGCTGTAGGGAAGGACACACGTGTACACACACACACACACACACACACACACACACACACACACAGAATGCTTGGTCACAGGAAGAGAAGATACTTCTGTATTGTCTTTTTGTTTTTCCTATAAAGTTGGAGGTGGGATCATTTGCTGAGGATGAAAAGCCTGGGCTCAGGCATGGAGCTGCAGGCTGATTAGTACTGATGAATTCACTTAGAAGCTGACTTGTCCTAGGCATGGCTTTCTCTTGCTGGCCTCCATCACACTGGGATCAGCAAGAAGGAAGGATCCTCCTCCAGTTATTGCTATATTCATGTCCCTGTGTGGTCTCCATTCATAAGGCCTGAGACTGAGACTGAGACTGAGGACTTTGGTACCAGGGCATTGTGGAAATGGTAGAGCTTAGCTTTGGTGGCTTGGCTAGAGGGCCTGGTGGCATTAGCAAGGGACTCACAGACCAGAGGAAGTCCAAGAGGTGAGGATTTACCTTTACCAACAGTCTGTTTCCACAGGCCAGCCTGTGAGCACGCCATCTCAGACAGACCCCCAGCCCACCTCAAAATAATGGAAGTTGGCATCTTGGAGGCAACCTTACAATGGCTGGTTCTTGAATGTTCTAGAAGGGTACAATGTGATAAAGATTTATTCTCCAGTGTGGTACTACTGGAAGGTAGTAGAGCCTTTATTAGGAGGCATTTTCAGCTCACTTTTGGTGTATCCTGAGTAGGAATTCTGGTTCCTCTTATTCTCTGCTTCCCATCATGAGGGGAGAGCAGCTTTCTCTGCCTTAAGCTCTCATTTTTATACACTGCCTTCAACAGGCTCAAAGCACCAGGCCCAGGGACCATAGAGCAAAATGTCTGAAACTCAAAGGTGATAAACTTTCCTTCTTTTTAAGGTTCGTTGTCTCAGGTATTATGTAATGGGAAGCGAACAGAAACCTCTTGAAATACCCAGTGTCAGGACCCAGCCACGGTGCTCCTGGGTTCCTGACCCAAGAAGCCACATCAGACACACATATCGTCACTGCATTCAGCTGCTAGCTTTCAAGAGGGAGTTCTTACTCAGAACTAGATAACCATGGTGTACATAACTGTGACACCAGGAAGACACCAGAAGCAGGTCTAATAAGCAAAATCTAGGTCCTCGAGCCTGATGTGAGTTTGATAACCAGGACCCACACAGTGGGAGGAGAGAACCAATTCCTGAAACTTGTCTTCTGACCTCCACATGTATGTGATATGTATGTGAATGCACACACACATATTTGTACATGTGACAAAAATAATTTTAGATGTACTTATTTTATTTTCTGTGTATGTTTTGTCTACATGTATATGTGTGCACCATGTATGTGTGGTGCCCATCACTGAGGTGACCATGACAGAGTCGCTGCAAGCTCTCTCTCCTCCTCAGACGTGGAATCCTAGGTTCTTCTATGGCACAAGGTCTCCTAAACAAGGTCACATTTGCCAAACTCTCTTACAGCTAGTTGTGGCCAAAAACTAGGCTTAGTTAGACAGACTGGGCTGGGACAATGAGTCCATGTAGTTTAGGAGAGGACAGAAAACTTCATGGCATTTCTAATGACTTCATTGACTTGCTGTAGGGTCCCTACAATGCTGTTCTTTCTACCAATAATGTTCTTTTGTTTGTTTTTGGAGCAGGGTCTCTCTACATCCTGGAACTCACTATGGACACCAGGCTGGCCTCAAACTCATAGAGATCCATCTGCCTCTACCTCCCAAGTGCTGGTACCAAAGGCATGCAGTGCTGCGCCTAACATTAATATTGTTATTACTTTACCTTATTTGTATGCATTCATTGGGGTGGAGCTAAAATTTCCTTTGTCCCAGGATCCTGGCTGTGACCCCAGCAAGATTAGTTTCTCTTCAGTCCTTGCTTCATGGTGACAACTTTGTTCATCACATGATATACATGAAATAGGTTTTCTTCCTGCCGGTCAAGGCCACTTTGGGGATAAGACACAGGAGTGAGTGGGGTGCTTGTTCATTTTCGCTGTCTCATATTTGTTGAGAAACCTATACTTAATCTATAGTGGCTCATCTCTAGATCTGGACTCCCGCCTCAGATGTGAAACCCCACAGCTTAGAAGCCCCACGGCTTAGACCCTAACCTTTGACCCGCTCTTGCCATCCAAAGGCCTCCAGGAACCTGTGAGTAACGCTTGCAGAGCAGTAAGACCCTTGCCAGACCAGTGTCGGCTCTTGGCTGAGAATTCCAACTCATTTCACTTAAACCTTGTGTGGCAATCTATTTAAAGTTGTTTTATCCCACTGTTAATCAGGAATTGACAGTAAATCACCTCCTGTTTGTGCTTTGAGCTGTCTGCCCTCTGCAGACGTCTGGAGGAGGGTGGAGCGAACCTGATAGAGACAGGAGGTGATCTCCACTGACTGCCTCAAAGGCATGGACCAGAGAGCTTCGTGGGCCACTGAGAAACATGAATCCTTGTGGGCAAGAGGGCCACCCCATCGGTGACAGCATGCCAGTTGGGCTGGCGAGCAGCTGTAGAGTGTGCTCTTGGCACCCTTGTAACGTGTCATGTCCTAGGTGAACACTGTGAAGCCCTGAGGTGTAGGGCACACTGGGAAAGCCCTGTGGGAGGAGAAGCCACCCCTATTCCACTTGTCAGAAGGCAGAGCCTGGCCTTCAGGGCTGCCCAGTGTTGATACAGCAAATGTCTCATGTTGGGGAACGGAATTGGTCGGTTTTGAGGTGGGCGCCAGACAAGTGGTGTCTTTGTGAGAAGCTCTGGCTGTCTGTTATGATGCTGTAGAAACCTAGCTGTGAGACAGTGCACACAGCCCACTGACATCAGGGGCAGTCATGGGAGGAAGTGGTAATGGACGTACCCACAGCCCAAGGTCAGGAGCATCTCCAGAGCATCAGGGGCCTACAGTGGGCTGCAGGTGGCCAGCAGGTACCAAGGACATTTGTCATGTGTGGCAAAGGGACTCAGATCTGGACTTGATTGAGTCTTGAGAGGTTCATAGTGGGGCAGCCTAGACACCCAGGCAGCACGTGACCTACCACTGTGGCAGGATAGGACTACTATCATTTTGGGGGAGGAAGACAGCTTCAAGAGTCCATGGATCTCTCAGGCTTCCCACTTAGTGACAGTGACAAATGGGCATCTTGACTGGGAAAGGTGGGGCAGTTGAGGCTTGGTCCCATGAAGCCCTGGCCATCCGCTTGACTGACCACCCAGAGTAGCTATTTGCAGACCAAGAGAGGGTGGGGGAGGGCTGGGCTCATGCTACATTTTGTCATGTGAGAAACCATCCAAAGTCAAGGCTGGGATCTGGACATACGGGCTCAACAACAGCCTATGGTGGAATTGGGTGGGGACAGCTGGGTTTGGTTGCTATGACTTTCGGGACTGTACTGGTCTGGGCTGGACATCCCTTCCTAGGTTAGGTAATTCCTAGGGAATCCCAAATCTCATGGAGCAGCTCTTGTGTGCAAGTCACCAGACCCAAGCCACACCAACCCTCCACTTCATTCACACACACTCCACAGCCCTACTTTCAAGTGTCATCTGCTCCAGGCCAGGAGAGACACCTAGGGTAGCCACAGCCCAGATTCCTGAAATTCCCTGGGCCATCTTAAGATGGGTCTCTCTCTCTTTCTTTTTAACTGTCCTCTCCCATAGAACCACAGTGAACGCCTTTGCCATCGGCCCCTCCACTTGCCCTCGCCATGCCTTCCTGGCCTGCATAGCACACATGTTCTGTCCTCAGAGAACCGGTGGCTGCTGTCCCCATCCCTCTGCTGTGCCCTGGCCTCATCCTAATTACATTTCCATTTCCTATCAAGGGCTGCACTGAGTCCCTGCCCAACACCAAGTTCACCAAACCTACTGCTACCACCAGTCATAGGGCATAGGGACCCATGTGACCTATGGGTAGTTTAGCTGGCTTCCTCTCCGACTCTCCATAGGCATATGGCGAAGACTACCTTCAAGAGCTGTTTGCCACAATGCATGCTAGAAGTCCAAGGAGAGCAGCTAGCTACCCATGGGTGAAGCCTCTGCCTGTTGTGTCCTCCTCTGGTCCCTGTGTGGTTTGTGTCACCTCCTCCTGCCTGCTCTTCCCTGGGGTTACTTCCCAAAGAAATTTCCAGCCAGTGAGTCCCTCCCTCATGTACTGCTGCTTTCCCTGAAAGAACAGTGACCAGAGAAGGGACAGCTGCCACCTGGCCCAGGAAAACATCAATAATGCAATCTTTCCTCCCATCCTCTCACCTTGAGATTATACCCTTATCAGGGATGGATTCAAGGTCAAGGACCAACGAAACATTCATCAGAGGATGAGGGGGCAGATGGGAGGGGTCAGGGTCCCTGTGAACACGTGAGGTGGTAGGGCCAGCAGAACTCTGTCGGACCCTAAGTGGTAGCTAGTAGTTGCCTACCTGGGTATCAGCAGGCTACAGAACCTATTAGGGGGCTGGGCTAGGGCACTCATGGGACAGATCTGACCTCATCCTGGCAGAAGCAACTAGGGAGAGCATACCCTATTGATGAGGGAGAGGCTACAGGCCCAAGAGTCTGGGGATACACAACCAGCCGAGTGGCTTCAGTACTGTGTCAACATCCAGGCTGCAGAGGCAGCCAAGGTGGTGCCTGTTGGAATGCAGACTCCAACAACCTCACCCTTCACAGCCTCTGTCTAACTGCTCTGGAGCCTTGGAACTCCTCTGTTAACCCCCAGCGCAGACGATCTTGAGCCTGCATGTCTCTGCCCAGGGTTACCTTCTGCCATTCTTCTTCTTGAAGGCAGGAGGAGGGGCCTGGAAGGAAAGCCCCCAAAGCAGATGATGGCAGTTTGAATAAGGTATGGGTCAACTCTGTTTCAGACAGGGACTAACCTTAGTCTTTGCCCAACATCTCTAGTCAGCCTGGTCAATCTGCCTAGGCCTTATCTCTTCTGTCCATCGTAGGCTACCTGGACAAACCGGTCCTACCAGAAACCCGATCTGGCTGAGGTGAGGCCCCTCCTGGGGTGAGAAACAGCCCTCACCCCTTCCCTACAGCATAGAGCTGCAGGCCCCGGTGGAGTTGGGAAGCCTTGCTTGCCCCCTCTCCTTTGTAGAGCAGGGTTGACTCCAGGTGAGTTTGACATACAGACCAATAGACAGAAGAGCAATGCCCCATGCCACCCACTGCTCACTCGGAGTCAGAGGGACAGCCTGATTCAGCCAGCCACAGCCAGGGTCAGCAAGAGCAAAGGGCCTGGGGGGAGGGAGGTCTCTTAGGGATCCCGGTGCCGCCAGTAGGCTCCCAAGGCTAGTATATCATGAGGGTGTGCCTCCCACCTGGGAGGCCTAATTTATTATCCCTCCTTAAACATATATGAGAAAACTAAGTCCTGAAGGGTTGAGGCCAGTCGCCCAAGGGCACACAACTGGGACTTGGCTGAGCTGTGATAAGACTCCCATGTGGACATCTTCCTATACCTCCATGGTAAAAGTCTTTGGCTCTGTAGTCTCTTTGCCCTCCCCTCCTGTGTGTTTAGTTGTTCTAAAAAGATCTATCGTATTATTGCGTGGCTGTGTCGGGGTTGGGGTGTACGTATGTGCATGCAGGTACCTGCAGAGGCCAGAGTTACAGGCAGTTGTGAGGTACAAGGTGTACATCTTGAGAGCTGAATTTGGGTTTTCTGAAAGAGCAGCAAATGTTCCTGTCTGCGCCCCAGTATGTTCTTTTCCTGTTTTGTTTTTTGTTTCTTTGAGATTCTTTTTGTTTCTCTGTGTATCAGTCCTAGCTGTCCTGGACTCCCTTTGTAGATAAGACAAGCCTCAAACTCACAGAGATCTGACCGCCTCTGCCTCCTGAAGGCTGGGATTAAAGGCGTACACCACCACACTGGCTTGGTGTGTTCCTTTTAAAGGCCAGTTATCAATCGAAACTACCGTGGGATTCTGAGCAACCTGGCGCTCCCCACCTGTCCCTTCTGAGTCACCAAGGTTTTCCCTGTGCTAGATAACAACATCACAGGGTTAATTTAGCATGCTGGCTCTGTGTCTGTTCTGTCCCGCTGGCCTGAAGCTCTCTCATCCATTATCTACACTGCAGAAAGCAGTCTGGGTGGTCATTGCTCCCTACAAACAGGGCAGAATGCAGAGGAAGTACCCCAACAGGTGACATGGCAGGACCACCCTTCCCACAGGATAGCTCAGACCTGATGCCTATATAGGGCTGTCAGGAGGTCTCCACTAGATGGCCTGTTTTAGAGAGTCTCTGCTCATGGAGGAGGGAGGCTGAGAGGAGTGGGGGGTGGAGGTGGGATGGGGTCTGACCCCACAGCTGGGGCAGGATAAGGAGCCTTGGCATTCTAGCTGGAGTGCCATGTCCTCTGACACTCTCATGTCAGACACCCAGCAGCCGGGAGGTAGCCAAGCTGTAGAGGAAAGAACGGGAGGCAGTTCTTTCCATGCCCAGATTCCCTGTATTCTGCCCTGTTCTCAAAGCACACTGGGAAGACACAGGCTAAACTGGGGTGGGATTAGATCCCTGTCATCTACTATGGGAAGTCCGTGGTCTGAGCTGTGCCTGTGGATGGGGACCCGGGTACCTGCAGCCTCCTCAGAAAGCCTCGGATCTGTGTTCTACGAGGCATGGTGCAGAGATGCCCAGTGATTTGAGTGGTCACTGGCAACAGGCATGGAAACCCTCGACCCCACTCTCCCCTGCAGCCTGAAGCCCCCACTACCTAGGTCAGCTGTGAGTGGAGGTCGCCCAAGTGAGCAGCCCCTAGGCAGCAGCCAGCGGGTCATCTGCATGATAAAGGCACACACTGGAGAGGCACGAGGGGCCTTGGTGAGCCCCGCCTAGCCAGCCAGGCAGCTGCCTGCTAAGCCTCCGTCCTGCAGCCCCGGAGATTTGAGGGGCGGGAGCAGCACGCGAGCCCAGCACTCAGCTGTGTTTGCTCCGGGGGCACCATGCGGAGCACGGGGCTGGGTGGTGGGACAAAGGCCCGGATCTGACTGACCTGCAGGTGGTGAGGGGGAGGGGAGAGGAGGCCCAGCACAGTGCGAAGCTCAAGCACAGTCCCCAGTGTCCCAGAGCCTTCAGGCCTTCTGGGAACTTGGCCTGGAGACCCTTCCTATGCTTAGCACTCAAAATGCTCAGCAAAAGCTAAGGGCACTTCCTGGTTTCTCAGGGTACCACCCTGCTGGAAAATTCTGCTCACCTGTCTATTTTTGCTTCTAGTGGCCTGCCCACCCCCGGGTGGGGGTTGGTGGTGGGGTGGGCCTGAGGCCATGTCCTATAACTTTTCCAGTCTCTCTCTCAGTATGCAATTCCACAGGTCTGAGCTTGCCACCAGCTCCATCCTAAGACCAGCCCTCCTGTGCACCCAGGCCAGACTTTGATCCTTGATTGCTGTCTATCCTCTAAGCTAACTGGACACTCAGACACCAGAACCCAGACAGCTTCCATATCTGCCACCAGCAGCACCCTCTTCCGAGACAGTCTCCCTCCTGGCTAACTGCCACCTCTTCTCCAGCAGCAAGCAGAGCTTCTACAGACATGGTTTTCAAACTGTGGGTTGTGACCCTTTTGGGGGTCACCCAACAACTCTTTCATGGGGTCACCTAAGACCATCAGAAAACACAGATATTTACATTACAGTAAATAAATAAAAAACAGTAGCAAAATTACAGTTAGGAAGTAGCAACGAAGATAATTTTATGGTTGGGGTCACCACAATGAGGAACCGTGTTAAAGGATCACACATTTGGAGGGTTGAGAACCACTGGTCTAGAGCCAACACCAGGCATGCTCTTCCTCCGATCCCATTTGACATGGAGGATGGGTCAGCGGCCACAGGACCTCCACTCTAGCCCCCTTTTGCTCTCCTCATCCTGGTCTCTATGCAGCTACACGGTCCTGTCCTGTTCTTATTCTTTAGCCAGAAGGCCCAGCCGCGTGCCTTCTCTAACTGACACCCCAGTGCTGCCTGGGTTGCTGAGTGTGGCTGCACTGCTCCCTCAGTGCCTTCTGGGTTTGTCTAAATGTCACCTCTTTATGCTAGGTACCCACCTTCCTACTTGCTCTCCCTGGTAGTGCTGGCTTCTAGGCACTAAGTAAATTCTGATGCCTATTTCTCTCTCTCTCTTAGATTCAGCAGTACCACATTCTTTCATTGGCTGGGACTCCCCAGGGCCACCGTGGAAGGTGTCTTAATCTGTACTCAGGGGAGACCTGGGTACATGTAATCACTTCTGTCTGCCCAGCCCTGTAACATTAGCATCATTTTCTCCATTTGGCAAAATGGTGAAGAGAGAACAAGAAAGTAGCCCCTTGTGGCCCAGTTGTGCAGTGTGGGGCGTAGGATTTGTGTGCAGGCCCATCCCTCCTGTAATCTCAGCACTCCAGGTGGAGGCAGGAGGATCAAAAATTGAAGGTCAGGAGCTCGAGGACAGACTTGGACTACGTGAGGCCTTGTCTCAACAAACAGACACAATAGAACTACAAACAAACAAACCTATGGCTGCTTAAGAACTAGGAGGTTGGTCTGGAGTCCACCATTAAGAAAGGACACATGCAGGGCTGGAGAGATGGCTCAGTGGTTAAGAGCATTGACTGCTCTTCCAGAGGTTCTGAGTTCAATTCTCAGCAACCACATGGTGGCTCACAACCATCTGTAATGGGATCTGATGCTCTTCTGGTGTGTCTGAAGACAGCAGCAGTATACCCACCTACGTAAATAAAAATAAAGTTGTCTTAAAAAAAAAAAAAAAGACACATGCTGTTCTTGCAGAGGACCCAGGTCAGGTTATCAGCAACCACGTCAGGTGGCTCACAACTCTGTAACTCCAGCTCCGGGGGAGCTGAAGCCTGTGGACTCTGAGGAAACCGCACTCACGTGCATGTAGCCCACAAGTGCAGACATACATGTGAACACACACACACACACACACACACACACACACACACACCATAATTTAAAAGAAAAAGAAATCTAAAAAACAAAATCTAGGAAATTGTACAAATTCAGGCTTCCAAGTTTCCTTGCAAGCTTGAAACATCTGGCCATACTTACCTTTAACCTACATGAGCCACAGCTGGAGCTGCTCCACTGCCGCCTCCCACAGGCAGCTCCCCTGACCAGCCCTGCAGGTTCCCCACCCCCACCCCCAGCCTTTGCCCAGTTCTCCCTGCCTGGGGTCTTTTGGGTCTTTTGTGTCAGTAGGCTCCTTGGCTCTATTGCCTCTTCTTGTTACTCAGGGCTCAGCTAGAATACAGACTCTCGGGAGCTGCCCCTTACTCACACCTATAATTAATGGTATGTTCAGAACCTACGGTGTGGCATGTCCTCTGCCTGGACACTGAGTCTTGGGAGACCCTGTTCCAGGAGGGTGGAAGTCAGGTTCGTACTCTCAGCATCTGTCTGGGACAGAACCTGTGTCCTGCCAGGTGGAGTGATGGAATCAGGGAGCCAGATAAGAGTCCATGCTCCAGCTCCCCAACCCCACCTGTGACAACCACTAGACCCTCTGTGGGCCCCCTTTCCCTCCAGTGTCTGGACCTCCTCAGCACAGACATGGGGGGCAAGTTCTTAAGGTTAGCCAAATCAATTAAGGGTCCTTTGTGGGTCTAAATGTAGCCTGGGCCCAGCCACCCTAGAGCTTTTTGGCCAGCCCCAGCACCCCAGAGCAGTCCTGGGGAGTCTTCAGATCAGTCTGGAGTGGTCAGAGTGGACATGGCCACCTCCTCTAGTGGCCTGTGCTTAGCTCATTTATTCAATCAAGAAATGCTGAGGGTTCAAACATGTTCAGGAAACATGTTAAGCCTGTGGTCCAGGCTGATGACCATGAGAGGGTCCCCCAATACCCACACATTTGGAACCAATGTAGGGTTCTACAAAGAGGCTGGCCAGCAGGGGAGATGCACCAGGGAATTAGATGACCTTCTGCCAAGGCTAGGGGGGCATATAGTATGTGTAAAGACTGCACAAGTTATGCAATGTTACGAATTTCTTTTCTCCTTCTTCTTTTCCCTCCTCCTCCTCCTCCTCCCCCTCCTCTTCTTCCCCCTCCCCCTCCTCCCCTTCCTCCTCTTCTTCCTCCTCCTCCTCCTCCTCCTCCTCCTCCTCCTTCTTCTTCTTCTTCTTCTTTGTGTTTTTAGACAAGGTTTCTTTGTGTAACTCTGACTGTCCTGAAACTCACTCTGTAGACCTGGCAGCCTTCAAACTCACAGACATCTGCCTGCCTCTGCTTCCCAAGTGCTGGGATTAAAGGCATGCACCACCATCATGGATTTTTTTACTGTGTGAATGAGTTTTAATCTTTGTCTCCCTCCCTGGTGGGATCACCATCCCTTGGGACTTGTAGAATCCCAGGGCTCATGGCCACCAGGTGTGGAGGATAGACCCTGACTCTACATGTGACTACCTGACCAGACAGAAGGACAGCAGTGGGGACTTATGCAGGTTCCTTGTCTGTGGGAGGACGGCCATCTGCTTGTCTAGGCCAGGTCTGTGTGCTGTGTGTCCATCTGTATCTGTGACTTAGGCACCTGTATGACCTCATATGATCCCATGAGTGTGGGTGTCTGTGATCATGTCTGTGACGCCATGTATCATCACTCATGTATACCCACATGAATGCCCATGGCTGACAACAGTATGCAAGTGTGTGTGTTCCTGTGTAAATTGTTCATGGCTTTGAGAGAGCATATGTGGCTTTGTGTCTACCTGTGTGAGTCCTCATGGTTGAATTACCATGCATGACTGTGTAAGTGCCTGTGGCTGATCACATGTGGCTGTGTGTGTGCCTGTGGCTCTGAGTGACTACATGTGGCCATGTGTTTACCTGTATAAATGCCCGTGGCTGATGGCTACATGTGTGTCTGTCACTGTGTGAGTGTCACGTGGCTGTAAGCATCTGTTCAAGGACTGGAGCCTGGCAGTAACTCTATCACTGCTTGTCCACAGCTGAATGTTGTATGAGATGGAGACAGTGTGGTTGTGTGTGTGACACTTGGGGGTGTTGCCTAGCTGGTGCTCTACAGCCAGAGTGGCAAGTGGAAGCTGGCTGGCTACCCCTCCAGCAACCCTCGGGCAGGGATGCTGGCTGCGAATGGCTGCTGCTGGCTACTCTGAACCAGAAAAGACCTAGGTAGTGAGGGGAGGTGGACTTGATGCACCCCAGGGTTTGCCTCTCTCCAGGCTTCATAGCACTGGGGGCCTTTTGACCCCCTGAAAGATGCCATCTAAATCCCCTGTTGCGTGTCCTGCTGGCCAGCCTCCTCATGGAATCCTACATTGGTACCCATTGGAATGGATGCATGGCAGTAGGAAAAACTCTCTCAGTCACCAGTCTGGGTCACAGGCTTAACAAGTTTGTGGAACATGTTTGGACCCTGGGTATTTGTTAACTGAATAAATGATCTAAACATGGGAACTGAGAGGAGGTGACAACTTCAACAGCTGGCCAAGCTAATCTGAAGACTTGCTAGGGAGACAGGAGCTCCTAGGACCTCTGAGGTCTTTCCAGCTACACCTGGCTGTGCCCTCTTTGTCTTGAGTCTCTGTGATCTACTTCAGATCGAAAACAGTCTCTGCTTTCTCCTGTCAGACTATAGGCTGAGAGCGGTCTGTCTTGCACCCTCTCCCTTGGACTTGCTGGATAAGTTCCTGAGGTGCTGGCTGAGGAGGCCACCCAGTGTGGAGCAAGCAAAGGCTCCTAGAAGCAGCAGGCCTCTGGGCCAGGAGAGGAGGATAGCCCTGTCTCCAGACACAGTCACAGCTGAACCAGCTCAAAGCAAACCCAGCACCACTGAGTCTGTGCCCTGGTTATCTCCAGAGAAGGGGAGCTTGGGAAATGGGGCCAGGTAGATAGAGACAGACAAATGGATAGAGAGAGCAACACAGAGAGAGAGAGAGAGAGAGAGAGAGAGAGAGAGAAAGAGAGAGAGAGAGAGACAGACAGACAGACAGAGACAGACAGAGACAGAGAGACAGAGACAGAGACAGAGGGAGAAAGACAGAGAGAGACATATAGAGAGAAACAGAGACAGAGACAGAGACAGAGAGAGAGAGAGAGGGAGAGAAGAGACAGAGATAGAGACAGAGACAGAGAGAGACAGAAAGAAATGAAGACCAAAACAGAAAAACAGGCTAGAGACTCTCTAAAATGTGCCCACATGCATCTCACAGATGCCCAGTGTTGCTCCCAGACCTGGACTCTGAATGTTCCACCAAGCCAGGAGGGTTCCAGCACACGCTCACATGTGCGTATGCACATACTATGACGTCTCTGAAAGGATGCTGCCAGGAGCTCTCCAGTCTGTGTGCCTGGCTGTGCATACGGTGCATACAGGGCAATGGTTGCCACTAGCCTCCAGGGCTGTGCAGTGGTCACAGAATGTGCCTCATCCATGCCCATGCCCCAGGACCCCAGGCGAGCACGTGTGATGCGCTGGCATGCTGGCCCACTCGGTGGCACTCCAGGGCTGGCCTGGACCTTTGGAAAGACTTCACCTAAGTGTCTCTTTCAGCCAGACTGTCCAGAGTCTCAGACCTGGACCCTGAGCCAGGAGCCAGGCTGCCCATGTAGTGTAGGGGGTGTGGGGGGCCTTTGTCCCTTTCTGAAGTGACAAGAGACACACAAAAGGGCTTTTAATTAAATCAAAGGAGGGGGAAATGGGCCAGCCGGGCTGCTATTATGTTACCAAATGTGAAAATGAAAACTTATTTTAAAGCTCTGGTATTAATTTGAGATTATTCAGATAGTTAATTAAAAGTGCAGCATGTGTTAAATATTATTTCAACAGAGATTATCATCGGCCTCGTGTAAGGCGATCGCGGGCCTGGGGAGCCCTACACAAATGCTGGGCGCCGAGGGTGAGGCAGGCCCCACAGGGGAGCTGGTGGCAGGCAGCACACGTTGAGGGACAGGGTTCTACAAGCTACACAACTTGTGCTTGCTCCTGGTAGATGGAGCCACAGGAAATCCCTAATTCTCAAGCTTTGGAGGCTCAGGAAACCCTCCAGTGGTGATTGGGCCAGTCAGCTGGCCAGCATAAAAAAATTCCCCAAATACTCTTTGGGAACAGTGGCCACAGACCTTCACCTTGCAAGCTAGCACACTTGCAGGAGTGCAGGCAGGGGCATGGTATGAATGAACTCAGGGGTACATACGTGGGTATATGCAGGGCTGTGTATAGGGGTGCATGAAGGACCATGTGCAGAGAGTTGAGCTGGGGTGTTAGTAGGGGCGTGTGCATCGGTACGGACGGTGGGGTACATGTGCCGTGACCACCACAGACCCGCCTCCGTTGCAGCCTTCTCCTGTGCACTCCTGACGTACAGCTCCCCACCTTGTCACCTGTGTCCTTGTGCTGCTCACCTGACCTGGGCTGATGCTGTGTGCTCCTGTGTGCTGTGGGCAGGCTATACCTCTGCTTCTCAACAGCTGGGATGAAAATGGTCTCAGAGATGATCACTCAGACCCAGGAATGAGAGTCAGAGTGGAATTTTAAAATGTTAATAGCTACATTTTAAATAAACAGAAAGTGGATTTTAGCACAGGACTCTCTCTCTCTCTCTCTCTCTCTCTCTCTCTCTCTCCTGCGTTTGCGCATCTTCTTTTTCTACTGGCCTCTGTCACCAGCCTGTTTTGGACCCAAGCACTTGTGATTCCATGGGGACCTGGCAGGTGCAGGGCTGCTGGGAGAAGCTTGGTACCTTGAGTCCCTCCTATTCTTTCACACTCTGGCTCAAGTCCCTGGGTCTTTACCCAAAGTCTCAGAGACATCCTTGGGCCCACAGCCCTGTGCTCAGCTCTCCTCCGTGTCCCACTTAACAATTCGGAGGCTGGGCTGTGCCTGCCCTCTGTCGGAGCCCAGGGGCAGGGCAGTGCAGGCACTTACCACATGACTGCCAGCTGTCCTTGCTCCACAGAATCCAGCAGCGAGCTGTAACTTGCAGTGTCACCAATGTGCTCAGACACTTCCTGTGCTTCAGCTCACTAGCTCTTACCCAACAGACGGTGGCTTGTGCCAGCAGATGCTCAAAGATGACCACTAACCAGGACAGGGACACAAAAGGGTCCTCAAGGAGGGAACAAGGGATGAGGGAGCACACAAATCTGGTGCACTTCTCTGAGCCTTATGGGGTCCAAACCGTGGCTCTCTCCCTCTTGTTCTGTCCTAAGAGTCTGAGTGGTCCTGTCCTGTCTGAGGTTGCCCCAAGAATTAGACAGCTTAGGGCCAGGATCGCGTGGCTTCTTCTGCCCTGCCCAAGACTGACAAAACAATCTTTATAGTCATCCCCAAGAGGATGGGGGTGAGGTAGGGAATGCTACGGGAGGGGTGAAGTGGTGGGCACAGAGGTGACACCACTGTCTGGGAGGCCAGGGGTTACTCTGTGGCCAGCTGTATATATCTATGTATCTGGGAGAACTGCAGGCCAGTGCTGGGGGAGGTCTCTGAAGGGGGAGCTCTGCAGCAGGCCAGTGCAGGTGTGTGTGTGTGTGTGTGTGTGTGTGTGTGTGTCCCTCTGCAGCAGGCCAGTGCAGGTGTGTGTGTGTGTGTGTGTGTGTGTGTCCCTCTGTAGCAGGCCAGTGCAGGTGGGGTTCCTCTGCATTTTTGTACAGTTGTGCCATTTTCTCAGTAAGAATGATACAGATTTAAATAATCACAAAACAACCTTAGTGGGAACCCAGCATTTCACTGTAGATGCCTGAGGCCTCATCTCTGGGAGCAGGATGCTGTGCAGCCTCAGGTACTAGGACTATGTGAGCCCAGAACCAAGTGGCCCTGTGTGTGGGTACAGCACTGTGGTGTAGGCATCCAGTATAGGCTTGGACTGAGCTGCGATGTCCTGCCTCCATTTGCAGCCACTGCCAGTCTGAGTCCCCAGCCTGAGTACCACCGATTCACCCCAGCTCAGCAGGCTCTGGACAGGTCTAGAGATAGGGCTTCTGAGTCTGGCTTCTTTGATAGTTCTCAAAGTTCATCTAAGCTCCACTTTATTTATATGTATTTTTGGGACAGGGTCTCTCACTGAAACCAGAGCTCACTTATTTCACTAGACTGGGTGGCCAGTAAGTCCCAAGGTCCTCTCTCTCTCTCTCTCTCTCTCTCTCTCTCTCTCTCTCTCTCTCTCACAGGTACATGTTGCCTTGCCCATCTATTTACCTGGGTGCTAGGAATCAGAGCTTAGGTACTCATGATTTCACAGTAAGCACTTTACTAAGTCATTTCCCCACACCACATCTTTATGGTTAAGTAATATTCCATTGTATGAATACATTATATTTCATATATCCATCTGCCTGTTGATGGATGTATGGGGGCTGGTCTCTGGAGCTGACTACAAACAGCATTGTCGTGATACCCGCATGTGAGTTTGTATGTGGATATATTTTCAGTTTTCTTCGGTGTATACCTAAGGTTAGAATTGTTAGGTTCTATATTACTATTATTATTTTTTTTTTGAAACAAGGCCTCATTCTGAAGCCCAGGCTGGTTTCAAACTCACAGGGCTTCTCCTGTCTCAGCCTTGTCAGCCCGGGGATCATAGGTATCCACCACGCCTGGTTCTTACTTTATTTTCTTCAGTGCCGGGAAGGAACCCAGAACCTTACTGGTCAGTGAGCTACACTCCAGCCCTGTTTTTGTTTTTTCAAAGTTTTATTGAGACACTATTCCCATAATACTTTTCAGGGCCAGCAAGATGGCTCAGTGGGTAGAGGTGCTTGCTGCCAAGTCTGACAGCCTGAGTTTAATCTCTGGGGTCTACATTGTAAGGAAAGAATAAGTAACTGTAAGCTATCTTCTAACTTCCATATACCTATCCATGGCACACTGTTGAGTGTGGACACACACACACACACACACACACACACACACACACACACACAATACAATGAAAAACTTCAGAGTGTCCAATCTCTGGGTCTTAATGTGTTCAGAGGGTTGAGTGCACACTACCTCAGTACATTCTAATACATTTTTGTCACCCTGAAGAGAACCCCATGCCCCCCTCCAGCACCATCCTTCATTACCTCCAGTGAGCACCATTTTCTACTGAGCTCTCCACTTGTTCTGGACAGCTCACACACATACTGCATAAGATTCCAGGCTGTGGTACTTTTATGGGTCACCTGTGCTGTGTGGGCATTATTCTGTTCCTGGAGTCACATTTGGTCATCCATCCATCCATCAGCTGATAGACACCAGCCAATAAAGCAGGCTTTTCCATTTGGGGGCAAGGACTCTTTGTAAAACCTTTTCAGCTTCGCAGCACTAGGCATGGAACAGTTACTGAGTGTCTGTTGTGGGTCCCTTTCGCTTGCCCACTGAGGCAGGGTCCATTAGTAATTCCAGTTGCTAAGGCCCAGAGAGGGTGAGATACTTGCTCCAGGCAGGCGTTACTGCATCCGTAGGGAAGCCAGGGTGGATATAGAAGTGAGAGCCAGCCATAGCATCTCAGAGGTACTAGGGACTGCTGACTGCTGAGGGGCAGCACAGAATCCCCATTAGCACTGTCCTCAGAAGGTCTGATGAGACTGAACATACAGGGAGTTTTGTATGTTGGGACTCCATATGGTGATGAGCCAGCCTACTCTCCCTTGGGCTTGCCAATGCTCACACTGGGGATATTTAGGGGACAAGCTGAACCCAGCCCAGGCAAAAGCTCAGGAAACTCCAGTCTAATTATCAATAAAAAGAATAAAAAGAGTGTGGGGGCTTGGCCAACCTCCATCCATGGTGGACAGGCTTCAAGGTTCATCTCTGATGTGAAACCCTAGTAACCCTTCTGTTGCTAGGGACTACTAGTTGATTTTCTAACTGAACACAGAAGCCTGCAGCATCTAGCCCACCTCAGGCTAGAACCCTTCTGACTATGGTGCTCTTCAGGGAAACTGAGGCACCACTTGCCTTCTACAGCCTCCTGTATTGTTATCCTGAGGCTGGGACCTGGCTCCCTGCCCTCTGTAGCTCAGCGTTCTGAAGGAGTCAGGGTTAGCTGAGGCACTGGTCTGGAAGGAAAAGGCTCAGTGCAGCCCAGAGACATAGGGCCAGGTGGCTCTTCAGGCACAGAGGCAGGGCTAGGACCCAGCAGAGCTGTCACAGTCTGGTCTGGGCCTGTCCTCATGCTATGCTGACATTTCCTCATTTCTATGATGGCTTTAGTACCCTCTGAGGAAGAGCTGAAGACAGGGCAGGAGGAAACACTTGGATGGGTTCCCTAGTGGGCCATGTGGGGTCATAGGAAGGCCAGGGAGGGTTTCAGGAGGACAGAGGTCCTTTGTACTTGCAAAGGGGAGACAGGATAATGGAGACAGGTTAGGCTGCAATGGGGTGTCTTATAAATTTATTTCTACCACCTAGTAACCGAGTTACCCATAAGTCACCCCCAAACGGTCAGGAGAGTCAAGCCCCTGGGTAGTAACCTCAGAGTGTATACAGTTGGGAACCCCTTGTGCCCATTATTGAGCAAGATGGATCTTGAGCAACATAAGGAGACAGGATGGGGTCCAGGCACTCTGCAAGGCCCCATAATGAAGCAGAGACTCTAAGGGATGGAGGGCTATGCTGACCTCAGGGGACTGGGCTAAGGTGGAGGGAGGTGCTGGGCTGAGACTTCTGGGATGCACACAGGGAGCTGAGCCTAAATTCTTCAGGAGAGGGCTACTGTAGGGGGCCGTCGAGGTCCAGGCTGGATGGGGCCCCTCTGTAGCTCTTATGTGCACCCCTTGACACCCTTTCCAGGATGAAGGCACCCAGAGGAAGTGAGGAAAGTATTCACAGCTCTCCTCTTACTCCTGCTGGTACTTTCTTGCACAGGCATTGACTCTCCTGTGGGGCCCCTGCTGATTCTGACCCCTCCCCAAGCCCCTGCTCCCCCAAGACCACTGGCTAGTAGTCAAAAGCCAAAGCTCCAACCCTCAGAGGCTTTGCGCTGAAGACATGACATAGGTGGGCCTCTCCATCTGAGTCTGGTGCAGACAGGTCTGGAGCCCTCCAGGCTGCTCTGTGGCTGTCCATGAGTCCAGGTCTGCTGCCCTCCTGCTGGGCTGAACTCCTTTGGGCAGGGGCTGTTCTCACAAGTGTAGTGAGGAAGGAAATTGCAAATTAATCTTTATTTCTATCTTGGAAGAAAACCTTAATTCTCTGCATTGAAATGGTCCCCATCGAGGGAATCAATTACAGGCTTTAATTGCAGTCAGTCCTGGCAACCAGAGTGGCCTGGTCTCCCCCGGCCTGTGGATCCTGACCCTATCAGTTCTCTTTGTCTCTCTGTTTCCTTCTCTCCCCCCACTTTTTCTCTTAGTGTCTTTGTCTCTCCTTTCTTTCATTGGATTAGGTTGCTTTTTCCCCAGCCAGGTCTGGGCACAGGAATGAAGCCCTGGGTCCAGAGCTGCAGCTCTTATGTGCATGGAGCCAGGGGAGGATGAAGGGCCAAAGGCAGCCATAGGAAGGAGCCAGGGCCTCACTGTACACACCTGGTTCCCACACTCTGGACTGAATGGAACATGTCCATCAAGAAGTGGGAACTATGTAGCTGTGAGCATGAATCCTCAGGATGACACACAGCTCAGTGATGCACAGACATCTCTGTCCCCTAGAAGGTTACCTGGGTAGCACTTCAAATGCAGTCTGAATACCCCTTCCCCTCACCATTTCTAGACATTTTGAGTGGCAGTCTTGGCTGCCTTGGAGTGGATCATTTCTTACACGCCTTTCTCCAGGTTTCTCTGCTTCCTAACCAACACATGACATTATCGACCTTTTTAAAAAAGTTAGATCAAAGGTTTGAAGACAGAGACCAGGGCTGCAAGGGAGATGGCAAGGATGCCGAGAAACTGTCGAGGGGGCAGGGTCTCTATCATTGTGAGACCCATTTGGGGTCTCTGAGAGGGGACAACCATGCCAGCTTGGGAGCAGAGGCCCCTTGCATCCTCCTCTCCCTCCCTTACCCACCTACTTGTTTTTTATCACATGCCTGCTCTTCTGCAGGGTGACAGGCAATGCTCTCAGCAGCTTCCCCAAGACCTGGCCCCTGCCCGCTGGCTTCTGGGTGACCCTCACTAGGTCCTTGTCCCATAGTTTCTGAAGGGTCCATCCCAGGCACTTTGTGAGGTGGGGGTACAAAGTGCTAGGCAGAGTTTGGCAGGCTCAACAGACTTGAGGTGCTGGGTAGGGCTGGGGTTCTGGGCAAAGTTGGGGTATTGGGTGAAATGTTGGATAGAGTTGGGGTGCTATGTAGAGTTGGGTACCAGTTAGAAGTGGAATATTGCACAGAATGTGGGTATTAGGTAGAGTTAGGGTTTGGGTAGAGTTGGAGTGTCGGGCTATTAGGGTGTTGGGCAGGGCTGAGGTATTGGGTTAAGTTGGGGTGTTGGGTAGAACTGGGAGCACCTGGCTCAATTTTATGGCTGCTGGAGAGGGGCTATGTGAGGTGGTAGTGAGGAGAGAATACATTTCGCTGCTTTGGGCACCTTAACTCAGTCCTGGTCATATCTCTGCTGAGCCAGAATTAGCTGCTCTTCCCCTGGATCCAGCGCAGGCAGGAAGAAGTGGTGTGGCATAGGAAGAAAGGAGAGAGCCTGTGTAGGGACGCTGGACAGCTGGGGCTGGAGCTGCTCTGTGGGCACAGCAGGGAGGGGATGGGAGAGCCTGGCAAGGATCAAGTATGGCGGTAGGAGAGTGCTGGTCTTGGCAGGATAGTGGACTGCAACCACACCCTACAACCTTAACTCTCAGGCTAAGAGAACTGAATTTAGCTTTTGAGCAGCAGAGGAGCAACGGAGCTAGATGACGTGGTTAGGGAGGGCCTGGGGAACATGGTATCCATGGAGGGTAGGATGGCACCAGGTGTCTGTTGGGAACTGGGATGGGGGGCACTGGCCCCACTGGACTGGTGGGGCAGGTAGCCATAGAGATCACCAACAGGGGAGGGGGAGCTGTACATGTGGCCGGTACTTTGAGTATTTAAGGTTGCACCTTACCCTGTTGGTAAAGGCTGGCCAAATGATAGCATCCCAAAGCGGAAGAGATGGCTCAGTGGTTAAGAGCACTGGCTGCACTCATAACCTAGGTTAGATTCCCAGCACCTACATGGTAGTGCATAACTATGTGTAACTCTAGTCTCAGGAGACCTGATTCCCTCTTCTGTGGACACCAGTTATGTATGTGGTACACAGGCATACATGCAGACCAAATACTCATACATATACATAAAATTCTCTCTCTCTCTCTCTCTCTCTCTCTCTCTCTCTCTCTCTCTCTCTCTGGAGATATTGATTGATAGGCTGATTTAAGGGCACAATACACAACAGGAACTGCTAAGCTGGTCCTCTATGCCCAGCTGAAGGTGGTGGCTCTGTGGCAGGGTCTGGGGTAGGTTGGGGACTGACTTGAGAACTGGTCTCAAGAGGCTAAGCAGGGGGCAGGATGGGACATAAGTGGCCCCAAGTGGGTACTCCAGCTCAGGGAGGTACAGAGAGCAAGCATTGGGTAGGATGGTTGAGGACCCAAGAGTGTTGGCTGAGGTAAGATCCTCTGGTTGGTCACAGGTTCACATGACTGGTTAAGATACACACTAACCACTGCACACACTGCATGACAGAAGAGAGGGATGCTCCAACTGGCTCTCGTAGAGTGGGGACCATGGCGTTGCATCCACAGACAGCTGTATCCAGCGCTTCAGGGAGTGTTCCCCACTTCTCTCTCTTTTCTGGGTAGGTGTCACTCCTCCCTGGTAGAGTCTTCTCTGTGTGGTGAACAAGTGTCTGCTGCAGCTTCACAAGAATACTCAGTAGCTCTGCAGTCCCAGTCAAAGATCCTGCCCCATATTCCAGCAGGACAGTGACATGCTGGGTCCACCCTCACTGTGAGTGTGGAATAAACAAGGCAGGAACATGGCTGGGGCTGTGAGAGGGACCGACCCCACCCCACGTGAAGAGTACCAGTGAGAGGGACCCCTAGTAAGGCAGGACAGGTTCTAGTATACAGGGCAGCGCAGAGACAGTGGATTGTCTCCCCTCAGTGTAAAGCAGGATGGTCCCTGTGAGAGGAGCTGGCATGAGGCAGAACAGGCCCCAGTGAGAGGGACTGCTGTCCAGTGTGAGCAGGATGTTCCCTATGCATACACATGCAAGGTGACAAAACACATGAACGCGACACTCTACAGGAAGACTGTGGACTCTGAAGTCATTCAGACTGGGTGCAGCGTCCCCAGGTCACACAATCTCAGATGGCCCCATGAGGCTCTCCTCTATCTTTGAACCTCAACTGTGTGTGTTCCTGGGTTGAAAGTGGAATGGTGACCAGCAAGCCTTACTTAGAACAGAGCCTGAGACAACCCAGCTATGCCATCAGCCTTAATACCTCAGACTTTATGGCTGGCAGGTGGCTCCCAAGGGGCCTAATGCCCACCTACATACTCCAGGGTGCCTGAGGAGTGCCCTGACCCTCAATAGACAATGAGGGCCAAGGTCTGTCACCTGGCCTTTTGGGGACTCAGCAAGGAGGGTATCAAGGAGAGGACATCTTGCAGGATATCATGAGCTTGTGAGTGAGAGCATGTCCACACCCACACCAGGCTTGTCACATGTGATACAGGACCCTAATACCCCAGCAGCTCCAATTTCCTAGGTCCTCTCTGTGTTGGCTACTTGTCCTTTTTTCTTTTTTTTCTTTTCTTTTTTTTTTGTTTTGTTTTGTTTTTTTTTTTGTTGTTTTGTTTTGTTTTGTTTTGTTTTTCGAGACAGGGTTTCTCTATGTAGCCCTGGCTGTCCTGGAACTCACTCTGTAGACCAGGCTGGCCTCCAACTCAGAAATCCACCTGCCTCTGCCTCCCAAGTGCTGGGATTAAAGGCGTGTGCCACCACTGCCCAGCTTGGCTACTTGTCCTTAACTGGAGGAGTAGATGGCCACAGAGGAAGACTCCTCCCACTAAGGACCTTCCCTGCTAGGGGCACTGGAGCTGTAGGAGGATCTGGAATGCTGGGGAGCCCTGGGGACCCATTTGGAGGTTCATAACAATCCTAGCGAGGTTTCCTTTCCAGGCTGGGTTTATGCAGCAGCTGCCCGCTGAGGCTGGATAGGCCCTGCCCTTAACCAGCAGCCTCAGCATGTCTACCCATGTGGGTGCCCCTACTGGCTCTCCCAGCACCTTCCGGCCACCGGGAGATGCTTGTCTGCTTTATCAGTGGTCCCCATGACTCTGACAACTGTCTTTCTTATCGGTGGCCCACTGCCTGTCCATACCACAGGCTCACTCCGTGGCCTGATGTGTTGTCTTTAGGGAGAAACAGAGTCTAGGTTGAAGCCTCCCTCCATCTCATGGAGGCTAGTAAACCACCTGCATCCCAGAGGAGACCTAGCCCATATCTGCAGGTGGTCTCTGATTTAGCTGACGCCAGGCCTAGAGAAGGCCATATCCCCTCAGGGTTGCTGGGAATAGTGATGAGCAGGGCCAGACAACAAACTGGTGGTTCTTTCCCTCAGGCAAGTACCAAGAATTGGGAGATGCAGATTACTGGCTATCGCTCAGCCATCTTCACTCATATCTGATTAGAGAGGCATTGCTCCATCTTTCTCTGCCTTTGCAGAGTTTGGTCCAGCACCCACCCACACCACCTGCCTCCAGTGGCGCCAGCCTGCACCTGCAAGGAGCTGCCTGAGGCTCTCCCCTCTGTGTTTAGCCCAGGCCTCTTCCCAGCAACAAATCTGAAGCAGCCTAGTTATTTTCTCAGGAATCCAGTACTGAAGGCATCTTGCTTAGCTTTGCTCCTTTCAGGGCACTCACCTCTGCCGAGGCTATCCCTGGATCCCCACTAGCCAGCTGCAGAGTCAGCTCACATCACTTCTTACCCCCCCCCCCCCCCCCCCCCCCCCCCCCCGCCCCCCCCCCCCCCCCCCCCCCCCCCCCCCCCCCCCCCCCCCCCCCCCGCTTCTGTCCCAATCCCAGCTCTGCTCATCTCTGCCTTTCCCTGGTGGTCCACAGGGAGAGTGACAAACTTAAATTTCTGATCTCTCTGCCTTCACTATCAAGTGTTAGGATTGCAGGCATTCACAACCTAGTTAATAAAATGTGTAGATACAGAATGGAAGCAAAGGGCCTGAGTTGTGGCTGGCAGTCACCCTGATGGGGACCATGCTGAGGATGAATCTCTACATCTGTGTAGGAGGACAGACCAAGATGCAAGGGCAGCTGAGTCCCTACTGGAAGGAACAAGTGACAGCAGTCTCCATACGCATATACAGTCATGTTCTTTACTGGGGCTGAGCCAGTGTGTCTTCTTGGCTATCCTGGGGGTTGGGTGGGGTGGCAGGGTGTACTGCTGTCCTGAAGACAGGCTTTCTTCACAAGTCTGGTACATCATGTGCAGTGGTGGAGATGCTGCCGCTGGTGACGATGGTGTTGGTGACAATGATGTGAACTTACTGAGGGTTGTAACAGTGGTGAAATTAGTGCTGGAGGTTTAGAATGGAGGTCAGGGCTGATGGGGTGTGGAGAGTTTTATGTGGGTAATGGGCTTAAGGGTGGAGTAGGATTAGAAAATTGGCCTTTGTAACCTGCTCTGGGCTCAACCCATGAGGCCTTTGAGAAGCCTGGGCTTCCAGGACCTTTTCCTGGGTCTCTGGGAAGCCCATTCTCTCCTGCTTTTCTAGACCCCTAATTGGGGGTCCCTCTGGTTCACAAAGTAGAGTTGGCACTGTGGCTGCCAGGGTTTGGCCTATAGGATGTAAAATGCAGAGGGAAGGAGTTGGGAAGAGAGCCAGAAGACCCTGTGGGCCTGGCTGGTGAGGCTGAAACTTCTTCCTCCCACCTGGTCATCCACTGTCCTGGTGCAAGAGCTGGAATTGTGGGCTCAGAGTATGACAAATGCAGAGCCCAGCCTATGAGGGACAAAAGAGACAGGAAGAGACAGATGTAAAGGGTGGAGGCCTGGAGCTGAAGAGTGAGCCACATATAAGTCTCCTGGGGCCCAAAGAGCCTCCTGTAGCCCTGCCGTGGAAAAAGGTTCTGGCTACCTCCATCCCTCCCTCCATGAGACTTAGGGAACCCTATGGCTCATGGGAGGGTGGGGACTGATGGGAACCATATAGAGGAAGAAATCCCCACCCCACCATGGTTCCTTGCAGCTGTGCAGGTCAGGGCCAAGCAAAGCTTGGGCCCAGAAGTGGTCATGTGGGATGTGTGCCCACAGGGCGTCCCTAGAAGGGTCACCAGGCTCCAGTAGTCTTTATCAGGGGCCCCAGCTGTGGCCGCAGGAAGTCACTGTTTTGCTGCTGGTCTCCCCTCTAGGCCCATGATAACGTCAGGGGATCATAGTGTATTGAGAAACACCTAATCCTGGGCCGAGGGACCTCTGACTTACAGGTTTACCAGCTGGACCTGAGCATGCAGGCTGAGGAAGAAAGGGTACAGGCCATGGTGGAAAGGTCCAGTCTGCTTTCCCAATGTCTAGTGAGTACAGGACAGGTAGGTCTATGTCCTCGTTCTGGGCCAGGACATAGGGACCCCAATCATCTTTGCTGCGCTACACAATTCTGTCTCTATGTCCAAGTTCCACCACCCATGAATTCCCAAACCTTCCACACCCCGTCACCACTGTCATCCTGAACTGCTTCCCCTCCCACAGCCAGAAATGTCCCTATCCTGGAGCCAGCCATCCCATCGGGACCCTTTTCTCAGGCCTCTGACTGGTACAAGAAGGGTCCCTGCAATCCACCCCTGCTGCTGTTCTTCATCAGCCTCAGGCCTCCACTCGTCTCTCTGTCAGCCTCACCCCAGTACTATGCCGCCCACCTGCTCCCAGCAGGCAAGCCTGTTGCTGGCTGAGATGAGCTAATTAACAGCTCGGCTCTGCTTGTTTTAAGGAGGGCTGTTAAAACAGCTCCTGTGGTGGCTCCTGGAGGAATGGGATTTGGGGAGCCCTTAACTCACTTCTCACTTTCCTCTATCTATCGGCTCTCTGTTAGAGCCTGCACTTCTGGCCCCTCAACAGCATGTCTCTCCTCGCCTGGCAAACTCCTACTCTCTCTTCAAGATCTTGTTCATGGAGCCTCTGTGTCTCTTGGCAGAAGGGTCATAGATGACCCTCAAGAAAGGGACCAGCACAAATTAGGGGTCCATGAGTAGTGTTCAGGAAACTGGGCAGTGTGGATGTTGTCTAGGTCAGGAAGCCAGGGCTGGGATCACCCCGGAGCTGGAGAGAACTCTATCTGGCTCAGGGCCCTGAGTTCGGTACTTCTGGTAGCCCCCACATTGTTAGTCTTGCCAGGTCCTAGGGAGGATTCTCATCCATCTTTGTGCTCTCTGCTCTGCGGGCCACACCCTGCATCCCTGCATCCACCAGGCCCCCCTCTCCTTTATTGCACTTCTGTGCAGATGTCACACATGCAGTTGTCAGACAAACCCTGAGCACATGGTGTCCAGACACTAGTCCTGTCCAGAGGCTCTGTCCACACATGGACCCAGGTGCACATGTGCCTGGCTGGGAGGACAGAGACTGCCCCTTCTGCCCCGGGCCTCCAGGGCTTCCCATTTACCAGCCGTTATCTATCAAAAATATATTAACCCCGAGCCTGCTTCCATCAGAGTCTCGATTCCAGGGACAGTTCCAGATAAGCCTTATCTCTGTGCTGGTGCATTAGCCCCATGCTCCAGGGCCTGCCAATCATGCTGCCCCCACCCGGCCTGTGTTGTGACACTGGTTGTGACTTCATATTGTGTAGGCAGGCCAGCAAGTAGGCCAGCAGGTGCTTCTTTTCCAAAGACTCACCCCAGGCACTATGACAAGGAGTTTGGGATTGTTTAGGGCCCTAACCCTTGGCACAGATCCCAAGCAAGTTCCTGTGGGCTATGGTTGCAATGAGCCTGGGCCTTTGGAGCTATGTCTTTCCTAAAACACTGGAGCCTGGGGCTGTGTGAAGGGTGGAGGGTCCTGGAGCTAAGGGTCTTGCCTATAGCCAGTCCTGGTCAGCAGTGTACACTGCTCCCCTCCCTCTGCGGCCTTGGCTGGGTTGCCCCTGCAGACTGTGCACCCCAGCTTCAACTCACTAATGGGTATTCATGTTTTCATCAATATCGTGCTTGAGAGAGGCCTCTTCTGGGGCTCAGTTGTGTTCTGAGGACACACTAGGCAGGCCTGCCTTATACACATTCTTAGAGTCCTATAAGCTTTTGGGGGTTACATGCTGAGCAGCCCCTCCCAGTGCTCAACCCTGGGTTCTTCTGTGTCTCCACTTCCCTCAATCTGAGCTCTGGGCTTTAAGGAAAGCAGTCTTCAGGAGAGATGCTGGGGTACAGACATGGAGACACATAAAGGTCCTGGAGAAAATAGCTGAACTGGAGCTGTGCTAGGGCTGGGGCTGGCTGCAGTACATCTTGTGGGGTCACAAGCCTCTATTCTTCACTGTGTACATATCTGCGGCTTTCTCCGAGGCTGCAGATTGTAATGGCAGCTCCATGTTCAGCACAGTCCGATGTCCTCAGATCTACCCTATAGAGCTGAGGGACCTTGAGGTACAGGCTGGGAACTTGCCCAAGGTCATAATGCCCAATCAGGGAAGACAGGGCTAATATGCCCCTACTTGAAGGGACTCTGAGAGGAGTAAGCTTCAGGGCCCCTGTCCAGAAGAGGATCTTGGTCCAGGCCCTGTGCTGAGCAGAATGGCTTCTTTACCTATGAGGATTTAGACCTGCTCACTTATTCACTGACACTTAGAGGCCACAGTCCTGGAAGGCCGCTTCTGCTTCCAAGAGTGAAGTAGGGGACTATGGGACCTCAGCCAGGTTGGCCACCTGCCCTGAGGTCCATGCCCTCACTGGACCTCACTGGCTCTAACTGGCTGCTCTCCCAGGCATCCTAATGGTAAATAGGGTGGGGTAGGGCATGGGATAGCTCAGCCAGTGGCCCTGTCCTTCAGGCACAGTAGTCTTTAGGGCTGGTTGGGGCTAAATGAGGGCACAGGAGTCTCAGGACCAAGCAGAAGGCAGCCACCCCCGAGGTGCCCAGTGGTGCAGGTGGCAGCAGTGGAGTTCCTTGGAGCTGGGACTCAGCTCCTTTAGGAAGGAGCACCTAGAGTGCTGGTGGACACACTCACTATATCACACCCAGGACAGGGGAGTCCTACAGCTGGAGGAAGCTGGTCCCTAGAGGCCTGGTAGTAAGACCCAGCCCCTGCTCACCTTCAGCTATAGGCTGTCCTGACTTTGGCTGCCTGGGGCCTGGCCAAGGACAGTGAAGAGCAGCCACTGCCATCCTGGCCTCTTGGAGGCATGAGGGGCTTGGCGGGCTGATGACATGTTTGATTAGGGGCCATGACTTACAGGGACGCTGTGTTCTGTGGTCTGGCTCCTTTTCCTCTGCCTTCAGCTCTGGGGCTTAACAGACCCAAGTCATTTGATCACAACCTGCCCCTGTTAATATTTTTAATGCCATTTTTGAAAATTAAAGCATAATGCACTGATTACTGGGATAAAGGGAGGCCTTCACGTCTGTCTGGAGGCCAAACCGGGAAACGTTGGGACATCTGCTCCCCTTACAGGTGTCTGGAAAAGCTCTGACTTCCCTCATTGGTCAGTTCTACCCTCTTGCTCCCATCCCAGTCCCCATGCTAAACCTGAGAGTGCTGGGGCTGAAGATGAACATGGAGAGGGTCCAGGTACTTTGACCCCTGGTCTAGCATCCTTGGGAGTCCATGGTTCCAAAACGGAAGGCCAGGGCCTCTAGTGCAAGGATGGAGCCCCGGGGTACGAACCCCTAACCAGAGGACCCCAGTAAACTCAGCTGCTCAGAGAATCTCCATTCTTCAAGGTCCATCCACAACATCCCAGGAGCCACTTGGTTGAACCTAGCAACTCTTGAGTCCTAAACTCAATGTACACAATACCCTGTGATGCCTGGTGTTCCCCTGGGAGACAGGCAGACTATGGGTAGACGAGGTCACATATGGGATGTTTATTTTCAGTTGGAGAGTGCCAGCTTGTTGGACAGGGCTGAGTGGCAGTACACACGCTAACTGGGGAAGACAGGCTGCTGGCTCCACTAAGGCCCTTTCCTAGAGGGCCTGGTTGCTATCCTGGGTGGGTGCAGGGATGCAGTGGCAGGCCTGGCAGGCCCTACAGGCACTGTTCTTCACGTTCCCCATGTTTTCTCAATGGGGCTCAATAGCAGTGCAGATGGCAGTGCGACGGGCTGGCTGCCTACAGTAGGACTGGGGAGGTTGAGGCACGTCTGGGGGCATCTGGCACTGTGGTCTGGCTTGCAGCTGGGCAGGATGGTTCATTCAGGGAGTCTGTACCATGCGCTTCTGGGTGTCAAAGACATAGCGCTTGAAAGACAGGCTGAGTGTCACAGGCTGTATGGGCTCTGGCCGCTCAGTGCCCTCCTCTTGTTTGGTGGTCTCCCCACGGCCAGCTCTGCTTCGCTTCTTGAGTGTAGGTGTCAGGATCTTCTTGGACTCGGGGCTGAGGCCACCTGCAAGGGATAAAAGTGTCACTGACTCATTGTAGGCAAAGCTGTCCTTGTCTCCCAGATCCATGCCCTCCCCCAACCCAGAATCACTGTCTCTACCAATTCACTACCATCCAGTCACTCTAGGGGCATAACTCTCTGATCCTCTGGGTGCTCATCTGGTCCCTAAGGTCCAAATGTTCTCTGGGAACACTGTTCTACCTGTCACTTAAAGTTCCTGGCCACCATGGAGATGCTCTCTTACCCCTGCATTGGGAGTCTGACCCTGTAGCAGGCTCTAGTGTCTTCTGCCTCCAGGTGGGTTCAGGCAAGGGGAGCCTCAGCAGACCAGAGGTGGTCAGGGGAACACCTGGGAGGTTTTATCAGTTCTCCTGGGTCAGAGCTCTTGTGGGGATCTCACACAAGCTCTGGCAGACACTGTGTATAGCTAGATCCTCCATCTTCACCACCAACCCAGAATATGGCTGGGTTTCTGGCCATTCTCAAGAGCTCAACACAATTTTCCTTACCTACAACTCCCTTTTCTCTTTCTACTTCCACAGTGGAAGATGTCCCATGGTCCCTTAGTGAAAGGCTGTGCATCACAGTTTAGCCATTTTTTTTTTAAGTTAAGCTATATCCTGACAGCATCTTGCAGCTGCAGACTCTGCAGTGGTTACTGCGTCCAGCATCTTACATACTTATGTAGTCTTGAGTTGAGATACTCAACTGACTGTCTTAGGTTTGCAGATGAGATACTGGGTAGAGGTTCAGGCCATGTCTGCTAGTACCTACTAGCACCTGGGGGAATCTCCTGACATCCCCTAATTCTGAAGGGCAAGATCCACCTGCATGTGGGCCTCTGACAATGCTTTTCATTTTTGGTTTTTGTTTTCTTGAGACATGGTTTATCTATGTAGCTCTGGCTGTCCTGGAACTCACTATGTACACCAGGCCGGACTCGAACTCAGAGATATTCTTGCTTTGCCTCCCGAGTGCTGTTATTACAGGCATATGCTACCACTGCCCTGCCTCTGACAATGATCTTGAAGAGGGTTACCACTTCTCCAAGCACCTTGCACTGGCCCCTAATCTCTGGATTTAAAAAGTAGTACATCCCTAGATAATTGCATTCAGGTTAAGAATGGCTTGTCTCACTGTATGAAGAGTCTGGACTTACTCTGACATGCGAGACTGTGAGCCACCTCAAAACCTGGATGCCCAGGGAAAGCTAAGGACTTGAACCTGCTAACAGGACCCTGGGGTGAGGTTGCCCTCTTTCCCTCTGCCTGAGTGCACATAGGAAAAGGTGTCTTCCTGCAGCGGCCTGATCTTTAGCTCCTCTCAGATGGTGCCTAGGCTCTGGAGTGAGAAGGCGGCCCTGGGCTGGTGCCAGGCCTGCAGGTATCTGAGTCCCTGAATCAGAGCTGGGCTTTCCTCCTGCTGGCACCAAACCCTGACAAATGGTAAGGGCCCGTCTCTCTCTGGTGCCAGGAGGTCTGATCACTGAAGAGGTGCAGGGCTCCAGAGCGTCTATGCCATACTAAGGAGACAGGTGTGGCCCAATCAGCAATCCATCTCATCTGCGATAGCTCTGGTTACACACAGTGCATACCACATCAGCTCAGAGCAGTCAGGGATGCAAGAACAAGTCTGGCATTGGTGATACTGTGGCCATTCAGCAGCTTGGTCACCTTGGTGTCATAGGGATCTGGGAACAACACTAAGGGTCTACCAAAAAAACCCTGTGTCAACAGCTCCTGGGGCAATGCAGCGATATCACACTGTTCCTTTAGTGGTCCCTTTTCCTTTGGCCAGGTGGCATAGGCTGAGGAGTTGGAGCTGTAGCTACCACAGCAGCCTGGCCAAGCTCAGGCTGAATATGTCTCTCAGCTCCCTGGGGCTTCCCTTTTAAAGATACTTGGCACTGTAGGATCAGCGGACAACTGGGAGCAGGCATGCAGTCCAAGCCAGGTCCCCTGGAGATTCTAGATTCAGAAGGACTGACAGTCAATAGGCTTGGAAGCAGATAGCCCAGATAGCATGATCCTTAAGGAAATGATCCTGTGTCTCTGGGAGAGTGGTGGTAGCAGCTTTGATGTGCCTAATGCAGGGCTCTCTGAAAAAGACTGCTGGACTCATGGCCAGATGACAGGGACCACCACAGAGATTACTGGCAGGCTGTATAGGCAGAGGGAATCTGATATGGCCAAGTCCATGAGGTGTATGCTTGGTTCTGTAGGAGCAAAGTGTTGACTGGGTCAGGGGAATCAGCAGGCAGCTTAGGGTACCTGCATCTTTAGAGCAGGGGTCCTCAGGCAGGACAGTTTCCTGTCTGCCACACTACTATGCTCTTCCTGTGTGCATGGGCAAACACAGTGATTCCCACCACATACCAGCTTCCCTGTCCTGCATCTGGCTTTGTCAGCCTCTCAGCTAGGATGATGTAATCCCTAGAGCTCTAAGAGCACCTATTTTACTACCTTCCAGTCTCTGTTCATGTGTTACCTCTCGGGTCTGCTCACTACCACTGTAGCCAGCCTTTCCGGCCCTCACCTGCATTTTTCTTTTCTGTCATTCCATCTCCTCTGGTAGACTATTATCTCCATGGTTAGTATCTGCTGTCTTTCTGTGACTAGTCCCACCAAGTGAGGTTTCTGTCTACACTCATGTGATCTGTACTGAGGACTCTGGCTCCCACCTGTAGTGCTGGTGGGATCCTATAGGGCTGGAGGCAAACTCCTAGTCCAAGAATCCAGAGAGCATGCATTTGGAGCAGTATGTGCAATAGTTACTGCAAGGCAATGTCAACCAAGAGGTTTGTTCCCAGGGATGCCGACCAGACAAGCATGTATATGCCACGTAGGCCCACATGCAGAGATGCCTCCACGAGGAGCTGAGCAGACCTCACTGGTCAGGGCTGGAGGAACTGAGATACCAAAGAGCTTCATCCTGCCAACATCCTGCAGCTGGGGAGAAGGGGGCAGACCTGGTGACTAAGGTTGTCTGATTCCCATCTGTGTTTGAGCACCAGAGAACCACACATCTAATATCAGTTAGAGAGGACCCAAGACCAAGAGAAGATGAGACAAATCCTCTTGCTGTAGTAAAGTGATGTTTGGTAGGACTAAGTATGATCAATGAGCATTTAAAGATAGACTCATGCTAGGGGCAAGGAGCTAGAGATGGCTTATTCAGTAATAAACTTGCAAGCCTGAGGATATGAGTTCATATCCCCAGCGGCCAGGTAAGAGCTGGGTAAAGTGGTATGCACCTATAATCTTAGCATCTAGGAGGTGTAGACAGGAGATTCCTGGGGCTTGCTGGCCAGCCCGTCTAGCTGAGTTTTATGAACTCCAGGTTCAGTCAGAGAGTGTCTCACAAAAAAAAAAAAAAAAAAAAAAAAAAAAAAAAAAAAAAA
>JANHMN010000008.1:24818210-24834924 GCA_030674055.1 Rhabdomys pumilio
AAAAAAAAAAAAAAAAAAAAAAAAAAAAAAAAAAAAAAAATTAGGGTCAGTAACAGAGGAAGACACCCAAAGTTGACCTTTGTCCTTTATACAAAAGATGTGTTCCAAATTTAGTTTTAAAAAATGCAGCAGGCAGAACTTTCAGAAGAGTCCTACCAGCTCCAGGCTGCAGAGAAAAGACCAGAAGGCCATGTGTCTAGACAGCAGGGATCACAAGGAAGACATGTAGTATCTTTCTTCTACTTTCCTGCCTAAGGGCTCTGGGGAACCCTGGGTTGGGCAGAGGTCTGTCTACCACAGTGTGTCCAGCCCTGAGCCCAGACAAGGGACTATGTGCCATAGCATAGTCTAGTATATAGGCAAGCAGGGGAAGGAGGCCCAGGCGGATCCCATGGCTTGCTGGGGTTCAGGGGAGTTGTGATCAAGACACAGGCTGGCACTTGGAGGCCAGCGGCTGAGCATGGGTAAGACTCCTTTATGGGCACCAAGGTCAAAGTGTCTGACTCAGCTGCTTTCAGCTAGAGCAGAGACGTCAGGAGCAGGCTCAGGGACGGGCTCTCCCAGCTCCTCCATTCCTACTGGCCATTCCTGCAGCTACCTGCTCCACTCCCTTGTTACCACAGAAAATCCTCTAAGGCCTATGTGATGCTGAGACCTGGCCATACTGGCAGGAACGTGTTCTCACTCAGGGCCCATGTCTGCCTCCTCTGCCTCTCCACTCCCCGATGCTCCTGTCTCGTTCTGAGCACCAAACCAAGGCACAGGAAGCCAAGCAAGGACCCTGATCACTCATGTCTGTGAGCTTTGTCCCTTCCTACCTATTAAACTCAGACTCTGCCACTGCTCCTTGGAGCCCGGCGCCCAACTGGCCCAGACTAAACAAAGTCCTTCCTATGAGCCCCTCTGAGTACTTACTTTCACTGTGGCTCTGCAGTGTGTACCTCTTGGAGGCTGGTGAATGGTGGTCTTCTGCTGGGCACAGAGCCCTCTAGGTTTTCTGGGATCATGAATGTGATGGAGGCATTCCCCTGCTGTATGCTACCTCTACTGTCCCTCCATACGCCGTCCTCCATCTGCCTACTTACCCATATAAACATGACACAGCATGTGCAGGTGTCAGTACTCACCTGTGCTACACACGCTTTTGTCCTATGGCCCTGTATACCGGCACACACCCCACACATGTACTTACCACACTCATACCCACCCGCACTCATCTCTATTACATACACTTACATGCCAACCCCTCCATGCCACACAGACCTGGGTGTGTCCCACCCAGATGAACAGGGCAGCGGTGAGGCCTAGGAAAAACATGCCTGCCCTCAAGTGGTGCAGACAGCAGTCTGGCTCAGACACCAAGCTGGACTGGTCCTCTCCCTGGCAGGGTGGGTGTTGGGCTGAGGTAGGCCATGATGTACTCTGTGCAGGAGGCCCACTCTCCCTAGCCACCATGTCCTAGAGCAGTCCTGGAGCCTGCTCTACTCTCCTTTGAGCCCAGACATAGTGCGGGTGGCAGTGACCCCGTGTGACACCACTGCTCATGGCTTCCCATGGGGACCTCTCCCAGGGCCTGGCTGGCCTTTCTCACTGTGCGCCAGTCCCACACAAAGGCACAATGGGCTGCAGGCTGCTGGGTCTTGGCTCTGCTGGGCAATCAGGGAAGAATGTGGGAAGTGAAGTATTTCAAGCCCAGCTCGGTGCCGCCCGGCAGTGGCCATCAAAGGCCAGCAAATTGCCTCCAATTGCTGGCGACGCTTTCATGTCAGGGGCCAGACTAGAAGAGGGGCCTTCACGCTGGTAGGCAGCTGACACCCCCCAGTGGGAACGGATGCCTTATAAGGGTCTTAGGGTCAGTAGCCCCCTCAGGGGCTCACTGAAGCCACAGCAGCTATCAGGGGGCTGTAGAAACAGGGCAGAGAGAGAATGGTCTTAGGGGTTTTCCAGGGGCAGCATCCTGGTAAAGACTGCTGGGCTGGGCTGGCTGGCTGGCCACAGGGTCCAAGTTCAACAGGTTTGCAAATGAACAAGACATGGGGTCATGCTCAGAAGAACTCTGAGTGGAAGTGAGCTGCTTCTGCGTAGGGGCCTACTGCTGCTGCTGGCAAAGGCAGAAGCTACCTTGGGAAGAGACAAGGTGCTGACTATAAGGCTTGGGGTGGCATGACAGAAATGAGTGAGTTGGTAAGGTAGAAGAGACCTTAATGCAGGTCTGTCAGTCACATCTGATACACAGAAAGCTTTGGTTACAAAGGATTTGCAGGGGTCCAGCTGAGGTGAGCTAAGGTGTATATCCTCTGTCGAGCTGTGTGATGAAGCTGGGGTCTGAACGTGGTGCTCCTGTCTGCCACAGCTGACTTGTCATCATCTCCTCACCTGGCTGGGGACAGGCCAGAAGGACAGATCTTGAAGATCTGGGGAGAAAAAGCCAGTTCCTATGGGCTCCCTCTAAACTCATGTGGGGAGTGACTGGGTCCTCCTGCCACGTGTTGGTAGGTGAGGCCAGTACTCACCGCCTCACAGCCTATCCCTCCAGCTGTGGGTACCAGCTCCCTGCTTTCCCTCTTTCCTTCTCTGCAATGGCCATGTATGTAAACAAAGATGCAATTTGCTTTAAAGAGATAAGGTGATTAATTTTTTTTTAAAGAAAGAAGCAGAACTGTATTCTGCTGTCCCAGTAACAAAAGGAATTCGGGGAGGGGGTGGTAGACAGGCCTGTGCAAGCACAGCAGCAAGTCCCTTCTGAGGCTCTGGAGCACACTTGATGGCTCACATACTTCTTTGATTGGGAGGAAACAGAGGCAATGGGCCCTGCATGCCCATTTTGATGTCTTAATGTTGCCTAATTCCTTCTTTAATTTATATTAAGCTTCTTAGCAACAACAATGAATTCTTCAAAAACAAAAAAGGACCCTTTGCAGAGATATTACCGCACCAAGTTAACTGAAGTCACTATGCAGCCGTGCTTTGGAGATTGAGGTACTTTGGAGATTGGGGTATGTGGGGAGGAAAAACAGCACAATATGTGTAAGCTTTTTAAAAAGAAAACCAAAATCACTCTGATCCAGACAGGAAATGACTTGGTCTTGAGACTCAGATGGAAGCTTCACCATCAGAGGGGCAGCCTAGGGGGTACATTTGCTGTCAGCCATTGATGAGCTGTCAGCCACCTGAGGCTAGCTTCCTACTACTCGATCCTGTGAGGTTGCTACCCCTTGAGGTACCTGCAGCTCCTTGAAGCATGTGCTGTCATTAAGACATCCCCAGGTCTAGGTCCCCCACTGACAAGGTGTCATTTCATGTGTAACATGGAACCTTGAACTTTCTGGCCATCCTACCCAAAGCCCCCATGTACATTGAGGATTAACATACATTCCTTAAAGGTCCCAGGGCCTATTCAGTGCAGGTCCTGTTGACTGGGCCATGGCTCAGTCTATGTGTGAACTTCCCAGGCACTATTGCAAGCCTCTCTCTGCTTACTCACCTCTGTGCTGTCCAAAATCCTTTTAGAACACATCTTCACCACCTCTCCTAGTTCAGCTCTCCCGAAGAAACCTCTAGAACCCTATATGTGCTCAGATAGTCTATAGTCCCTTGATACCCCAGTTGCCTGCCTCCCAAAGACCTTTCTTATGCTTCAGCTGTCTCAGTTCCAGTCTCTGCTGGAGTCCCTCAGTGGATTATGGCAACTGCCTTAGTGCCTTCTGCCTAGACTTTCAGTAAGAGGTATGTTGTTCCCTGGTAGTCTTCCTCCTGGGATCAAGGCCCTGAACCTTCTTCAGAGACTCCAGCAAGGGCCATATTGGCCCTTTTAGCTTGCCTGGAACCAGCAGAAGGGTTCCTGAGCATGGTTCTTTTCCAGACAGCCTCTAAGCCCCACATAGCCTGGGGCGAGAAGTACATCTTCTGACTGCAGCAAGCCGACAAGGGAGGGGGAGTCCTGGAAAACTAGAGCTCGTCCAACTCTGCTGGCCACATCCACCCAGACTTGGAGCCCTTTGGGGTGAGGATAAGGAGGGAGTCCTGGATCTGTCTGTTCCCTCCTCTCAGGCTCAGAGTTGCCAGGTAGATGCCTACACCTTTTAGGCAGTAGGCCATGGTGCTAGATGGGCGGAGGGAGAGGGCAGTGGGGACAACATGGGGACAGAGCTGAGGTGTGTCAGGAGTAGGGATAGAACCATGACAAAGTGAAGTGTGTGTGTGTGTGTGTGGTGGGTAGTGAGGATGGAAAAGGGAGAGAGCTGAGTCGCCTCTGCAGGGCAGGATTCCAAGGAAGTGTGCTGGTGGCTGAACGTCTTCTCTCCCTCCTGTTCAATGGGTGCAAGGGATGCCAATCTCAGGTCGCTTCTGATACTGACATTGCCAGCATCCCCTCACACGCTCTCTTATCTAGCCAGTGCCACATAGGTATCCCACAGGTGAGTCACTACCCAGGCAGGTAAGGGCTCCCAGCTATGGCCCAGAAGCAGGACTTATATCCAGGGCTGTGCTTATGAAGTACCCACTGCAGCCTGGTGCTCAAGGCAGGCCAGATCCTTTACTGCTGTTCAGGAACTATCATCAAGGAGGTCCAGGCTCCAGGACATCTCTTCAGAGACTTCTGGGAATTAGGCCTCTGCACTCTGGGTCACTACTGAGAAATGTCTGGCTGGATCTGAGTGCTGCTGCGTGTCCCCATGTGAGAAAAATGGCCTTGAAATTAATCTAAGTGCTATCTAGAGGGACCTTGAAGAAGGACCATCTTACTGGCCACAGAAAGCTTAGCTGGTGCCCAACTGTCAATCTCTAGGCCAGTCAGAGAAAATGCTCATTGTATGGTGACTATGTTCCAGACAGTCACACCTTAACTGCAGCCACTTCTAGGCCACTCATATGCCAGGAAACTAAGGGACAGAGACACTTAGTAAGTTGCCCAGGGCCACAGTGAGGACTTTCTCATTTAGATTAATGCCTTCAACCACTCTGAACATCTTTGCACTCCCCTCCCTGTGCTCAGGGCAGTGCTGGCTGTGGTGTGGTCTGTTCCAATCTACAAGGACTGAGGACCTATATTTTCCTGGTAAGTGGGAAAGATTAAGGAAAGGCAGCCCTGAAGCCAGAGAGGTTGGGGGAGGGTCCTGGTGGCTTCCCAAGAAGTATTTTCCCCCACCACTCAGGGGACCAGAATTTTAATGTTCTCACCCTCCGCATGTACACTCTTTAACATAAGTTAATCTTCAATTAAAATACCTAGAGCAGAAACTAAGATAACTGGTTTAAAAGGTAGAGCTATTGACAATAAAAGTTGTCTTCATATTACCTTCATATTGCTTTTTCTTAAAAAAAAAAAAAAAAAACCCACATATTAAAAACGTCATTTTTTATGACTTGGGGGAAAAAGCCATAGAGAATAATGAGACTGAACAAAGGCTCAGGAGCAGTCATTTTCCAGGGTCCATATGTGGTATCCTGATTACTGTATCAGCTCTGCTGCCAGAGCAGAGGGAGAAGCAAGCACAGGTGACCGATATACCACTGTCCTCTGTGGCTGGCAGACGAAGGGCAGGGGTGGCATGGCAGCATGGTCTCCATCCATGCTCCTGAACCTGCAGGCTCTGACAGCTTATCCCTCACCGTCACTTGCCTGCCACCTAGGGTGTCTAAGCGCACGACTGATGCTCTGTGAGAGATGACTGGCTGTACTCTGTGTAGCCTCTAGGGAATATCTCAGACCTGGCTTGTAGCTCAAAGAGGCCTGCCTCATTGGAACACTGGTACCCCAGTCTGCCTTCCTGGTATATCTGCCAAGGCTAGGTGTAACTTTAAGTTTTTCACACCTTATTTTTAATGATGGCTCTTTAACCTCCCTTGTAGCCCACCACTCACCAGAGGTAGTGGGAAAGAAAGAATAGAGGGGAAAGGGACCTGTTTAGAAAAGTTCTTTGGAGTAACTCTTGTCTGTATTGTCTGGAAATCGGCAATTCAGTTCACAGGTCGGCAGCGGCAGCTCGATCCACTCACAAACACTTCATGGATATACCAGCAGTCCAGTTCAGCAGAGTCAGGTTAGCAACAGTGGTGATATAATCTAGCAGAGACAGCTAGGCTTGGCTCGAGTCAGCAGGAGGGACCGGGAGGGACACCAGGAGAAGTTCTCAGCTGTTTCTCTTAGGGAAGCGAAGATCCGCAAAGATGTGAGACCCATAGCATTGTATAGCTAGCTGTACCAACAAGCCAAGCTCTGTCTCCGTCACTCCGTGGAGTCCTATTCACACCTTCCAAACATCACGTGTATTCTACATGCCTCGCCTCAGCATGTGCATCCAATCGCCCAAGTCCACAGAGTCCCGGCAAATGGAGTTCAACTATGCAATGTAAATCGGACCAATACAAGGAGTATTATTAGCAAAGACTCCTTCATCATGTGTCCTTTCACATGCCTGCTTTAACAGAACATCCTCTCTCCTGTGTCTGCTTTAGTGAAGTGTTCCTTCACATGTCCGCCTTAGTCTTTCACCTATGTCCAGTTCAGGAAAACAGTCCTTCATGTGTTTGCCTCAGCAACACACTTTCCAATACAACTGACTCTCCAAAGAACCCTTCAGCTTCCACTCTAGCTAGGTTTCCTCACACTCTGAGCACATGAGCCCTTGTTCCCAAAGCAAGTCTGGAGGGCAGTACCTCAGTGGCCACATCTTGGTTCTTCTCCCTCCTGCCTTCACAGCAGCTGGTCCCACCTCTCACAGCACCACGTAGCATAGTGGCTGATGCTCTAAAGTGGCTCTTGTCTACTGATAGGTGACATTTTCCAAAGGATCACACTGTGCTCTGACCCAGGCTGAGTTTTGTCCCTGTGGCTCCAAGTTGTGGTTCATCATAGCTAGTGGAGTTATTCATGTACATGGGAGGCCCTTAGGCAGGTCTCTGACATGGAATACCTCTTACCGTGTGTCTCTTTGGAAGCTCTTGGGAGCTTAAGGGCCACAGATGATTGGGCCTCTCACTGGAGCCCTGAGTCCCGGTGGTGTGCTCTGTGGCATCTCAAGTGCAGATGTTCCAGTCTAGCACAGCACCAAAAGATGTCATTGTCAAGATCTGGATTCCAGCCTGGACTCGAAGCCTGGACAGTGCTTTGAAGGGACATGGGGTCATCTCTGGGATCAGCAACAGAGCTGTGTGTCCTCCTTACCTCCATTTTCCTCTGACACCTTGTGGGGACCCAAGGATCGTGATTGGTGTACTGGGGTAAGGTTAGACAAGAGAACACTGTGGCTGGGCACTTGTCTGCATCACACAGTAAGGAAGTAGGGTAAAGAGGGTGGCTCCTGTCACAGGACATGGCTTTCTCTGCTGACAAAATGTGCCACCTCTGCTGCAGCCCTTGTTTTAGTGGTCAGACTTGAGGTCCCTGCATTTCCCAGGATTAGTGGTTAGAAGTAGAACTATAGACACAGGCTCCTCAGATAAGTGCTCCCGACCCTGCCTCTGCCTCCCCACATGCTGTACAGATGCCATCTGGCCCAGAGTGACTCCTCTAGGTCTGCAATGGGCAATGTGGCCCCCTTCACTCAATGATTCTCTAAATCCCAAAGAGCACTGCTTCACTAGAACACTGGATTGGCAGGACAGTGTGGATGACTCCTAGGAGGAGAGGCTGGCTACGTCTTTAGGAGATCATGTGCTACCACATGCTAGGGTACACTAGGGTACACACAAAGAAAGGGGCATTTGGAGCCTGTGACCTTTCACATCAGATTTCTTGGCCTTGAGGTCCAAACCTAGGAAACCAGATCCTCACTAGTGCTCAATGAAGAGCACCACAGTGGCTTACCAGTGCGCTTGCACCATCTTCTGTGATCTGGGCATGAGGACTGAGGTACTGAGGGATGTGGGGTAGAGGCATGGCACACAGAAACAACACAGATTTCTCTCTCCTTTGGGACAGCCCTGTCAGGGGTCATTGTAGCCTACTAGATGCTATATCTGAGGATACTGCCCAGCAGCTGCACAGCCTGCTCTCAATAAATGTATGTTTGTGTCTTCATGGTTCAAGTCTATGACAGGGACCTTTTCTGTCCTATGCTGGTGTCCCATGGCTCCACTAGTACAGAGTACTGGCTACCTCTCTGTGGTTCTGAAGAGCAACTTGGCTTGGCTGAGTCAGCCCCAGCCCTGCATTAGAAGACTGTTTGCTGCTCTTGCAGGCAGTGGAACACAGGCCCACTCCTGACCACATCATGAAGACAGCAGGAGGTGGGTTCTGAGGATTAATGCAACACCCCCCCATTCAGTCAAGGTATATCCACAAAATAACCGTGTCTAGTGAAAACCAAAACCCCTTTCCTGTATCTGGACCATCTTTATACATATGACCAGAATGCCAGGCTCTCCAACAGTGTGGTGTTAGAGACAGCTAGGGCTGGTCCCTTGTGCTTAGGGTGGGTGTCTTTAGGCACGCTCCTTCTCCAGTTCCATCTGTAATTGAAGAGAAGCGTTCCATGGCAGGCAGTGGCTAGTCTATCAGGGACTTGTGGCCAGTGCTATGCCCAAATGGCATAGACTATCTGTGGCCCTGTCTCCCAGGCTCTGCCTTTAACAGCAAAGTAAACTGAGGGGAAACTAGAACTTGTCTCCGCAAAGGCTGTCAGGGTCCTCAGTGGGGAGAGCTGCTCCCAGCTTTTAACCTACACTACAGTTTTTACTCACTCTGAGGGGTTCTGCTTTTCTTTTAAAACCAGACTCATGAGAAGAGCCAGAACAGGGGATATCACTAAAGTAACTGCCCATAGTGGGAGAAGGGTGAGCTGATAGGGCTATAAGCCTTTGTTCTTGAAGAACCAAACCACACAGGAAGACTATGGCCTGCACTACTCCTTACGACTTCCATGGCTCCCCTAGTCAGCTCCAGCATTGGTGGGAAAGCAGGGAACCCAGGAATGCTCCTTTGAAGGCCTATGCCTTTGCTCTGTGACATACTACAAGGCAGTCTATATGGGCAGTAGTAAGCAGAGCTTACTACACAAGCTGGCTGTGGGGTTACCTGTCCCTGCATACACTGTGCCTGATGCCAGGGTTCCAACACAGTTGGCCACATATCCAAGGAAGACGTGAGCTCTGGTGTCCAAGGGTCAGGAGGGAACATGCCAACTGTGACCAGGGAACCCTGTTTCTCGAGACTCTGAATTATGTTTGCAGGGATGGCTGTCAAGGTATGGCTTGTTGCATCTTTCTGTAACTGGAGACAAGCTGTGGTCCCTCATCACCCATCATACCCCTGGCTCACACATCCACTTTGTAGCAGCACTGTTTTGAAATGTCCCTTGCAGTTCCCTCTATTCTTCAAGAAAGCCTTCTTCAGATCAATTCACTTCCCAGAGCACTGTGTGTTACTGTGTGTGGAGACCTGGCCTTTAGTAACAACAGCACATCCAGTGACATATGGGCCACTGTGACGCTGAGGGTCTGAGTGCTATGAGAGGTCTGGGGTGCCACAAGCAGTACAAGCAGCCTATTAGGGACGTCTGTGTCTGCTCCTCCACAGCACCCGACCTCTTAGGCCTATTTGTACTACTCTGCCTGCAATGCTACAGTTTCAGCCCCCTCTGCCCTTGTGGGTAAGTGACAGGAGTCTATGTGACCCCAAGGGCCATGGCTGGCTGTGGGAGGTTTGTATTGTCCAAGCTGTCTGGGAGGTGGGAATGAGGCTGGAAGTTCTCAAAGTGACTGTGTACAAGAAACCAGTGAGGACCAGACTTGCTATGCCCGTGCTTGTGGAGCTGTCCCAAATGGCTGGGTGCAGATTTGCACCCTATGAATACAGGCAGATTGGCTGTCACAGGCCAACCATGGCCCTCAGGTACATGCATTTTATAAATAGTGAGCCTACATTTCCAGGGCAACACCTGGTCCCTGCTTTCTATGGTGGCCCCAGAAAAGCAACTTTCCTATTTTCCCCGCCTGCTTGGTGGCCATCTCAGTTATCTGCAAAGCTACAGGTATTATCATAGGGACAACCTCCCCTGAGACAGTTGAGCAATGGTACCTCTGGAGTCTATAGACATCCTGACTGCCAGTTATACCCTGGGTGACTATATGGGGCCTTAGAGCAGGAGCAGGACGAGGCAGAGACAGGAACAGCAGGCCCATGCCCTGTACCACTTCTTGCTGTGGGTTATGGGTCAGGAGGGAGCACAGTAGCTGGGCAGGATGCTGTTCCTTCCAACCAAGTAGATGCCTTGGCTAGCCCTTGTGCCACTGACCCATAGCTATCACTTTTGTGATATGAGGCAATGCCTGCTCTTTGGTGGGCACAAGAAGAGGTCAGTGAGGCAATCTTCAGGACACCTGGGCCAGCAGACAGTCAAGAAGCAGCAGGTGAATAAGAGAGCTGGTACCATGCTCTTTATCCTAGACATGAACCCTCCCCATCCTCAGCTGCACTCATGCCTTGTGTCTGCGAGTGCCAGGGGACAGGTGAGGATGAGAGCCCTGCTTGTGTCACAAGACTGTGGTGAGGCTGAAAGGACTTGGCAATATCACAGGCACTGTGGTGGAATCTAAGTGCCTCCCTGCCCCCAATTTGTTCACCATCTCTCTTCACTCCCTTCCATCTTGGGTCACTCCATTCTCTTTGAATGTGAAGGTCCAAATCACCTCTGAACCCAGGCCAAACTCTTCAGTGGGCCACTGTCCTTCAGAGTTAGGCATCCACATAGCAGCCAGAGCACAGGCTCCTTGTTTACCACCAGGACCCAGACTCTGGCCCATGATCTAATCACTGTGCAGCTTCAAATGGGATGCTGCCCATGCCTCAATCTCCGTATCTGAGAAATGGGATAGTTAAAACACTTACTGTACAGGGTTGTGATGAAGCTGTGAACTAACATGACAGTTTTTAGGACAGTGTCACATAAAAACAAAGTCTGCACTATGTCACTCATCCTTCTACCAGAGCCACCACACACCACCCACTCAGCACTTGCCACCTGCGCCTGCTGGGTGCTGATTGGGGCTCAGATCTGAGCCCATGCAGGGAGAAGAGAGTGTCGCATTTCCAAGAGGGACAGACTATGCTCAATAAGGACACAGAGCAGAAAGTTTCTGACAGCACCAGAGTCATCAGGGAAGAGGCAGAGCCCTAAGTTAGGAGCACCCGTTGGTGCTGGCCTGAGAGGACAGTCCTTAAGACAGCAGAGAAGGTGAATGAAGGGGCTTTACTAGGGCCTGGGACACACACAGCAGCAGTACCTGTGTGAACCCTATTTGGAACCTCAGGAGTGCTGCTGTAGACTTTCTTTTGTGGCTATGCACTGGATCCCATCTTGTTCTAGGACAAGGTGTGGGAGGGAAGAAAGCTGGGTGAAGAGGGCAAGGGCAAGAGTTGAACATAGGGATTTATGAGCTGCCTTTGGCGGCATGGGGGAGGGGCTCCTTTTGCCAAAACAATATTTAATTTTTTTAAGGCAGCTACAAAGCCAGGATTAAGCCTAGGCCTTAAAACGAGCTCATAAAATTGAAAAATATTTATCTGGAAGGGTGGCAAGTCCAATAAAAGTTTTATGAATGTCTCACAACTGCCCCGTCAGGAAGCTGGCCTCTCCCTCACCTCCCTCTTGTCAGAGGACAGCACACACAGGTGGGACGCACGAAGACATGACTGAAGAAGCCCAGTGCCTGGAGCCTTCTGCTCTCTGCACCTCCTCCTCCTGCTTCTGTGCCCAGCTTTAGGAAGGGAGGCTGTCTCAGCCTATTTTCCCAGGAGGCTCAAGAGTCTGAGGGCAGCCACAGATGACTTTTTTGGAGTTTTGGAGGTCTTTGGGCAGGTAGAGACCACAGACTTTATTGTTTAGAGCAATAGAAGGTGGCTGAATTGACTCCAGTTTTAAAGAGACCTAGAGCTTTGCTTGAAGCCACTAAGAAAGTGGTTTCACATAAACACATGTGTTGAACCCTCTCCTGGCTTCCAGGCCCACAACCTCCCCCTCAGTTGCCCACAACATCACTCATTGGTTCTCCACACTGTGCCCCCCACTGCATCCCTCTCCTTCCTCTCCACAGCCTTTGCTTCCTCCTACCCCACTACCTTGGGTCTCATCTGGGGCCTTTGGACAGCTGCTTGTCTGAGGAACCTACCCAGCTCCAGGGCTGGGCTTGTTTCTTGAACCAGAGCCTCCTGCCTTAGAATTCCAGACACCCGATCCTTCACCTCTAGAGCCATCACTTCTCTCTCCCATCAACTGCAGCCAAAGCACTTCTGCTAGTGTGTCCCTTCCCAAAGACACTGCCTGAGGGGTCAGCAAAGGGTCAAGTCCCACAAAGCCAAGATTTTTTGATTCTCAGTTACTGACAGGAAGTCAAAGCTAGCAGGAAACCAGGTGGCACACACAAGAGCCTGATTTCTACCTAAAAATGAAGGCTTCTTGACATCCCCATGGCATAAGTCCATCAGAAAACCCAAGCCCACTCTGCTCAGAGAAGCCCAATCCGAAATGACTGAGAAACCAGGAATGCACAGCAGCTCTGAAAACCATCTTCTGCATCTGGAACTAGAAAGAAACGGCCAACCAGGAAGCATACTGCTGGGGATGGTAGGTATGCAAACTGGGTGATGTGCAGGCAGAGCTCTGTCACCTGGGACACTGGGACAGCTCTGCTGTCGGCACCTACCCAGAGCTGCTCACGTGTCTCTGTGGAGTGGAGAGGTAGGATTCCCTGGAAACCTGACAGGTGACAGGTGATTAAACAGCCATTCAAATCATGAGACAGCTGTGGCTAGGCAGGGTCAGTTGCAATGGTTATAGGTCAGGGATCCATGGAACAGAAACAACCTACAGCCATGTCCATAAAACTCAAAAACAACATAGGTAAAACCCAGGAGATTCTAAACTCAGAAATTCTTTGACAGCCTATGTACTGTTGAGAAAGTCTTTTAGGGCATTTTTTGATTCTGCATTAGGAATGCTTAGCTAGTGATATCTTTAAATACTATAAAATCTGAAAAATGATCCATTTAGTACTTTTGGTCTTAAGTATTTAGATAAGGGATGCTTAGCTTGTGGACTAACAGAGAGTCATCAAACAGGGAGATGACCCACTGAGGTACAAGGCCAGCTGAAGAGAGTGACATTCACCTCCAGGGAGGGCTGAGCTTCAAGCTTCATCTATACCTCTTAAAAACAAAACAAAACAAAACAAAACAATACAAAAGTATGCAACAAAACAAAACAAAACAAAAAACAAAAAGCAAACAAACAAAAAACCCCCTCCAAACCAGGGTTTCTCCATGTAGCTCTGGCTGGCCTTGAACTCTTGGCTCTGTTCCCTAAATGCTAGGATTACAGCAGGGACCACCACATCTAGGTGAGGCTGTGGGAGAGATTCAAATAAAGTTCCATCTCTCTGGTTTGTTGGCCACAGAAACATCGAACTCTGTACTGTCTGGCAGAGACATGCTTTTCAGTGAAAACAAGTTTAATTATTATTATGTTATTTTAGAAAATCGGATGGTGATGAAGAGGAGACAGACATGCAGGAGGCATAAAGTGACCGTCTGCTCCTGAGCTGCAGCTGCCCAGACAGAAGGTAAGGGTGCGGGTCCAGCAGCAGACACCTGGTACCTAAAGTGTCTGTGTCCAGCCAGGCCGTGCTCTGCTTACTTTCTAACCGCACAGGCATAGCCACCTCACTCTGCCCCTACACTACATAAATGGCCTGAGGCTACCAACTAGTTGACCAACCCAGAAAAACCATGTGCCTGGCATGTGCCAGTTCTGAGGTGGGGTTGTGTAGGGAGGGAGACAGTCCTTAGGGAGAAGTTATAGAAGGCTTAGCCATGGGATGGCTTGGTGGTATGCTACAATGGGAAACTTTGAGGGGTTAATGTCATCCTGGGCTAGGGCGGGTTCCCGAGGGAAGCTCTGTAGCAAGCCCTGTGACTTTCTGAATCCTGGGTTTTCCTTGGTTTGTGCAAATTCTACTAAACAGGTCCTGGATTCCAGGCCTCCAACTGCTGCTAGGAAAGAACCCTCAGACTGCCTCTTCCTGGGGCCCCAGAGCCATGATGACCACTCTAAAAAGCCCCAGCACTGCCCAAGTGGATGACAGGACCTTATGGGAAGGCTGATCAGCAGCTGGTTTCTGTCCACTGCACTGGTTTATGTTAATTGCAGATATTTTCATCGTATTGTGTTACTCCATCCATCTTTGTGAACGGGCCGTCTTGTAAAATTCTTTTAATTATGTTATTTTTTCTTGCCTATCTTCATCATCTACAATTATTTATAATATCATTGTCCTTGTTTCAAATGCTGGGAATAAACATTGTTGTAACAGTTCTTCGATGGGGTTCATATAATTTTTACAATTGCTTTGAAATGCCTCAATGGCCAAAGCTGGAGGAGGCTATTCATTTAGGGGGAGAAGACACCCCAAAGTGCTCCCTGTTCTGGGTACCAGGTTGTCTCTGTCCAGGGCAGCCTTAGGCTGGGGTGGCAGCAGCTTATGGGGGCTGGGTCAGATTTCAGAGTTGTTGTCTCTATAGACGTCAGGGCAAGATCCAGAAAGGGCACCGTCGGGGTAAGATGCCGGGAGAAAGATGGATGGTTTGTTTTCATTTTTATAGGATTTTCTGAAACCTCAACTTTCACCCCTCACCCCTGTTCAGCTCTTTTCTCCCAGCAAGCTATTTTCCTGCCTCCCTGTAGGAGTTGGCAGCTAGCTGTGGGGCAGGACCCAGTGGGACGAACTGCTGCTCAGAAGCATTGTTTCATCTTGGGTATCACCGGTGAGACTCAGTTGTCTCTCCCCAAGTTGGCTGGGGGCCCCTTGAAAGGATTCTGGGGAAAGCCAGCACTTTGGATGAATTAGCATCTAGCTCTCACCCCAACATGGTCTTATGTTCTCACCAGAATCTTTCAAGTCTCCTCAGGTAGTTATCAGGCTCTTCCACCATGAACACCCACCATACTGTGACACTGATCTCCACTGCCAGGTACCTTCGGAGTAGAACAGCCCCTGGAAACAAGGTCTGGTCAGGGCAGGTAGGGAAGCCCAGCAGGGTGCTTGGTGGCTCCTAGACTACCTAGACTAGGACTGGATTATACTTCGAGGCTCTGAGAAGCCCTCCTGCCATTGCCTCGAGTCACAACTTCTGAAAGCTCAAGGATGTATGGAATGGTAGAAATGTCATCACAGAACCTGGCTCTGGGTTCAGGGCATATCACATGGCTTTAGGATCACAGGTCCAGGTGCTATGGAGGACCAAGGGCCACATGGGCAGCAGCACCCCAAACATGCATGGGTTACTGGGATGATATGCTTATGCTATGTGGTGTATGGCTAGAATAAGGAAAGGTCAGCCCAAGTGTAAGTCCAGAAGTAGGAACTGTGCAGTTGTTGTGGTCCAGGCTGGGAACTATAGTCTCTGTTACACACATGCACACACGATCGCATGTGCGTGTGCGTGTGTGTGTGTGTGTGTGTGTATGAGTGTGTGTGATAGGTATAGAATTAAGAGTGACTTTAGTCAACACCAAAGAAATGTAAATAAACCCTGACTACAGAGGATGGATTGCACAGGATAGGAAAGCTGAAATCCACTCCATCTACATGGCTGAAGGAGTGTGAGGTGAGGTGACTCAATGCAGAAGTTGGTAAGAAACTTCTAAACATGTGGTGCTTTCTTTGTGAAAATTTAAACAATTTAACTTCTAAGAAGCAATCCTAAGCAGACAGTTCATATTACAGAAGGCTTAGGAAGATGCTTCACCACTGCTGTTCATCTCTCAGGGGCTGGGGTCTCCAGGTCCATCCTCAGCTCAGGTGGTTGGCTACTGCTGCAAAATTCACAGCACCCAACACTGTTTGTAGAGGGGTGTAGGTGCTCATGTGAGGTGTGAGCTAGAACCGGGAGCATGCAGAACCCTCTTCTGAAGTAAGATGATAGAGAGAGAAGCCTAATGGAGGAGAGTGAGAACAGAGATCCTCCTCCTGCCCTGAGCTGGCTCACAGCTGAGACACAACGAGCTATTGCTTGTAGGTTACAGGTAGAGAAATTGTTTTCTTTCCTATTTTCCCATTTGGAGATAGACACAGGATAAGCCCTAACCCTGTGAGAGAAGTCACTGGCCCTGTTGAGTCAGGACGAGGCCAGCCAGAAGCCTCTTACCTAGGGCAGAGACCAACGAGCTCTCCTGGGTACCACACAGTCAGTCTACCCTGAGCTCTCTCAGGAATGCCCTGTTTCACAGATGCCAGATTCAGGATGACCTCTTGCAAATTCTGCTCAGCCAGACAAAGGTACCAGGGCTGTAGACAGTGAGTAATAGTACACTTCCCAAGGGAACAAGTCATTGACATTTTCACCAGGTGGAGGGGCTGGCCTTCCAATCCCACCTGTGTAGTCTGATGATGTGGCAGTTACAATGGGATCCTACAGTCTGCCACAGTGCAGTGTACCCTCCTCCTCACACTCGTATGTAAGTGCCAGGAGGAAGGCTGGGGAGATAGCCAAGCTGGTGGAGTACTTGCTGCATACAAAGCATGAGGCCCTGAGATCCATCTCCAGGACAATGCAAAACATCCTGTGTGGTGGCTTCCTGTGCTTTCGGTCCCAGCACTGGTGAAAGAGCTGGGGCTTGCTGGCCTAATGAGTTACAGATGAGAGGGCCAGTCTTAACAAAACCAAACCCACCAACCAACCAACCAACCAACCAACCAACCAACCAACCAACCAACC
>JANHMN010000008.1:24841365-24860754 GCA_030674055.1 Rhabdomys pumilio
CCCCTTCTGAGGTGCATGCCCTGGGTCATCGGGCTATCTCCTGCTAAGGTGCAGAAACATCTCACTACTATTAAAGATGCCTGGATGAATTGTTTTGATAAGTAGAAACTGTCTCATTTACCCTAAAAGCCTTTTGGAAAACATTCTATTCTCCTTGATTCATAGCAGTAGATAAAAGGCAGCACATTCCTTCTCTTCTGGTAATTGATGAACTGGATACAAACAGTAAGAATTGGTCTCCACTTGTGCAGCCCCTGTAACTCACCAGCCTCTTCCCAATGCAGCAGCTCCTCCTTTCCCTCCGGATGGCTCAGCACATTCCCCCAGGGCAGTCCTTGCTCTTGGAGGATGGGGATGTCTACTTGGGCCTCTGAGACAGCACTGCCAGCCTTCTGCTCACTGGCACCCAGAAGTTCCACTGATCAGACTTTATATCCCCAATTACAAATTGTACACGGTAGAGCTTGTTGCTTTATAGAGGCCCATTTCCTCAACCATGTTAGGATCACTGTGCAGAGCTGGGCTCCCTGATCAACACCACAGAATCCATTGTGGTTCACCTCTCCAGCCCAGCCTGGCATGACCTGATTATTTAGCTTAACTGGTCTAATGGGTCCAGCTTGAGCAGTCTATCTGTGATCTCATGACTGAAAGTGTTCAAGTCATGATCAGTCCTTGTTGCTATGGGCAGTCAGCATGATGCAGCTCCCTGTCATACTGAAAAAGTGGCTAGAGTACTGCCCATGGTGCTGAGGCTCATTGGGGACAGGTACACCTGAGACTTAGCCCTTCCTCCAGTGTCACTGTGCCCAAGAACAAGAAAGGTGGTCCTTGGACCAAGAGCTCATACTTTGAAAGCATCTTTAAAAAGCATTACCAGTAGGACCTGGTGGCACATGCCTATGATTCCAGGTCTCAGAAGGTCGAGGCAGGAGGCTAATCAATGTGTTCAAGGACAATCTGGGATACTTAGAAAGTTCATGGTCAGCCCAGGTTATATACTACTAGTAAGACCCTGTCTTTAAAAAAAAAAAAAGTTCATTACTGGGACCAAACCAATAACAAATTCATCCTGTTCACTCTTCCCACAGGACCTGCATTGCTCCCGAGTACCTCTAGTGTGACATCAAGGCAGACACCTAGCTGGCATCTGTAGGGATGCATGATCAGCCAGAATAGGCCTGGGTGGGATCTCAGGCCTCCATGACCCCGCAGCCTTCACTGATTCCTCCCTGACTTTCACTCTGTCTGTCTGTCCTCAGGTTACAACTTGACCTTATGTCATATCCTTATCCCCTTGCTCACTACTTAAATCAGAGCAGGGTCATTTTTCACATGGGCCCTGCACTCCACTCCACTGCTCCCAGCCTGTGCCACTCACCTGGGGTCTTCAATTATTACCAGTCTCAGTGTACATACCTGCTATACAATATCTCTCTCTCTCTCTCTCTCTCTCTCTCTCTCTCTCTCTCTCTCTCTCTCTCTCTCACACACACACACACACACACACACACACACAGAGTCTGGCACACAGACCAGTGAAGCCTTCACCACCATCAGGCAAAGCTTTGATATCTGTCACCCTAAAGCCTCCAGGCCCCTCTGCTACGCCTCTCACCCACTTCCTCTGTTCACTTGGGGAGTCCTCCCTACCTACTCTGGTTTCACTCTACATTTGTTTCAGGTAGTCTTCTCTATTCCCAGGGTTGAGGTGGAACCTCTATTCTGAGATTGGCTACTCTGTCTTAAAACCCAAAATAGCTTGTCTACTTAATGCTGCAGATGATTAAATGTCCCTCAATGAAAAAGCTTCTTTTTCATATGCTACACCTCACAGAGCTTGGTAAGCACATGTTTAGAGGTGATGTGGGGGAAGAACAGTCAGTCATCCACGCATAGAACGGAGGGGGAAAGAAAGTGTGGGAAGCTAGGTAGATCTTTGCTTCTTGGAGACAAAACTTTATCATTTATGTGGTAAGTCTAGGGAGACAGGATTTTTCTATGAGAGAGCTAACTGCCAGCACTGTGCAATGTGGTTTGGTTTTGTTTCCTCTTCAGAAGATAGCAGGGCAAATCCCAGCCTAGATGCTGCCCACCCACTGCTACAACTTAGTGGCCAGAGCTAGCTGTCCAGTGAGCCTACAGGCCTGGCTTCCTGGACATAGAGCTGGGTGGCAGGCATGCTATCCACTAGCAAAGACCTTCAGAAGACTCCCTACTGCCTTGTTTCCCATCTTTTGGCTATAAAATGTTGTAGCATGTAGTTTTTGTTACCCCACCTTAAACTCTGGGTAGACCGTGCTACCAACCCTCATCTAGATTCCCTTGGAGCTACAGATAAAAATCAACACATATATATGTCAGTTAATCTTAAAATATCTATTTTAACTCAATGACTGGGCATTCCTACTAAACTTGCCCTGCCATCCTAGGCATAATTGGATAGAGTGGCCATTGGCCACTCCAACTGAAAACTCACATGGCTGGTCGGCTTGATCTCCTGTCGCTACTCTCCCCTTAATACCACAAAGATAGTGGAGCTTCTCTCTTTTCCTAAACTAGGTCCTGCCAAAGAGTAGGGTAATTCTGTTAACATCAGGAAAATGTCAAAAAGCTTTATCACTTTCATGCCAGAGGAGTCTCTGAAGTTAGTTTTAGTGATACCTAAACAAGGCAGAGAGTGAAGGTCCAGGGCTCCATACTTGCTATGTTATGGAGTATAACATACTCTGGCTAACCAGTGGTAGGCAGTTAGTATTGGCTGCTGGCATGTGTGAAGCCCTGTTTATAGACCTACATTACCACGTTTTTTCATTTAAAAAATTTTTTTACTTATTCATTTTACATTCTGCTCACTGCCTGCCTCCCAGTCACACCCTCCCACAAATCCTTCCCCTTCTCCCCTGAGCAGGCGGGAACCCCTCTGGGTATCTTCCCACCCTGGCACTTCAAGTCTCTGTGAGGCTAGGTGCTGAGTGGTCCTCTCCCACTCAGGCCAGGCAAGGCACCCGGCTAGAAGAACATATCCCACATGCAGGCAACAGCTTTTAGCAAAGCCCCTACTCCAGTTGTTCTGGACCCACATGAAAGCCAAGCTGCACATCTGCTACATATGTGCAGGGAGGCCTAGGTCCAGCCTGTGTATGCTCTTTGGTTGGTAGTTCAGTCTCTGAGAGCCCCAAGGGTCCAGGTTAGTTGATACTTTTGGTCTTTGACTTCCTTTGGAGTTCCTATCCCCTTAGGGTTTCTTTCTTTCCTTTTTTTTTTTTTTTTTTTTTTTTTTTTTGAGACAGGGTCTCTCTATGTACTGTCCTGGAGCTCACTATGTAGAGTAGGCTGGTCTCAAACTCAGAGACCCTCTTGAGTGCTGGAATTAAAGGTGAGCGCCACCACATCCAGCACCACAGTATTGTTTTAAATATCCAGGTTAAGGTATGGAGTTAGTGGGCTTCTTGTGACCTCCTCAGGAGAGGTTACAGGGGCTCCATCTTGCTTGCTGGCCTCTGTTCTGCTATGGCAAGAATGGCAGCTAAAGGTCTTAAAATCTAAAGGAAGTGTCTCTGTCATTTCTACCTTCTTGTTTTATGCCTTGGCCAGAAGATATACTAGCACCAAGTATATTTACTGTGTCCTCCATTAACCTCCACTGTGTCTTCATTTCCAAGTGTAGGTTAGGCCTCGGGAGGGTGGGGATGAAATATAGCCCCCAGGTCCCTGTGCATTCCCTGAATACTGATGGCCTTGACTGCTTACAGCTCCTACTATCACTTTACATAACTGAGTGAGTGGTCATTGCACTGTGTCAGATCTACCTAGGAGACTGAGGGTGACCTAAGGTGTAATTATGAATGTGGCTACTCCTGGGGACAGTACTGGGGAATAGAGGAGGCCATCAAGCCCATTTCACCATCGGCTGTCAGGTGGGTGCCGTTCTTGCTGCGCAGAGGCCAGGAGTTGTTCTGACTAGTCCTCATAAGACCTAAGGGTAAGGGAAATGGTACTTCTGTGAATGAGCCCACTATGGCTTTCTCTGGTGTCTGAGTTTTCCTGGGCCAATGTTAACTGGCTGACTCAGTGGCTCTGAGGCCCAGCCCAGGGGTGCTGAGCAGCCTCAGCCCTGCTTGCCCCAGCTCAGGGAAAACCCCATCAGAGAGGAGGCAGTCCCTATAGTCAGGGATTCTACTTCCCAAAAGTGGTCTAGAGGGAGGAGGCAGGGAGAGAAGGTAAAACCTAGTGCCTAGCACCCTTGCAGGCTGCCCTGTCTAGCTAACCACAGTGTGGCACTCAACCCTCTAGATATAAGACACGGCAAAGAAAGCCAGGGACACAACTCATGGACTCTTGTGCTGAGAGGCGACTACAGAGAGCAGACACCAGCACACCACAAGGAGAGCCCTGCCAGAACAGTTGGAGGGCTTGTATTCTTAATCAATCACTGAAGTCAATGCCTGTGGGGTTTGCTGGTGGCCCTGTTCCTGGGGACAATGCTGAACACAGGCCAGTGGTCACAATAGCTCAAGTGGGGACTTTCACTGCTTGCATGAGTAATTTGCTTCATCTATCTGCCTGTGGTTGCTGGAGGGATCAAGCTCCCTCAGCAGTTACAGCTGTGCATCCAAGTCAGCCCTTGCTGCCATGCCAGGAGAGTCCCCATTGTCACCAGGTTTTGAGCAGGGACTTGGCTGCTGGTGCACATAATTATGTCATTACATGTGTCTCTTCCAGGGCTTGGTTCCCAGGATGAGGCTTGGGAATTGCCCAAGTTCTGAAGCTCCGACTAGTTCACCATGCAGAAAGGGAAGGCAGGCACTGAGGAGAGCTGAGCTAGGCTCCCCACTACAGTGAGGAGGGAGGGCCCTGGGCTCCCACAAGGAAAATGGTTTTAGTTGCTTGAGTTCTGGCTCTGTCTCTTATAGCATCACGGCCTGGGGCAGGGGACTTCTCCAAACTCCGGTATTTTCAGTACATAGGTTGTTAGGATTAGCACATTGATACTGGCCATTACACCAAGACTTGACAGGAGAATGACCATTAGAACAGACTGTATTAGTGAATGTCAAGCTGAAGTGGGGGATAAAGGGACACGTGGAGCAGGCGATCTTCTAGCATACCCAGAAACCTCAGATTTAGTGATTAGGACTTCTGGATAGGAAGGAGGGCAGAACTCACACTCAGGACTCACAGCCAGCAGGGTACCCTAGTCTCCACTTCCCTTTTGAACAGTATCCTGGGAGAAGACAGGGACCTGCAGTCACAGGAGGGAGGAAGGAAAACCCTGCTATTGAGGTGACACCTCTTGCAGTTCACCTGAAGTCATGGATGGTGACAACCATAATGCTGTACTCTTTGCACATCACCAGAAAACACCATCTTCTCGCTCCTCTTCCCTACCAGCTTGGCCTCGTGGAAAGGCAGAGGCCCTGGGCTAACCCATGGGATGGGGCTGGTTCTTGCTTCACCACTGGAGCACCTGGGCAAGCCAATTCACTCTGCTGTACCTCAGGCTCTGCTTCTATAACACAAGACACAGATTATTGCTTTTCAAGGGATAAGACAAGGTTCCTGGCACTGAAGTCCCTGGCACTGAAGTCTGTGAGCATCATGCAACTTCCCTGTAAGCTGTGTAAACCTAGGGAGAGTAAGTTAGCCTGCAATTGTCTCTTCTCATCAAACATACTCCAGAGGGTCAAAGTATGAGGCCTGGTGTCAGACACTGACGTGCCTCACAACACAGACTCTCAGGCTTCCTTTAAGCCAGGCCTCCTTCCTCTCTGAACACTCTTTACCTGCTCTATATGTGCAGCCATCACCCGAGTCCCTCCTGGGTAAACAAAGCACCTGCCTGGGCTAAAGAGGTCCTAAGTGATAGCTCCCTGCCAGCTGCCCTCTACAGAGAAAAGGCAGTGCGTATCTTATGAAACACTGACAGTATGTCAGCCACTTGGCCCTTCTTACATGTAGTCTCAACTTCCCACCACAGCACTCTATAAGGGGAATTGGGGTTGAGGAGTAACATGTCACAGCCATGCTAGACTGTGCTTTAACCCAGTCTTAGCTTCCAGAGCTAGCTTTCTACTATGTCTACCCACAGACCCTGCATTTTCCTCTGGACATGAGTGCAGTCTCCAGAGCAGTGAAGCTGAGCTCCAGTTATCAGACTCTGACCCTGGAAGAAACCAGGAAAGATGCTGGGCTATGGTCAGGTTGGAGGATGAGGAGAGCAATCTGTCAAAGTGGACCTTCTTAACGTCTGCCTCCTGGGACCATTCTGTTCAAGGGGTCCATAGCCTCCAACCTGTGGCTGGGAACCTATGGGCAAGAACAGCAAGACAGACAGAATGGCCAGGAAGCAACTCCCTCTGGGGGTTAGGGTGCTACAGTTGACCTGCACAGCACCCCCAACCTGGGCTGTCCCTGCTCAGAAAGAAGCAGGTGGTAGGTTCCCTTGGGCCTTGAGCAGGCTTAACAAACCATCAGCAGTAGAGCTAAGTAGAGCCAGGAGCCTGAGGCAGTGCTGGTCAGACTTCAAAGCTGGCCAGTGCTCCTGGTGGCGTCTGTATGTTTACACTTGGTTGGGTCCATGCCTCAGGCTCCTGAAGTCCAGCCTGAGGCCTTTTTGGTTGGCGCCATGGGGCTAGACCTGCAGCAGCCAATATGCCTGGTTTGACCTTCCCCCCTCCATAGTGGGGACAGCTTCTTGCCACTACTCAGCTTGGACCCAAGGATGTGTGCTCATGTGAACTATGGTCAAGATGCACGGGGCTTAACAAGGGCCACCTTGTGACTGGCAAAACACCAGCACTTTCCATGTTTGTTTATCTACTTGCCACACCCTGGGGCCCACTTTAGTGCTGTGCACAGCATTGCCTGGTTCTGTAAAGGTTCTAGATCTAAAAAGATTGTGTAGTAAGAGCTGGCAGGACTGTTTCCCATGTATCATTATGTGGGGCTGTGTGAGCTGCTAGGTGTTGAGGACTACAGTAAGGTGGGAGGAGGTGGGTGTTAGAAGACATAGAGAGGGTGTCCTGAGTATAGCAACAGTCAGGATGTGTTGGGCATGCAGGCCGTTGCTGCTGGGTACCTGCCTCACCTCTTGTTCGATGGCAAGAAAAGCAGAATTGCTAGAGGGAAGAAATGTGGCTCCTTGGAGCAGGTGCTGCCTGACATGGGAGTTCTTGTGATCCAGATGAACTGGGTCAGGAAGCCTTGAGTGACAGGATGTGGCAGAGCATGTAAGAGGATAGCTGAAGCCTCCACAAGACAACTTCTAGCTCTGAGGTGATTCCAGCACAGTGAATTAAATCCACTTTCTTTCCAAGCCCTCAACCCACTATTCCAAGAAGAGGCCCTGACTCTGTGACTGGCTGCTGGCTGAGTGGCTTCTAGAGTGGTTCAGTGCAGGCACTGGTTGGCCTCTGTGTCACAGAGTAGCTCCTGGACCTGGAACCCCCAAAGGCCTTCTGTGCTTCCTCCATCTTAGGTGGAATTCTGTTCCTCTTTTCCTGCCTCTCAGTTTCCCACCCCCTCCATGGGCTTTTGCCCCTGTTGAACCACAGGCAGACCCACTTTTCTGGCTCCTGGCTCAAATCAGCTGTGTGTAAATCTGATGCATTAATAGCTTGTTGAGGACAGGGCCCAGCGGTTCTGCCCAGGGTTGACAGACCGTTGATAACTCGGTTTCTGTCAGATCTTTACCGTCCACACTATTATGTACCTAAGCTTAGTATTTCATCTGAAAACCAATAGCCTCGTCGCCCTAGATTCCTTTTGGGCTTTCCTTCTAACGTGCTTGGTTCTGGCTGTAACTGTGCCTGTTGCTGCATTGGTACCACCCTCTTTGGTCCATCTCTGCAGCTGCCCCACATCTGCTAAAGGTGACTGTCCACTCCTGTGGTCTTCCTGACATCTTTTATTCTTTACTTTTGCTTCTTAGACACAGCATATCAGTGGAGTTTGCATTTTTAAGCCAATCTACTAATCTGTCTTTATAGCTGGCATTGATCTCACATGGTACTTCTTAATTTTGTCCTTGAATCACTGTCATCATTTTAGCATTACTCTTGTTCTTCTTATTTATGTTGATTTATCAAGTTGACTCCAGTTTTATGAATAAGCACTTCTTCCAGCTCTTCCATTCCACTCATTCTTTCTCTGTGATCAAAATCTAATTCATGTTTTGTATTATCTGCTCAAACACTACACCTTTAAATGATGCCCCTGCCCCTAGGTCTTAGTCCTCTCCCAGATGGGCCAACCTGTGGAGCGTCTCCAGGCAGCTTCCAGCCCTTCAGACTCCCAGCTTTCCTCCTCCTGAATGACACTCCAGATTCCTTTACCTCTGTGAGGCCCTACCCCATGGCCCAACTCCTGGGCTGTGGAGCAAGCAGAACTGGTCAGTTTTAGCTATGACCAGGAACAGCAAACTGGTCAGAAGGTCAGAATCTGCCTAGACCTGTTCTTAGATGGCTTCTGAGTTAAGAATAGCTGTCTGTCTAATGAGCTGAAAAACATTTTTTAAAAGAATATTTCACGATACATAAAATCTAAGTCAAAGTCAAATTTTAGCGTTCACTAATGGAAAGTTTTATTTGAACGCAACCATATTTAGGTGCAGCTCACAACTGTTTCCGGGCTTTACTGGCAAAAAAGCAATTAAGACAGAGACTGAACAAGGCATCCAGGAACTTGTAATTGCAGGAACACTGATGGCCAACAGCCCACCGCACCCCACACTCACCTAGAGATTTGTTTATTTTTGCTTTTTTGAGACAGGTTTGCAAGGCTTAGCAAGGCTAGTCTTTCACTTTCCATCCTGCCCTCGTTGGAAGGAACTCATGTGCAATTTATACCTGAGTGGAAAATGACACTGCACTCAATACTTTGTAAATTTTCTATGTAGTCCTAGCTGGCCTGGAACTTGCTATGTAACCCAGGCTAGCCTTGAACTCACAGAGATCCTCCTGCCTCTGCCTCTGAAGTGCTACTGATTTCTGTTAGCAGTGTGGACTTCTCATGTGAAAACAAGACAAAACGGGCTTCAAATGGCTCACCATGGAGGTTCAGCAGGGTATGGGACATCACCTTATACCCTTGGCAAAGCCTTGTGTGTGTTATTATTTATATGTTACCTCAACACACCTTGACATTATAATATCACAGAAAAACAATGACTAGAGAAACAAGAAAATTTAAAATAGTATATTTCATCACTGTAGACACAAAATAATTAAAAATGGAAATGCAGCTGGTTACAAAGTTTCTGGGTGGCTCATTTGTTAGTCAAGCAAGGAAAGCCATTTACCAAAGGTAAGTTAATTAAAATGTATTTGATTGCACCAGTTGAAAAAAAAAGTATCCGGAGAAAACAGGCTTATTTAAGATGACTAGACTGTGAGTAAGAACTCAGGCTGGGCTCAGGTACCACTTACTCTCAGGAATACCCATATGTTCAGGCACATCTACAGGCACCTGACCTGCACAACAAGCAAGAAGAGCACAGAAGAGACTATGTGCTCGCAGAGTTACCATCTCCTGGGTCTTAAGCACTGTCTACAGAACCTTGAATAGCACTATTTTGGACCATGTTACTATTTCATTCTCAGCCTCTACTGTGAGGATGATCTTGGGCCACCTTCTGTATATCCAGAGCTAGAATACACACAGGAACTTGGTAAAACTGACTATGAAAGACGATGCCTTTAAAGATAGCAGAAACAGAAGGCTAAGGTGCCTTCGTCCATGCACAGATGGAAAGTATCCACTCACACATGTCTATAAAAGTGAGGCTTCTCTTTAGTAGCAACTCAGGTGCCTGAGCTGATTGAGTATTCCTAAGACAGGGCCAGTGCACTGAGTTTACCCAGTATAGTAGGGCATGGGGTAAAGATCTAGCCTAGGATATCCCTTTTAACCTCTATAAGATGACCTGACCACCCAGAAACTTCTTTGGCAGAAACACTTAGGAATGTTTGGAGTCAGCCAGCACAGCCAAAGATGGGGGGTTCAGGACACTTTTCTGCCTTGCAAAGACCACAAGCTCCAGTCTTTTGAGCCAGACAGTCTATCAATGCCCTCCTGCTGTAGACAGGAGACTCCACTTTCTTTAGCTGTTCAATACGAACTCCCTCTCCCCAGAGACCTTTCAGGCCCTCATCCTTGAGCTGGGGCTACATCATTGGTCCCCTGAGGACTTAGGCTTCCAGCAGCTACAAAGTTTTGCAGCTCTCCAGCATGAATATGGCCACTGTTGGATTCTCCAGATTTGAATCTTGTAAGCCAATCCAATAAATTTTCTTTTAACACACACACACACACACACACACACACACACAAACTTACACTTTTTCCCTATTATTCTGTGTTCAATTTCCTTACAGAACTTGCCTAACATAGCTGCCCCTCAGAACAACTTTGCTATTCACTTGGGAACCATGCTACCATGCTATCTATGTTCTGGCCTCACCTGATGAGAACTAGTTCTCAAATGTGAAGGCCCATGCTTCATGCTGTGAGGTCAAGACTGTCTACATTCAAATGGATGTGCCTGCTAAGACCAAACAGCCATCCCTGGTGGCTGGAGAAGTCTGTGGCTCTCAGGGTGCCAATGTGGGGACTAACCCTGTGACTGCAAGTCTGTGGTCTGATGATTCTCTGGACTAAGTACAAAAAGGCTGGTGGTCCTGGGCTGCCTCAGACTAGTGATAGGACATGGATCAGTATGTTTCCAGACCTTTTCTATTGTTCTTGGGAGGCCTGGGTCACTTCACAGTGTGTTTCCTTGCTCCTCACTAGTGCCTCCCAGTTCTCTAAGGAAGTGACAGGCCCGAGGGAGAACAATTAGACCTGGAGTCATACCAAGAAGACATTATTCTCAGATAGACGCTTTACTACAGAATAATTACACCCTATAATGCTGCTAATAAATCAAGTTGGGTGAATGGTGACGCCCACTGTATCACCCCATCTGCAGAAGCATCTCTGCTGTGCTGAGGTGGATGGAACTCACCCAGGCCAAGGTCCTGAGCTGCATGTCTGGATAAAGGAGGAGAGGTGGGGAAGGCAGAGAGCTCTAGTGAATACCCATGAATTAGAAAAAGATAGTCCTAGGAGTGTATGCCTGTATGTCCCAGGTTTGTACTCCACTGGGTCAGGCTTTGTACTAGCAGCTGCACCAAGATGGGGAGGAGGGGCTGTCTTTGTACTGATCTGGTGGGAGCCCAGCTACATCCTGGGACCACACACAGCTACTAAGCCCCATGGTATAGTCAGAGGGCCAGGCAAAAGAGACAGTAAGGCCTAGACACTAAGGAACCCTTCATTCTAGGTCTGGACTGCCATTCAACAAAAAGATGTGCCAACACTTCTGGAAAGGTACCACGTTGTGCAGACTCCAGTGACAGGTCTGCATCCCAGAGCTTCGTCCAGTCATAGTGACTACAATGTGCCCAGGTAGCCAGGGACTTTTCTAGTTTTTCTTTCCTTATTCCTTGTATCTCTGAACCCACAAGCCCTTTCCTACCTTGTAGGTGAAGAAGACCTGGACTGTCCCAGGTACCCCCACTGGTCATGAGAACCTGGTCTGGGCCTGGCAGGATCCAGTGGCATGAACCATAGGGCTCAGGGAGGCAGGAAGCCTTGGGAGAGGTCATCTGCTAACCTGGAGGATCTGCCTCTAGTCCAGCTCTATGAGGGTATGATGGGAAAGACTCAGGCTGCTTTGTACCCTGGCCTTAACTATCTAGTCTGAAACCTGAGGACATCTGACTCTGGTCCCAGCCCAGACTGTGGGCCTAGTACCAAGCAGGGAGAGGAAAAAACACAAGGGCTGTGCTTACCCGCTCTACAAGGCCATGCTTGTGCTTCAGCTTGTAAACCCTCAGTGTTGGCAGGAAGCTCTCTGTGTAGTTCTTGTCCTCCAGCCCTTGTAGTAGGACACCATGGAAGGCCAGCCGGCATGTGTTGGTGTGAATGTCGGCATCTAGTCTGGAGCCAATCACCAAGCAGAGTCGGGGGCAGGTGACTGGCTTCTCAAACTCTACCAGGGCCCACTGTTGCCGGGGGTAGTGGCCCCCTGGGGCGTGGTCTGCTTTTCTGTCTGCCTCATCATCACCTTCTGTGGTTGTGGCCATGGAATCCTTGCACAGGTACTGCTCTTGGAAGAGGTATTCTCGGGAAAGGTCGAAGGAATCTAGCATGGGCTCCAAGTCAAAGTTGTCAGGAGACGGGCTGAAGAACAGCATGCGACCCATGACTGTCTCATGACCTACTGTGATATGGAACTTGGCCTTGGTCTGCAGGGGCCCCCGGAAGTAAGGGATCTTTTCCACAGAGATGAGGGCTGCGTGAACGGTGTGCAGAGACTCAGGTGCACATACAAGTCCACGCTCCAACAGCTTGGGGTCAAACTGGGTGACACAGATGCCCAGTCGGTCTCCTTGCATGGCAGAGGTGACAGGTGTATGGAACATCTGCATGGACTTCACTTTCTTCACCACCTGAGCAGAAGCAAGAGGGAGAACATGTGAACCCATAAGTCTTGCAGCTGGGGCTTAGGTCATTCTTCCTCTGTACCCCCAACAACCACCCACCCCTAGTCTTAGTGGAGGTCCAGACAAACAGCAGAAAAGAGGCCAGGGTTCAGTCAGACCTCTGTGGGCAAAGAAAGAAGCGCCCCAAAAAGCCAAGGCCCAGGATGCAAAGCTAGATCACTTTTCAAATCTCATCTCTATTCCAGCACAAGAACAGTGGCCACCTCAGTCCACTCTGTCCTCTAGAAGCTGAGTCGCCTATGTTCTACACCCTCCAGATTCTTCCTTTTTATCAGCTATTCTAGCACATTCTAGCCCTCATAGCCTTGACATTCAGCTCCTCAGCATACCAGTGTGTCACTTGCTTTGAAGGCTTGGGTCAGATGCCAGGCTATAGAGTCTGTGACTAAGAGAAGGACTTGCCCTTGATTCCTGAGGGGCCTGTCCCTCTAACTCTCCTCACCCGTGAGACCCCACTCCACTGTCTAGCTTGTGTCTGCCTGTCAAGGCTGAGGGCTCTCTAAGAAGGGTCTTCCTCCAGTTATTCCACATGGTCTCTGTGCCTACTATGTGTCAGCCTCTATTCCAGGAGAAAAACTAGAACTCGTTCTATTTCAAAGAGTTCAATATCTAGGAACAAGAAAAGTGATCTACATAGGTCATACAGCTCTATCAATGCTATTTTATATAACATAAGCTAGTATATAAAATTGTGTCATATTTACCGAAACAATTCTACAATGTAGGTGCATGAAACATGAGACACATGACAAGGCCTAGGGTTGGGCAAGCTCTGGCTTTTGCACAGGCAGGCAGAGGAGCACTACAGAAGCAGCCCCTGAGCTGAGGCCTATAAAGATCCAGAGCAAAATAGCTTTAGGCAGAGACATCAGTAAGGGCCAGGCCCAGAGATGGTGGTGTCTGTGAGGCTAAGCAGTCAATAAAGAGGCAGGAGGGCGACTGGAGGCCAGAGGTCAAGACCTAGGCGCCATGTATCTATGTGGGCCTGCCTGGAGTCACCCGAAGGGGCAATGTGATCTTATCTCAATTTCTGAAAGGTAATACTGACTCCATACAGAGCAGACTTCTGCCTTCACAGCCTGCAAATCAGGAGCAGACACAGCAGAGCCCAAGATGGTGGGTAAACCTCCTAAGCCCCAATCATGAGGTACCATCAAACACTCTCTGTTGAACAAAGCAGAGTACCTGGAACCCATTTCAGAAAACCCAGCAAGAGGAATGGAATGAGCCTGGATTTTTATGATTCAGCTACCAGCATCCCTGTCACCAGGGCTGGAGGTAGGCGTCTACACTTTTCTTCCTGGAGAGAGGGTGAATGCTGTGCTGGTGGCACTCTGGACCAGAGCCTTTCACCAGAGTATCAAACTCAAGTGTTTGTTTAAAGATCATTAACTCCCCACCCACAGGGTCAGAGGGCAGAGAAAGTGAGAAGCAGTGTCAAAAGCTTCAGCCCAGATCAATCAAAGGGAAACGCAAGCCTTCTCTGAGGTGGCCTAGGAGGTGGTGGGTGATGGGGGTCGGGTGCTGAGGTTGTAAGCTCACAGAACATCTCCCCTCTCCCTGGGGCAGTGCTCTACACTGTAGATCCCAGGAGGAAAGTATGTCATAGTCTCACCTGGGCTCCTGGTTTTTGGCTTATGACTTTCTTACCCTTCTTTTCAACTTCAGCACTAGGAAAGGTCTTTAGTCAACTAAGGAAGGGCCCCTTTTCATGGGTAGGTTGCCATAGTCCTCAGCACACCTGCTAAGTACTCTAGAGAAGTTGCCCGTCCTCCCACCTTCAACAAAAGTCTACATACAGCCCAGTTGTACAGCCTCCACATTCCATGTACTCAACACCTTTTAAGCCATAAACCACATCTAGAGGCCTCTGAAGTAAGTCCCCCCACATAGTGATTCTGAATGTCCCTGTGGTTTGCCAGCATTCACCTCTTGCTTAGGTTTCTTCTTCTTGACAAAGTCTTGATGTCTTGACCTGAGCATTCAGGGTACCATAGGAAGGGCTTTCCTCTGATCCTGTTCCTGCTTTACAGGGCAATTGCCACTTCTGCAAGGTGGGCTTAACCCTCAAGGCAGTGAGCACTTACCTGCAAGCCTATCAATGACTGTCCCTCCAGAACTCCGATGTCACCAGTGCTTCATCCTTCTATACACTCCCTGCAAGTGTGCTGCACGCTACAGTACAGGGACCTGCTATCTGGAATTTGGTGTTCCGCATTCCCTCTCGTTTTCTACACACGTATGACTGTATACAGGTGTACAAGTGCAGTAGTAGTTGCACATTGCACTGCCTTATATGAGTGGCTGGGCTCTCTAAAGGAATGCCCCGTATACAGGTTACTGAGAATGCCTACATACCCCTCAGGTACCTGACGGGTAGGTACCTGCAGGTTACTGCAGGCTGGGGAATGCCTGAGCTAAGTGTGTCTCAAGTGCTTGCTCTTGTTGCTGGAAGTGCTGAGATGAGTTTCTCCTCTCACAAGGACCTAATCAGGCATCCATATGCAAGGTGGCCTCTCAGGGACTCAGACCCTGGAGCACAACTCGAAGGTCTCAGAAGTGAGGGTTCATTTCTAAGCACAGAACTATACTTCTACCAACAGAGTGTGACCCTAGCTGCAGTACAACTTTATAGTCTGGCACTGCCAGATTTCTTAGAGTTTGCTAGTCAAATCTGGGTGTCTCCACTTCTAATTCAGATGTGGGCTGTAGGTGTGATCTACTCGAGGTCCCGCTGCACCCTCAGTGCCAGCACCCCCACCATCCCACAGGCTCAGCATGCATCCAGCCCACCGGAAGAGATGGACTGCCCCTTACAGCCACATCACACCCTGCTGAGATTCCAGATCTGTATAGGCTTGACTAGAGCTTCTTCACAGAGATGGCAGGGGGCTTGCTGCCCCCACCCAGCACTAGGCAGACTTCTCTCACAGCATGCTCTCCTTTCAACAGGCTCATGTTCTCAGGACTGAAATAATAAAGAATGCCTTGCGAGGGCAGAAGAGCAGAGAGGCAAATAACTGAAGATCAAGATTCCAAGGGCTGACACAGGAAATTGTGAAACAGATAAAGATGGGAACAGGCGGTGTGCCGCTACTCTGGCTCTCCAGGGCACATGCACACAGTATTACCAGTTGTCAGTGAGCTTGCATTCCACCCAGGGAGGCTAAGAATAGAGGGCTGACCTAGACACTAACAGTACAGAATCAGGCTTTTCTTCCATTTGTTAATTTCCTAGTTTTGTGAGACTCTATGCACTCACTCAAGGACCACTGACTGAGCTTTCCTCACAGATGCAGATGGCCTCAGCATGTCTGCCACATACCTCTCATGAAAGTCCAGGCCCAATTGCAGCGTTGGGTCTATGGAGTCTGCTACCTGGAGATAGGAGCAATAACTCAGTCCACAGCTAATGAACATTAATTGCACAACTGTGGGGAGGTACAGTGAGAGAAAACAAAGTAGGCTTTAGGAGAGCTAGCCAACATCCCTGAGGAGATAGCACTGAGCTGGGACCAGGAGGAAGAACTATCATGCATAGGAGGCCCAACAGTTGGGGCAGAGCAAACCTAAGGTCCCTGCAAGGAGAGCCTTGTCCTTTGAGAAGCTGGAAGTGTGCAGGCTGCTGGGGTTTGGGGTTTGTAGACAAAGGGAAGCTACCACTAGCACGCAAGAGGGACAAACCAGCGATGAGCCTGGAATGGTGCCTTTGAGTTTGTTTTCTGAATCAGAATTTCGTTATATAGCCCAGGGTGGCTTTGAACTCGAAGTTTTCCTGCCTTAGCTTCTTGAGTGCAAGGATTATGAATATGTCCCCCCTCCCATGCCTGGCTTGTGTGCATCTTTAAAGGAATACTTTGGCTACAGAGTGAAAAACAGATGGAAGAGAAATAAAGCAGGACAGAAGGAAACTGATCAAAGAAGGTCCTCAGAGGTCAAGTTCTATTTTTGTTGTTGTTAGTCTATTTTTGAGACAGGGTCTCATGTTCTGAACTTCTGAGTCTCTTGTCTCTATCTCCCAATATTATAGGTATGTGCCATCATACCTAGTTTCAGAATCTATGTTAGGATGAGGAAGACAGGGGGACAAGGACATGTTCCAGGTCTTCAGTGGAAGACTTGTCTTGTGTTGGGTGGGGACAGAGGGTCTGAGCTCAGGAAAGGTCTCAGTATCACATAGCCAATGGCCTAGCAGTAGAATCCTGGAGAAGAGTGGGCAGTATTAGATGACAGAGTCCCACCCCACCCCACCCAAAATGGCCTGGCCTCAACAAAACCAAAAAAATTTTTAGGCTTCATTGTCTCAAAATGATAGCTCTAATTCTCAGATCTTAGATGAAATGTGTAGGCTACTTCCCTCTTCCTGTGTTCACACAGCTATACCTCTGTCCCCAAGAGCAACAGCCTTACTTTCTAGATGGGCACAGCATAGCCTTATCATGGCCCCTACTATGCCCTGGTTCTTTGGTGAACAGTCAGAATGGCCCAAAGGCTAGGTAACAGGGCTGGGGTATTGCTGTGCCCTGTTCTCAGCCCTGCTGAAGAAAGAAGGTGCAAACTCAGGGAGGATGCAGAGGGAGGAGGAATACATCAAGCAGGCAAACAATTTTCTAAACCTCAAGTCTGTGCTTGCTAAGCACTTTGGTCCTTTCTGATTAACAAAGAGGCTTTACCATCATTTGGGTCAGTTATTCTACATAAAAACTCCATGAGGCAGGTCAATATTTTTACATTCAATTTTATGGATGAAGAAACAGAGGTCTGTGATGTCTCCAAGGTCACAAAGCAAACAGACTGAGACTTGGGACAATAAATGCCAGGGCTGCAAGGCAGGCCTGACACTCGCAGTCTCATCTCTTGAGCAAATGAGCAGAAAGAGAAGACCAGGCCACTGGAGCTGAGCACAGATCACACGCTCCCTGCCAAGCTGCTGGGATGCTGACCCACAGGTGGCTACAGATTCTAAGTGAAGAAAATTCTAGACAGGTGATCTCTATATATCTCGCTCAAGTTCTTGCCAAAGTCTACTTGTGGGCAAGGGAGGATATGGGAAAGACTTGCAGTGAAAGCCTCAGTAGTGCTAGCAGATACAGCCAGGCTTACATCCCTCTAAAATCTCAGTTTGAGCCACCTTGCTGTCCTTCCTGGCAAAGGGTAGCATCCTCATGCAACTTAGTTTTCTGAAGGTTGCACATAATGACACTGCCTGGAACAGTTGGGTTGAGTCTTTCACTACTTGTTTGGTTTTTAGACAGTCTTGTGTAGCTCAGTCTGGCTTTGTATCCACTGTGTAGAGGACCGTGACCTTGAACTTCTGATGTTCTTGCCTCTACCTCCCAGGTGCCAGGACTACCTGGTGTGTGTGCACCACCACATCTGGTTCATGTTGTGCTGAGACTTGAACCTGGGTCCTCATGAATATTAGGCAAACACTATACCAACTGAGCTACTATACCCCCTGTGATAGCTACTCTTAGTTGTCAACATTACTACATCTGGAATTAACTACAATCCAAGTGGCTGGGTACACCTGAAAGGGATTTTTTCTTCATTAAATTATTTAAAGTAGGAGGACCTACCTTTAATCCTGATTTTTTGAGGTGGGAAGATATACCTTTAATCTGGGCCACACTTTTTGGTGGCAGCCTATATAAGGGACATGGAAGACATGCTCTTTGCCTGACTGCCGTTGCTCTTGCTGCAAGCTCATTCCTTCACTGTCATTAGAGCCTATGTCTTCAGGATTCTAGTATATACTGAAGACCAGCTGAGACATCCAGCTTTTTGGATTGAGCAACTACTAGATTCTTGAACCATCCATTGATTGACAGCTACTACTGGGCCAGCTGGACCAGAGCATATAAGCCACTAATAAGTATATATATGTATGTGTATGTGTATATGTGTGTATATGTGTGTGTGTGTGTGTGTGTGTGTGTGTGTATGTATGTATGTATGTATGTATGTATGTATGTATGTATGTATGTATATAAAATTCTATCAGTTCTGTTCTTCTAGAGAACCCCGACTAATATACTCCCAGTCCTCTGCTGCACTAGTTTTTAGAGAGACTGTCCAGAAAACTTACCATCTGCTGGTGTGCAGATAAAGAAACTTCAGATGTATTTCATGCAACTCTCATGGAAGAGTCTTCCAGCTTGCTAATGGTGGGTTCACTACATAGGTCAAAACCCTGAGGCCTGCCAAGGTTAGAAGCTAGTACCAGAACTATGACTAGGATGAGGTGTAATGCCATGCAGAGGGCTTCAAGATAGGGCAACAGAGCCCTGGTAGCCCTTGCCAAGTGAGTCCAACTTAGCATGCTCTTGAGGAGCAGCCCTTCAGACTTCTGCACAGTCCACAGGTGCTTGTGACACTGACAGCCTGAGCTGAACAGACTTTGTGACATGCAGTAGTTTCTGGAATGGTGGTACCAGCTATGAGGAGACTGGACCGACTGTACCCAATCTCACTATTAATGAGCCTGTGTCTTGGCTGAGGTTATGCACAACTTTGCTGTGACTTAATAAATGTAAATCGGGGCAGAAAAGACACACACAGGTCTGACGCTAATGAGCTTACAACAGCAGGATCAGTTACTTCAATTCAAAGAGGCTCAGACTAGAGGGAAAAATGAAATAAGCTTTTAAAGATCAGTCTAGGTTGGGCTCCATCAGACCTAACCAATTTTGTTTAATAAGGTTTCAATTTGGCTGCTCTTATTTCTCCCTCTTCTTCAAGCAAGGCTGTACACAGATAAGACATTTCCCTCTCCCTAATGCATTTAATCGCATCACACACACACACACACACACACACACACACACACACACACACACAC
>JANHMN010000008.1:24867966-24879692 GCA_030674055.1 Rhabdomys pumilio
TCTCTCTCTCTCTCTCTCTCTCTCTCTCTCTCTCTCTCTCTCTCTCTGTCTCTCTCTCTCTCTCTGTCTTTCTCTTTCTCTCTTCCACCTGCTCTTTGCTCTTTAACCCTAACATTTAGGCCCACTCAGGCCTCCATGCCCCCTCATCCCTTTCAGCACAGAGCCCCATGAGCAGTCTAGCTCTAGTATGGCATGGCACACTCCAGGGTACCAGCAGAGACAAGTAGGACAGTGAATCAGCACCCAGTGGGTGATGCCCAAGCAAGGACTGAGTAAGCAAAGGTTTCTGGGAAGACTTTAGCAGTGGAGATCAGGAAGGAGGCAATGTGGGAAACCCTAGGGCTAGAGGTCTGTAAGGCAAGTATGGGAGACAGAATTGCTGCCCAGGACCATTCTAGGGTAAAAGCAGTAGAGACTTGTGAAGGCACTGAGGAGTTAGTCACCATCACCTGGTTCTCCTTGCACCACTCACTCCAGGCTGCCTCCAGATGGTCTGGTCCACTCACGCTTAGAGAACACAAGTAATCCTAGCACACAACATGACCCCACAGGGGTCATGCTGAAGGGAGCCCTGCCAGTGTCCATCCATAACAAGCAGGGCCCTTTATCTAGCACCCCCACCTGCCTGACACTTGTTTTTGTCACAGTGGCCACTGCTACCCCCATTCTTGCCCTACAGCTGTACTAGGTGCAGCTCTGGAAAGCTTGTAGAACTTCATAAAAATTCTACCTGGCAGCTTCACTATGCCCCATAGTGTGCAGGTGACCAAATGGACCCAGGGATGTTGGGAGCCGACTTTTAGGAGAAAGCGGCTAGAAAGCAGCTATCATCTTTGCAGCCATCTGTAGCCATATACTCTGATTAGAGACTTGTTTTTCAGCAGCCTACAACAGCTGAGCACACTCTAACAAATATCTTGTTTATCCCACATAGCTTGTTTTGCTGTTTAGTGACCCCAGCTGCATAGTGCATGTGGTAAAATGTCTTCACCTGTGTTCTCCTGCGTGTGCTTATAAATACCCAGGATTTCCTTGTAATAGTGTCAATACAGGAGTAGGAGTCAAGAGTGAACAAGAGTCAATATGAGTGAAGAGGAGTCAAAGAGGGGAATAAAAGAGTAACCAGACTTTACTACAGATCCTCTGGCTTGTCTCTATTCTTCGCATCTTCCCCTACTCTCTCTCTTGCTAGACCCTGACCCGTGGACCGGAGCAGCAGCAGCGCAGGCTGGGACATTTTGGCCCCCAAGCCAGGCAAAGTATGGTCCTCAACACAGGGAGGCCAGGTGATTAACCCAAGGTCACCCAGCTCAGCAATGGTGGAACGGAGGCAAAAGTCCATTGGGCTGACTCCAGTCACTGGCACCCACACAAGGTAGATTGGCTGCTGCCTCAGTTACATGTTCGACAAGGGCCCTGAGAAAGAGTGTTACTCTAGGTCATCTTTCTGCCCGCATACCCACAAGGTGGCTGGGTATGTTCTCTGTGCAGTAATGGTTTCGTATAGAGCACATATAATTGACAGATTGCAGGCCTTGGAGTCTGGCTTCTGGGATCTGATGCTAGGTTACAGTAACTACAAGACATTGAACAAAACAAATAAAACACTTTTCATTTAAAGAACATTCATTCTTTAAATGAAAAGTGTTTCAATCCCATTGGACACCTGTAAGATTGAGATAATCCATGTGAAACAGTGTGGCATTTGCACACACACACACACACACACACTGGGGAGATGGATCAGTGGTTAAGGGTACTTCTGCCCTTGAAGAGGACCCAGGTTTGGTTCCTAATATCTATATGGTATCTCATAATTATTTGTAACTCCAGTTCCAGGAAATCTGATGCCATCTTCTGGTCTCCTCAGGCATTAGGCACACATCTGGTACACATACATACATGTAGATAAAGCACTCATACACGTATTAAAAAAAACCAAAAATTTTAAAATATATAGATAACATATAGATTTTCAATAGAGACTTCCCCATCTGTGGTTTGCTAGCCTTTGCAGGGTATTTGCCCTCATTTGAATGTGGCAGACAATCAGTGCCTAGCTGTGGAGAGACTTGCATTGCCTCACTAGGCATCACTCAAGCTGGGGGCCCTTGCACATGAAGCAAAGATGGATAAGTACTGATTGTAGTTAGGGGTACCAACATGGTATGGCATCCACATCACCCCTACAGTACAGCGATCATTGTCTCACCTGTCACTAATGACCTAGGCCCAGAGAAGACAGATTCAAAGGGAGCCACTGGCTGGCTGCACTGTGATTGTTATTCCAAACTGTCTCCTAGGAGCTGAGGAGAGGCCAATCCACAGATGACTTTCAGAAGCTTAAGGGCATAAGCTCTGTGCAGTCTGTTTGGGGTAGACCGTGCAGCACACAGGCCAACGTGAGTCATGTTCTATCGCAAATAAAAATCGGCCCATGAATATACATAATCCCCAGGTAATTCTCCCAACCTCAGACCAGTAATGGAGCCACCCTCGCTCACTGAGGCATGAATATTTACCGCCCCTGGCTTTGCTGCTCTCGATCTGGGCTCAATTTTGCAAATTAAAATGAGGGCTGTGGATAGAGAGATTACAAGGGGGCCTCTGCAGGCTGCTGTCCCCAGCAAGGCAGCTGGGCAGGACGAGTTGGTTCCTAACTGCTAGCCTGGTGCATTGCCTTGAGGGGTGGCAGCTATAGAAAGACGCAAGATGATCAGATGGGTCAGGGTTTCAGAAATAGCACATAAATGGCAGTCAACATGGACACATGACTCAGGTGAAAATGTATGAACAACTTTCAGACTTCCCTTTCTGATAACTGAGGACAGATGCCACGCAGCAAAAGGAGCAGAGACATTAAGCTCCAACAGATCTGGTGTAGACTGTGTCCAGGCCTAAACACAGGTGTTCCATTTCATGTCTTCAGACCTTGCTTTCTCACACACAGGATAAACATGGCCTCTCTCCTTTTGTTGGCATGATGTCCACAGGGGGTCTGCCCAGGACACATTCTCCTGGTCAACTGCATTGGCTGCTGGTGCTACAGGTACTATTTGGAAAGGGTTAGGATGTGAAGCAATATCAAAGGCAATGCCTCCTGGGTGATGAGGTTTATCACTGGTGACAGACAACACAGATAAAGGGAACCGATCTGTCTGAACTTCCTAGACACTTGGGTCAAGGTCATACTAGGGCTTGGCACTTCTTTTTTTAAATTTATTTTATGAGCTTTGGCATTTTTGCCTACATGTGTGTCTGTGTGAGGGTGCTAGATCCCCTGGAACCGGAGTTATAGACAGTTGTGAGCAGCCATGTGGGTGCTGGGAATTGAATCTGTGGATTCATCCTTTAGAAGAGCAGCCAGTGCTCTTAACCACTGAGCTATCTGTACTGGTCTTGAAACTTCTATCTGGATTCTAGAAGTAGAAGGAGCTGAGTAACAGCTTGTTTCTCCTGTCCTGTGCACAAGGTTGGGGAAGAGAAAACAGGATAGAGCAAAAGAGGCTGTCCTGAAAGAGTGGAGAGCAGCCAGCCTCCAGCAGATTCAAATGCTCCTCTACCTACTGTAGAACCCGGATTCCTAGAGACTAGAAACCACAGATGGAAGAATCACTTCAGTCATCAAGACTAAAAGGTATCTGGATCAAGTCTGGGAAGTATGCCCTGACTAACCTTTGGAAGGGACAGTGCTTGCCACTGAATAACCTATGTTCTTGGTTCTGGTTCAAGCTCGCTAAGCATCTGCCTCCTAGAAGTCCTTCATGGGAGGGTAACACAGACTTCATGCATGACCAGCATGAGGCTCACAGCTACACAGCTGTCAAGTGCTGGAGCCAGGCTAATGCAGGGTCTTGTCTCCCTACCTGCAGGTAGCTAGGGTTCAGAGATCATGTGCCTCCTAACTGTCCATGTTTATGGAGACCAAAGGAACGGCCTTTACTTTATAAGTGACCAGCTCTATTAGGAGCTTGCACTACTAATAGCTCCTAAACAATGAGGGGCGGGGGAGGGGAGGGCACAGAGGGTAGGCGCATTGGCAAAGCATGGCTGCAGTGCAAGGATCATAAGGAGAGCAGAGAGGCAGTGAAACCTGAGTGAGAAGAAAGTGAGGCCCAGGTTTAGGGCAGAGGAGGCCCAGCCTGTATGTGCCCTAATTGAGGCCACAAAGCCCAGTGTATGTGTGCTGTACTGGACAGAACACCATCCCAAAAGTGGTTAAGAGCACTGACTGTTCTTCCAAAGGAAGTAGGCTGTCCTCAACCCTAACTGACAGCCATGAGATGCCATCTGAGTGAGAAATATTTAAAAGACAAATCCAGAGTACCCAGTGGCTCTGGAGAGTGTCCTGCAAGTGGGGCCCATTCCCTTCCTGGCCTGCCTCAGTATACACAGCAGCAAACTCTAAGGGACTCTAAGGAGGGCTGAGGGTGGAGGAAAATGTGCGGAACACAGCTAGAAGGGGACTCTGTGCTGGAACAAGGAGGGGCACCACTGCTCCAGGCCCATAGCAAACAGCCCCGCCTGTTGCCGCCAAGCTCCATACCCTCTCCTCAGGTCTTATGCTGGCTTGGGAGACCTGGTACCAAAGGGTTACTGGTTGAGCTCAGAAACCCTAACCCCGCCTGACAAAACGGCTCCTATTTTTCTTTCTGCTTTCTTTAAGACCCCAGATGTGTTCTTGCACATCAAAAGAGAACAACTTATAAAGTTAAACTAAATCAAGGGCTTTTGTTCTGAGGCATCGTTGCTGAACTAATTATTCCTGTATGTTGTTTAATGAAATAGTGGTGCCATATATTAAACCAGCTAACAGGATGAGCACATGAGTTACAAGGAAGGTCGAGACTGGGATTATAAATTTAACTTTTTCTTAAGAAGAGATGAAACAAACCACTCAACTCCCTGCTGTCGTATGTCATGGGAGGGGAAAATGATGGCACCACACAGCGCTGAGGGAGGCCTGTGCCCCAGTGAAAGGATGCTGGCGGACCAAGCAGCAGCCCCGCCTGTTGGCTCTCACCCTGGGTCTTCTGCACCCGAGCTCCAGTAGGCTCCAGGCAGGCTCCTTATCCCCCTCCCACCCCCCAATGGCTATGGGTCTCCAGACAGTGAGCCCACGTGACAGTTCTTTAGAAAGCCAAAGCAGCTCCAAACTACACTATACACGGAAAGATACTGTGTAGTACAAATGCCAAGCAATCTTCACGTGAACCATAAGGGATGCTGTGGCAGATTTCGCCCCTTCTGAGAAGCCCTGCAGGGCCAGAGGAGCCAGAGTGTGTGGGCAGATACATGAAGGCTTGACAGCACACTTGCTATATGAAATGTATATGTTCAATGGAGTCTGACTGATATTTGTTTATCAAGCATGTCTACAAAGATACATAGCTACTTTTAACCTTAACTCTCTCTAGGTAGAATCTCAGGGACTTTCAACTTGAGGTACCTGTGTATTATTTTCTACTTTTTTTTTTTTAAACAAGAGGCAAGGATTCTGATTACAACTGAAGAAGGCAACAGAGAAGTAGCAGACCCTGAAAAGTAAGTCCACAAGCATCCCTGTGCCAGATGAGAAGTACGATGTGATCAGAAAGACGCGATCCTTCCTGGCACTGCACAGAGTCACAAGAAAAATGTATCTCAGGTGTCAGTTGTACAATTAAATTTTACTTTGAGAATCTTAATAAAGAAAACATAAATGTAATATCATGTGACCAATAAAGTAGCAACTGGCCAAGAGCTGTTAAAAACACGGGAACTCAAAACAATGGTACCAAAATGCATCTGAAATGATGATCTCAATGAGCCGGGCGGTGGTGGCGCACACCTTTAATCCCAGCACTTGGGGGGCAGAGGAAGGCGGATCTCTGAGTCTGAGGCCAGTCTGGCCTATAAAGCGAGTTTTAGGACAGCTGGGGCTATACAGCAAAACCCTGACTCAGAAAAAGATGGGGAGGAGGAAGAGGAGAAAGGAAATAGAATATTAAGTAAAAATTAGACCCAGGTAGCCCTGCTATGCAAACACCATAAGACATTAACACAATGGTGAGTGCTGAAAGTCTAGGTAATATTCTTCCTTACACTTCCCCATATTTTGTACAGTAAGTAGGTGTACATTGCTTTTATAATCGGAAAAAGACTATTAACTAAGAAAAAAAAAAACAGAAAGAGGGGGTCCAAGCTGACCCACAACTTGAGGTTCTTGGCAGTGGTGGGGGAGGGCTGAGCTCAAAAGGTAGGCTGGTTGGGGTCATCCTGCCAAGGGCTCTGGTGAATGTGCAGATTTCAAGACATGGAGCTTATCCACACATTGACACTGTACAAAAGACCTCAGGGAAAGAGACCCTGACAGTGATTAATTGGCTACAACACACAGTACCAACAACAGCCTCCCTTCTTTTCTATCTCCCCCTTCCTCCCTCAGACCCAGCCCTGTCTGCCGGATGTACAAGAACCAGGCAGTCTGAGCACGGCTCTTCTCCCTTTGAGTACATTGTGTGGTCCTGAGCAAAGGCCTCATCTTCCGAGCCTCTGTTTCCCAAATCTAAAGAAGGTGAAGGCCTACACTGCCTACTAGTATAGCCAAATTTTACTGTGGACATGAGCTTCAGAAGCCCAGCACCTGGGGTGAGCTTGGCAAACACTTCCTTCATAGAATGATGTCTGCTGGGTGTCGTAGCTGAGGCCAGTTCAGGCTACAAACTAAGATGCTGCCTCAGGAAGAACAGAGACACCCAATGCTTAGGTGATGTACATGGCTTCTGCCCTGATGTACAGGTATGATCACTACTGTGTTATTCCTCACAGCACAGGAGGCAGGTGCTGGTGTGGTTAGCATCACCCTCAGAAGTCTCTTTCTTCCACTGAGAGATCAAGCTTTATCTCACACCTACTGCACATCATACTACAGCCTCCTTGATGTAAGTATGAGATCCTATGTGAGAGAATAATGAATGTGTGTGTGTGTGTGTGTGAAGAGAAGGGGAGGGAGGGAGGAAGAGAGTGAGGAAGACAGAGAGAGGAGAGGGAGGGGTGGTGGTACTGAAGAGCAGGCAGTATACATGCTGAGGTCTCTATCTGACCTCAGCTACTATCTTCTCAAGTCAAGTATCTGTGTCTACCTCTGTACAGCTCTCCAAATTGTGTCAGAGCTGTAGTAGTTCCCCATCTGGGTGACCTCCACCTCACAGAAGGTGGCAATGTCCAGCATCAACAAACTGCTGTCACAATGGCAATAAGGCATGTAGGGGAGGTGTTATTGTGTTATGGACATCTATTGGCTATAGCCAGAGATGCTTCTAACTGTTCCATGGAGTCCGGCATGATCTTTAGATCAGGACTGTCAGTCTAAATATATACAGCAGTGCTGAGCTTGAGAACTCACAACGGATGGAAAAAGAAAGAACTCTGCTTGGCTAGGTGTTCTGTGCTTCTAACATGAGCAGGGGCAGGTATCTGAGATCCTCTGAAGCACATTTTTCAATAGGTCAAATGTAGACCTGGAGAGCTAAAAGCGGGGCTGCACTTTGCAGAGCCTGAAGTACGATGGAGACAGACACTGGAGTGTGTTATTAGAAGAGCAATAGCAGCAGCTCATGAGGACACAGAACCCAGGGCGGAAGTGCTCAGGGTGCTGTCACTCTGTAAACTTTCTGGTATTTTCCATCTCAGGACACCGCTTTTTTAAAAACAAAAGTGAGGAGTTGGAGAGATGCCTTAGTAGTTACCAGAGGACCTAAGCTCAGTTCCCAGGGCTAGTGGCTTATAACAACCTGAAACTATAGCTCTAGGAGATCCAATGTCCTTCTGTCCTGAGAGCACCTACATACAAAGACACACAAGCATATAAATAAAAATAATAAAGGCATCTTTTAAAAATGAAAACTAAAAAGGTTTTAAACAAAAGTGCAATACATTCAGGAACATGAAGGCAGCTTCTCCCTAGGGAGCACCTAACGAGAGCCTTAAGCTCACAATGCTCAGGTCATAAATGAAGACAAGGAGGCTGGCTTGCTAAAACTTCATTAGCAGACACTAGCAACAATGGACTTCCACAAACCTTCACACACTCATCGTGGGTAGCAATATTTTCTTGGAAGAGCAGAGCAGATCTACTAGAGCTAGCCTGATAACAAGCCAGCTTAGGTGAGAGGCATATTTACCATGTGCTTACAGTATGGGGGCAAACACCTACTAACCTCCTGGGGGTTCAGTATGGCATGAAAGGGAACTACCCAGGGCTGTTCTGAACTTGAGAGCACAGCCCACAAGATGCTCAGTAGGAATCCACTGCCAAGACAGTGAACCCTGTATCTTCTCCATGTCTAAACTCGGCTTCAACAGGTGGTCACAGACCTCTGACCTCAGGTAGTCCTGTTATCCCAAGAAGTAGCGACAGGTGCAGCAACTTCCCTTGCAGAGGGAGGCTCACTCTGGTTTGGTGGGATGAACAGGATGTAGCCGCTCATGAACTGCCAAGAATAGAGAAAGTATTACCTAGATCCCAAACTGCCAGTGCGTTCCAAGTAGTCCCTCTTTGCCATGCTGGGACTTGGAAATAAGAGAGGACAGAGACCTCCAGGGCTTCTTGATTCAACCCAATAGTGCAGCTAAGCTGGTAACCCTCACATTCCAACCACAAGCTGTATAAGACCAAAGCCAGCATTTCCCCAAACCAAGTCATCTTTCTGCAGAAGAACTAGGCAGAGAGGATCAGGGTTTTCTACAATTGGTAGCTTAGAACATGAAAACTCTCTTCTGATATTCTTCTACAAGATAGAGAAAAGTGGAGGGGACAGAGGCCCTACCCAGCATAGTCCACTGTTTCTCTGATTATCATGGCCAGATGAAGCCACACCTGTTACAGCCTGCTTGTCATCTGTGCCTCAACAAGCAGGTCAGGACAAGAGGCCGGCTGCAAGGATGGTGGCCACCCATCTCTCAACTGCTTCTCATTAGCTGGGACATTCTACTTTTCAACAACCAAGGATGGCTCTGTCCTTCCTTGGAGAGTGAAGGTGGACCCTCTGCTGAGTGCTGGTATCTGACTGCTGCTAGGTGCTCATATTAAACAAAGGCTCCCCTTATCCCAGCACAGGCTGGTGACACAAAGACAAGAGACCCCTCTCTGCCCTATGTGTGTAGAAGTGGCCATAACTTTAGAAGAGACATATGTGGATCAGCTATGGGTGGCTGGACGCAGATGGAAGGATGTATATCTACTGCTAATATGAGATAAAGCACTCTTAACTTGCTCCTCTGAGAAAGAAATACCAACAGTACAACTACAGGGCAGGGCAAGGCAGAGCAGGACAGGCTCAGAATTGAAGATGGAGCAGCTCAGCTCTGGGTCTGACAGACAGTGGGCTCTTCACTTCTCCAAATTCTGACTCAGTCCTGTCATGAACACTGGCATCTAGATGGCTGTAGCACTGGAAAGCCCACCTGTGAGTACAGGGCAGGGGGCCAGGCAGTCTGAGTTCTGGAGTACACTGTGCCAAGTCCATACTGCTATAAAAAAAAGGGGGGGGGGGGGGGGGGGACACTTAACTGAACAAGTCACTGGGCCACAGTACAAAGCAGGGCCCACTTGCTCTCAGAAGGAGGAGTACATGAGAACTGGAAATATTTCTTTCTTTCTTTCTTTTTTTTTTTTTTGGTTTTTTGGTTTTTCGAGACAGGGTTTCTCTGTGTAGCCCTGGCTGTCCTGGAACTCACTCGGTAGACCAGGCTGGCCTCGAACTCAGAAATCCGCCTGCCTCTGCCTCCCAAGTGCTGGGATTAAAGGCGTGCGCCACCACTGCCCAGCTGAAATATTTCTAACTGTACTTCGAATGGTCAGGGACAGATAGGACAAAACCCTTGCATGTCACCACACTGCTGGGTGGTGTTCTCAGCATGCCAATGAGAACTAAGCCTCTGCAACCTCTCTGGGAAGTCCTGACAGTACAAGAGTCCCAACCCAAGGTCATAAAAGGCAGGACACTGCTAGAGACTGGGAGTAGAACCAGGAAACGAGTTCCTGGGCCTTCCTATGTAGGGACAAGTTGCAATTGGCCAGGTTTTCAGGCTGTGTTCTCAAGGCCCAAGGACCACATAGAGCTACAGTTTGTGTATGGGGAAGGATGTGAAATGAAATGTTCCCCTTTTCCTGACCACGTCCAGCTTCTAACCCTGTAGCATGTCCATGCTTTCATTAACTATCCGTCAAGCTCTACTCTGCAAAAAAACCCAGCAGATAAATCAGGAGGTCTGTGAAAGAGAGGGGGACAGGTGGATGCTCTAAAAAAATGTGTTTTCAAAGAACTACTTTTGGAAACTGCAGGAAGATCATATTTCTGTAAAAATAACAATACTTTCTGAGAACTAAGGAGCCATGCAATTAAAGGTACTCTATAGTTAGTCCTTCCCGAAGCATACTGCCACCCTCTCCTGATGGCTTCACTCTGAGTCTGAATTTTATTTATTAAAAAAATGTTATAGGCTTTTTCCTGAGATGCAAACCATCTTTGGTTGACTTATTTTCACAGTTGGTTCCTATTGCTATGTAGCAGCCTTCCTGAGATGCCTTTCTAAAATCAAATAGTTTTATCCAGAGAACTTTCATAGGAGATAACAGTCCTGTAGGTATGGAGACTGGGAGGCAGACTAGTCAAGAAGGTGATAAGCCCAGAAGATGGCAGAGCCTGGGAAAGAGCAGAGTCCTGGAGATGACAGACACTAGGAGGTGGCAGAGCCTGCTAGGCAGGCCAGAGCCTGCACTCCACTGCAGGCTTCCACCTTGTGAACTGGTAGCTCAGCGAGTCAACTCTAACCACTTCTGGGTGAAAAGGAACAGAACAGAAAGTGAACTTCAACAGAGCTGGGGTGCTCTGCTCTGTATGCATAGGAACATTCAGGAATCAACTGCCAAGTGTGAGAGAGTCCAGGGCCAAGGCTGCAAGTGGCAGCCTGTCACTCACTATCCCAGGGGCTGGGGAGCTGAAGTCTTCCTTGGCCAGGAACATGCTTCCCAGCTTAATATACACAGCCCCTGCTTATGGCAAGATGGAGAAACGTAGAAGCCGTATCTTCCCCAGCTCTAATTTAGAAATACAGTGAGGTGAGCTCTAATTTTGCCATCCTGCTCACAGGCTCATCATACAAAGTCAGAGGTTATTGGTTACTCCTGCTCTGCTTCCAAGGCTCTTAAGCACGGTGGCCAGAGGCATGGAGATAATGGTGGCACCTGCTTTTCTTCCTGAGAACTGCAGAGCAGAAAGGCCACTCCTTCTGTTCTGTATGACTTCATTAAATTGCATGGGGTATATGTGACTAGAAAAGAACCAGTCCTCTGTTGTCTTCTACTTCCTTTCTCAAGTGTGTTGGTTTTAAATGGATGGATGGTGTAAAAACCTGAAAAGGACGGCATGTGAGTAGAACTCCAGAATGTGGAGGTGGATCTCAGCAAGTCTGGCTAGGCTAGGCAGGGAAGCCAGACAGGGAGAGGCCCAGGGCAGCTGTTAGGCCCTTCTGAGAAAAGCCTGAGAGGGAGCAAACACTTCTCTGGCTGGAAGCAAAGCTCTCTGTTGCTCAAGGGTCTTACTCCTTGCAATTGGCTACTTGGGTTTTTTCTAACTCTACCTTAGGTCTCTCTCTCTCTTTTTTTTTTTTTTTTTTTTTGAGACAGGGTTTCTCTGTGTAGTCCTGGCTGTCCTGGTCTACAGAGTGAGTTCCAGGACAGC
>JANHMN010000008.1:24879792-24928381 GCA_030674055.1 Rhabdomys pumilio
AGGACTACACAGAGAAACCCTGTGTAGTCCTGGCTGTCCTGGAACTCACTCTGTAGACCAGGCTGGCCTCGAACTCAGAAATCCGCCTGCCTCTGCCTCCCAAGTGCTGGGATTAAAGGCATGCGCCACCACCGCCTGGCTACCTTAGGTCTCTTAACACCTGAGCATCCCATTTAAACCTTACAGCTGGAGAGTCACAATAACTTCTGGCTGGAACCAATAGATATTGGCAACTTTTTACAAATCCATACCTGCCATCTACAGCCATTCACTGGTTATATAACCGTGTGCACATTTCCTCTATGAACCTCAGTTTCCCCTTTTGCTACACAGTGGGTATGAAGGTTATCTGCATGGACCCAAACAGATGATCACTAAGGGCCCTCTTTCCTTTCCTCATCCTATATGTTGACCCCACTCTCTGGCAGACCCTTGCCCTTTAATGCTGCTGCTGGGCTTTCTCTGTTTCTTGTGGTTCCCAACTCCAGCCGGGATCTCCCTCCCTTTCTTCTTGCCCTGTCCTCTGACTAACTGCTAAGTCCCACCAGATGCTACTAGGCCCACTCTGTCAGCCTTACCTTTCCCTACTTGTATGACTACCACCTAGAATTCAGGTTCTCTGCAAGCCTTGGACTAAGACAATCCCAACAATAAGTGACAAGCTGCTATACAATCTCCCATGACCAGATCTGGTTCAGTCCTTGGTGAATACTTGTGAGAAAGTTATAGAATGAAAAAACAAATGTTGCATAGTCTGGTTCCCAGGTAAAGGCACACTGTTCATGAGCTCCTGGGCACAAGCCCCAAGCTGACCATCTGTCAGAAAGGCTCATCCATAACCACTGTTAGGCTAAGGCATCTCCTCAATTTCCAGCTCAAAAGAACAAAACAAAAGCTATTCCTCTCTGACTTTCCTAGCTACCTACAGAGCCTATACAGGCAGAGTGTGACTTGAACAGCTAAGGTATCAAGCTACTTGTTCCATCTACCCAAGACAAAGGCTCAATCTGCCACAGAGCCAGTGAGCTTGAGTACCACGGTGTGCCATACACTCCTTACAGTGGGAGTCATGCAGGGTCACTGGGTACATGCTCTGCCCCACTAACCAGCCCACTGGTGGGCATGAGAGAAACATGGTGTAACCACTCTCATTATCCCTCTGACAGGGCAAGGCCAGCTGCTGTCAATATAGCTCTGCGCTGTCTGAGGAGACCCAGGGTGATATGCAAGGCCAGCTTTTCAGTCAAGCTGGCATGGCTGCACTTAACAGAGCAGGGACTCTTTTTAGTCTGACCTTTCCTATTAGATACTCCGTGACACAGATACAGCACACTTCCTGCCTGTCCTAGCTGCACAGGAAACTCAGTCATGTCTCAGGGTGGTTTTCTAGCCACTGTTGTGGGTGTGACATAACAGACAGAAGAATCTCTGTTATGAATGAAAACCCAGGACAAGGCCCATAAAGCACTCATGTAGCCTGTGAGAACCAGGCCTGACTTTCTATGAACTTTCTTTGGCTAAGCTCTTAGTCTACTTCCTTCTCATATAAACCTTAATATATGACCACAGAGAAGAAGCCAAGAAAAGTCCTTGGTCACTCCTCAGCCCCAGTGAGCCACACCTTTTCTCTACCTGCAGCACAGTGTCTTGGCCCCAAGAGTAAAGGACTCTGGACTGGATGTCATTTTTCTCCAAGTCTCTGGCTCCATCTACTGTCTCTGAATGTGACACAGAACTGAGGCTAGAAACAATGTCTAAAGAGGGCTCAAGAGCTGGAGTAAAGCTTGGAGGGCAGGCACAGGAGATGCCTATATGTGGCCAGGCCACATTCCAGGCCAGCAGAGCTGCCCTCACCCGAGGAGGCTGGGAGGGTTGCAAGGTACTGGCCAGAAGGCTGTTTGCTTGACCTTTAGCCCACTGCAGTCTGGTTCCAATTAAGCACAAAATAAGTCTAGTTACCAGGTTACGTTATGTGCCATAGTTCACCTCAAAAGCCAGAAATACAAGGCGACCTGGAATCCACCCACAGTGCTATGACTGCTGCTAACAGAAAAAACAAATAAAGACTTGGGAATTAGGGACCCGAGGTATGTGTGAATCATAGCTCAGCAAATCATTGCTTCAGCTGTGTTACCTTGGGAGAGTTGCAGTCCTGAGGTTTAGTTTCATTGTCTGTCAGAGAGTGAGAATTAACTAAAAGGCCAGTGTTACCCAAAGCAGGTGAGAAAACATGAAATAGTGAGCTCAAGTCCTGGCTAATCCAAAGGATTTAAAACTACCCATCTTACAGACAGGGAAACGCTTTAAAAAAGTGCTGTGGGACTTTGAAAACTTTATAAAGAAAGAAATCCTTAAAAAACGGAGAGAAAGAGCCTAAAACCTGGAGATGAGGAATTCTTTCTTAACCAGCTCCACAGGTAAAGAATCCCCAGACCCCCACCTTGGGGCATCTGGGAAGCAACAGCATGCAGTGGAGAGCACCTAAAGTGGTGCTGACTGGATTTCTGAGGAGAGGACATGAGACTCTCCCAGGGTAAGGAAGGAACACGAAGCCCAGGGAGGCAGAGTGAAGGGGAGGCATAGTGGCACACTCAGTTCGGACACAAACAATGGTAGGCTTGGCATTGTGTGCAAAAGGCAGTTGTTAAAATCAACAATGTACAAGCAAAATTTAAAAGGAAAAATGGCAAATGAATGCCAGGCGTTGTTACATATAATCCAAGCACTCATGAAGTGGAGGTGGGCATATTTTTGTGATTTTTGAGGCCATCTTGACTACATAGTGAATTCCAGGGCATCCAGGTATACATATTGCAAACACATTTAAAAACAGACAACAGAAGCAGGGCAGTGGTAGCAGACGCCTCTAGTTCCAGCACTCGGGAGGCAGAAGTTGGCCAGTCTGGTCTACCCAGGGAGTTCCAACTTGATAACAGAGAAATCCTGTCTCAAATAGACCAAAATAAAACAAAATAGATAGTAAATCATTTTCCATGAATACATGTTACCAAACTGATAGGAGGGACTGAAATAAAAAAGACCAGAGCACCACCCTTCCCTCCAATACTGAATTCAGATGCTTTCAGAGGCGAGCTCCCTTCCCCTTCTAAGAAGTAGACAGAACACAGAGGAAAGAGGGCAAGCTCTTCTTCTGATGTCTTCTGCTCATATGACATCATGACCTGACAGAAGTGTCAACCATATAGCTCAATTATGAATGCTCACATAAAAATCTTAACTAAAAGTATTAAAAATTACAATCCAAATATTAAAAAGAATGACATGTAACTAATAGATGCAGCATCTATTCTGCTATGTACTACTAGAGAGCCCAGCACATTAGGACAAAAGATTAAAAAAATCATATTAAATAACATCATAAAGATTCCTGGCAAATTTCTACAGTGCTTGTTGACTTAAAAAAATAAGTAGATTATTTCCTTATTTCAAGAAAAAAGTTAAATGAGGCCAGAAACTAACATCTTAGTGATAAAATAGTAGTTACTTCTCACTAAGGGACTCCCTCTGTTCTGTAACCAGCCAGCACTGCAGTAACAGAAAGGAAGCAGAGCCTAAGTATTTACAAGGAACAATAGAGATTATCACTGCCTGAAAAACGATGCAATCACATACCAAAAGGTTCTGGAGGATCAGAAAGAAAAAAACAATACAAACAGCACTGAGGCTGTATTGGAAGTTTATAGAATTAACACTAAGCCAAAAGTTTTCTACACAAAAGCAAAAAATAAGAAGGTTTCATGACTAGTACAAACTCAAGGAATGTAGAGAAACAGAAGAAAATGTGAAGTTGATAGGAAGACACAAAATACTTTCTCTCATATAAAAAGGAACAGATGTGAAAATGGATATTTATCCTTAAGGAAACTAAAGAGTTGGTCTTCAAACTGTTCTATATTCAAATCAATTATAATTACACTAAAATGGTGTGAAGGTTTAGCTGAAACATAAACGTGAAATAGCAACAGAGACACCAGGAGAAAAACAAGGGAAGAGAGGCCACACCCCTTCCAGAAAGCATGTCTTCCAAACTAGAATAATCATAAAGGACAGAGTGCTGGCTCTGGAGGTATGAGCAGAGCAGTGAGCTACAAGAGAGCACAAAATGGTCTGAATGTTTCCTAAGTGTGATATCAAAGGGACAGTTAAGAGGGGACTGCCAACACATGGTGCCTGTACCTGACAGGAATAGGGTTAGAACGCAGATTTCTCCTCGTCAAAATAAAAGCAAAGACTATAGACAGAGGATTGGGGAAATGGGGAAACTGGGGGATTTTAGATGAAAGTGTGAGGTGAGATCTTAACCTCAGAGGTCATTGTAAGCTGGAAAGAAAACACACAAGACATGTAAACTAGCGAGTGGAAAAGGATAAGCTGAGTCAAATGATCACCAAAGGAAGCTGGAAAAATGCTTTGCTGAATAAGTACTTGCTGCCAAGCCTGATGATCTGATCTGAGAGAGGCCTTGGGACCCACATGGTCGAAAGAGAACTGAGTACTGCAAAATGTCCTTGGACCCCACTTGTATACTGTCTCTCTCTCTCTCTCTCACACACACACACACACACACACACACACACACACACACACACACACTGTTAAAAATAACAGAAAGAATAATAATACTTATAATACTTGGCATAGGCAGATTTCTTCATTTTACAGAGTTTATGCAAATTAAAGAGTCAAAAATAGCCCAGTACAAAAGTGAACAAGTCTATAAAGCAGTGGTTTACAGACAGTGACACAAACAGTAAACAGTGTTTGAAGATCGTATTGTTCATAAGTCACAGAAATTCAAAGGGCAGCAAAGGAAGACGGCCTCGTCTCACCTGCCAAGTCAAGTAAAGCTTAAGACAATGAATAACACTTAATCTAGCTGAGCTCTGGGAAGGGACAACCTTCACAGAGTACTGTAGGGTCTAACTTGATGCCATTCTTCCAGGAGGAAATTAGACAATATTTCTAAGAACTATGGATGTAAAGCTATGTACCATCTGACTTGCAGCCTTATCACTAAGCAGTCACACATGCTATCCTTAGACCAGCCAACTGACCTTAAGAAACAGGCTGTGTGTATATCATCAACTGAAATGTTTTAAAGCAGCAGTTTTAATGTATCAGAGGGCTACATAAAACAGCACAGTCATATAACTGAATGCTTACAGAATGTGAACCAAGTCAGATGTAAATATACACACTGACAACCACCATGAAAATCACAGTAATGCATAAAGTGAGCACTGCTTATGTGTGTGCATGTTTGTGTGCGGATATGTGCACATGTGAATGCAGATGTCTGCAGAGTCCAGTAGGGGGTGTCAAGTCCCCTGGAGTTGAGAGTTAGGTGTTGGTGGTTGTAAGGTACCACGTGGGTGCTGGGAACCAACCTCATGTCCACTATAGAGCAGTACAAGCTCTTTACCAGAGTTCTCTCTCCAGCCTCTTATCATTTTCACTGTTGCTGTTTGTTTTGTTTCTGACTCAGGGCTTCATATTGTGGCCAAAGTTGTCCCTGGTATCATAGAAATCCTCCTTCCCCAGGCTTCCAAATGCTGAGATTATAGGTATGAGCTGCCATGCCTGGCTTGAGCATTGTTTTTAAAAGAACAGACAGAGGCACCATCTCAGATGCCAGAAATCCAGATCTATGCTTAGCCCAACCATCATCAGAGAGGCTTCTGCTGGCAGCTAATGGAAGCAGATGCAGAGACTCACATCAAAATATTAGGTGGAGAGTGAGCCCAAATTGGAGATCTCCAGTGGGCCCCTCCCCTTGGAGCTAGGGGAAAGAGGGAGAGGAAGAATTGTAGGAACCAGAGAGGTCAATGAGACCAGAAGAACAAAGTCCATAGATATCAACTAAGTAGGGCTTTAGGGTCTCACAGAGACTAGAGCAGCAATCACGGAGCCCGCATGGGTCTGCACTAAGTCCTCTCTCTGCATATATGCTATGGTTGTTAGCCTAGTGTTTTTATGGGACTCCTAACAGTGGGAGTTGGGGTATCTGTGACTCTTTTGTCTGCTCATGGGATCTTTTTCCTCCTACTGGGTTGCCTTGTCCAGCCTCGATGAGGGTTTATGCCCAGTTTTATTGTATCTTGTTATACTCTTTGTGTTCAGTGGATATCCCTGGGAGGCCTGCTCTTTTCAGAAGGGAAATGGAAGAGGAGTGGATCTGGGGAAGAGGGGAGGTGGCTCACACAGACTGGGAGGAGAAGAGGGAGGGAAAACTGCACTTGGAATGTACTGCAAACAAACAAATGAATGAACATAAAAATTCCATTTCAAAAAAGGGAACAGTGAAACATTTCTTTCATTAGCACTCCAATAACAAACCTGACATTCATCATATAAATACATGGAATTGTCAGACAGTAAAAAAGCACATAGATAGTGTGGGAGGAAAGATGAGGGTAGTAAAACAGTGGTAGTAAACTACTATGTATTAAATATATAATTGTATTTAAAGTAAAATTTAGTTTACATTGTCCTATCATGGAAATTAGCACCAACACTGCAGCCTGTTTGGCTAAGCCTTAGTTTCCACACAAGTGTTCAGGACTTGAATAAATCCATCTTCTTATGCATACTCATGTTTAGTGACTAGTACACACAGATTTATCATTATTTTTAAGTTAGCTTTAACTTTAAAAGGTCTATTAATATCAAGATACAAAATTAGTTGTGGAAAGTTTTACACAGAGAGAAAAGCAGGAATGTATAAAACTCCTATTTTTTAATTAAAGAAAAGTGCAAATCTGCCAGTGTCTATTTTTCAGGATAAATTCTGGTAATTTTCAAATATCTCTAATAACCTAAAAATGTTAAAGCACAATTAAAAATTGTACCATTTTATTTTCAAAGAAAAAACAAAGCAAAGCCGGGCGGTGGTGGCGCACGCCTTTAATCCCAGCACTTGAGAGGCAGAGACAGGTGGATTTCTGAGTTCGAGGCTAGCCTGGTCTACAGAGTGAGTTCCAGGACAGCCAGGGCTATACAGAGAAACCCTGTCTTGGGGAAAAAAAAATCAAAAACAAATCAAAACAAAAAGTAATAGGGTGCACATGCGTGTAAACACACACACATACATAGACCCACATATGCTCTTAAATGAGTCCTGATATAAAACTGTTTCTGAGAAAACTGGTAAAAACCAAAATCAAAACCAAGCCAACCAAAGAACCAAAGACCCAAACAAAAAAACCCAACTGCTATATTTGCTTGCAATGGTTCTGCGGAATGGGTCTGGGGTGCAAGAGGAAAGACTGCCTCATCTTCATTTTTCTGCTGTTTGAATTCTAACCATAGCCATAATTCATCTCTATTTTTTAAAAAAAGCCACAATTATCTGACAAAATGAAATTTTCAGTAATTTCTCCCTTATTTTCTATATAAAACTAATAAATGTTTACTTAGAAGTTAAGGAAGATTATCTTTTACTTTTGTGATTTCTCTAGGCTGTGTGTGTGTGTGTGTGTGTGTGTGTGTGTGTGTGTGTGTGTGTGTGTGTGTGATTATGTCGACCAGAGAATGCCATGTGTCATTCCTCAGGAGCTATCCACCTTGCTTTTTTGAGTCAGGATCTCTCATTGGCATGAGCCTCATGGAGTAGACGAGCCTGACTGGGCAGCAAGATATAAGGACTTACCTTAGACCATCCCAATGTTGGAGTTACAAGTATGTGCCACCATGCCTGGCCTCTCTATGTGGGCTCTGGGGCTAGAACTCAGGTTCTCATGCTTATAAGGCAAGTACTTTCCTTGACCTATCTCTCCAATCCAGGGAATTTGCTTTTGAACTTACTTGAGACCAGAACAATGCATCTGTTGGCCTATCCAGTTATCCTTGCCTGTTATCAGAATCTCAGAAAATGAGTAGTAACACACTAGCCCCAGCCTCCATTATTAACACAGATTTTCATGTCCTGTTGACACAAGCTAGAGTCATGGAGAAGAAGCCTCAGCTGAGAAAATGTCTCCTTAATATTGGGCTGTAGGCAAGCCCATAGAGCATCTTTTTAGTGATTGATGTGGGAGAGTTCAGCCCACTGTGGGTGGAAACATCCTGGGAAGGTGGTTCTATGTTGCATAAGAAAATGGGCTAAACAAGTCAGTAAGCAACACTCCTCCATGTCCTTTCCACCAGCTCCTGCCTCCAGGTTCCTGCTGTGCTTGAGTTCCTGTCCTGACTTCCTTTGATGATGAACTGTAATGTGAATTTGAGCATGGTATTTCATCACAGCAAGAGTAACACTAAGACACTGACCTCACCCCATCAAGGGCACAAGGTCCTTAACACTGCTGCCTTCTGCTTTCTGCCCAGCTCCCCTCTGTCTCTTGACCAGGCTGATTAAATGTCATGCCATGAAATTTGTTATCATTATTACCTATCCTCCAGGAAGTAGAGGAAAATGATTTAATTTTGACAACTAAGTGAATTTTGACAAATGATTTAACTAACACTCTCAATGACTTGCCTTGATAAAAATCTGATATTTTTACTGTAGTGAGAAAAATTCATCCAAGCATCATTTCATAAAGGGAAGTCACTCAGGCCAGGGGTAGCTGACCATACATTTCTGTAGTCACCTTCCAAATGGGGCCTTCTTCTGAGCCCTGTTGCTGCCACATGACCCTCAAGGACCCTTCCATCCTCACTGCCCATCCTCTTGTCAATGATCACACATGTATAAGTCTCTTTGGTACCAGCCTATCCACCGGCCCATTCTCCCATAAATTCTCTCCTTCAGGTCATGAAAGAGTCCAGAGAGGAAATAGACATAAAGCTATTGTGAGGCAGATGAAGGAAAAGTGAGGAACCTAAAAAGTTCTATAAATGAGAGAGAGAGAGAAAGAGAGAGAGAGAGAGAGAAAGAGAGAGAGAGAAAGTGAGAGAGAGAGAGAGAGAGAGTTGGGTGTCTTAGTTACTGTTCTATTGCTGTGACAAAACACCATGACCATGGCAACTTACAAAAGGAATTGTTGAATTGAGCTGACAGTATCAGAGGTTTAGACTCCATAATGGCAGAGCAAAGGCAGGATGGTGGGAATAGCTAAGAGTTTACATCTTGACCCATGAGCAGGAGATGAAGAGCACACTGGGAATGGCAGGGGTCTTGAAACTTCAAGCCTGTTCCAGTGTCACACTACCTTCAGTAAGGCCACACACTTCTTAATCCTTCCGAAACAGTTCCACCAAATGGGGGACCAAGTAGTCAAACATGAGCCTGGCGTCTTTGAACTCTCCTGTTGCTCTACCCAGAGTCCAGTACTGCATACTTCCTGATGGGCCCATTTTCCTCTGTAGTTTGGATTTCCCTACCCTTTCCCAGTGGCTTACTCTCTCTTCCTGCTGTCTGTCAATCCAGATGCAGAACTCTTGGCGACCCCTCCTGCACCATGTCTGCCTGAACGCCACCATGCTTCCCTCTATGATGACAATGGACTGAACCTCTGAACTGTAAGCAAGCCCCAATTAAATGCTTTTCTTTATAAGAGTTGCCTGGTCATGGTATCTCCTCACAGCAATTGAAACCCTAGCTAAGACAATGGGAGAGGGTGAATTCACTTGGCCAGGAATCAGAGCCTACCTGGACATCTGACTGGCTTCCTAGGATGCTTCCAAAGCAGACCCAGGCTTCTGATCTCCAATAGAAAAGGTTTTGACAACACAAAGCTGTCTCTTTAAGTTCAGCCCAGGCCCAGGAGACACACACAGCCTAGGCAGTGGGACTGGGCCAAGTATGCTGACTAAGAACTGCTCAGGTACAGGCGAGGGGAAGGCAGCCCTACACAGACATCAAAGCTAGAGGGGATGACTCGGCACAGCCTCACACCATCCTACAGAACTGCAATGTTGTTCTGCTGTTCCAACTCATGGCCCCTTATAAGAGGGCCATTGGCATAGGAGACCACAGATACATTATGTGCTTCAGAAAGGCAATGCTATAGCCCCTGCCTGTCAGGAAGTCACATTTCTATGTCCATCAGCTGAGTGCAGGAACTAAGCACATGATTTTACATTTATCCCTGTTCAATGTGAATCATAATGAAACACAAAAATGCCAGTTTAAATATCCAAAAAGAAAAATAATTCATTGTATATGTAAAACACACAGGAAAATACCTGAGCATAGAACAGTAAGAAGTCTTATGTAAGAAATGGTGGTTATCTGCTTTTACATTGCATAGGAAGGATCTGGAAGAGTAAATCTGCAAATTATCAACCATTTTGGGCAAGGTCCTAAAAAGCTTTTCTGGTTTATATCACATTAGGAGCTTGTATTGAATGCACAGCTTGTGTGCATGTTGTCTGAAGCCACTACATTAGCAGCACCAAAAACGTAGTATAACACAACAACCAGAGGACACCCTGAAGTCAGGGAGCTGTCACTAGATTCTTGGGAGATGGACAGAAATGAGTGTGTGTGTTTACAGTGGAGGAATGGAAAGGTCAATGGAGTGACCCCTGGGATGCCTCTCTAAGACATACACAGTGAGGAAAGGTAGAGGTCCTGGAAAGACAGTGGATACTTAGAAGGCTTGCCTCACCCAGAAAACACTTGCAGTTTGCTCTGCTAGGGAAAGAGTGGGGGAAATCCAGACTACAGAGGAAAATGGGCCCATCAGGAAGTCTGCAGCGCTGGACTCTAGGTAGAGCAACAGGAGAGTTCAAAGATGCCAGGGCAAAGTTGGAATGTGTTAGCTGCAAAGAGGGTCAGGTCAGTTCAGGTTGCCTTCTTTACCTAGCCTGTACCTCACTTTTCCCTCTACAGATGCAGGCTATCTGATCCTGACGAGTATATTCTGAGATCCTACATGGACTACATTTCTCAGCTTTTGGGCACTTCCAAAGTTGGTCCATCTAGTGAGAACAACCAGCCTTTAAGCAGAGGATGAAATCTTGCTTCCTAATCCCTTTCTCCACAGAAACAGCCAGGCTAGTCTGTCTCCAGGTGCCTAGGCAAACATAACCTCTCCTACCCTCTTTCTAGCTCCTCTGAATTGATGGAGTAATACTTGGACCACGGCAATGGCTCCATTAGGTGTAAGGCTCAGATGGGGTTGAAGAACACCAAGAAAACTCTTCTTGCCTTCATCTTCCTCTCCCCATCACACATTTCCCATGGCAGGATGGCTGGCTGGACAGGGGTCAAGAATTCCCTGGCTCTCACTTCCCAATTGAGGCCCTCACCTAGAAGGCAAAGGTAGGTCTGGGATGTGCTCCAGCTTCACATGGTGGGGTGCCTGTCCACACCATTAATACTAGCTGCTAGGTTAGCTAGCTGCCTGGAACTAGCTAGTTAACAAGTGACTCCCACAGGAAGCAGGCATAGAACCATGTGATTTCTCTCAGGCTTGAGTTCTTGTCCATCTTCCCAGCCCAAACTTAGCCCCAAGGAAGATGGAAAAAAAACTCCGCACAAAAAAGAAGCAGTGATGGTTGGAAGGCCATGTCATGCAGCTTGGAATGTTTATTTTGTAAACAAACCAATGGCAATAAATTATGCTGAACTTTTAATAAGATGCACATCATATTAGGTCTGTATTTTTGCCAAGAAAAAAAAAGGTAAAGGGAAGTAGAGAGAGAAAAATGCCTTGAAGTAAAGATCACAAAAGGGGCTTCCTGTTATGAGATACGGGTGCATTTCCTTGACCAAAACCAGACAGATCGAAATGCCAAATGAAAAATCATGAAAACTATAAACAGGTGACATACTTGAACTTGCTTCCTTTCCTGCCCAGGCCTCAGGCAGCAGCCAGGGGCCACCTCTGCTCTTGTGGTTGGCTGTCACCAGAGGCAGCACTGAGGGGACATGACATGCCTGTCAATGCTGAGCAAGGAGGGGTCTTGGAGAGCCTGGAACCTGCTGTGGCTTCTTGCATCAGCCCTTTCTGTTTCTCTGAAGCCTGGATTACCAGCCGAATGCATCTTGTGTCTGAGTGTACTATATCAGAACTGGATGAACACCATTCATACTGTGTGCAACCAGACAACTGTCCCATGACAGTCAGTGAAGGTCCTAAGTAATATTCATTTCTGGTACCATTGGATAGTCCTATCCAGCGGGCACAGCAGAGGCTTGGGGTACGTGTTAAAAGGTGATTCCTCATCAAGACAGAACTAATGTTAGTTCGCTGAACAACAACAGAAAGTTAAATAAAAAAAAAAAAACCTTAGATATTAGGAAATTCATATTAGAAAATTCAGCCACACTTTAATAAATCACCTATAGGCCCAAGAAGGAATCATAACCAAAAAATCTGAAAGCTTCAATCAAGTGATTAAAAGTAGGACATATTACTAGAGGAAGTTAAACCAGGATTTACAGGAAAATTTACAGTTCTAAATGTATCTACCAGAAAAGAAAGACTGTTGATTAATGATGTAGCTCTCACCTCAAGAGATGATAACAGCTGAATAACTCAAAGAAATCAGAAGGAAGGAAACAAGGAGAAGTCAATGGCACAGGAAGAAAATAAGGAGAAAAAAATCAATAGCCAAAAGTTGATTGTTCAACAAATATCAACATTATAAAAATGGGAGATCATGACAGAGTCTGGAAAACATAGAAGAATACAAAAAGAAATGTTTCTTATTTTTATACCAATAAATAGATAAAATGGGTTTATAAAAATATAGTGATAGAACAAGGGGGCAAGCTGACATAAATCCATACTTAACGCTAGAAGTGTAGGCCTTAACCCTCCTTAAAGGCTCTAGCTCTGGAAACTGTTAAAATGGTGGCTAAATTCTATATGACATATGAAAAAACAAACAAACAAACAAACATTAACAACCCGGTAACACCCTTCAAGCTTTTCTTCACACCCAACAACAGTTAATTTGGGATAGCACACAACCTAAAACACAAAAAGCACAATTCTGTTAATAAAAAAGACAAACTGAAATTATCAAAATTAAAGATCTCAGACATCAAGAAAAATGCAAGCTACAGAATACAATCTGAGTTTTGGAGGGGATGTTCAATATGTGAACACAGCAGTACATGATCAAAATATGTAAATCAGTTGTATTTCCAGATTCAAACAGCAAATAACTAGAAATATTTTTAATATCGAATAATGCTTAGAAATAAACTTAATAAAGGATATTAGAAGCTGTAGATCTTTACTGGGGGAAAACTACATCTCCAAAGCTATAGAAGCTATACCATGTTCATGGACTGGGGTGTTAAGGCATGAGGACAGCTGCCTCTGGTGTTCCATGGATCTCTACCAGTGCCAGTCACAATCCCTACACTTAAAAACTAAGGTAACACGGGAATTCCTATGGTTGCAGGGGGCCTGAAAGAGTCAAAACAATGTGTGAGATAACAGAGCTGAAAGTCTGACTATCTCATTTAAAAATTACTCTAAAATAACAATGATCAAGACAGCATGCACTTGTAATTAAAACAGGTAGATCAACAGCACCGAACAGAGTCCAGAAATACATTCACACATTTACTTACATTTTCTCACTGTATTTACCTATGTATGTACATGCGCATGTGAATGGCAGAACAACTTGGGGAAGTCAGTTCTCTCCTCCTACGACAAGGGTCATGGGGACTGAACTCAGGTTCTCGGGCTTGGTAGCAAGCACCCTTACATGCTTAGCCAACCTGTCAGCCCTAGTAATTCACTTTTTAAACCACAAATGCCAAGGCATTAATGGAAGAAAGGCAATTCTTTTCAAAACAATTATTCAGACATATGAAAAAATAACAATAAAGAACCCACCCTTCAAGCTTTTCTTCATACCAAAAAATTAATTTGAGATGGGATACAACCTACAACACAAAAGGCATACACTATTAATAATAATAAAGACAAATTGAAGCTTATCAAAATTAAAGATCTCAGATATCAAGAAAAAGGCAAGCTACAGACTGGAAGTAATAATCTCTGTAACTATTATCTGACAAAGGACACGTGTCCCAAACACAAAAGAAGTTCTTCACATCAACATTAAAGAACATGATAACAAATGCACAAAGGAGTGATATAGTCATTCATAAAAGATCACTTACCAGCCAATTTACAATACACTAACTAGCAAGCAATATGAGCCCATACTTGTGCTGGACATGGGAGCTGGTCCGTGCCACTGGACACAGCCCCTTAGACAGAATAAAGATACAACTGTACCCCATCCATGTATACTATATTCATATTGATACATGGCTGCAATTGAGTACTTGGTTCATAAGATACAGAAACGGGCCATTCTCCACAGCCCCCTCAGACAGGATAAGAACCTCCAGACAGAGAAGATGCTGAGGTCCTGCAGAGAGGCAGGTGAACAAACATCCCAAAGGTGGTCAGAAGGCAGGCTCCACACACACAGGTTTTATTTAGCTTATACCAATAAGCCTCCTGCAAGTGTAGAATTCCAGTTCTCATCACTTGAGCAATGTAAGCTACAGGCCCACTGCTCCAACCCAACATACCAGCTGAGTACCATGTCCTGGGTGCTTCTTAGAGAGTCAACGTGGGGCCCCACTCCTTGGGATCAAGTGTACCCTCATTTACACGGGGCTCCTGACTCTTTCCCTCACCTGGTCCTAGGCTGGGTCCCAGAGATGAGTAATCCCAAGCCCCCTGACCTGCTGATTACTATCAGAGAAAGGCAGGGCTCTGTCTTCCTCAGGCATAACAGTTCACTGTGAATGTACCCCTTCCTTCTTTCTAATAGTGAGAAAGAAAGTCAAGAGACTCAGTCAAATTCCTGTTTGGCACCTCTACTCTGAATGAAACATACCAGCTGTCACAGCCTTGAATTTCTGTCTTTGCAGCATCTGCCAAAACCACTCAGATCCTTAGAAATTCTTTTCCGGGAAACTTGTTTAAAACCAAAATCAGTCAAACAACAAAAACAAACAAAAAAGACCTGTGTCATAAATGTGTACTCTTAAGACACAAAATAGATGTCCAACCACAACTGGGAACAGGCACACTGGTCACGACATGAAGAAAGGTGTGTTTGTGCTATTGCACACGCAGTGGCTTAAGGCAGAGGAAAATGGGCTGTATTCACTTTTGCTGCTGTGATAAAACACTAACCAATACCAACTTGGGGAGGAAAAGGTTTATTTCATTTTACAACTCTCAGGTTACAGTCCACCACTGAGGATGGTCAGGACATAAATACAAGTAAGGAACTTGCAGCAGAAGCTACCAAGTCACGCAGCTTACTGGCGTGTTCTCTTGACTCATGCTCAGCTATCTTCCATACAGAGCCCAGGTTCACCTGCCCAGGAAGGGCACTGCCCTTGGTGGCCTGGGCCCTCCCCAGGCTTTATTCCCAGCACTGAGAAGCAGTGCCATAGACTAATTCTCCTGGCCTAACCCCAGAAAAGCAATCCTCTTACAACATTCTTTCCTCTGGTCTCAGCCATCCTTGTTTTCCCCATTAGCACTTCCAGTGTGTGTTCTCCTCTTCTCTTACCATGGTAGGCATAGCTCTGCATAGCCCTTCTTGGAGACAGAAGGGTATAGAAGTCTCCACTTCTGAGTTGCTTCACCAGGTCTTTCCTGTGTGCAACTCCCTGGTCTACATGTTTTAAGGTCATCTTTTACATACCAACTTGACTCTGAGGGTCTACTTTTCTAAATGACTGTCTGAATAGTATCACTTCTGCTCCCACAGCACAGTGGCTCATTCTGTTGTGGGTAACATCATCAAACCACCTCTATCAACTTAATAGAGAGAATGGGAAGTTCTAAGACAACTATAGGAAGGGTGAAATGATAGAAGCCAGGCTACTTCTATTAGAATAAATTATGGCTAAGAAGGAGGGAAGACCAGAGGGAGTCCCCATGGGTTTTGATTGGAGTCAGGGACTCTTGCCAAGCTGCAATATAGGCCATGTGGGTGGACAAATCTTCATCTGTAATTATAGACATGTATGTAAGGGTTACTACACCAGAGTGTATTTTCTGATTTCTAACAAGGCTCAGAAGTAATGATGATCCAGTATCAACGACAGTACCAGTGCCTATACCTCGGTTTATAAGATCATTCACTAGTTAAAAGAACTAGAGGCTTTTGGGAGGAGGCAGGGGTTGGTTGTTTTTTGTTGTTGTTGTTTTGTTTTCTGGGAGAAACAGCAGATTCCAGGACTAGGGCACAAAATTATAAGATGAGCAGAAAGTATCTGAAAGTCAGGAAGTGCTCAAAATGTCAAGGGGACACAGGCGCCGGACTGAGAGAGCACCCAGTGGTCAGGGGTTAAACCATCTGAGTAGCAAAATAACATAGCATTGGATTATAACACTAAGTATAAGTCCAAATCCACAGTCCATGCTGATCAAGATGCCTTGACTAGATTACCAGATGGGAGAAAAGCACACTTTCCATGGGAAAGGTTCCAAATGATGCACACTGAGACACTCTTTCCTTAAGGTGAGGCTTCCTCTTTCTACTGGACCAAGCTCTGCCCATGGGGAAGGTAGATCATGGAGGTACACATTGAACACTAGATTCAAATATTCATAACAGTCACAAAGGGAAGATTCCAGGTCACTAAGAACAGATTATGTTCCAGAGAGAAAGAGAAAGAACACTGGGACTCATGTAAAGGGACAAGGTGGCAGAAGAGGCTGGACAAACCTTAGTCTTCACAGGACCTGTTGGGGACTGGAGCCCAAGTCACACTTCAAGGAAAAAAGGCAGCCCTGAATTGCTAATGGCATTCTAGCCAGAGGATGAAACTGACTCCTGTGCTGTAGGACACTGATGTAGAAAAAAATCCATTTGATTATTCTCCGTATCTTGGGGTACTGTCGCCAGGTGCCACCTTGAAAGGAGGACCAAGCTACTCTGAGCCCTGTAGACAAGGAACAATGCAACTTAGGGAGACTGTGGACACATGCCATGGTATCTGCCTAGAAGATAGCCATGGCAGAAAGATGAGGGTTGGGGAGTGGAGAGCTGGGTATAGAGAAGCTTAAGCAGAAGGGCTCATGCTGTGATCTGTGGTCCTGCCCTCCCTCTGTGGCAAAGCAAAATCCCTAAGGATTCCCGAGGAGGCCCTGAGCCCATGGCCCAGGAGCCGATCCCTTGGCACATGTGCTCTACTGGCTGCTTGAATTGAGAGCTCTGGGTCCAGAGTGAGCAGAGAGGCCTGACTGTTGCAACTGCCTCCCTCCTTTCAGAGTGGTTGCTGCTGGGCAGGTCTGAAAGCGCTGGATCAGCAGAGAAAGCACTAGCTTTCCCCAGTTCTCCCCTCCAATGTCTCAGAATTGTCTGGTTCTCCCGCTCTCCAGTGTACTCTCCTGGGCTTGAATACTTGTCTGTCATGAATGTACCAACTGGGGAGTCTCAGGATAATGTGGATCCTGCCTGATTCATAGGCTGAAAAGCTGATTAAGGCAACAGTGGCTCCTAGAAGCTCAAAAGCAATACAGGAGGGGCTGTGGAGGAAAGGCAAGAGACAACAGCCACAACTACCACCCGACACCAGCAGATTCCAATTTGAGAGGATCAGAAAAAAGCCTTTCAACTTGTTATCGTGTTAAAAATAATTTTCACTCTGTTTATTTTATTATTAATTGTTTTCACTTTTCTATTTTTAAGGATCTTTTATGTTTTTAGTTTTTAAATCACTCTTCCTACTTTTCTAATTTCATTAAGGTATTTTTCCTTAGTGTGTAATTAGATTCATCTCTCACTCTTTTCTAATCCCTCCTTCCCTTTTTTCTATTTTTACCTTGCCTTTTCTTTCCTTTTTACCTTTCACTGCCCATTCTATTTCATTCATTTATTATTATTTTTACTGTGATTAATCTTAACTTCAGTTCACAATGTTGTTGTTATCCTCTTTTCTATGGCTGTGTCAGCTTAACTGACTTTAACTATATTTCTATATTTGGTTTGTCTTGGTGAGCTGCAGTTTATTATCTCCTCCCTGGTATTAGGATTGAGCCCTCAAGAGAAGTCTGATCACTAAGAAGATTTCCAGATGAAACCAGAAATGATGACCATTCCAACAGATGTATACCACAACTCAGACAGCACATGACAAAGCAACAATGGAAGACAATGACTCCACAATCTATACTCCCTAGAAAACAAACTCAAAGACAGCAAAATGCCTGAGATGCAAAAGAACTAAAAATTTTGGTTCTTACAATAACCACTTACCTCAAAGAATATTCAAATAGACAAATGAAGTAAATTCAAGTCAATTCAACACTTGGACAAAAATTTCAACTTGAATAAGAAGTTGCTAGAGAGATGTCTCAGCATTTAAGAGCGCTTACTGTCTCTTGCAGAGGACCTGTTGGGCTCCCAGCACCTACATGGCAGCTCACACAAATCTGCAACTCCAATTCCAGTGGATCCAACACCCTCTTCTAGCCTCCTTGAGCTCTTGCATACATGCATTGCTGAGGCATGTACACACAGGCATGCAAATGTAAAAAGTTAACAAATATCTTTTTAAAAAAACCTTAACAAAATAAATTCAACAACTTGGATGACAAAGTTAGATAGAATCTGAGATAAAACAAAACTAGAAATCAATAATACAAAAAGCTCAATAGACTGAACAAGGTGGGAGAGAAAATATCAGCAACTGAAGGTAAGGTTGAGGGGTTACCACTCTGACAGCAATACAGAGAAAAAGAGCAGTCTTAACCACAGCATCCAAGATCACTGGGACACAATGAAAAGACTAACCCAGAGAGCCGACATGCAGACTGAGGACACAGAAAGTGATTTCAATGGAATCAAAACAGAAAGTCCCCACTTCTAGAGAAAGAAAAGAACATGAGGCATTCAAAAAGCCAACTAGACATGGCCAGAAAAGAACCCTCCTATCACGCTGCAGGTACAATACCATGACAACAGAAAGAACATTAAAGCTGCAAGAGAGAGGCTTGAAAAGCAAGTAACAATAAAAATGGTGCCAGGTACCATGACATCTGAAAGAAGAAATAAATGAATGGTAATTAGCAGGCATATGGAGCCCCACACAACAGAGACTTCATGAACTAAGGCTTCAGAGAAGCACAGATAAGCCTGGAAATCACATTGCCAACTGGAGAGAACAGGCTCAGAATAAGACAGAAACATTACCACTAACATGTAGCTTTAAAACACACAAAACAATACCATACATTTATGACTACAAACCTGTGGAAGAAGTACTTCTTTCAAATTTTAGACAGAAAAGAATCTCACAGAGTAAACTCAGGAGTTTACAGGTACTATCAAGGTCTTTTCCAAAGTACAATTAAAACTCTATTATAAGTGTGTTGGTTTAAAGCCTCTATGGACTATTTGACAGTTCTGCAGACTTGGGGGACAGTTCAAAAAGAGTGGGCAAGGGACTGAGTGCCAAGTGCCTTGCGGCTGATGAGTGCAGGCTGCAGGGCTGGCAAGAAGCAAACTGCAGGAGTGCACTAGGGAAGCTGGGTCACTGTCCACAGTGGCAGCATAAGGAAAAAAGATAGATTATGGCTCAGGAGAGGCTGCAGAGAAGGAAGGAAAGGGCTATCCGATCACGGCCCATCCTACTGCTCCACAGTGCAAAAGATGCAGGCAGTGAGAGAGCAAGGCAGAGGACAGCTCCAGCTTGCCTTTACTCTCGGCCTTCTTTACAACCCCTCCCCTTCCCCACTCTCTACCCACCCACTACATGCCACAGATGTTCCAAAAGAAAGGTCTTCTCTTTCCAAACCCTCTCATTGTCAGGAGTCCTGTGTCCCAGTGGATGACTTAGTAGCAGAATACTGTGTCTAGCACATTAAAGGCCTTAGTGCCACATACACAAAAGGTGCAAGAGAGTAAATATTACATTATAGGATATGTATGCAATCCCAGCATTTAGGAGGAAGTGAGGAGGGGAGGGTCATGAGTTCATTAAGTGTCACAGACCAGTGGCATCTTAACTAGCTCGCACTCTCATCCCCAACTGAACTACCAGCAACCCTCACTTGGACTGTGTATCACCACACATACACAGTGGCTCTCCAATAAGCTAGCCACAAGGCCAGGGACCCTGACTCTACTTCCTTTCTATGACAGTCTCTCACTCCTTCCCCTTGTTTATGCTTCTTAAGCCCTGTGAACTTACTCTCTTTTCACACTGTACCTGGTAGCCTGCACAGGACCAGAACCTTTTTACCCAGGACAGCCCACTATGCCAGCGGGCATAGAGCCACTTAGTAAATTTTAAGTATCTGTATAATAACACTTAACTCATCAAAATGAGCTGAGTCATCAGGTAAAGATGGATTTATATGCAGAACTCTAGGAAGAATGGTGATGTTCAAAGAAACGAGTAGAAAGTACATTTTAGAAAAAGTCCAGGCTCAGATAAAGCATCATTCGTTTTGTGTTTCACAGTTAGCTTTGTGATCATGTGATCTGTTTACTATGACAAAAGATGTTCCGGATACTTGGGTTGGGGGGGGGGGTCCCCCAAAGCACTGCCACAGAACTGTTCAGCAGGCTGTGTATGGTATGGCTGCTATGAAGCTATTGGGGAAAAACTAGCCCCTGGTACCTGCGTTAGCAGGATAGGGTCAGCTGTAGCTATTCTTCAGTCGGGCTAAAGGCTTAGTGGTAAGCATATCTTATTTTGAAAACTTTCCACTGTGTGCCTTTGTTGGTCTAAGACTGCAGATGGACGATATGGAAGGGAATGGGTAACAGTAATATCATACATACCACCAGGCATGAGGGCCCTGCTCTGCCAAGCTGCTGACCACTTATGTGCACCAGAGGCTCAGGCCCCAGCCTTGGACCTCGGCAGTTAATGGTAGACAGCAGGAAGCTGAACCCTGGTGTGGCACGGAACTGCCAGGTAGGAAAGGCTCAGGGCATCCTGAGCAGGCCAGCTAGGAGCCACACCAGATTACACTGTGTTGGAGCCAAATACAGTAGAAGCAGGACACAAGGGAGAGAGACGTCTCTGCTAGGCAGTTGGGCTCAGAAAGAGCACTCTGATTTTTCAGCTGGAGAAGCAAATGAACTCTGACTTCGGTTGCTATCACAAGTAACCCAATATGAGCAGACAGACCTCTGCTCTGGACTGTTTCCTTTTCAGCAAGACCCATAGCTGAACTGGATGCACTTGCCTCCCTGCAAAGCTGGCCTGGAATTAAAAAGAGGGCAAGCCTAGCCCTAGACTAGCCACTTAGTCTCTCTGCAAAAGTGTATGCCTCCAGGTGCTACAGGCCCTCAAGGGACAGCAGGAACAAATGAGTGTGTTCCAGAATCAGCTCTGAGCAGTCTGTATGCACCCAGGTCATTGTGTGTCTATAGGGAGTGATTGATGTTCAGAAGAAACCCACTACAAGTCTTCCAGCAGAAAGCACCCAGCTGTGTTCCAAAGAAAGGTCTGTTGCCTCAGAAAGAAGGTCCAGCTGCAGGGCCTTGCAGTCCCATTCTTTTGCCTCTGACCTATATCTAGTCAGCTCTGGTCCAACATAGAGTTCACACAGCAGCTTGAGAAGGAGAGAATCCAGTCACAGGGAAGGAACCCTCAGTCTAGAGTAGTGAAACCCCTATACAGGCACAGCAGAGACTGCTATCCCCAAGCCCCATCAATCTATCCTAAGAGGTTCTCTCCCTAGCTTCTGCTTACATTCAGTCCACACTTGCATCTAGAAGGCATCTATAAGATACAAGTCTTCTATGGAGAAGTCTTCTGGAGCCCATTCTTAAGTCATACTCAAGGGCTCTGGCTGATTCCCACATATCCTGTGTGTGTGTGTGTGTGTGTGTGTGTGTGTGTGTGTGCGTGCCCTGGCAAACAGCTCCAGTGCGTGTCAACATGTGGGTCTGCTTTCAATTGTGCTGGAACAATCCTACCTGATAAACAAAAACAGATCCAAAATAACCTTTGGCAAGAAGAATATTTTTAAACGAAGGAGAAGGTCCGAGTGAACTGGCAGGAGCAGTGCTTAGGCAAACAAGCATGGTGGAGCCAAGCAGCAGCGGCACATCAAGAGCTTCACAGGGCTCCCTCTGGACCCTGGCCACGGCCACGGGAAGGAGACTTGAACAACGCACTCCTGGCTCTCACGAGCTGTCCGCTTGCTTCCCACCACTGTCTCCTAACGCTCACGTGGGCCCCAAGGTCACGGATTGAGTTGGAGCCTGAAAGCTAGAGCTCTGATCACAAGAGCAGGTAGACGCTCTTCCAAAATTCCCCTCTGCTAGATACTTCCAGCAGTCCAGTTCTCAGAGTATGTTCAATGGCCTGGTATCTCCTGACAGAAAGAGGTTTGGCTCGGAGCCACAACTCAGTGGAATCCAGCAACTTACCACACATCCCTGAGCTATAAAGAGCAGAGGAGCAGAAGGTCCACGCTGCCAGCACCAGATGCATGACCCACCCCAGAGCACAAAGCCCAGTTTAGGCCACAAGATACCTGATTTCCCATCCTAGAAACATAGCTTTAGCAAATCAGGTTCCTGAGAGATCCAGAGTAAATTTCCATAGCATGGACCAGAAGGACGGGTCATCACTGCCAAGTCCTTCAGGAAGGTATAACTGAGCCATCTCAAGCACTGTTCTTCAACACACTTCCACAGCAAAGTTCTCCAGGAATTTCTTATGCCAGGCCCAAATTCCTTTCTAACTGGGGTTTTATGGTGGTGCACGCCTTTAATCCCAGCACTTGGGAGGCAGAGGCAGGCGGATTTCTGAGTTCGAGGCCAGCCTGGTCTACAGAGTGAGTTCCAGGACAGCCAGGACTACACAGAGAAACCCTGTCTCAAAAAACCAAAAAAAAAAAAAAAAAAAAAAAAAAAAAAGAATGTCAAAGAAGCAGATTCTGTATGTCCACATCTCCATCTGCACCAGCGGCACACCCCTGCCCTCCTCTATGTCCACATCTCCATCTGCACCAGCCGCACAGTCCTGCCCTCCTCTACACCCTGTTTCTGGATAAACCACTTAGATTGGTGGATGAAAGTGGCCACTCTATATACACCGCAGTCTAAACTCAGCATGAAGGCTTGCAGAGCCCAAAGCTAAGAACTGCCAAGAATTGCTACAGGGCAAGGTCCTACTTAGGACCCAAAGAGCAGCTGGAAAGACTAAGTGTAACATTGCCAAAAGTGCTTCAAACCAAGTAACAATCACAGGAGCTACAGAGGCTAGGTGGAAGGTCCATGCACACTGGAGCAAGATCTACACATAAAATATGGGGTTTGACTTATAGCCATGATTTCTCCTTGCCTGTTAAGGAACAGGAAGTGCTTGGTTTTGGTGTCTGAGGAAGAGCAAGTAGGCTCTGGTAAACAAGAGCGTACCACTGTCTAGCAGAAGCTAGGAGTACTAAAGTGTGGCATCTACAAAGCACTGGTTGAGAAGCAGGAGCCCCTGAGAAAAGGACACAACTATCTAATCTATATATGCACAGGAGGCCGCAGACTGCAGACCTGGTGTACCAAACAACAGGCCATGTGTGTTTCTTGAGAAGGGCACACAGGCAAAGAACCAAAGGCTGGGAGCTAAAAGGGAAAACAGCCGAAGGGGAAGCAAGGAGCTATGCTCATGACCAGACCCAGGCTGCTACTTGTAGAGCAGGCCCAGCACAGTGGGGCCCAGAGACTGGGCTACCTCACAGTAAGCCTCAGCTGTGCTAAACTCCAAGTGGATCAGACTAGCCTGTAGACAGCACACAAAGGCACTGGGTGGCCATAGGCCCACCAGAACAGGGAGGCCCCACCAGAAAGCTCCCCAGCAAAGAATGGCTTTGCAGGGCCTGGGCTGGGTGAGGGCAAAAAAAGGGAGGTAATGGAGACACGGGAGAGTAGAACACAAGTTCCTCTTTGACTATGTGTTTTCTTCCATAAAAGCCCCGCAAGAAGCAGATGAATGCTGGCTCGTTGTGAAGAGTTAAACAGCAATTGCACAGACTAAAACATGAAAGGTCTTTGAGACCCCTAAATTCCACTGTCTGTCACTCCCCCAAGAGAGTCACTGCTTGCACTGTGCTGTCTCCTTCCAGACCTTTTCTGACGCATTTGTACAAAGTTGAGTGCCTGTGTAAATGGAGCCAAGTTCCACGGTGTTCTGAAACCTGCTTCTGCACCTGGCTTTGCATTTACTCCAGCTATTGAGACTTTACCACAGGCCTTCAGCCAGTCTGACAAGTCTCTGTCTCCATCTATCTCTTGACTCCAGCAGTGGGCTTTGCACACAGGTTGACCATTACTCTGATGCCATTGGTACCTGGTCTGTACAGACTTCGCCTCCACACTTATGACCAGAGACTGATATGGGCTACACTTACTGTGCTGGGAAGTAGCAGGTATATGTGGGGTGGGAGAGGCAGGGGAGTGTGGTCAGATAATGGTAAACACTGGCTGTGCAGCCCTGGGTAAATCTGGCTTCCCTTCTGGAAGTGCAGCTGCCTATCCACACTGTTCATCCCTAACTACACTACAGGAACAGCCCAGGAATGGATGGCCACCCTTCCCCAGGAGGGTTGTTGGCTAAAATTACCTGCAACAGACCTATGGCTGGCTGTTCACCATGGTTTTCCCAACCCCAGACAAGCAGACTCCCAGAAGGTTGGGGGAACAGTCATCACAAATGGGAGTAATGCTGCTGGCACCCACTGGGCAGAAGCCAATGTCACTGCTAAACCTATTTCCTATGGCTTAGGACAGAAATGGCCACATGCTGAAGTAAAATGGCTTGCTTCTGGCTCAGCACCTGAAGGGTTAAGCAGCCTTGCTGCCCAGGCTGCCTGCCTGCCTGCCTGCAAGGACTGCATTAAGCAGGCCAGGAGATGGGCCTTGTTGCCTGCCCGCCAGCCGTATGGTTTGCATTAGCAGTGCTCTGCTTGGCAATGTTCCCTCTGGCAGCCTGCCTTCCCTCCCTGCCCCTCCACTCTCCGCCCCAGCTCAAAAGAAAATACCAGGATCCACATATAAAACCAGTGCACTCCCCTCCTGTCTCTTACCCCAGTCTTGAATCAAACAAGCTTTTAAACTCCTGACCTTCCGCCCAGGCACCCCGGTTTGCTTCACAGCGGCAGCAGCAGACAAGGAGGCAGGAGGCTGGGAAGCAGGGGGCTGCCCTCTCTGTTACCTGGCTCTAGCACACAAGGGTTGCCTCTCTTGGGGGTCCCCAGAAGCACCCCCTCATCTTTCAGAATGGGGATAACTCCTGAGGCAAGAGGCTGAGATATCAGAAACAGCCCTAGTGGGTCCTCTGTGGCTATGTTTTTAAAAGCTTCCCCAATCATCTCATGCTAGACACCTAAGCTTGGATGCACTGACAGGCATAAAACTATCCCAAAGCTTGAGCTGCAAACTTGTCTGTTAGCTTGCATCCTACTAAGTGTTTGTATGGGTCCTCAATCACCTCTACTTTGTTGAAACCTAAGCCACAGCCCTGTCTATAAGCCCTGCTTATTTCTAGACCTTCAGGGATCTCATTCTTAACAAGGGTACTGTTACCCAGCAGTAACTCAGGCTAGAGGTCTGGGGTCATCCATAGCATGTCTCTCCCACAGCATTCCTAAACTCTGACCTTCACCAAGCCCTGGCAAGCCCACCTCAATACTTTTTAGACTCACTATACTGCTATGCCATGGTTCACAATACCTTGAGCTCTTCTCACCACAAGACCCTGGTATTAGCCTAGAAGCCGGTAAACCTGGCCTCAGCAGCTCAACCTCCCCACAGAAGTCTGCTCCCTCAGACTTCAGATGCCTGCTTCACCTTGTAGGCATCTGTGTATATGTGCTGGGGGTGAAGCCAGTAAGATGGTAAGATCAGCAGTACCAAAGCAGCACAGGCCAGGTTGGTCCTCAGCACTGCTTCCATACTTGAGGTCTTCACACATGCTATCCTGAAGAGCCAACCCAGGAAGAGGCTATGTCATAGCTGTGTGCTAACAATTCAGTGGCCCACAAGGCAGCCCAGACTCCTGACTGACCCTTGCCCAGAGTCAGCTCATTTAAATATTCTGAAGGAAAAAAACAAAACCAAAAATACCCAAACTCTGAATAGACAGAATTTAGTTTTTTAAAAAATATGTTATGATGGAGTATTTTACCAAAATTTCAAACAAAAGCAGGCAAGTGTCTATTTTAATAAGGCATCTCACTTGTCTGCTCCCTGTAATTATTACAAGTTAAAGCCTGTGAACAATTAGGGGAATGTTTATAGTGCTTTTACTGTTGTTTTATTTTATTTTTAAAGGAAGAATGTAAGTATTCAGTCTAAGTAGTGCATTGCCTTTACAGATACTCAAGAAATACTCAACTTTCCTTTCAGGAGAAAAACAAAAACAGAGGTCCCAGCTGAGCCCCAGAGTGAAACCAGGCAGGGTAGGGCTGAGCCCAGGCTGTAGATGTAGTTGGGGGGCTGCACTGGAGAGGGTCAGCAGCTCCCTCCAGCTCCCAGCCCCTAGCCAGCACGCTGGTTACCAAAGGTGAAGTAAGGGGTACTGGCATAGTACTTCCTGGGTCATGGAAGCACTAGCTGTGCCCCGGTCTCTTCCCAGGGATCACGGAGTGGTTGGCTCCCTTGAACCGTGGAAGACTTCTAACCTGTTCTCAAAGGCAGCACGCTTGCCCATTATCACTTCAGTAAGGCACTCAGTGCCCAGTACTTTAGAAGTAACTTCTGACAACAGTCAGAACTTGTGACTTGGCCTAGCAGGTGCTCACAATGTGCTGAATGAACACCATGGGCACTGAATGAATCATTCTCTCCTTTTACTGTCCATTACAGCCCTGCAAAGCAAACTCAGTTCCTGACTCCTCCTCTCTGCAGATGAAGCTGAGGTTAAGCCACTAGGCTGCACAGGCACAAGGCAGGCACAGGTACGAGGTTATACCAGGTCAGACCCAGTTAGATCTCCTAAATCAGTTGATAAGAATTTCCTTAGGCCAGCAGTCCTCAACCTTCCTAATACTGCATCCCTTTTATATAGTTTCTCATGTTGTGGTGACCCCCAACCATAAAATTATTTGTGTTACTAATTCATATCTCTAATTTTCTACTGCTATGAGTAGTAAGTATTTGTGTTTTCCAATGGTCTTAGCAACCCTCCCCACAAGGGGTCATGAGCCATAGGTTGAAAACTTCTGCCTTAGATGCTCTCTCTCTATTCAAGACATCCATTCCTTGACTCCAGCAGACTGTAATTCAGGCAACTGTGATGTGACCTTGAGTTTTTACAAGCTCAGACTCCTGCTGTTCTTACATGCAAAAAGTGTTGACTTAGGGCTTACTGGGCCTCAAATTCAATACCAGGAAAGGACAGGACTGACATCCTTGTTTGTGGGATTTACTCTACATAGGGTAGGAGGCCTTCCTGAGAGGCAGGTGGGTACTGGAGAGCTGGAACAACAAGCTCATGCTGGGGTCACAGGCCTTCTGTGACAAAGGGAGCCTAGGAAAAGCAAAAGTGCTCAAAGGCCCAGAGACCATATGAAGCCCTAAGCACAGTGCTCTAGAGCTTAGTTCTGACTCAGTTCCCGCCTGAAGCCTCCTCCGCTCTTCTTCCAGATAGTCCCGTCCTGTCTCTGCTCTTTGATAGTCAAAATCTACCAAGCAGTCCAGCTCCCAGCCTGCTGCTAAGGGAGACTCACATGTCCAACTACTTCAGGCACCACTCACCTGTAGGCTCAAGCATTCCTGATGCTAGGCAGAGCACTGTGCCCTTTCCCCTAATTCAGCAATAGTCAAGACTAGGTACTTCTCACATGAGAAAATAAGGGATATTCCATCCACTGCAGGTTCCCCAGAGCTGATTATATTCAGTGGTCCACCCTTACCATGAGATGGCAGTGACAGGGAGGGCAGCACTGGCTTCATGGAGGCAACCAGAGTAATTACTTGGACCATACCCTGCCACATTGCCACTGAAGCCAAAGCATGCTTCCAATACAGAAAGATGGCCAGAGATTGCACAGACCAGATGCTGCTGGGTGCCACATAGCACTCATGCCTGTACTGGGCACACTCCAGCACTAGATAGATGTTGACCAACCCAGCACAGCTGCAACAAGGCTACTTCTACTTGGTCCCCAACCCCTGGCAGTCACTCACTTCCCAACAGAGAACCCATTTCATATGCCAAATTTTAGTCCTGCCAGCTCTCGGGTTACTGGTAGCTCAGATTTTCCTTCGTGACATATGTCATATGCCATGGCTGAAGGAGGGCACAGCAGCCCCAAAGCTATGGTGCAGTTTGTGGTGAGTCCTTATCCACCACACTTCAGAATCCACCATGACCTAGCCTGAGTCAGAGCTTTCCTGGCCCCCTTCCCTATGGTGGGAGGGAAGCAATGGTGAAAAGGACAAGTGCCTTCAGGCCCATCTGGATGCTGTTCTTATCAGGAAGTAACCTAGACGGCAGAGGAATGACTCACCTGTGCTCCAACAATGAGATGCATACTTGGCAGTTAGACTCTGGGCTCTAGCAGGGCCTGATGCTGAGGTATACTAGCACAGCCCTCCATGAATGTTATTTCTGACCAAATCACTATTCTGACCTAGAAACAAAAACTGACTTAATCCCACTCAAAGCCTGTACAGAACAGGGAATCTTGCCTTATGGTAGGACATGAAGATGCAATGGCTACTTGCAAGTCTGTGAGGCTCCCCGGGCTGGTACTCTACTAACAGGCAGCTCCCATAAGAGATATTCACTTGAAGTGATTAGATTCTCCCGCCACCTATTTGTTTAATAGGCATCCATTGGGTTAAGCCCTATCACCAGCAGGGGAGGGCAGAAGCTGGCACATCCTGTAGTGCCAAACATGGGCACAGTGACCTAACCTAGGCATTGAGGTGCCAAGTATGGGACCTGCTGAGCCATTATTATGGTGTTTGTCAAGATGATACAAACCTAAACTTGAGAAGAAAGAACCTCAATCTCCATCAGATTGGTCTGAGGGCATTTTCTTGATTGCTGATTGATGTGGGAGAGCCTATCTCTCCACAGGTAGTGTCACTTCTATACAGGTGGGCCTACATTGTATTTAAAAAGTTAGCTGAACAAGACAGGGGAAGCAAGACAATAAGCAGTGTATTTCAAGGTTTCTGCTTCAAGCTCCTGCCATGTCTTCCCCTGATGATAGACCATAACTTGTAAGACAAATAAACCCTTTCTCTCCCAAGTTGGTTTTGATCCGTGTTTTCTCAGCAAGAGAAAAGTAAACTAGAACAGCTATGTGATCCTCACACTCGTATCCGAGGACGGGACATCTTCTCCCCACCTGTACAGTAGGCAGGTGAAGTGACCTGCCAGTGTAGGACGTACAAGCTGGGCAGAATGACTTTACAAGTTCTGACCCCTCGTACACACTGCCCCTCAGCAGAAAGAGTAGTGGAAGGTATGAGCTCAGACTGTAGGTGGAGAGGGGATGGATGGACCTGCAGGTCTCCCAGTCCACTTAGGCAGGGCACTCACTGGCAGGCAGCCATCAGGAAAAGACTTAGACTCTGGTGGGTGGGGCTTAGGGTCAGACAAGATTCTTCAGCAGTTTGGTTTTATCCATGGTCTCAGACCTAGAAGTCCATAGATATTTTGGAGGACTAGTGAATGGGCTACATAGGCAGAGGACAGCATTGCTCCTCCATGCTTGCCCTCTCCCAAGATACCCAGGTTGTAGCTGCCACATCTCCCATACTGAAACTGTGGCCCAGGCTTGGCTCTCCCTATTAACCACATGCATTCAATCCCCCAAGAGAACAGGGTGAACCCACAGTTGTAGGACCAGGCCCATCAGAGCCTCCCTTGAAGCACTATGGGCCTCAGCACTGTTCCTGAGGATAGACTGCCAGACCATAGAACTGTGCCCAGAAGAAAGGGGACCACCCACTATAGCACTGGAAGGGTGTGGGCCACATGGAGGTACATGTTGGGACCAGTGTCAAGCTGCAGCTGACACTTAGGCTGATATGGTGTGATAGTTATTGGGATAGAGGGGTGAGAAAGTCTTCAGGATTTCCACAGGAACAAAACTGGTGCAAAATGCTGTGACTTCAGATGACAGCAGAGAACCTTCCTCCCTGCTACCTGCCTCCCAAGATTAACCCCCTGTCCTCACCTGTCACTGTCCATCCTCAGCCAAGCCCTGCTAAGACCACAGGATATTATAGCTTCATGACAAATGTGATTCACATTCTTAAGACAGAAAGCAAATCACAGGCCCAAGTCTCATGAGCCAGTGTGCACTGGATTGTTTGGTGTGTAACGCTCACACCAACACCTGAGCTGTAATTCTTTAAGGACCAAGTAAAAAGGATTATGGGGTGGGGAGGGGAGACAAGATTCAGGGTTTTATGAGAAGCTGATGGCAGGTTGATGGCAGAGGCAGAGACAGAGACAGCCAGGCATACTGTGTAGATCTTGTCAAGTCATCATGGACTAGCCAGGGAAGAAACAATGTAACTGTGGTGTAACTGTGCCATGGAGCAGAGAGGAAAGCTTCAAATACAGTCCATATGTCCAAAGCCTGATCTGCAAAGTAGGTTGTCACCACCCATGTTTTCTGCCCAACTGCAGATCCCAGCTCTCCCAGAGAACTCCCTGAAAGTCCTGTAGCTCTAAGGTGCTCATGTATACATCTTGAGCTTACACTCTTGATGGCTGAAGAGAAGGTTCTGCTCCTTCCAAAGGTTCTGTTCATGCTTCCAGCTGAGTAGACATCCTTACCTGGAAGGCTTAAGATGTGGCTCTCACAAAGCCCAGTCCTGAGGTAGGCGGTTCCCAGAAGCCTGCAAATCTTCTACTTTTTTCTTGTGCCTCTCCAGGCCTGGCAGTTGATGATACTTATTACCTTCTATGTCCAGGCATTACCTCCTTCCCCTCTCCAGTGTTTGAGGAAGGAGAAATGCTGATTTCCCAAGCCCCAGGACTCCCATTTTAGCTTTATCTCCACTGACCCATCAGATTGAGCCTCTGGAATAGAGCAGCATTAGGGATTAACCACAGGAGTATGCCATCTCAGGTTTGAAGGGGGAAAGTAGGAAGACAGAGGTATGACACAGAGGGTAGGCTTTATACGTCAGAACTGAGCTAGATCTGCAGAGGGTCTCTCAGATCTCATGACAGAACTGACCCAGTTCCTACTTTACTTGAGGCAGACACTGAAGGCAGCAGGTAATCTTGAGAGGCTGTGAATTTGACCTCAGGGCTGAAGTGGCAGTCTCAGAAGCTTACAATCTGCTGTGCCATGTAGAACACTGAGGACCATTGGCTACATAGCAGGTCATACACCTGGACTCAGGCAGTTGGCTGTGTAAGGTCTTTCTGTCAATACTAGATGGAATTAAAAAGTGGAGCAGGAGGCAGGTTGAAGTGAAGGAGTCGTGGTAGTGGACTCAGTGGGTTCGAGGAACCTAGCCATGAGCATAACCAGGGCTGTGTGGCCACTATGCAAGGGCTGATCTGCTCAAAGGGCAGCCAGCCCTACAGTTCCCCCAAGACTGTTCTAATTTCTACCATTGCTTTTCTCCTGGCCTGCTGTTCCATCAGAATCAGTAACGATCACCAAGTCCAAGCATCTGGTACCGCCAGGCACATGCAAACCTGAAGAACAGACTCCACAAAGCCAACCCATGAAAATATCAAATTCATAGGGATGCCTGCCTTCCAGCATATCCCTTCTAAAGCAGAAAGCAGTTAGCAACGAAGCCAGGATATAACCTGTAGATGACCATCAGGGAAAGAAAGCTGCTTCCTAGACCAGGGCCCGAGGAAGACAGCTATTTAGCCCTACACTCATGATGACAGTTACTCCTCCCAAACAAACCACATGGTGACCCCAGGGCACAACTCTACCTTTGCTTACTGATGAAGCATCAGGATACTGTCTCAAGGAGGTGACACAGCCCTAAGAGAAGTTAGACATAACTTCCAAGGATATTCACTGTTCAATTCCAATCAAATGCTAACTGAAAACCAATTCAGTTATTTGCTGTAAGGATTTTACTCCTATTAATCACATATTTTGTAGAGCCCACCCTGGGTTTAGTCCTGAGGACAGATGGATAGCTAGGAGGTCAGCATCAATCAATACACACAAAGGCTCAGAGACAAATGCTGCCATAGCATGGTGAGTACCAGGCTGGACACTCACAGGCCCAGGACAGGGAAGTAGTTCTCTAAAGGAGAAAAGACTTACAGAGTTTTGAGAGTGCAAAGAACCTCAGAGACAATTAGCAGAGTACACAAAGGCTACGCTCAGAAAGGTGGACAGAGCCAGGCTTGATATCACAAGTCTTTAATGCCAGTGCTTGAGAGGCAAAGATAGGCAGATCTCTGAGTTCAAAAATAGCATAATATACATAGTGAGTTCCAGACCATAGGGATACACAGAGACCCTGTCTCAAGGTTTTTTAAATTTAAAAAATAGTAATAGTAGAAGGAAGTAGAAGTCTGTAGAAGTGAGGAAAATTATTCTTCCCAGATGTTATAATCCAACCACCTTGTCACCACTTTCTAAGAGCCAATGCCAAGGTAGAAGCAACCATGCCCTGTGGTATTGAAGGTCTTCCTGTTCTTCTCTGGGGCTGAGTAGGTCTGAATATGACAACCTGAAGGAATGTGCTATCAAATTCCGACTCTCTCCATATTTCATGAATTAAATAAGTATCTAAAATGTCATTAATACATCTCACCATTTTCCAAGTAGTGTCTGGTCTTGGCTGGCCACAGCTATCTGCAAAGCACATCTCTTTTCAGTAAGTCTTTTAGTAGTCCAGTATTGTTACAGACCAGTATCGTTACAGTCAGGCCATACTACATTTACCTCTCTGAACCCACAAGAGCTCCACATGTGACACCAAAAGGCAACAAAGAGCCAAAGATGTCAACTCAGACATTGCCACTTCTGGTGCAGAAGCCTTGTCAAGCACTTCTGCATCCTCTGCCCTACAGCTCTGTGCAACTTGCCTGGGTCCAAAGAGCTGGAAAATGCTAGGTATGGGTTTTCAGAAGGCCTATTAGTGTGCTCCTTCCCACATCTGTGGCTTTGACAGTCTTTGGTATTACAACCCAGTACCCAATTCACTACCAGGAATATGACTCACCTACAATCTCCAGATAAAATCTCACCAGAAGGAATCCCTCAACCTATAGACCAAGATAGCCAGAAAGCTATGACTCTCAGGATGTTTGCTGTTTAAACCTCTCTGGGATCTAAATGAGATTTCCCTCCACCCCCACCTCTGTCATTTACTCCTTTCCCCCAACATTTCCTCACTCAGCTAATCAACCCCAGCTGGGAATGGACATGGCCGCAGAAACAGGCCAAGGTATGGCCAGGGGAATGCACTGTTTATTTGGAATGGCCATGTCCTTCCTCCAAGGGAGTTCACACGGTCAGATGTGTCTGCATCTATTAGTGAAATCTGACGAGGATGGCACTGTGTACTGGAAGAAGGCCACAGTTTATGATGCCTTCGTGCTTGACAGGCATGACAGGCACTGGCCAGTCATAGCCACTGGAGGGGTGAGAGGTCAAGAAACTGAGAGTCAGGCCCTGAGGTGAGCTTCTGTGCACTTGCAGCCTATGAGCCCTCTGCAGAGAATGCCAAGATGTGCACAAAGATTTTGAGCATGTGACAGGCCTTGCCTGGGGACTGGACACCAGAATCCCCAAGCCTAGGTCCACCTCTGTGTTCAGAGTTGACATAGTCAGTCAGTCTCTGTGTCTCTCTGTGTCTCTGTCTCTCTCTGTGTCTGTCTCTGTCTCTCTCTCTCTGTCTCTCTGTCTCTCTCTCTGTTTCTCTCTCTATCTGTCTATCTCTCTGTCTGTCTGTCTGTCTCTGCCTCTCTCTGTCTCTGTCTCTGTCTCTCTCTCTCTCTCTTTCTCTCTCTCTTTCTGTCCAGGGGTGTTGCTGGTACAACAGTCTCTGACATGTAAGGGAATGTCATGTGTACCACAGGGATCTGTATCATTAAACAAGAGGAGCCCCACACATCCTTTTTCAACAAATCCACCTCATCCCAGCTTCTTCTGAGATGCCTAACTGGGCCCACTTGACACACCCTAATGTTTTCAGCACAAGGATGCCCCTACTGCAGTTGTGCTTTCTCAACAGCCATCTTCTGATTTCAGCAGCCTTGGCAGTCATGAAATCCAAGAAGCTGCAGAATAACCACACCCTAACAGTTCTCCCTGATCCGTTCCTTTCTCCTCTCATCTTACTTGAAGAAGAAGAGAGAAGGCTTCACCCTCCACACTATGCTTGGCGATCTTAGCTGAATATTCAAATACATTGCTTACAAGTTCTGTTTTTCCTGACCAGCAAGATCACTGACATATCATCTAAGAGTACAGGCCCACCACAGCAAGAGAAGAATTAGATATGCAGGTACCAAACACCTGCCACATGCCCGAGGCAACAGGTTGGGATGTGGATGGGTAAGTTCTACCTTTATAAGGGTAAAAGGGGTGGCCAAGGATCTCAGAGCATGTCCTCACTCAAATGACTGTTGGCTTACCCAAGAGGAAGATACTTGTCTTACCTTCACTCCCAGCCCTTGGCCTCAATGCTTGAGCTACTGACCCTGCTATCAAAAGCCTTCTCTACTCCCTTGAATGACCCATGGACACCCCCAGATCAAAGTTCACCATTGAGAGCCCTCCTGTCACATCTTTTTCCTAGCTTTAGCCCCTCTCTCAAGCTGCCAACATGTCTTCCCAGGGATGATGGAGATGGTCCAAGCTGGCCCCATAGGTCTGCCTTGCTGATCATAGGAACTGTTGAAACTCAGCATCAATTTACTTTCTGTTCCAACTAAGAGTTAGCACTTAGTCACAACTCTAGTCTTGTTTTTGTTAGATATACTTTAGTTTATTTTCATAATTTTATGCTTTATTCTGTACAATCTGTGTGCTTTTAACCCCTGGCTTAAAATGGCTTTGACTTATGTGTTCTTCAGAGGAAGATCTACACTGGGAGAAGAGAAGGGAATTTGTAGTCACAATTATCCTCAGGAAAGGATACAGCCTTGTTGCCCCATTCTGACTGCATCATCCAGGAGTCCTTGGATTTGTAAGAACTCAGGCTTTTCCCCGCCAGCTGGGTTTCGTTGCTTAGGGAATTCTTCCCTGTGCCATCAACCCTTCGTGTGGGATACAGCACTAGTCATCCCTGACCCTAGAACATGCACTTTCCCTGTGTCTAACATACTGTTCTAAACCAGAGCTGGCACAAGGCACAGGGATAGGATGGCCCTATCTTGTTCAGGACAAGGGCTGCATTTTCGGCCAGCTTGTGCAGTAACATGCTCACTTTATGTGCCAGCATGGGTGAACCATGGTGCTTGGACATAGGCAGATTATCTGCAGATTATTTTGCTAGGCAAGCATTCCACTGATGAGCTAAAGTCAGGTTCCTTCCTCTACTTTTTCTTTCAGAGACAGGATCATATTAAGTGCTTTGGCTTCTTCAGTAGCTAGATTATAGGTGGGTGACACTAGGCCCCATTATGTAATCTTCTGAATAAGTTACTATCAAGGCCATCCAGGCCACAGTATCTGCAAGAGGAGATGGACCGTAAGCCTCCACTCTCAAAGGGCTTGCAGGGTACCTGCAGTTACTGAGAATGCACAGTGAACTGTATTTCTAACAGAGTGAGCAATTATACACCAAAACTGTGTGTGATTTAAGATTCTCTTAGTTAAAAAAGGTGCCCAGAGACCTAAAGCCAGGTTTGATGGCGTGTGTGTGTGTGTGTGTGTGTGTGTGTGTGTGTGTGTAACAACCCTCATATAATCTCAGTGCTAGGGAGGCCAAGGCAAGAGAATCACAAATTTAAGGCTAGAAATTTAAGGCTGGGGTACAAAGCATAGAGATAGTTCCACACACTTTTTGCCAACATCCAGAAAGCTTGGACTTTCACCCAGCACCTTAGGTTCTTGGCCATGTGCTCTCAAGCTCACTCTACCCCTGAAGACTTGGTTTATTTTAGGAGTCTCTAATGTGGGCCACCACTAGCTTACACTATATAGTTACTACTGTGAGACTAGGGAAAATGGTAATTCTAGAATCCAAGAAGCCAGAGGGTTGAATAACAGATGCTGCCACAAAAGGGCAAGCTAAGACTTGAGAAGGGTCCAGTAGACTCTGCTGCCCTGAAGACTAAGAGTCTGGCCTCTCTCCTACTATTATGAGAGTTGGAGGTGAGACAAAAGAAAGTCAAGGTAGGACTGACCTTGAGGGCAGGGATCTCCACACTGTCCCCGAGGCTGATAGTGCCTGAGAGGATAGTCCCAGTCATCACGGTGCCCTGGCCCTTGATGGAGAAGCAGTGGTCCACAGACATAAGGAATGGTCCAGAGGGGTCTCTCGTTGGGATAGAAATCTGGGACTTCAGGAGCTGGAAAAGAAATGCTGCTATAAGCACTGGCAGGTGCAGGGGTTATGCCATTGGCATCCTCCATAGCCATCTTGCAAAAATGGTACAGGTCAGAGGACCAGTGCTGTAACTTAACTCAGGGAGAAAGACTCAATGAGGCCTCCACATTGCAGTTGAAGCAGCTGCTGCAGGCATCTGCCCTACCCCTACCGTCCTCACATACAGTCTCTCCCTGAGCTACAAGCTCCAGGAGTCTTCATCTGGTTTCCAGATGCCGTCCAGGCCTTGCTTGCACGCCACACCCCAATCCCAGGCACCTATAGCAGGCAGATCTCTGCAGAGCTTTCTTCTGTATGGCTGAGTCTCCTTACCTATCATTACAGTCCATGCCCTACTGTTAGCATCTGCCTGTCTGTCCCCACTCCACAAGGCCATGGAGGACTTAAGAGCTCTCCAGTGCTGGCACCATGCTTGAGCGAAAGGCATATGAGTGAAAGACAAATGGAGGGAAAACTCAAGGTGAGAGAGTAGAAGGCTGGCTTCCAGGGGCAACAGCTTACACCTGAGGTCCAAGGTGAAGGGCTGCACACATGGAGCTTTTGTGCCCTCTACCAGGCAGACTCTAACAAATGACAACCTAAGTTCACTGGGTCCTGAGGCTCTGGGGTCTGGGCTTCCACCTTTCCTTCATGGCTGACTTTCCACATGCAATAGTATAACTGGCCAGTGCTCCTCAGGCCATTTATGTGATTGAGATGTTGCCAGAACTAATCACTATTTCTTCCAAGAGCACAGAGGCTGCACTGCTCTTTGAGTTTTCTACTTTCTGATTTCAGGAGAAAGTAGTAATAATGTCTAAGTATTCAAGTCAGCAGTAAGTGTTCTCAAAGCATTGTCTTGTGATAACAATTCCTTTGGGAAAATAATGGAGAGATTCAAAACAGACTTGGTCTGAGATTTAAATAGACTTGGTCTGAGACTTTGTAGACATGTTTCATAGCCACATTTTTCTAGATTTTGCTTGAATTGTCCCAGGGTCCCAGATTTGTGTTCTCTAGAACTGACAAAATAACAAGAGCCTGTCCCAGAAAACATTTGTTAAATGTAAAACACAGCATGGCTGGTACATGACAGTCATATGTGAACTTAGCTCTGGACTCTGGGTGCAGATGACACCAACAAATTCTGACCATGGTCTGGGACTGATTTATCACTGAGATAAGCAGGTAAATAAATGATCTATGTTCTTTCTTCTGTTCCCTGACATAAAGTAGGAAGCCCGGGCATGTGTTACACACCCTCACCCTTGAAGGATCAGGCTGCATGATAGAAAGTTCCAGGCTAGCTTAAGCTACTTAATGAGACCCTATCCCAACATAAAGGAACAGCAATAACAGAACTGCCCATACCAATTCATTTCATACAGTAGGGATGAGCGCTGGTGATAGTGGAGAGACTCAGCCCTGCAGAAGAGGCCTCTCAAGAGGAGGTAACTTGTCCAGGAGAAGTTGGCATTCCACACTTGCCTATCACAAGTGCTTGATGGGGGGAGGGAGGGATGGATACATGGCAGATGAGGCCTGTGTGATATCTGGGAGTCTGTATTCCAGGCAAGGACAATTTATGCAATCAAGACCATAGATGAGGTGTCTCAGGAGAGATGTGCCCATATACTGCCTTGAAGTGACTGGGGTATGTCATTACACTTCTCTGAATCTCACCTTTCCTCAGCTTTCCAACTTTGAAAGTATTGCAGATACAGTATGAAAAGAACTTAAGTATGGAGTCTGGTGAGCCAGATCATGTCACTGTTATGGTAAACATATCACTCCTAGTAACTTAATTAGCCTTATAGCATCTCTATGGTGCTGCCATTACCTTCCCTGAACTGCAACTTTGTTCACTGCATGAAACGAGTTGTTGAAGACAAGTAATTCTTCTGTTGTTTGACATAGGGTCTCACTAAGTGGGCTGGCCTCAAACTTTCCATCTCTCAGTCTTAGCCTCTAAGGATGTGTGCAGCCACACCCATGAATCTCTTGAGTCCCGTCAGAGAGCAGTAGGTGGGCCAAGGGAGCACACATTCCAGCTCCTGCACCCAGGTGAGTGACTGAGCTCAGTGAAGTAATTGCACTTCCTCCTCACTGTCTTCCTCCCCAGCATCACTATCCATACTACCTTGACCACATCTCTGTCTGCTGGCTACCCTGGATGTTGCTGCCACCTGCCAGGCAAGGGGAAGAACAAGGACAGTGGTCAAACCAGTATTTACCAGGACCTCCAGGGTGATGCCTGGATGGAAGCCCCATTCAGTGTCAAGCTGGTGAACATTATTACTGAGCTCTGTGCTTCTGCTATGCTCTCAGCGCTCTCTGCTTAGTGAGAAGGAAACAGCACTAGGCTACCTGAATGACTGGGCTCCCTGTTTCTGCCATTGCCACTGAGCCTGAAGGAACAGCCTGAGCCTTAAGCTACAGAATAAAATGTCTCCTCCTCCAGTGGAGGCTGCCAGGATGGAGGCTGTGCTGCGCCAGCTGCCAGACTTTAGTTGGAGGCAGACTGGAGAAACCTGTGCAATCTGAAGGACAGCAACCTGTGATCAGATATGCTGTACAAGACAGTCTTTGCAGAGGGTGAAAGGAGGGGGTTGGGGAAATGGCAGGCTTGAGAGACAGGTAACAGACAAAGGCACTGCTTTGTCTGAATGGAAGTGTGAAAGAGAAGGGGCCGAGTAGGAAATACAGTGGGTGGAAAGAACTCTGAAGAGTCCAGTGTCCAGGGCTTATGTGGACCTTTGTTTTGGAGTTTCTAAGGGAGGTGAAGAGTCTGATATCAGAGTGAGAGAGAGGCCCCTGGAGACCTCTTGTTAGGATTGCCTCTCCCTCCCTCTTAGGCAGAGGGGAACATGGAGGGCTACTTGAGCAGGGCTGGGGCAGAGGGTAGCCTGGGTTCAAGCTGACGGTACCTCAATGAGTTCTGAGATGCCCTGTGGAGCTTCCGTTTCCGGAGCCTCTGGTCCCCCAGGCTTGGCTGCCACAGGAATAATTGGTGCACCCCGGAATCTGAAATGGAACAACAATCATCATGACAGTCGCAGAGGCTGTCAGCACAACCTGGTGCAGACCTGCTGAGCTGCTGGCACATCACTGAGCATGCCACATGCCTCTTCTTCAGCCTTTAGGTGAGCATGGGAAGGGAGCATCATTGCTCTGAACTTCCAAGTGAAATAGAGGCCCTACAAAGAAAAGGACATCAGAATCTAAGAGGTTCACCTAGAAGTTCAACTCCTCCTGAGCTTCCCCAGGAAGCAGCAAGGATCTAGGCAGGTCTTAGACTACAAGATCCATATAATCTGGTTCTCTGAAATTTAGGACTACTGGTGACCCCAAAGTCCCTAAGGCTGTATCTAGAAAGCCCTGCTCTTTGAGGAGAATCCCTTACTTAAGCCACCTTCATTAAAACAAAACTAGTAGTAACACTGTTAAGAAAGGAGGAAAAAGCCAGGCAGTGGTTTAATCCCAGCACTTGGGAGGCAGAGGCAGGTGGATTTCTGAGTTCAAGGCCAGCCTGGTCTACAGAGTGAGTTCCAGGACAGCCAGAGATACACAGAGAAACCCTGTCTCTGGGGAAGAAAAAAAAAAAAAAGAAAGGAGGAAAAAGAAGCAGTTCATAATCTCTGCTGCACCCCCCCACACACACACACAGTCCCATACCTCCAGGCCCCCATGCTGTATTCTCTTCTGAACATAGCTTTATTATGCTTTGTAACAAGGACTTTTCCTGGATTAGTTACATTGTATTGTTGTAATGAACACCATGGCAACTTACAGAAGGAAAAGTTTAACTGGGGGATTGTAGTTTCAGAGGGTTAGAGTCCATGATCACAGAGCAAAGTCATGGTAGCTGAAACATCTGAGAATTTACATCTTGATCCACAAGTAGGAGGCAGAGAGAGAAAGAGACTGGGAAGGATATGAGTATTTTGAAACCTCAAAGCTTGTCCCCAGTGACACACCTTCTCTAGAAAGGCCACACTTTTTTTGTTGTTGTTGTTGTTTTGTTTTTGGTTTTGGTTTTGGTTTTGGTTTTTCGAGACAGAGTTTCTCTGTGTAGCCCTGGCTGTCCTGGAACTCACTCTGTAGACCAGGCTGGCCTCGAACTCAGAAATACGCCTGCCTCTGTCTCCCAAGTGCCCAAGTGCTGGGGTTAAAGGCATGCGCCACCACCGCCCAGCAAGGCCACACTTTCTAAGCCTTCCAAAATAGTTCCACCCACTGGGCAACAAGTATTTAAACAAAAGAGCCTATGAGGGACATTTTCATTCAAATCTCCACACATCCCATTTCCATGTTTTCAATATCTTACATAAAATATTTCATATGCTGCTGTGTGGGTAATATCTCATACCCTGTTATCTTATTCACCATCATATCATGAAGAATTTTATATAGATTATATAATGGCAATATCAAGAGCAATGATAGCTTAAGCGTAAGCCAACTCATCACCATGGCTCTGTCATGCTATAGATGAGGAAATGAAGATTAGAGAGGCGGATTAAAAGACACTAGCTATAACCTTCAGAGCTGACTTCAAACACAGACATTCTAAGTGTGGAGCTTAGCTTTCTACCCTTCCTCATGGATGCCTCCTGGTCTCCTCTTTATCACTGTTGGCAGCACAGTAGTATAAAATCCATAATTTGCATGTGTGCCTTGGAAGTTCCTCATTCATGAGCATTCACTGTAACAAGCAACTGGCAAAGCACAGACTTGTCTTGGCTTTAGGGGAATCCATCAGCTATGAACCTCAGACTGAACACACCTTGAAAGATCAACAGCCATGGTGAACAAGTACATGTAAAAGCCTCTTCATGGAAGCAACAAGAGCATGAACAGAAACGACCCAACTTTTTCAGAACTCTAGAGTTAACTAAAGGCTTGAACAAAAAAAGTGCAAATGCCTGGGAATCTGAGAACAAGTTACAAATAGATATATTTTTAACCTGCTTTGTTCCATCTACCCACCAACTCTGTAGTGGCCTTGACAACCACAACCATGCTAGTGTCTGCTGGGCCCTAGAGGGGGCAGAATGAGTTTGAGTTCTAACAAAGTACTTGACCTCAAGAAATACAACAGTTTTCCTATTTGGTAGTTCCCTAGAGGACCCCATCAGAAAGGCTATGTGTATCTGGCCTGTTTGGGGACTTTTCAATAGGAGTAGAAAGAGTACCAGAAACCCCTAAAGTCAAGGAGGCAGAGATAGGCTGTTTGACACCCCAACAGTAGACTGAAAGGACCCTGACCTCAGCATCAATTTCATGGGCTGCCACCATTCTGACAACCAAGTGTCCACTTCCCAGAGACTGTCTTGGCAACAAAGGTTCAGAAAAAAGTGGAATCTATGCAAGAACAGATCCCTAACATAGTGGGATGCATCTGACAGATAGCAGTGGTATAATGGATGGCTTGAGATTGAGACTGGGACTTCACAGCAGTCTAAAAGAAGTCTCTGCATGCAGCTGAAAGCAAGCTCAAGGCATCAGGTACAAATGTGGAAGGCCAAAGGAGGGTTCCCCCATCCTCTACTCTTACTGCCCTTACAACATGGAGGAAGAAGAGAGAGAAAGCGACCTAATTGAAAACATGCTCAAAGTTTGGGAGGCTTTCTCTTCCCCTCCCAGGTCTGATAGGCCCCTCCTGACTGATCCCAGTTTTCACCATCTTTGCATGTACACATATTCAGCTCAGTCAATTAGGTTCCAGCTAGTATTATCCACATATCTGAGCCAATCAGTTCTGGAGAAAGAGACTTGTCAGATTATTAGAGGAGAAAGAGAATGACGACTTCATTCTCACTGGTTCTGGCCAGTAGGCCAGCTCACAGGTGCTGTGTTCTCTGGAGAAGGAAGACTTCCTTGAAGACCTGCCAGAGACAGACACTGTTGAAACTCACTACATGAGGGCTTCTGTCTCAGGCAAGAAGACTCATTCCTGACTCAGCCTGCAAGACTCCATGCTTCAGCTGTAGACATTTGTTCCTGCAGTTGTCTCCAGCCTCCAAGACTTGCTACTCCAGAAACCTGTGACTCCAGCCTTCCACACATGCCAGAGACAGGAGACATAACCCTCCTGATGCTGCTGACAGTGATCTGCTTTCTGCAGACCTGCTCTCAAGAAACATCTCTCAACCGGCACCTGAAGCTCTCAGGGGGTTAAGGTACTGTACCACTACCAATTTCTCGGGGCTGCACCCCATAGCCTGCTGAGTACATGGAGTTAGGAGAGTATCATCCTCTTGGTTGGCATCCTGCTGCTGCTGAGGGCCTCTGGAGTTTCTGCTTCTTATTTGAATTTTTCCTTTCCCATTTAAAGTGTTACTCCTGTGTGGAAAATGAAGTTTCTCCTAACTTCCCTTTGCTATCTTCCTACTAAGTTCTTATAATGATGGTAGACAGAAACCAGGAACAGGACAATGACCAGTTCATTTTCTTAGTGCAAAAGCCCTTTCCATGAGGGTATCTGTTGAAAATAAAGGGAAGTAGTCAACAGGACAATGAGGTGAAAGGTAACTGTTTAAGCAAACAATGAGAGGATTAAAAAGCTTAGCAGGAAAAGTTCAAGAATCAGATGCTCACAGCTGGTTTAGAAAAGCTCTCAGATATCCTGAGAACTAGGTCACCAGAGGCACAGGACTTCCGTGTTCAAGAGAGACCTAGAAGAACCTGGGCCCTCACCTCTGACTTCAAGGTTTGATATAAACAGTAAAAGCTAAGGCACAGTTGTTAACTGCTGCTGGAACTCTGACAGCTTGGCCCCACATGCATAGAGAAACCTTCAGTAAGGAGCATTCTACATCCAGGCATCTAGGGAAACCTGTCCTGTCACTCTGAGTGGAGACCTCAGGGTCCCCATGACAAAGAATACAGACCTTCCATAATCTGCTCAGAAAAGTCATCAAACTATAACAAAGTATAGTGAAAGTCTGTGTGACTTCCAATACTACTTCACTATGTTATTATAAATGTCTAGGATTCACCAAAAATTTACTATACAGCCAGGCACAGAGACCATGGTATAAGCCTTGAGTCCCAGCACTCAGGGGGCAGAGACAGGCAGAGATCTCTGTGAGTTTGAGGCCAACTTAGCACAGAGTGATTTCCAGAACATTCAGGGCCGCACATAGAAACTGTTTCAAAAACACAAAACAAATTTATTATATAGGCACATAGTTCAGAGTTTGATAGTGTGTGTGTGTGTGTGTGTGTGTGTGTGTGTTTGCTATGGTATAATACCCGGGTCAAACAACTTAGTAGACAAAAAAACTTATTCTTTTTTTATTGTTTCAGAGTCTATTACAAAAGGGAGTGGCATGGTGGAACAGAACCACTCACCTCATGACTGCCAGGAGCACAGAGAGAATGCTCCATGCTTTCTTCTCCTTTTATTCCATTTGGCCCCTCACCTACAGTATAGCTGCCAGCACTCAGAGGGGTCTTACCTCTTAGTTCACCCTCTCTGGAAACACACCACAGATATACCCAGAAATGCGTTATGTTAACCTTCTAAGCACTTATCAATCCATCAAGCGGACAACCAACATTACCCAGCTCAACTGCAAAGAAGCAAGAGTTCACATATAAAAAAGAATTAATAGAAACTGTGCCTAGGAGGCTCTCCCAGACCTGACAGCAGTTTTTTCCCAGTGTGTTCAAATAAACAAATCAAGTCTAAACAACTACAAGGTACGATGACATCATTCACACAATGAGAAAGTGTAACAGTTGGTGCAGATCTCTCTGAGGCCCGTCTAGACGATGGAGAGAATGGCCAAGGTTACATAGTGACTCTGTCTACACACACATACACACACACACACACACACACACACACACACACACACACACACACACTGATATACTGTGACAATTTCCTCCAAATTGAAACACTTATTCTGTGAAGTTCATTAAGATTCAGGAAGTTCTAAAGGTAGATAGACTGCTTAAGATTTAGGAAGAAAACAATGGGAAGAATCAGGAAGTCTCTGAAATCAAGATTCACAGGGCCCTTCCTTCCCCTAGGTTAAGTAAGCTTTATGCTTGCTGAGGACAGAGATCCAAAGCTGTGGGGCTGCCCCAAGTCATAGAGAGCCCCAGGCTCCCAGCTGTCGGTCAGCAGGTCACTCACGGGGTGTGGGAGTTCAGTGATATAGCCTCCTTAAAGTTGCCCATGCTCTTGAGGTTATGTAGCCTTAATTCAGCAACGTGCTAAGGTGGACCTTGGTCTGTCATCAGTTCCCTATCTGGGGTATGCAGACGCTTATTTATAACACCCTAGGAAAGTTAACACCACAGTTAGAAATTTAAAAAAAAATCCATAGTTTAGAAATGCAAGAACTAAAATGAAAACTCCACTGGAGGTCAGAAGTAGGTCTGGGCATGCAGAATAGAGAGCTGACAACCGAGATGGGTCCATCTGGGGAAAAGGAAGCAGAGAACCCAGCTGCAGTGGCGAAGCTGTGTCTCAGGCATAGCAGCTTAAGTACAATGGTGGTTTGTGAAGAAAGAAGAATGAATGGGAGCATCATGGATGACAAAATCATGGTCTGTTCCTTTTCAAATTTGATGAAAATATTAACCTGCACATTTAAGAAGCTGAACAAACTCCAACCATTAACTCAAAATCTACAGCTAGGCAGATGACAGCCTTGCCAGTGATGAAGGCATTTCCCCAGCTTGGGAAGAAACAATCTCACATGTGAGAGCAATAGTGCGTGGAGCTAGTCTCAACCATGGAGACCAGGAGGATATCATATTTAAAGTGTAGGAAGCCTGTCAACACCAATCATATATCTAACCAACAAATATGCTTCAGAAAATTAAAAAGAACACGGAAGTACCATGCGGCCAAGGAAATCTACTACACATGCCCCCAGAATGAACGAGGAAACGAGTACATGTTCACATGGGTCTTAGTTACTTTCAGCACTGAGACAACACCATGATTGTGGCAACTTATAAAGGAACGTGTTTAATTAGGCTTATGATTTCAGACACTAGAGTCCATGACCACAGCACCAGCAGCTGAGAGCTCACAGATCTCCCTGAGGAAGAAGGGGACAGACTCAGGACTCATGATTCTGTATGTGGCAAAGGCTACCAGAGTGTCACTGGGTTCCACTGTCTAGTCCAGTTTTGAAGGACAAGTGATAGCAAGTAGCTGAGAGGAATTAGTGTCCTTGTTAGGACAATTATGGAGTCCACATAAGGTTCTGCAATAAGGCTTCTAAGACCAGAACACTGAGCTCTAAGTACTTTCTGGCTCCTAAATTTCCTTCCCATGACTGCAGAGTGTCCATTTACCCTTGTGCCTCAGTTTCCTCATTAAGATGATAGTAGAATCCCTGATACAAATACGTTGAGGGCTGAATGAGGTACTGCAACGAAAATATCTAATCAGGTACTATGCACATCATGTGAGTTCTATATTATCTAAGAAATGAATGCAAGATTCTAGAACAGTAAGTTCTTGCTGGGCGGTGGTGGCGCATGCCTTTAATCCCAGCACTTGGGAGGCAGAGGCAGGTGGATTTCTGAGTTCGAGGCCAGCCTGGTCTACCGAGTGAGTTCCAGGATAGCCAGGACTACACAGAGAAACCCTGTCTCGAAAAACCAAAAAAAAAAAAAAAAAAAAAAAAAAAAAAAAAAAAAGTAAGTTCTTGCCTCTGTGTCTGATGGTCATTAAAGACTCAGCAATTAATGTCTATAATTTGTTCTTGTCTTTTAATAAAATTGTAAAGGTGTATATTTATTTTACATACTGTTGCTGTGTTAAAATATTCTAACAAAAAGCAACTTAAGAGGATAAAAGGTTTATCTGCCCTTCACTTCTAGACCATAGTCCTTCAATGTTGGACATCAGGGCAGAAACAGAAAGCAGTAAGTAGAAGCAGATATCAGAAAGAAATGCTACTTGCTGGCTCACTTTTGCTCCTAGGCTCATGCTTAGCTAGCTTTCTGATACACTTAAGGATCATCTGTCTAGGGATAGTGCCACCCACAGTGGGCTGGGCCCTCCTGCAATATCAACATGAAGGCTGAGGGAATGGCCTAGCAATTAAGAGTAAGCATTGCTCTTACAGAGGACCAGAGTTCAGTTCCTAACACCTATTATCAGGCAGTTCATAGCTTCAATTCCAGGAGAATCTAATGTCTTCTATTTATGAGCACAATCCCATATAATTTAAAACACACACACACAAAAATCAAGACAATTACTCATAGACATGCTCACCAAGCAACCTAATCTAGACAATTCTTCAACTTAGAGGCTTCTCCTCTCAGATGACTCTAGGTTGTATCAAGTTGAAAGGTAAGGCTAACTAAGGTGCACACAATAGGATTCACAGACATTTCATTCATGTGTGCCATGTAATTGGGCACAGCTACTCTCCCCTTTCTGTTATTGCTATTCTTTCTCACAGATAGTTTCATTTCTACTTCCAACTCTCACATATCCAGTGTATGGTTTTATGTGTCTATATGATATCTAGGATTCATACACGAGAGAAAAGTACATGCCATGTGTTTTTGAGTCTGACTAAATTTGATGATCTCTGGTTGCATCCATTTCCCTACAAATGGCATAATTTCATTACCGAAGGATAGAACTCCACTGGGCATATATAGACCACACCTGTTTTATCTACTTCTCTGTAGACAGATACCTAGAGCCATAACTCAGGTAACTGTAAATATTGTTGCATGAACATGGATATGCAGGTGTTTCTGTTGTAATTTAAAATCACAGAAAATGACCAGAATATTGGATGTTATAATTATGCCTATCATGTAACTGGCTTTTCAAATTCTAACTTTAAACTTTATTAATGATTCCTACAAGACATTTACTTGTTGTACTTAACAACATATAGTTTGTATCTTTAAAATTACTTATATACATTGAAATTTGATAATACAAAATGAGACTTTTTTTCATGATACAATCAGAAAATTACATTAGCCCTTCCAAAATAAAAAGAGTAACCAAGTTCCCAACAACTATCATATAACAATTATATTGGTTTGAGAGCTGTACGCACTAGATCAGGCTTTGTTAGTCTTCTTAATCTGGCCCAGAACATAGGTTGGTCACTTTACAGAGCTGACTTTGAAACACTTCCATCATTCACTAGCTGTATGACATAGAAAAGCTACTGAAGCCAGTCTAGCTTTAAGATTTCCTTCTGTCAAAGTGGTCAAGAGAAGTGACCACTTCTCCACCTTGTAGAGTCATGGCAGAGGGAATAGAAAACCCCTACCAGCGTAGTTCTTGGTACCTAGGTGCACCAAAGCCCTGTTCTCTCCTCCATACCCTACCCATACAGCACTTCATCCAAGGAACCCTAGACAATGGGAGCGACCATTTGTGGAAAACTGAAATTACACACAAAGCAGGAAATATATTTTCAAAATCAGACCATGAAGAAGAAATGCCCCAAATTCCAAATACAGATGTGCTCACACAGCAAAGACACCCTAGACAGGTGGGACAGATGCCAACAAAGCAACCGCAGAGGAGGAAGAGGCGCTGGAGTGTATGAATGTGCTTACTCTTCTGCCACTTAGACACTGATTCCATTAAGTGAACATGAATACAAGTGTTTTCAGTGAAAATATTATGCTTAAGGTATGAATGTGTCATTTTTAAAATTATTTTCTGCTCTAACGGATTTTTTTTTTTAAATTAACTAATGGCAGCCCAGTCTCTGGGGATAAAAAACTTCTACTACTGAAGCTACAAAAATAAACACAAGAAAAACAAAACAAAGCTATTAGTGTCTAGCTAGATACTATTTCCCACTGAAAGCACAAAGCCTGGTTAAACTTGGGGGTGCTGTAAAGACATGGCAGGACCGAGCTGAGACATTTCCCTGAAACAGGTAAGAAAGATTTAGAAACAACCCAGTTTAAGGGTTTCCAACACCTGTGGCAGCTGTGCCCTGTCAATCTGCCTGCACTATAGTGTGAGTCACGCACTCCAAGTCACCTTCCTTTTCCTTCCTCAAGCCCTTCAGAGCCGGAGTCCAGCACCCTCTACACAGGAAACAGGGTGAAGAAGTTCTGTTGCAGGTGACAGCACTCTGGATTTACAACCCAGCAGCATACCTACTCTGGCTCTGCTTCTAGCCTCGGGTCTAGGGCCTAGTGGGGTGTGTGTGTGTGTGTGTGTGTGTGTGTGTGTGTGTGTGTGTGTGTG
>JANHMN010000008.1:24940207-24993064 GCA_030674055.1 Rhabdomys pumilio
CTCTCTCTCTCTCTCTCTCTCTCTCTCTCTCTCTCTCTCTCTCTCTCAATGTGTGTGTGTGTGTGTGTGTGTGTGTGTGTGTGTGTCTTGCAGAGCCACAGGCATCTGATTCTCTGAAGCTGGAGTTATAGATGGTTCTGGGCTGCCTGACATGTATGCTGGGAACCAGCACCACAGCTCTCTGTTCTGGAGGAAGGAAATGATGACAGCACCTAGGTTAGGGAGGTACCTGGCCATAGCAGCCCTCCAAGATGTCTGCAGCCATCACTGTTTCTATTTTTACAGCTGTTATTGTTAGATGTGCTGTGGAGGCCTATGTTCCTCTTGGTTTAGCTGCAGAGAATCTAATGGAGTGTGGAATGGCTGGTACATTCCTGATTTTTGTTTTTTGAATAGTTTCCCTGAAATAGGACAAGCCTGGGTGGTACGAAACTTCTGTAAGACCCTCAGATTCCTGTGTTGTTTACATATTCCTACAGGCCTGAGTTCCCCACATCAACATAACATGAAAGGAATGCTACCACCACTTCCCAATAAGCAGTAATATGGGGTGTCCCCTCATCGGGCATCAGGAGTTGCTGACAGCCTGAAGCACTCACTGTATCTGTCACTGGGATGGGAATCCTTACTGTGTCCCTGACCTACAAACATCTGAGCCAAACCCTGGGTGGAGAGCCCTGTGGAAAAAGCTGAGCAGGTGATACTGACATCTCCCTGTTACCCAGAACTTGAGACGCAAGCAGCAGCAAGGCCTCCTGTTCTTGAGGTAGAAGACCAAGTGAACCAAGTGGTTCAGGAGGACATAGTGCAGGTATCCATACCCAGAATACCAGGGTAGGAGTAGAAGCAACCCAGGTCCAGTGGGATCTATGGGCTGCCCAGTCAGTCAAAAGCCCCAAAGCAGCAGCCACTATTAGAAAGAACCAGATGGAGCCAAGTCTGGGCTTGGAATAAGACTCATTTAGCCTGCACAGTGTTGTGAGGTGTGGATGCATGGCCAACACCAACCACTCAAGAAGTCCACATAAAATCTTTACAAAGTAGCAGATGTGGTAAGACTGGGCTTATATCTAAATAGCTAAGGAGAAGATCCCTGAGAAGAAAGATGAATTCTGAGCTACACCCTATGCAGACCATTCCAATGAGCCCCTGCTCTGGATTTACACCAGTGTTGGCTCCTCTCAAGTTTGAACTTGTGACTTCCCAGTTAGCTCTGATCCTCACTTCAGCTCCACATGGTAGAGGCTCTTCTACTTCCCTAAAGGACAAACCTAATGTCCAGACCGCACAGTTATCAACAGCCAAAGAAACACTAGAGCCAAGTGTTGGCTGACTTCAAGTTTTTTTTTCTTTTCCTATCGCCAGCTGCCTGTTGGCCAGAATCCCACATTCTTGAAACCTCTAGGAACCTGGAGACATCCTGAAGAACAGGTGGGCAAGGTCCTGCAGGTAGCAAAAGAAGGAGAGCAGACTCAAGTGAAGGCAATCTGCCAGTGTCCCCTGGGACACACGTGCCATCTGAGAGCACTGCATTCATCACCACCTAAGGACACCCGCAGAAGAACAATGCCAGCCATGTCTGCAGAGGAGGTACCGGAGGAACAACAAAGGGAGGCCATGTAAAAGATCAAGGGAAAATTTCAACAGGATGGACACGAAAAGCAGGAGTTGGACTCTGGCCAAGAGCAAAAAATGCCAAAAGAGTACACAGGCTGGGGATTGGCTGAAAGCTCCAGAGCTGAGGGCATGCACACGATGCCCAGTTTTGTAGTCTGAGAAGCCACAAGTGAGTAGCCGTTGTTCTCCAAGTTCTTCATCTATAAATCAGGACAACCTCACAACTGTGACCTAGGGGCAACAGACAACATCTTGGTAAAAATAAAAATTAATCTCCAGTTTATACTTTATACCATGATTCCAAATTAATCAAACTTTCAAACATAAGGGCAGGCAAGATGGTTCAATGGATAAAGGTACTTGCCACTAAGACAATTCCCAGAACCCACACAGCGGGAAGAAAACAACAAACTTCTGCAAGCTGTTCTCTGAGCATACACCTGCCTGCCATGTTATGCACAAGCATACACGCAGACACACAGAATATATGACTGAAATTTAATAAAATATTTCAGCCAGTGATGGTGGTAGCACACACTTTTAAGACCAGCACTTGGGAATCAGAGGCAGATAGATTGCTATAATTTTGAGGAAAGATTCTATTTCAAAACACACAAGCAAAAAAAAAATGTCTCAAACATAAAGTCACAAAAGTACTAGAAGAAAAAGCATGGGGAAAGAAATATAACTTTAAGGTAAAACATACTCAAATAGAGTACATAGCTCAGAGGTGAAAACAGGAAGTCGATAAACTCATCAACATAAACTCAAACATTTCTGCATGAAAAATTAAAGACAAATTTAAAGGCTGGAGAAAGTCCTAACAATCACACTAGACTACTAACCTTAGTGCCTCAAACAGAATGAAATTCAAATAATCCTAAGAACACCAACAACTTAATGGAAAGTGCCAGAGAGGTCAACAGCTAGCAGCACACTGCTTGCCGACTTAAGCACTCCCACAGTCCTGGCCTATGGTAAGAGCCTGGCACACCTGCACAGCCAAAACAACAGGATTCCAACCCATTATGATCCAGTGATGTTAAGTAGAAAGCAAACACCTAACTCGGCAAACGGATTTCCAGTTGGGCAAGAACACAGGACAGGTAAGCTCAGGACTACGCTGGGACAGGTGTCTTGGATCCACAGCAGGTCAATGGAAGGGACTTGTCCAGTGCCCATTTGAGCAAAGACAGAAGAGAGGAAGCTCATAGGTTTAAGGAGGAAGAAGAAGGTGAAGTGCGATTGAAGAGGAGAGAAAATAAACAGACAGCCCACACATAAAAGAGTATATCCTAGAACTACCAGGAAAAATAATTCAGTAAAACCACACTCAAATCCTGTGTTTTACCTATTGGATTAACAATGTAATACTGACCACAGTAAAAGGACCCAAGACAGACCTAACAATGCCTGGCACTGAGTCACCTCATTTACAGATGAGGAAACTGCACTACTGAGCAAGAGCTGAAGGGCAGGGAGAGTTCCAGGCAGAGACATAATCAACGTCTACCCAGCTTCAATAACAAGAACCCAAAGTACAATTCAGAAGTCCCCCTGATGAGTTGACTGACTTTGCTTAGAGAGCATGAGTGAGAGATTACTGGCTTTAGTGCTGGTGGCCCCAAAGCAGCTGAACTGAAAAGCTGTCACCTAGTGTTGACTGCTCCCATTAAACCACATCGGTGGAGCTCCTTCAGTTAGCCTCTTCCAGCCTCTACACTAGCAAGTGACTCTGCTGCCTCAACACACTAGGGAGAGAACTGTACACAACAGCTGGGAGGAGCAGCTGCAGTCTCAGGTGAGGGTTCACTAATCTTCCTGCCCCTTCTTTCATGAGTCAATAAACCTTGATAGATAACTGCAGCAGCAGACACAGCTTGTCTGCAGTCTACAACAGACATTTCTTTAGCCCCGCAGAAGCCAGCAGAAAGTCAGTACCTGCCTCACCTTGTGCCACTAGCACTTGGGAGACTCTGAAAACTGCACATGCTGCCTTTTCTGAAGAGTTAGAGGTACAGCCAGGGTCTGCACACAGAGCAGAGGCTCCCTGGACAGAAGCGGTGACGCCATGGACCTTCCGGATGCAGGAGGGTTCATGGGGCCTGGCTCCTGACCCAGCAGGGGAGCCTGGCTGCTTGCTTCCTTAAGCTACTGTGTCACAGTCTATCTGGGGTAATCTCTTCAGCTGACTTTGTACAACAGTGCAGGCCCTGTTCAAGAGCAGCGAGAAGAAGCAGAAAATGGAATTTGAAATGTAGAAATAAAATAATTGTGGACCACGAGCTATAATTTGATTTCATGCTTTACAAGGAAATGAAAGAAGGCTTCCTTAAAAGTACGGGTTCTGCTCCCCCTCCCCCTCCCCCATTTTAGCCATTTTAGGATTTCCTCTAGCACCGAAGAGAAAATAGGATTGTGGAAAATGTTCAGTTCTCAAGTGTCACCAGCACTCAGGGCAAGCTCAATGTTAATGTGAACTTCCCATTCTGGGTAAGAGGAAATTCTTCAATTAATAAACCGGGTGTGCGGAGGCCAGTCTTTAAGGTTTAATCAATTTCATCTGTACTTAGGATAAAAAGACTGACTATTCTACTTTTCCCCCCTAGTTTTCCTTCTTTTAAAAAAAATAATAAAATGAATGTTTTATTTTAAATTCTTTGAGGTTCATATCTCCTGTTTCAGGAAATATTGTCTATTTCATGCAGTGAGTATAAAAACTCCCCCACCACACTTCTTACTTCTGCTAAGAATCTGTATTCAAAAATAACTAAGTTATCCTCTGCCTTCATATACTATAACAGCTTGGGAGATGATATGAATTATACAGACTTTTGGCAGACACCTTGAGGGGCTGGGGGAGGAAGGGGAACACAGATGAATCTCCAAATATGGATGCAGAACTTCTGGACAGCCAGTGAGAGGGGATGTGGGAATGCAACTACAAATGCTGCCCGAACCAGCAGCTGGAGCAAACTTCATATGGTGATGTCTGAGGCCCAAACACAGACCCCATGCTATGGCTCTGGGATAAAGTGGGCACACAGGACCAAGCAGTATCAAGATGAAGCCTGACATTAATGAATAGACAGGCTTATTGGCCAGTCTAGGCCCAGTGCACATGACAGGGACGAGGAATTTCTGAACTTTTTGATCCATCACCACAGGCCACTCTACCTGGGATCATGAGCAGGAGCTGGGGGAAGGCCCCCCCCCAGTGGAGAGTGAAAAAGCACACCTAGAGTTTGGACTCCCATCTAAAGCCTGCAGTGGTCCCCAACTGTTGAACCTTCACAAGATGCCTTGCTCTCTGGCCAGCATTCATCTAACCAGTACAGCTACAGCCACTCCTAATCCGCCTCTGATACATGTGGTTTAGGAGAGCACCTTATCCCTTGAAACAGGAGCAGGTAAGAACTACCAAGACACCTGCGAAGTATCAGTCTCTGTTTTAGAGACAACATCTCACTATGTTACCCAGACTTGTTGGGAATTCCTGGCTTCCAGAAATCCTCTTGCCTCAGCCTCCTGAGTTGTTGGGACTTGAGATATATACCATTACACCTGATTTATTTTCTAAGTCATTATATTTCTCACTCTTCTGCCCATGTGATTTCCATTGTGAAAATAAGCAATCAGAGCTCATCGTTCCCAACCAGCTACTAGCTATAGAGGTCTTAACTTGGCAGAATGTAGTGTCAGACATGCCTCAGCAATGTGGACTTAGAAAAGTCAGGACCTGCTCAGCATACAGAAGTAGTAAGTCAGTGTGGCAGAAGGAGACAGGAGGCAGCACAACCCACAGTTTGAACATGGGCACTAGGCCTAACTTAGCTCTCTCTGAGGTCTATTCCATGGGGTAACTTCCTCTCAACACAGAATGGTGATCTCACAGGGAACCTTTCCACCTTTACATTCCCAGGCACACCTCAGCCCTGTGGGACATTGTGTTTGGTGAGAGTGGGTTGTTGAACAGGCTTCGCCGGGACACACTAGACTCCAGTTCCCCAACTACACCAAGTGACACTGTCAAAGAGCCTTTCCATGTCTGTGCCTTGGCTCTCCCACCTGCTGGGCACTAGAAAGCTCACAGGTGAATTTTCAACCCTCTTCTGGGGTCTGAAGCACACAAGCACTTCCTGGGCTAGGAGACCTTTCTCACTAATGAATGCCCTACATTTCTGGAATGGAGGACATAAGGTACAGTAATCCAAAACCTCTGGGGCTGTGGGAACATCATGTAAGTGATAAAGCAAAGAGCAAGATCGAGTATGAGACCACAAGGAGTGGAAACTCCTGAGCCCTGCTGGAGGCGATAGTCTCTCCAGCTCCAGCCCACCATAGACAGGCAGGAATGCAGGCCTGGGGCTGCCAGATCTTCCCACTTTTCAAGAGAAGCCAAAAATCTGGACTATTACATAAAATTTGCCAAATTTTAAACTTTGACAACCAATTCAAAAAATGTTTAAACTATATGGCCCAAACCAAACATGCCTATGGGCCAAGTCTGGCCAGCAGCTCCCAGTGTAAGCTCTCTGAAGAGAGTCTTCTCTAGAAAGGCATATTATTAGAAGTAGAACAAACACATTTCTTTGCCCTTTACCTGCTGTGTCACAAGGAGCCTAGGCACCAGCGTACAGGCCCAGAGTAACCCCTTGCTCCTGGGAGCCCCTTCAGTGCTCGAAGAGGGCATGGATGGAAGCTGCCAAGAAGGGTCAACTAAAGGTAACATGGCTCTGATAAAGTGGCCAAACTTGAGGATTACCCAGACCTCCAAATGGGCTACCAGAGCTGACCACTTTCCCTCCCCAGCTTTGGCATCTCCAGAGCTAATGAAGAGGTGTTAAGCCCCCAAGCTCACTCCCACAACCCCAACATGCACCTTGACCTGTGCCTCTCACATCACCCTCCCTCAGCTCCATCATGCCCCTGGGCAGTTCTGCTGTACTGCTCACTCCTCTGCAGCTTCTGGGACTCTTTCCCCTTGTACCACCAGCACACAATAGGGGGTCAACACTTGTGCATGGAGTGAATAAAAGGCATTACAAGGCCAGAGAGGTCCAGCACTTTGAAGTTAGTCACATGTTACTCAATGCAGGGACAACTTCTAAGAGAGGTATGGTTGTAAGATTTCATCACATCAAAACTTTTCACAGCCCTGCTAATGTAGCCTCCATATTTAAATTGTACCATCATCTGACATCTCCTGACAGACAGCCTGAGACCACACAAAAAAACACCCCCCTTCTCCACCACAATGGCTAAACCCTTCTTGAGTCCTCAGTGGTGGTGTCCTAATATGTATAAGGCCTGGCTTCAATCCCCTACACTGCAAACAAAACAAGGTGTATGAGTACAGAAACCAAAAGGAGAGCGAACAGCTGTGTCCCTGAAGTGCAAGGTCACGTAAGGATCATCCCAGTGAAGATCAGAGTCCACGGCTTCTCTACTTGGAAAACACTCAACAAACCTGAATGGAGAGGATTGAATAAAGAGGATTCTTTACCCTGAGCAGGTAAAGAAGGCTCAACTCAGGGCAGCAGAGACTGCTCTCAGCCTCACTATGGGCCCTACCTGCTGTAGAAGCCAGGTCCTCCTTCTCAAGGCTCTTGCTGTTATGGCATCCTCACAATGGCCTCAGACACAAACATGCCCTGGAAGATGTGTGCCACCAGGCCACAGAAAACCCTCCTTGTTTGTAGAGAAACCACAACAAGGCAGTTTTCATTAGCCTTGAGCTAGAAGTGCAGAAAGGCCGGGACTGAGGACTGAGCTCTACCATAGAGGAAGACATCCAGAGGGCACAGGCTTATAGGGCCAGTGAAAGAACAGCTTGAAAAACTGCCTGGAAAGCAGTAGACAAAAAAAAAAGAAAAAAAAATGGGGGTCAGGGGGAGAAGAAAGGACAGGATCAACCATAAAAAGTAAGTAAAATCAGCAGAATTCCTTCATGAGAAGGATGGAATTAGCATACAGCCTCAGCTGCCAAGAGAGGCCATTGAAGCAAGCAATGTAAATGAGTTCAAGATACAATTAGACATTTTTTTGGATGGAGACTGGGGACTGAAGAGGCACCGCAGGCCTCACTTCAGAAGGGGCAGCAGGAACACATCTCACTGTGAAGGGCTGCAGAGTCCACAATGTCCTGTGGGCCCAACAGTTAGCAACTTGAGGGATGAAATCAATGAGAGACCTGCCAGGACACAAAGGCCCCTGGAGGAAGTGGTAGGCAAGCCAGGCCAGTGTGTCAGAGAAACATCTCCATCTTTGAGTTTCTCTTTCCCCCACTGTTCATCTCCAAGATGCCCCACCCTAATGTGTGTAAACTAACTACCTCGGTTCCACCTGGTACCAGGCACTGAAAAGAGTCTGGTCCTCTCCCATCTGAACACACCTATTTAGGTATTCAATGGATAGAGCTCCAAGATTCAGGAGTCTAACACTGTTCCTGTCCCCAACGGGCAAAACCTGTAGGGACACATGCACATGCATACACATGCTGTAATGCAAAGTTATAACAGAGAAGAGTAAAGTTGAAGGATCTGCAAAGCAAGCGCCAAAGTTACTAGAGGAGCTAGAAAGCCCAGGAGAGGCTGCTCTGGGCTAAAGACACAGCAGGAGACCACAGAAGCCAGGCTGCCAGCACCACACAGAGGATGCTGAGCATGCACTTCCCCAAGAGCTTTGCTAAAAAGGGACTGAATGACCAGAGGCGCCAACTGCTGGCCCATGAACCAGATATGACTCAACAGCAACGATTCAGGACAGCTGTTCCCAATCTTCCTGAGAGCAAAGCACATGTGGCCCACCCAAGGAATAGAAAATGCCGGTCCTTGTGAGGGACACAATTTATTAGACCCTCTCTAGCCAATTGGTTCTGATGTCCTTCTTATGTGACTCACTCACTGTATGGACTCTCTGGTTTTGTCAAGGTTCTGGGCCCCTGACAGCTTCCTAAAATCCTCATTTCCTCTAAGGTAAAGGAATGTCTTAGTATAGCCCTGGCAGCAAGATTCCCACAGCCATGAGCTCCACTCTCAGGCTGAGCAGAGCTCCATTTTCTTGCAGAGCCCAAGAGCTCACCACCCTGCCAGTTTCTTGCATCAGTTCCTTGCAAGAGTCCCATCTCTCGCTCTGAAACTAGAAATACCTACAATACCATAAGATGATAAAGAGTGCTTCCCACTTTGTACTGAGTACCTCCATCTGCAAAGCAGCACATCTAGACCACATGATGAGGCAATGGCAGAACACAGTCAGCACTTGGGGTCCTGTACAGCTCTAAAGTCTGCTGATGCTAAGATCGGGTATCCCTTGACTCAGTAGTCTTGCCCTGTGCACCTGTACACAGGGAAAGGAAAGAGAGGAAGAATAGACTTGGGACTGGGAGTTCAGGAAAGATGAAGGGTGAGTGGTAACTTCTACCATTAGTGCTCTGTCCTCCTCCCTACAGGAGAGAAGAATTGTCACATTCACATTTAGAAATATCCCATGTTCGGCACTTAGCTAGGAGTGTTCAGAACCCACTTATCCATTTCCACTTCAACTGTAAGGAAGGCACTATAATTCTATCCTCCCAAAGCAAACTTAACAAGAGAGGCCAATTTGCAAGTCTCAAACACACAGCCAGAGCATGACAGAGCTAAGATACTGAAACCATGATCCCCCATAGCCCTCTCACTTTTCTAGTCATGTGCTCTTGCTTTAAGAGGTCTTACTCTACTCTGGCCCCATTCCAAAAGCAGCTCCTCAAAAACAGACACAGAGGCTAGGGTGTGGCTTTTAGTGGGAGACGCATGCTTAGCATATGCAAGTCCCTGGGTTCCATCCTCAGTAGCAGAAAATTACAGTAGTAAGAGAGAACAGACTCAAATCTAAGAAGAATCTATACTGAGCATCCAGCTCTGGTTTCCAAGAAATGGTTGCCCTGTGTATGTATGTGGTGGTGGTGGTGGTGTTCTGGGGTTGAGGTGTTCTGGGTGAGGTTTGAGGCTTCATGCACTAGACAAGTGGACCCAGACAGCCTGACAGTGCACAGACCTCATGGAGACCCATGGGTTCAAATTTGGAAGCCAGTTACCTTTCTGAACCTTGGGCAACTTACCTGTACTAAACACCAGAAATACGTGTGTGTGTGTGTGTGTGTGTGTGTGTGTTATTTCCTTCTGTGGAACACAATTTAAAGATGGGAGGATGATTCTGAATATTAATGAGTTATAAAATTCAAGGAGTTACAGTTATTACTAGTACTAATGACATTGCTTTGGTCAATTTTTTTAGAGACACATAAACAAGGTAAATTGATGCATAATTTCATAATTTGTTTGTTGTTTTGAGTCAGGATCTCTCTGCATAGCCCTGCCTGTCCTGGAACTCACTATGTAGACCAGGCTGTCCTCAAACTCAGAGTTCTGTCTGCCTCTGCCTCTCTGCCTCTCTCTCTCTGCCTCTCTCTCTCTTTCTCTCTTTCTTTCTTTCTCTCTCTCTCTCTCTCTCTGCCTCTTTGCCTCCCTCTCTCTCTGCCTCCTCGATGTTCAGATAAAAGGCGCGTGCCGCAACTCCTGGCTCATAAGTGTTTTTAAGATACTACAGGAAAAAAGAAGGGAGGGGAGAAGGAGGGAAAATATGTCAGAAGTGGTGGCCTAGACCTGTAGTCCCAGCTACTCAAGAGGCTGAGGAAGGAGGATTACTTGAGTCCAGAAATTCTCCCCAGTCAGAGTAGCATGCATCCTGTCTTCCCTCCCCCCAGGCTATGGCCCTCCCTCTTCCCACTTCCGATCTCACAGCACCCGTATCCTCTCTCTAGTGCTCTGCCCACCCTTTACCAAGGTCCATTTCCATTTTCTGGTTTGTGTGGTTACTATAGGCTACATAGTCACATCTAAAGATTTAGAACTCAGATCCACAAATAAGGAACACATAGTGTTTATCTTTCTAGGTCTAGGTTACCTCACTCATATTTGCTATTTCTCTCCATTTACTTGCAAATTTCATTAACTGATTTTTCTTTGCAGCCAAACAGAATGCCACTGTGTATATTTACCATGTCTTCACCTCCCATGCATCTGCTGAAGGAGATTTAGGTTGCCTCCTCTTCCTAGCTACTGTGAACAGAGGTGCAGTGAACATGGCTGAGCAAGGATCTGCAGCGTAGGTAAGTCCTGTGGGCATATGCTAAGGAGTGGTACAGTCAGGTCATATGGCAGATGTACTTTTAGATTTTGGAGACTTCACACTGATTCCCCTGGTGGCTATCCCCAGTCTGCAATCCACCAACAAACAGTGAATGAGGACCCTGACAGTTTCACCAACATTTACACAGAGGGTGGAGGAATACAAGGTGTTTGGTATTCTAGGAAAACATTTTATGTATACTTTAAAATACATATTTGATGTGTGTGTGTGTGTGTGTGTGTGTGTGTGTGCGTGAGAGAGAGAGAGAGAGAGAGAGAGAGAGAGAGAGAGGGAGAGAGAGAGAGAGAAGGAAAGAGAGAGAGAGAGGAAAAGAGAAAGAGAGATTGTGTAGCAGGTGTGTAACACTGAGAATGGTAATAATGAAAGAGAGAGTTTAAATGTTTAAACACAGACAATTTCAATGAAGTTATGCCATTTGGGGTGATAACGTTTCCTCCAAAGAGCTATAGATTATCTAACAAGATTGCCAGGACCAAGCAAGGAAAACCTCCTTGCTGGTCATGAAAGTTCAAAAAACTTCCAAAACAATATAGGCTATGGTAATTGCCCTTGGCTGCCAACCAAAAAAAAAAAAAAAAAAAAAAAAAAAAGGTAAGACCCTATTGCTAAGGAAACCATATACTTAGGACATGGGATTTACAAGAACAGAGCTAGAATTTACCCAGAAGCATCTCCCTGCCGACTAGCTCTCAAGAGTAATTTGAAGGTGCTACTCAAGCTGCCTAGGGAATAAAGAAGAAAGCAATAGTCCTGCCCAGCTGTAAAACCTAGGTTGTTGCCCAGGAGGATAGCCCCCAGAATGCAACAGTGGCACTTAACATTGGGGGTCATCAACAGTCATCTAATTGAACTTAAGGCCTGCTCAATAGGTGGGAATTCATGCCTATTACTGTAAACTAGCCAACCACTCATGGACCCTAGAGGAAATCTCCTACTGCCACTTTTCTAAAACAGCCTAATTCCTAACTACATTCTCAGTTCTTATCCTTCTATCCACAGACAAGCACAGCTCTCACAAGAAGTTTCTTTTTGCAGGAGTCAGAGATCATTACAGAAATCCACAACTGGTCAAAGTGCAAAGAACAAGTGACTGTATGGTGCCTAACTCAACTGATTGGTACATCTGCAACAGAATCCCTACACCTAAGACCAGGGACTATCAAGGAAGAGGGGCAGAAAGACTGAGAGCCAGAGGACTAGAACAGCTACTAAGAGATAATGTCTTCTGTGTGTGACAAGAAAGCTGAACCCATGAAATCTCAACAATAGACCAACAAAATGGCACCAGCAGTTGACATGCCAACCTTGAAGGAAGAAGAGCTCCAGGTGCTGAGCCAACAGCTGCTCAGTGAGAGAGAATCAGCCCTCTCCAGAAATAAACTCCCCAATAGGTTATCCAATCCTACATGATACTGGCACCACTGAATGGACTCAGCAAGTTGTATGTATGCACACAGGCTGGATATGTAACAATAATAAAGAAAAAAGGTTATGAATTTGAAAGGAAGTGGGGGCAGCACAGGAGGTGTTAGAAGGGAGAGAGGGAAGTATGAAAATTACATAAATACAGCACTCGTGTATGAAATTCTCTCTTAAAAAATTAAAAATTTCAATAAGTAAATAAAAATTTAAGAGTTGCATTTTCCCAGGTGTTTTAGTAATAGTCATAGGACGACTTAAGACGGCACCAAGTCACTAATTATGAAATTATGTTTCATAGGACACCGAGACCCAGAGAGGTTAAAAGTCACTTAACTTTTTATAGTTGATAAAGGTAGACATTTGTGCAAACTTAAGAGCACAGCTGGATATGTATATGACAAGTGTGCACTGTCATTCAGTTGGGACACTCACCACCTGAAGCTGCTGTGGAAGATCACCAGTTAAAGGTACAGTACCCTTTCACTTCACACATCAGTTACAAGTCTGAGAGTCCCTGGGCCTCTCACACTTCTGACCAAGTACTCCAAACTCTGATGGCTTCTTCGCATCCTTGGGTTAGAGAACGACTCATAAAAAGCATTGTAATTACGATTAAAGTTTTATTACCAGGCAAAAGAGGAAACTTATGGAAGGAGGCCTGTGTGGGTCTAATGCTTTCTGTGTCCTCCTGTGCCACATCCCCATGTGATATTACTTTCTAAGCACATCAACACTTCAGATTAGTATCCACCAACCTGGAAATCATCTAAGCCTCAGTTTTCAGAATATTTTGCAGAGGTGAGGGTGTCTCATTACTGAAGTACACCTAACTAGATTACTAGCCATGAGACTGAAATCACCTTCCAGGTTCCCCTACTCAGTGATCATAAAATCAGGATGCTATCATTGGCCCAAAGCCAGAAACTGCATCATATGATTGGTCTTCCCAGCATAACCATTTGAAACATCTCAGTGGAATAAACCCAACTGTGGGATCATTGTCCAACAAGAACAGACACACTCAGCACCCAAGGGCTTCAGGGACCCAGGGCTCAGGCCAGACAAATTCTTTAGTATATAATAATAAGGCCAAGGCCAAACAGGCTCAGATATCCTTGACCCTATTCCATCCATCAAAAAAAAAAAAAAAAAAAGGTCTCAGTTCCAATAATTTTCTCTAAAGCATAAACTGCCATAAGCCAGGTATGGTAGTCCATACTTTCAGTCCCAAAACTTTAGAGGCAGAAGCAGGCTGATCTCTGAACATGAGATTAATATGGTCTATAGAGAGAGTTCCAAAACAGCCAGGAATACAGAGAAACCCTGTCTCAAAAACAAAATAAAACAAACAAACAATCAACAACAAAAAAGGATAATATAAAATGAAAACACTCTGCAGGCTGCTACCAGAATGGGAGGTGCTGTATAGATTTACACACACATACACACACACACACACACACACACACACACACACACGGATTACTAGAGTGAATACAGTAACTCAAAAGCAAAAAACAGAATGAAGACAGCAAGGACTATTTAATTATGATATGGAGCAAGGCTCATAGTTCAAAAATTGTTGTAAATCAGGGTCTAAAATTTTATATCCAGAATAATTACAACTAGATAAAACTTGGTCAGAATGTTATGTACTAGATTCATAGATTATCATTTTTCCTTCTACTGGCCTCTCTATCCCAGAAACATATGCATATGAATGACTTGTCATGATCAGAGGGGAAAAAAAACCATTAAAGAGGTAACAGGAAGAATAAAGGCCAGCCTGATACTAGGGAGCCTGGTTAGGTAATTAGCTGAGTGGTGTGGCAATGGCTCCAGTTTTGAGATTCAGATCGATGGGCTTTTCAGTCCTTTTTATCTGCTCACCTTTTCTTCACAATGTCCTGATGTGTTTTCAAGGTCCAGTTGCATAGTCTGACTTCTTCTGCCTGTCAGTGTGTCTGTCTCATCTCACGGAAGTGGCTTTCCTCTGTGCCTGGTAACTGTCTGTGAATTCACCCTGAACACAGGTGACCTCCACAGACTATGAACACAGAACCCCTAGGTGACTAGGCTATGGTGACCAGCTAAGGGTATCCCCAGGAGTTCTGTCGCCAGTGAGTTCTTTCTCAGTTGAAGTGATTCTTGTTACTCCAGTCTGACACTGTGGGCACAGCTGTAGATCTGTCATTCTTTCCTCATCAGTGTCTGGCTGCATGTGTCACCTTCCTTAGCAGTGCTTTACTCTGTATAGCAAGGCAATGTATCTGGGGCATGAGGCCTCTCGGGGCTACCATGGTCCACCATGTTTAACAGGAATCTGAAGAAGGTGGTTAACCATCAGGCATATGCAGTACATAAAGAGGGACACACCATCATGTCACCCTCATCCAAACACTGATGGAAACTCAATGCATTGGAAAGAACTACAAGTCCCTAACTGGAAGCCAAAAAAAGCTGCAGTCTGTCCAACCACCAGCCATTGTGATGTACATAGCACCACCAGCTGGCTACAACAAATGTCCCAAGATGTCACCTACATCTTCCAGTTTCCCAGTGCATAGCAAAGCAACACTGTATTGCTTTGTCTGGTAACATTAGGCAGGTGGTTTGAACCTCAGAACAGGCCCTAGGAGAGCATCACAAACCCCTGCAGCAGCGCTGGGGAGACAACCCGATGTGTAAAATGTTTGCTGCATAACACAAGGACTTGTGTTCAGGATCAGTAGCTAAGAAAAAGCCGCACCAATACACCTGTAACCCCAGAGCTGGAGGCCTTGCTCAATATCACAACTAACCAGTCCTTGCTGTTTTACTGTTTTTAAGTTACTGTGTTCACACTAGTTGTGTGTGTGTGTGTGTGTGTGTGTGTGTGTGTGCATGTGTACATGCGGTGTCCTGGTGAATGATCGCTCTTCGTGTGCCCTTTTGTGGATAGCAAAGGCTGATGTCAAAGTATCCTCCTTAGTTTAGAGCTTGCCCTTTTGGTTAGGCTGGCCAGGTAATCAGCAAGCTCCTGGAATCTACAGAGAAACTCTGTCTAGAAAAACAAAATAAAGCACATCAACAACAACAACAACCAAGAATAATGTGCAGAGAAAACATTCTGCAGCCTGCTGTCAGGATGGGAAGTGCCCCTTCAAGGACAACACAAAGAGCTGTGCAAGGAAACAAATAGTCTGTGGCCATTCAGAGGAGGTCAGAGGCTGGTGAGCTACACCCTGCTGAAAGAATGCATGCTACACTAGACCTCCTGCATCACTCAGAGCCCCGTCCGTCACCTGGCATTTCATGTTCTCTACAGCTGTTGATATATTAGCCTTGGTAACAACTCTGACCTCACAGTCAAGTAAATACTCCAACTGAAGATGTGCATTTGGGAAGTGCTGTTCCTCCACATCTTCCTGGAGAGATGGAGCGTGTCAACTCATCAGCTCCTGACATCCCCTGAAAGGAACAGAGGTATCATCCCTTATGAGAGCCCTATGGAGCATGGATGTCTGAGAGCAAACCCCAGGTCTAGCACTTATAAAGCGTCTGACTCTGTTAAGAGACTATCTCTCTGTCCTTTAGGTGCCTTAGCTGCAGAAAAGACACATGATGCATACCCCAAAGAGCCGAGTCAGAACATCCCCACAGTAATATGTTTATTGCAACATCCTCACAGTAAGTACACAGGAGCCCTGCAGTGCAGCTCACTGCTGGAGCACGTAGCTAGTATATGCCAGGACCTGGGTTCCATCCCCTTCGCAATCATCAAAACAAGCTTGCCACTGTTCTCACCATCACTCATTCTTTCTGCTGCCTATGCTACTTGCCAGCAGTACTGCATTCCTCAGGCATAACTGTAGGTAAAAGTGGGTGTTTTCACAAAGGACTTCAGACAGCAAAACAGTGCTAGGTACGAAGGATATGCTAACACATTAAACATTAAGTTTTTCAAGTATCTACTATGTGTCAGATACTATTGTAAGGAAATATAATTGTCCTCATAAAGTTTACATTCTACTGAGACACAAATGGCAAATATTTCTGCCTAGCCTTTTTTCTATATAAAGCCATTCAGAAAACAAAACAGCATTATGGGGCAGAACAGGTGTTTAGGGATGATGTTCTAAAGCATATGGCAGGAGGCTCTGAGGGAAGGTGGAAAGGAAGAATGATCCAAGCTAAGGCCACTGTAGGCAAGACGTTTCAGAGAGGACAACAGTCACATAAGAGAGTGCTACCATGAGAAAGCAGTGTTCAAACAGCAACAGGGAGGCAGGGCTCAGTCACTTGGAGCCTGGTTGGCAGCAGCATGAGATGGGTTGTGTTACTCCTAATGAGGCCAGTTAGGTAGAAGAATGACATGATCTGTAGTTTGCTGATTTACTCTGTCACATGGGTAATGGGGTTACTGAAGTAAAGACTGTTGCAGGGGGGCTATTTGGGAGGTGGTTACCACTGTGCCAGGGAAAGGAAGTTGGCGGACCAGGAGTCACAGGAAAGATGACAATGCAGTGCTCTAGAATATGTGCCTCGAATGAACCCATCTGTCATGTAGGCTGGCACAGGTGACAGGGAGAAACCTGTTCTACATCTTCCTTGGCATCTCTTTTACACAGCTATATACTTCCTGACAACAGGCAGCGGCCCTCATTCACAGAGACACAGTTCCTAAGGTTCTAAAGAGGTGGAGGAGATGGCTAGTCATGGCTGAAGGAAATAAATAGAAAGGAAAGAAGTCTTTCCTTCCTTATTAGAGATTCTACTAATAATGCTTAAACCAATAAACACACTTTAGAGCACAATAAACACACTATAACACAATCACCTATGGAGCCTAGACAGTCACTCTGGAGAAAAAAGAGGCTCTATAAGCACTTGCTCCAGGTTGTTGGACCTTTTCCTGCTCATGCTATGAACTAGTACAGTACAGCACCTGACCTGATGAAAGGAAGAAGGAGATTGGTGACAATGCAGCCCAAAGGCCACTTCAGTCCACACCCTGGCCTCTGGAAGCACACAGGAAGTCCCAGAGAACACAGCCCATGCCAACATGGCATGAAAGTCCAAGAGGCAGCATACAGAGGCCACCCACTCAAAGGTATGGACACTGGACTGGAACTGAATACCAGCGCATCTGTTTATTTTAAACAACTGAAACAAAAGTTGTTTTAAGTTACAGCTGGTGTCTGGGCCACTCCATCAAGCACTTAAGATACAGAGCTGATTATTTTTCTGGCAGCAAGGAAGAAAGAAAGGCTGAAAGCATGGTGTCCTGTTACCAGCTGTTTTGGAGCAGTCCTTACAATCTATGTCTGCTTCAGGGCCAGACCCAGCAGAGTAGTCTGAGCACTTAAGCCTCTGCGGTTTGCTTTTGTTTTCCCCCTCCCTGCTGCCCATTCTCATCCTCCAGGCACTTTACTTACACGAATCTCAAAGGGTAGCCCTGTGAAGAGTTTCCTGAGTATTCTCCCCCAAAACTGGTAAGACATCAGAAAGTAACCTTGTGTTGCATTTGAATTGGCCTCTGCCTGTTCCCTGGATGTGAACTGCAGCTTTAGCTCTCTTTACTGATCTGCAGAGTAGACAGAACAACCCAAGGAGGCTCTTGAGCCTTGTGTTAGAACAAGGATGCAGAAAGGTCCCAGAGAGTGGGCACAGTGGGTCATTATTTCCAGAATGTCAGGCACAGGGCTTGAAACACCAAGGGTGCTCAGATGACAGCCACTTGACCAAGTCTTGGCACCCACATCAACCTATCCCCAAGATGCTGCTCAGGCCTCCCCCAAGACCACAATCATGTTAAAATACAGAAGACCACGTACACTGAGGCAACACATTATGTACCTGGGAGGTGGAAAGAGGGACGTGGTGCTGACATTGGTTCCTAGACTCACTTCAGATCTCCCAGGCAATCTGTAGGACAGGTGAGCAGAAGAAGATCCAGGCCTAGGGGACTGAGAACTAGTATAGAGATGATCAGGGAGTTTGTGTGAAAGCCTGATGCAGTCACCTGGCAAACTATAGCTCCTTTCTGCTGAAAGAAAAGGTAAGCAAGATACCATCTATACTGCATACTAGGGTAAGAGCTAGGATCTTGCCTCTATTCCAATCCCTCCCCTCCTTGGGATGAGGCCCATACAGTACCCAGATTGCAGGTGATCAACATGGGTGAACTTCAATTAGCACTGCCCAGCAACATGCCTGTAGGTTTGGTGTCTATTCACATCCAGTTTCCTCTAACAAAAGACCCAGCTGTGGAACAGGACCACTGTGGGTATTGCAGGAGTAATCTAGACCTGTCTGTAAGCAGACTAACAAGATCCCCTTGAGGCCTTGGAGTCTTGTGAACACTCACCAGGAGACAGACTCTGAGAGCTGGTGCAGGTGTAGGTTGGTTGTCAGAGACCTGGGCTGAGGCAGGTGGTAGACCTTTGGGAACAACACTGTGAGCCTGGTGTGAACAGCTACCAGCTCCAGCATGGGCTAAGCCCAGATCTGCATCTCCCAAACAAATCCTCTTCCCAGAGCTGCCCTCAACTCATTTCTCCACACAGAACCTACACTAGACTGAAGCCTGCTGGCTGCTGGTGACCATGAAGGCACCGGCAGGAGCTGAGCCTGATGTCTGGCCGAGCTTTGATGTTCCACCACTCTACAACTTGGCCGGAACCTCAGGCGTGTTTATTTTTTTTTCTGTCTAACTTCTGTGATGTTCCAACTAAACATGACAGTCTTATCAACAATCTTCAGGGAAAGGAAACAGCAAAAAGACTTGGTTTGTCATGAAGACTGGCAGGTCTGCTAGGCTATGTGATGTGGGAGAAAAGCTCCTATTTCTGAGAGTTTTGAAACTCCAGCCAGAACATGGCCACTTTTGTTCTAAAGACTTCATTCTCTCCTAACGTTGAGGTGGCCTGACTCCAGAGGTATATACACAGGGTCCCAAACAGGTGCCAGTCACTTCTCTGTTACTTCTTTGGGATCTCCCTGGAAATTTCTCTGTATAGGAATCAAAACTGTCCAGAGAATAGAACTGGGGGAAATTTGTAGTCCCAATATAAAGTGTGACCTTAAAGGTAGGCAGTGACCATTATCACTTCTGGTCCAGGATTCTGCTGTGCTTAAAGTTAGTTCTCAAGAACTTCCTAGGTTTGAGAGCTTGGGATATTTTAGAAACACTTGCTGTGTAGCCCAGTAAGACTCAATTATCACCTTCCTCTTGAGGGCTAGAATTAAGGTGTATGCTACCACACAGCCTCAAACTTCCTGGTTTTAAGATGTGGTTTGCGGTGGACTTTTAGTTCTTTATAACCTAAGATTATGACTAAAAGGATGCCTCAACCCTTGCTTTGAAAGGGCAACTGAAGCACCATCACTTTCATCCTTAGACTGTATCTCCATGCTACTGACCCCAACACTGCACCAGGTATATTCTGCTCACACTCTGATCAAGGCCCAAGGATAATCAACACTATTATCACTGTTGCTGTTATCATCATCATCATATATCAAGTCACACAGATACTAGAAAGTGGAGCCAGGATCCAAACCCAGGGACTAGGAATTTGAACCCCAAGGATAGCCAGGCCTCCACTTCCACGAGCTCATTATCATCCCAAATGCAGGCAGAGCAAAAAGGAGTGAACACTTTGCCCCTGACATCTGAGTAACATCAGTGGCCACAGCCTCAAAACAAGATATACATCTATGAACCCCTTAGGAAAGGCCAAAATATAACTGAAACCCAACTATGGCATTCACATGCCAGCCACATGGCAGGAGGCATCAAGGTGAAAGGAGTGCATTGCTGGGCTAGATGTGGTGTGGAATAAATGAATACTGCCATGGCTGTAATGATGACACAGTTCATCTACCTCAGCTAGCCCCTGCAGCTCCTCCACTCTTTTGCATCCACCTTCAGCCATGGCTTACTATGTTTGGTGGCTTTGCTGTTACAGTCTCCTCCCCAACTGCACAGGCATTTCCTCACACCTGCATACTAGAAAATACATAGAGCACAACCATCAATGTTTATGCACCACCTTTGTCAAAAAAAAATCTTAATTATGACTGTTAGGTGACACACAGAGAGATAGTTTCCACTTTCCCTTTGAAAATAAAGAGATCCAGGTAACTCTGTAATCCCACATCACATCATAGATATTCCAGAACTAACTGATGGCCTGGACCCAGTCCTCTTTTATTTAATAAGGATCTTAACTGGTGGCTGCAGATATAGCTAGTGGATGTATTTCTGCCTTGCTGATTTGAGAAAATCTTTAATTTAGTCATCTCATTTTATAGAGCTGAGAGACAGTTTTGATCTCATATTTCCAACCAAGTTACATTGTATTAGTGATGTGTCACTAAATGATTTTCCTTAGGTTAAAACTTTTTCTTATCCAATTATAATATATTATTAAAGACATATTTCAGAAATGAAACCTAGCAAGGACTAGCCCCACAGCATGACACTTTCAAAAGTCAGTCATCCTGTGCCAAATCACTAAAGTTATCTGAAGGAACAGGACAACACTCAGCTCTCATAGTCTGAGCTGTTGTGTGCACTCCTGTGTGTTACACACACGCAGAGAGAGAGAGAGAGAGAGAGAGAGAGAGAGAGAGAGAGAGAGCGCACTTAACGATAGGAACATGCACTAGAAGATGTACCGTTGTGAATCTGTCGTGATGACATCATACAGTGTTCCTGCACTAAGAGGGCACCTGTCTCTGACACACACTTAAGGAACCACCATCAGATGTATAGTCTACTAATGCAACAGAGCATCAAGGATGTCTGTGGAAAGCTGGCCAGAGACATGGCTCAGCAGTTAAGAGTGCTTGTTCTTGCAGAGGACCTGGTTTCAGTTCCAGGTACCAACATAATGGCTCAAAAGAAGCTGTAACTTCAGTTCCATGGGATCTAATGCTCTCTTCTGGCCTCTACAGGCACTGTGCACATGTGATACACAGAAATAAAATCTTAAAACAATGTTTATGTCTGCATATATGAGGCTTCAAAGTCATTTTAAAGTAGTTTGCAGAAAGTGACACTCATGCCTTCAAACACCTACTGTCTCGGAATCAGGGCAGATATTATGACATTACCTAGTCAGCTCTTGCATTCAAATTCCTCATTATCCCTTATGTCTCTCAAAACAGTTCTTGATTTTTTTTTCAGGGTAGATCTTTCTATATTTCTTTAATCTAGAATGCTGCCTGTCCTTCTGAGGAGAAGAAGGGCCTCATTCCCGATTTTAGCACTTTTGGGGGGTCTCACCTCCTTTATTATTGATGATGTTTATATTTAAATTGGCAAACTTTTGATATTGAAGAAAGCAGCAAGGCACGATGACCACACCTTTAATCCTAGCAGACAGATCTCCATGAGTTCAAGGCCAGCCAAGGCTATATAGTAAGACCCTCTCTTAGTAACCCCCAAACAAAAATGTTCATAAAAATTACACAATTATGTACAAGTTTAGTTTTTCTATTATGCATTAAAATAGGTCTAACACTGTTCCCCGCCACCTCCCATACAGCTTTTAGGAAGAGACTTCAGTCCATGCTGAGCCTCCTGCTTGGCTTGACCCTCCACCACAGGCACTTACACCTCAAGGACTGCCTCCCAGGAGCTCCTGCCTGTGACATCTCCCAAATATAAAAAGTCCTGAGACACGTGCCACCTGAAGGAAGTGTCACCACTCTGTATACAGACAACACAGCTGGGCCTCACAGCAGTCATGCCACCTGCCAAATTCTTCAGATCAGCAGACTACAAAAGCACTGTCACCTCACCAAACTCAGGCCAGGAAGACGCCACATACACAGAAAAAGATCTCTATACCCACACACATTGCCAGACCCATATTAGGTGAAGAACCAAGAACTCAAACAGGAAAAGATATCCTTGGACAACATGGCCCATTTTACATGCAGTAGCCACCACACTTGAGGCCTGGACTCCAGAATCTTTGTCTTCCCAATGGCCAAGCCAAGCAGTAGGGACAAGCAGCCAACTTGCTGCAGGTCAGTGACAGTGTGTCAAGAGTTCCTCTTCTCAGAGGAGATCAGAGGTAGCCCAGCCAGTACTGCGTCAACCTGAGCACTGTACTGCACATGTTTCTTCATGGTGGCTGGGGTTCGGGGTCCAAGTCCACAGAAAACTCTAAAGTATAACTCCACCACCTTAGAACAAAAGCCACACGTCCAATGTTACCACTAGTCCTACTGCAAGTCATTCCTGATAGCACGAGACAAAAGGCCAGTTCCACAAACACCCGGCTTCCTGAGCATCAACAGAGCATCTCTGAATATGACCGACTCTCTGCCCACTCCAACCGTCCCATCACACGTGTACCCTCACTGCATGCACACTGTATCAGGGAGAGGAGGCAGGGCAGCACAGGGCTGTGGGTAGAACAGCCAAGTCCTTCCAGGCATCTCACTTTAACAAGAGTCATAAGGGTGATGGCATGCATGGAAGCAGTCTCTGACCAGCATGTGAGAAGCAGATGGAACAACAAACAAAGGGGACTCAAGGTACAAGGGCAGTGTCAGGAACCACTTATGATGAGAGTCAGTCTCTGCATAGGAGTTCACAGTCCCCCAGGCTCAAGGAATTGCAGAACCATCTTCCACAGCCAACTTGCTCAAAATAAATAAATAAATAAATAGTAATTTTAAAAACCCAATGTTTTTAGAGACACATAAACAAAGGTAAACTAACTGTGATTTTATATATAAATATATATTGAGTCAGGGTCTCTCTGTATAGCTCTACCTGTCCTGGAATTCACTATGAGACCAAGCTGGGCCTCTGCCTCCTGAATGTTGGGATAAAAGGAATGTGCCACCATGCCTGGCTCCTAATATTTTAAGATACTGTAGCAAGCAGGAAGGGAGGGAAGGAGGGAGAGAAAAAGGAAGGAAGGAAGAGGAGAAGAATAAATGAGTAATATTGTTATCCATAAACATCTCATTAATAGTCTCCTGTATCTCTGTGAAGTACAAAAGGGACAACCAATAACATCCACAGTTTAAGCATACTCCACACCCTAGACTAGTCAGATCTCAGTATATAATATCTCTGCATCAGCCACCCTACAAACTGGATACTAATAGCACCCTAATAGTTATCCTATATTGCAAACGACTAAGGCCATGCCACTGCCCAGGCTCACATCAGCATAGTGAGATCACCACTATTCCTCTCAGCTGCTTGATACTTTTAAAGTTAGTCTGGCAGACAGGCAGAATCCTTTTGCTTTTGCTGCTTAGAAAGCAGTCAAAAATAAAATTAAGGAATGCCATTCGAGCAAGCTGGCCTGATGCCTGAACATGGGACCCCAGCAGCAGTAAGAACTCCATCGTTCTACATGCACCAAATATTTGACAGGCATCAGTCAATGCTTCTTCTACTCCAAGGAAATCTGTTCACTTTTATACCAACGTTCTCCCCAAAAAAATGTTACTAGGAAGCCAAAAGGAACCGAAAACCTCATGCTGCTAGTTTCTGGTATACCACAGCTATACTGGGTACCAACTAAGAACCCTCTCCATAGTTCATGAATTTCAGTGTCCAAACAGGAACTAAGGTCCTCACAGGCAAAGTGTGGGACCAAAGTTGAGCCTGGGTTGATCTAACATGGAACTCAGTTGTCCTTTCTATCAAAGCAACCCTGACTTGCATGTGCTGCGTGTGTGTGTGTGTGTGTGTGTGTGTGTGTGTGTGTGTGTGTATCACACAAAAATCTCAATATCAGAATGTACCCCCACTGCCTCAGGCTACTTTCTATGAACCCTTCTCCCTTCCTCACTGTGACTACTATGCACTACTAGGAGCTGTCAGACATCACCCCTCCACTGATGGATGATCCCTACATCCTTATCGTGCTTTCTGTTGCTCCCTCACTATGGCCACTGCCCTGTGACACAGGCCTCTGTATTCTCTTGGCTCCTCCAGTCTTGACACCCCACCCTCTACAGACCTGTACATACTGGCTTTCTATAGCATAGAAGGCTCCTGGTCACAATCATCAGTGGCTCACCACTGACTAAAGCAAAGTCTTCCAGGTAGGGGACATTTATGGTCATACAATGACCTGGCATTATACTGTAAGAAAATTATTAACTTTTTGGTCTCTTTCAGCTTTTCTGAACAAACAATGAGCAAGTCCCAATTGGGAGCATAATCTGCTTAACTCTGCAAACTGCTCTAAGTTCTCTTTGCAACAAAACCAAAACATAGAGCAAACTCAGACCCTACGGCTGGCTGGAGTCTAACAACTATTTGCTTTCAGGGCACTCCACACAGACATGGGGCTCCTACATACAAAAGACATTGGTTTTCTACTTGCTAGGAGACTCATTTCCTTAAAATGACCTAAAACTTTTAAATTGAATTATAAAAACATATTAACTTAGAACATATGTGGCTTCAAGCCTAGAACAAGGATAATACAGGTGGTTCTAAAATGACTACAACCAAGAAAGACTGCCTTGATCACCCAGTGCAGCTAGCTCTCTGATGCTGGGCATACCAAGTCTCCCAAGTTTCTGATGGCCTTTCTGCCTGCACTGTCTGTTCAGACACGCAGACTCCAGTTCCTGAGTCAGCCTCCATGACTACCAATGTCCTACCAAAACTAGGTCTCTAAGGTAAGTTTAGGAGAGGAGACTGTAGCACCACTTTTCACCCAGCATGCTTCCCAAACACCAGTTACCTGTCTTCCCAACCCCAGAGCCACAGGATGCCAGAGGAAAGGCTGATTCACATGGAGATAATCACTTCAAGGAAGTCCTTCCGAGGGGATCCTCAGGGGTGATTCAGACAGCACCCTGACTTGGCAGCAACCTTTCATGGAATGTGTGACTCCTCCAGATGATTCACAATACAGTCTATTGACAGAAGCCCACCTCCTCCCAGACTGTGGGCTCCTGGTGTCCTGTATCTAGATGATGAACAGATGGAAGGAGTCGGTTCAGAGGTCACCCTACATACGTGAAATTCACACCAGTAGCCCAAGGGTACCGAAGGAAACAGAGAGGTTACAGGTCCAACTATGCCCTAGGCCACAGCAAAGGCTCTGGGAGAAACTCTAGGCCATCTGCTCTGTGAGTCTCTCTGCTGCAAGTAACTCCCTCAGTGAGATCCAGTCCCAGTCCAACTACCTGTAGTTTCCCTTGTTATAGTAGTTCAGGCTCCTGAGATAAAAAAACCTTGACTGGGGACAAGAAGCCTGTCATTGGTCAAAAAAGTAAAACAAAATAAAAACAAAACGAAAGAGACAGACAGGAAGGTATACAGGCAGGCAATATTGCCCCCAGCCTGGCACTAGTTAGCACTGACATTCGAGGAGTCAACCAGAAGAGATTGGCAGCTAAACGACCATGGGAATCTCCCCAGTACCATTCAGAAAGAAGTACTGGGAGCAGGGATGATTAAGGTATATCTGTGAGGAAAGCCATGATATGCTGATCCTACCCTAGCACGTCAATAAATAGTCCCAACCCCCTGGGCATGCATTATCACTTGGATGCTACAAACACAGTTACACTCCTTCACAGTCCAGCTCCCAGGGGAAGCTAGAGGAGGCAACACACGCTGGCACCTGGTTTCCATCCAATAAAAAAAGTTAAATGATAAAGGTGGAGGAAAGGGAGAGAAGGAAGGAAGGAAGGGAAGAAGGAAGGTAGGGAAGGAGGGAGAGAGGGAGGGAGGGCAGGATTACATTTGATTAAATTGAAGCAATGAGCCCTGATACCCCCTCTCCAGAAAATGTATTCTTTTATTGTTTTTATGTTTTAATATGGTAAGGCTTTGAAACTAGAGCTTACAGAGCTCCTTCAGGTGTGGGGCAGGTAGGACTTGGCAAGCTAGTCCAATGAGCCAAGCCTGTCTGCAAAAGGATTCAGCACTTACTGACTACTGTCCTCAGGATCCTAGATTCTCCCTCCTTGTGGGAAGCAATGAACAGCAAAAGTGGTGTGGGGTCTTCCTAACCTGGGAGGTACACTAGACCACCTACCTCACTAGTCAGGATGAATAAGGGATATACTATGTGCTGAGCAACTTTGGTGGATGGATGATGTGATTACAACGTCTAGCCTAACTCTCAAAACAAATAATATCTTCCCATTTGCAGAGCCCTGTAGCCACTAAAAGAAACTCCCTGCTGGCAATGATAGCCCCATTTTCCTAATAAATGTGTTCTCTACTCTTATAATCTTGGGTGACAGGCTGGCCTTAAGCCAATTTCATCCCATAGACCATCATCCTTTGCTCTAAAGCTTTACATACATTTACAGATAAAGACAGAGTTAAGTTTTTAGGGCTGTTCAAATGCCACCAAGGTAGCCTTCCATGACAAGCACCTTCTGCCTCCTAGAGAACATAGGAATCCAACATAGGCTGTTTACAGACACCATCAAGAAGGTCAAACATTCTGCTTAGGGCCCAGGATCTAAGCTTGTCACTCAGTCCCCTCCCTGAAAGGACCAACGTATCCCACATAGTGTAGCCCCAAACCATCTCAGCTTGCAACTCTATACAATGCATTCACCCCTGCATTCTTAGTAGCAATCATGAACCCACTACTACACTGTATTATAAAATCCTCACAGAGATATTATTTCAACTTGAAAAAGGAAGACAAAGGCAGGTTCTAAAAACACTGGTACACTGAGATATCCCACTGCCTACACTACAGTGCCAGTGACTGACTGTAAAAAGAACAGTCTACAAAGGCATCTAGCCATAAAACACCAATGGACTCTTTAGCAAAACAAGGACCCTGGAGTTAGATCTGGGTCACCCTCTCTTCCAGGACAGATCTGTAGGATAAGGACTCTGGCCAGATAAGTTAGAGCAAAAAATACAAAGAATAAGCTCTAGAAAGGCGAGTTTTCATAAAAAATGGAAGCATATGCTTAGCTTTCTCAGCATTAGTGGGTGTGGGAGAAGCTGAGGACAACTTAATGGTCTAATAAAACGTTTACAGGGCAAAGGATCCTTGCAGACAAGTACTGCCTGGGACCAGCAGTCCATCTGCTGAGGCCCGAGGACCTCTCCTTAGGCAGAGTTCACTGCAATAGAATTAACTGTGCTTTAGGAAGACCCTCTACCCTAGTGGTTTGGGAGCCCCTTTTTAGGTCCCTCTTTGCCACAGCAGTCCAGCCCACCACAGCCCTATGGCTCCCTTCCACTAGCCTGCTTTGCAGCACTGGTTCCCATGTCTGTTTTCCCTGTACTGAAGCTTCCAGAAGGTGGTTCCTTGCCTTGAGCTCAGCACAGAATCTGTCTGGCCTAGAGGAGAGGCCTATCAAGTTTTAGGTAAACAGATGAGTGAGAAAACAAACAAACAAGCAGCTAAGAGAAGACAACTCAGTGAGAAGAGGGTCACTATCATCTTGAATAATTTCACCTCACACATCTTAAACATCCATTTTATTTCTAATTGTATAGAATTTGTACAATTAGCAAGTCCAACCTGCTGACTGCTGACAACTTCTCACTGAAAACCTCAGCCATGAAGCTGACAAGAGTACCTAACAGGGATGTGTCACAGGTGTATGCTCCTTTCTTCTCATTAATGCCTAGATAAATAAATATCCTATAATTAAATTTGACATTCCCAATCAAACAACCATGGCTGGCTGAGTTTCCAAATGGACTTGGGAGATTTACGCTCTCTCTGTTCAGTGCACAAACAAACCCACAGGCCATCCTTGACAGGTACTGACTTCTCACAGGCCTCCATTCCCTCAGCCATATTTCACGTTAGGATTATGTGGACTATTATGTGTGATCACTTCCTCAGGTGTCTGTAGAGAGGCATGGGGTGCCCATGCCTTCCCTGTGCATTGTAAGTGTAACTGAGAGAGAGGGCTTGAATAAGACCTGCCTGAGCTCAATCAGAAACTCAACCAGCCATGCTTGCCTCACTGGGAATGTCCAACTTAACTGACACTGCTGGCTACCCTTCGATGCCCCGGCCCTAGAACTGTGTCCTTCCTATGTGGTTGCCAACACCCCTCTTCTGTCCAAGTAGAAACAATACCACTGTAAGCAAACAGCCCATCATGATTCAACTCTAAGACTTGTGCATGCCTGGAGGGAAGTGAGAATAGCCTGGGTTCTATATAAGCCTTACAAGACGCAGAGCTACAAATCAAACCAAGTAACATAGCCTCAACAAAGGCAATTAGAAAGTCACTGATAGAGCAAAGACCTTCCTCTGCCTCAGATTTCTACCTTTGGGCATAACCACCCATTTGTACCATCTACTGTCTGGCAATGCAGAGACAAGGTACTCACGCTAGAAAATAAAAATCCACATGAGTGTATTAGAACATGAGTGGCTGAAAGTGTAGCTGTTTGTAGAGTTCCTGTCTAGAATGCACAGAGCCCTGTAATCCCAGCACTTGAGATGTGAAGACAAAAGGACCAAGAGCTTTAGGTCATCCTCAGCTACATACCAAGACGGAGGCCAGTCAAGGCTAAGACCCTGTCTCAAACAAAACAAAACAAACACATCACCACCAACAACAAAAAGGTATAAAGTTGACATAATGCTTAAATAGAAAAATTATAAGCAAGTGTTATGTTTAACATTCAAAACATTCTATTTGTAATTTACCAGAACAAGAAAATCTCTATGATCATAGCAGTACATGCAGTTTTATAAAAACACCAATTTCCACAACTACATATGGTGTGAATGTCCAATACGATAAAGGACATACATAAAATCCACGGCAGGACAGGAGGGTGACCCAGTTGCCACATCTGTGCCCCCACTGATTATGAGAGCTGATCTGGCTGATCTGGAGTGCTAGGTGAGCACCCTTTCCTCTCTCACCACTCAGTGTGTCTGTCCCAAAGCTATTTGCTTAGTAGAAGAGGATGTCTTTCCCTGACAGAAGAGGACTGAGTGTTCTTTGGTCAAGAATCTATGAGAAGCATCAGTCCCCTGTTAGACCCTCCAAACAAGACCTCAAAACCACACAGCAAACAACATAGCAGAAATATTAAAAGCTTCAACCCCAGAATGAGACCAAGAAAGGATGATTCTTCTTCTTGCCACATTAGGTAAGAGAAAGAACATAGATTGTGCTTTGGCTTGGGTTTGTTTTTAGGTATTTGTTTGGTTTTTGAAGCAGAGTCTTGCTATATACCCCAGGCTAGCTTAGAGATCATCACGTAATTAAGCTGGCCCCACCACATGCAGTAAAGCCCTGCCCCTGTCCGTGAGAATTTCAAATGTTAAAACTCGAAGCATCAGATCTAGGGACGTGCTAGAATCATTATATTTAAGGGGAAATATACTGTGAGTTCTTTTAACTTCTGTCCATCATGACATTTTAAGAATAAACCATTGTGGGGGAGCACTACAGAATCAAACAAGTAGAGATACCCAGAGTCCTAGAGCTGACTGCTTTATCCTTTCTAAATGAAACAAAATAATACAGCCCACCAGGCTCCTTCTTGCCCATACCAGGCAAGTGCATCTGCCCTTCCCACTCCAGACTGAGCTCTGTCCTTTGCTGGGCCAGGCAGTTACTCTTACACGTGCCAGTAGAGACGGTAAATGCCAAAGTTGGACCCTGCTCTTCTGAGCACTGCCCAGGCTCCTATGCTAGCTTTTAAGCTCTGGGTTTACACCCTTCTCTCTTGAGATTTCCAAGAAGGACCAATGTTTCAGACCTAGAGCTCCTTCAAACCTTCCCAAGCATACTGATCCTGGCTCCCCACAGACCTCTGCTTTGCAGAGAATACCCAGAATACTAGGTCAGATCCAACCCTTAACTCCTATCTGTGCCCCAGAGCTATCAGAGCTCCGCTTCAAATTCTTGGGCAGGAAAGAAAGTAAAGGACCATTAGGAAAGAATATGAAGTTGCCCAAAGTATAGAATATATCTACCATATTTTAGAGATTTATTTATTTTTACTGTATGTGCATTAATGTTTTCTGTGTGTGTGTGCGCGCGCACTATATTTTACATGACATACAAATTTTGCTGTAGTGGTTATACATTTATTCTAACTCGTATGGAAGGAAATAATACTAGCATGTTCAATCTATGACTTCAGGGAGGAGATGGGTAAGTAAAAGAAATGCAAATTTAAAAAATAAAATAAAAGGGGTACAATGTAGGCTGTGAACAACACACACCTCTGATCTTTAGCAGCCAACAGGAAGCCAATAGTAAACTGCCTCAACCCAGGGATGAAAGGAACTGCATGGGCCACAGTTTCTCTATTCAGCCCCACAGACACAAGTATCAAGTGACCACAGATGTTCTGAAAAGAAGACACACTGCTGGCACAGTCAAGGTGGCATAAAGACAAAAAGTGACTGCAGGGAATGTAGGCTTGCCTTCCAACAGTAGTGTGGCTGTCTGAGGAAACCTGCATCAAGTACATTCCTCCATGAACCCACGATACCACTTTCCCACAGCTTCAACCCATATTCTTTTCCTATCTATTAAGGCTTGGCTGAAAACAGACCACAGGGGGACTCTTCTATAGGTCAGGTGGAAAGTCTCCTGGATGCCTCTGCAGGTTAAGGCCACAGATGTGGAAGTCTGGCAAGCAGCACATTTCAAGTTTAAAATGGATAAAAGCTGACTAACCTTGAGGCTGGGCTTTCCAAATCCAAGTTTACAAAACTAAGTGTCAATGATAGTTTGCCAAGGCACAGAAAGTCAAAATATAAATGGAGACAAGGCTTTTATTTTTCTAGATGACAACTCACTTAAAATACTATTTTCATAAAATGATTAATCAATACATTTTGGGGAAGCAACTTGGCAAAATCTATTATAACACAACTGCCCAGCTATTTCTACTTCTAAGGAAGAAATACAAAGGTGCAGAAAGATATGTTCATCTAGAAAGACATACCAAACACCTGCAGCTGATAGTGAGTTAAATGGTGCATAGACACAAGGCCATGTCCTATAGCCACGACATGAAGGAAAGCTGAACTCTAAAGGTCTGAAAGAAGCTGACCACTAAGGGGAGGAAAACAGTGCAAAGCCAGGGAAGCCCAACACTCTGTGAAGCTTACAACCTCACATATGCACAATGATACATCTGGAAAGCTGGCTGTACTCAGTTATGAGTGCTTACTGCTCACAAGAAGTTAGAAGTTCAATTGCTAGCACCCAAGTCAGGCAGTATACAACAGCCTGTAATTCCAGTTTCAGGAGATCTAACACCTTCTTTTGGCATCTGCAGACTCCACATGTACATGAAGTGTTTGTTTTGTTTTGTTTTAATGTATACATCAGAGGGGGGAAGGTGAGAAAAATGTGTCCCATGTTCATGTCAAAGGCTTGCTTGGCCTGAAAAGTGGAGTCCTTGGCAGAAATGTGCCACATCTTGGAGAAGAAAGAGTTCAGGCTAGCAAAAGTGCTTCCACAAGCAGGAGTGTCCTAGTGTCCCTCCAAGAGTGAGGTCAGTGTCTCTGTACCCCATAGGTCTAAATTATGGCTCTGCCAATTGATCTTCAGTTGTTTAGTGATCCTGAACAAAATGTCTCTATAGGGTACAAGTACATCACTACCGGAGTGCCCTGTCTAAACTGGAAGATTTTTTGAGTTTGGAACATTCTGGGTGTGTCTTAGGAGTCTTAGGAGTCTTATGGAAGAACTTTCTTGGGATTTTGCTTTTATTCAAATACACACATACTTAATTCAACCACAGCAACGATTTCCCAAGAGGAAATGTTAAGAGGCCACAAGTTAGTAGGCTTTATAAAGACTAAGCAATTCAAGGGCAGAAGTGTCCTGACTAAACATGGGGACAGAATGAAGTGGTGGTGGTCCTCCACCCCACAGCCACGTAAACCACATAGCTTTTGCAAAGACCTAAGGCTACTGGAGCCTGCCTCTCCTCTCTGTATGCCTTCCATCCATGGCCACCCTTGCCTACTCTGAAATAATACTGCTCAAGCTCAACTCTCTGTCACTGCCAAGAGAAGGCCCAACATATTCAGACTCCAGGACCCACACATCCCACAGCTCAGTTCGTAACTGCACAAACAAAAGGCTGGGGGAGGGAGAAGAGAGAGGGAATAAAAGCTCAAAGATTAAAGTCTCAGGCAGACAGCCGGCTCCGCTTTTTAATAACTGAAAACAGAGTTGGGTCTGAATGTGCCCATTGTCTAGCAGAGGGGCAGTCCTCGCAGGCAGGACTGGCTGGCGACAGGACCACCTCCCCCCAGAAACAAGATTTACATGGGGAGGCAGGACAGACCTCAACTCTGGTGACAATGATGTAGGACACAACAGCCAGGTGAAAAGCCCTGCTTGCTACCTTGAGCCAGGAGCCAGGCTTGGAAAGGACACCACACTCACGAGGACCTCAAAGAGAAATGCCCATCTTCTCTCCACTGCTGCCATGGAGACTGTAGACTGGAATGACCTTCTGAGAAGCAACGTGGCATCCTAGGACCAGGGTGTAAAGATGTACATGCCCTTTGGCCCTGAGTTTCACTTCTAGGAATGCAGTCCCAGGAAATAACCCAGCTCAGACTAGCCCTCAATGCACAAGAATATTCCACACTGCAGGGTTTACAGCAGCGAGAACTCGGAACAAGGTAAACGTATAGCACTATAGAGAACAGCTATGTTTATTTACTCCTAATCTGCCTCACTGCAAAAGGATGGAAAGCAGCTTACAAAATACACAGACAAGGTAAGCAAGAGAGGGGACCGTGGTTATAGAAGGGACAGCATTCCTTCAGCAGGAGACACCACGCTGGGCTGCAAATTTCTAACCCGTGAACAGGGACATCCTCTTGAGGCATTCATGGTAAACCTGTCCCTGCCCCTACCACCACTACTGACAGCAGTGTCCCCTTCCTGTGAACCTGTCCCTATTGAACAGGGCTCTCAGTAATCCAACAAGGTACTTGTCATTTTGTGCCAATGGGCACAAAGGATACCCAGGGCTGGGAATGACAAACATAGTTTTTGAACAAAATTTCTCTAAGTCAATTCTTTCCATTACCATCACACACTTAAACTGTCTATTCATCATGGTAGACTGCCTACAGGCATGAAAAAACGATGGTGTGGGAAAATGCTTAGGGTACAGCATTAAGGTTAAAAAGTAGCACAGGAAAATTACACAAATATACAATTTCAACCATGAAAACCGGCCCATTATTATTTTCTTATAGTTTTCCCTATATCAAAAAAATAATTAGAAACAATAACCTTACATTTCAAAGATATACAAAGGCTACTGTGATCTTGTATCACAGCACACAGTCTACACATATACACATCAATTACTCTTAGGTAAAACTCTACCCACAGAGCAATGTGCATGTGAAATCTGTGCAGAAGAGAACCCTGTGCTCACGGCCATCATCTGCTCATCATAACAAATGAACAATTTCATTTGGGTAGTCACTATGGGAGTTTTTGTTTTTGTTTTTTGAAACAGTCTTACTATATAACTCTGGGTGTCCTGAAATTTACTTGGTAGACCAGGCTGGTCTTGAACTCACAGAGATCTGCCTGTCTCTGCCTCCCAAGTGCTGTGATGAAGGCATGCACCACCATGTCCAGGAGGGTGCTTTGTCTTTTTAGTTGAGATGAGCTGTGTCAGAAGTATTATAAATCACCTATTTTCTTCCTTCCTTTTCTTTTTAGATACTGACTCATACAAATAGCACAGACTCTTCTCTGGCTTCTAGATGCAATACAAATCTACCCATACGAACAGGACCCCACAGAAAGTCAACAAGGGCGACCCACTGTTGCTTTGAACAATGCTTCTTGCTGGGACCCAGACATCTTCTGAAATAGTGGTGTGCACTTTTCTGGAAGAAGGTTGAGTTCTCCCTTGTGTCTCAAGGGTCTTCTATCCACTATCCTTGACATTGGCTTTACCATCCTGACTCCATGCCCAGGTCCAACATATCTTTCAGAATGCTAGAAGGCTTAGCCATTGAGAACTGACTGTGCAGGTGGGGCATTTAGCAGGAAGTAAGAAACAAGAGATATTTTCATACCCCTAGAAACAGGAGGTAACACAGCTAGGGTCTGCCTATGTCTGGCTGGTGTCTGGGAAGAAAAGCAGCTCCAAGCAAACTCTGGAGTGTTTCTCTCTACTGTTACCAGCTACAATACTCAGTCCTAGCACAGAGACTCCAGTTTCCATTAGGAGACAAAATAATTATCCCTGACCCACTTAATTAATGATTCTTCTAAGTATTTGTCCTGTTAATCATCTACACCAGAAACTTGGTTCCAGCACTGTGTAGCAGTGGAAGGTGAGCTGTGGTAGGGGTATCAGAGAAACATTTTCATTGTTTTAACTTAAACTAATAGAAGAAGGTAGGTTTCTTTCATGTTTCCTCAACTCCAAAAGCCTGGTCCCTATGCATGGAAATGAATCTAGGTTAAGAATCTAGAGAGACAGCACAGAGGTTAAGAGCACTTGTTGCTCTTGCTGAGAAATCAGGTTTGATTCCTAGCACCCACACAGTGGCTCACAATCAGCTGTAACTCTAGACACAGGGTGTAACATACATACACATACATAATGCACCTACATACATACATGCAGGCAAAACATTCATATATACAAAATAAACAAATGTTTAAAAAGAATCTCAAGGTGCCAGCAGGCACAAAGATGATTTTGTGTTTATTATATAACTGCCACTATGCAGAACCACACACTGGGGCAGAAGTATGACAAGAAGCGCCGGCTGGCTACAGCCTCATGCCTGGTTGCATTGGTCTCCTCAGAGCTGTGGGCAGACTTGTGCCTCAGGGGAGAAGGAGACAAGCAAACAATGTTCACTGCAGACACTGGGGGAAGCATCACTGGAAATGGAATAACCCTAGAGAAAAAACTTTCTAAAAAGAAAAATAGATGTCAGACATCTGCAGCCCCAGCCCTAGGAGTGGCCTGTTGACACCTGTCTAGCTGGTGGCTCCCTGGTGCCTGCACTTTGAATATTATTAGAAGGCACTGGAGCCTTTTTCACTCTGCCTTGTAGCTGGCAAGGTGCTTCATGTTTCAGAGTCTGTCACAAGCAGCCCCATAAGCACTTGCACATACTATCTGCTTCTGGGGCCTCAGTCGACAAAATGCTAAAAAGAAGCCCAGCTCATTTCAGTGGTTTTCCAAAACATGTGGGACAAAAGTCACACCAAGGATTGCAGGTATGGGTAGAGAGTCCCCATAAATCTCTGAATGGTTTGGCCATGTGGAAGGAAGCTTTCTAACAACCTGCCACTGAAATATCCACTCTCCTCCTCCCCAGACACTGCTGGTCTCTGCCAGGAGAAAGAATGATGACTGTCACAGTACACAAGATCCTCAACCAGGATGGAGCTCTGCCACCTCCAGCTAGGAGAACCAGGAAGCCCAGTTGAAGCTCAGAGGCTCTGACCATGTCACATGCCATGCAGCTGCCTGCATTTTGTGTCCTGGAAAGATTCCACATCCTAAGGAGCAGGCAAGGGTTAGAGGAGCACAGCATGACCTCTTCCCCAGGAACATGTGCTGGGACAGCTCTGTGGTGGCCTCACTTTCAAGGTGGTTACAGTGAATCTTTTTTCTTCTTCCCAATAGTCCCCTGGCTGAAACAGATTCCACATGGTGTGGATCATTCTCCTTTAAGGTGTGCTGCTTTTCTACCCTGACCTCCCATTCCAGAGGAAAAGCCATGTGCCTGTGCTGGCATCCACTAGAGCTTTTCTTGGAGCAGGGAAGACCAAGGAAGTGAATGAGTCACATCCAAACCCTGGCCTGCTCATCAGTGAGCCTATGATACCCTAGCCCCCAAGACACTTCTATGGTTGAGGTTCGTTATCTGGGAGGGATGATACTACCCTTATAGGGCCACAGTGGGGTTCTTGTTAGATGGTATTTGTAAGTCATGTCAATATGGTGGCTAGTACTAAGCAAAGAAGTTAATACATTTTGACAGTATTTTAAAATTATTATTTCCACATAAGTAACCAGGTAAACAATCATCCAAGGACTGAAAAACCACATATATGCAAATGAGCAAATGCATGGGAGAATCCTGCAGGTTCCAAGCTACATACAGCACAGGCCTCCTTTGACAAGGCATTTGGTCAGTGCTGGCTCACTCAACCTGGGCATTTACTAACCAAAGCTGCCTGAGAGGCTCAGGCAGGGGCTTCACACAGAGAGCTACAGGCCTCAACCCCACAGCCTCTTGGAAGCTGATCTACATAGCTCTATCTTCCCAAGGGTGCACCAGGCAAAAGAGTACTGCAACTAGAAAAGGGTGTCTTGTCTGCTAATCCCCCAGGCTCTGAGAGGAGCGCTCCCATGTGTGTGAGTATGACAGAGGAGCAGCTTGGGGCTGACAGATTCAGGGAAGCAGGTCTCAGTGACTGACAGTCTACATGACCTCCCTGAGGATTCACAGTTGATAAGGCAGCCCTTTCAGCCTCCACTACAGCCATTTCCATTTGTCCTGAGATCAGTAGGGGAAATACCAAATTTGAACCTAAAATCTAAGACCTGGGTTCTTTTCTACAATGTTGAACAGCCCCCAAAGAAATCAAGAGGCTGGGTGGCTTCTTAGAGAAGAGCATGCCAGGGTCCAATGTGCCAGTCATTACCATCTGCAAATCTGCAGAGCCTCATTCACATTTTCCCAAGGAGACTAACATTCTTAGGGAAGTGGATCTCTTGCATCTTATGGTACACTTTCCCCAAAGACTCCACACTCTTCTTGCAACATCACTTAGTAAGTGTTGAGGAAAGAATATATCAATCAGTCCAAAAAATGAGTTGTTAGACTAGGGAGGTGGCCAGGAGGGAGCAGAATATATATCACAGGTAAATGGTGGAAGAACACAGCACTTGGAAAGGCCAGGGACCCTGATCATACTATACAGAGCTGTGCTCCAACGTCAGACCAGGGGCGTCACTGGAGAAACTGTAGGAGTAGAGCTGCAGAGACAGCCACTGATGTTGGGAAGGTGGCCCAGAATTCCCAGGCCATGTTTTTCCTCCACCAGGAGCTCAGATGCAGTGACTAGGGGTGTGCAGCCCACAGCTGAGATGGAATAAGAGTACCCACAAGAGGACTGACAGGCTCACACACAGACATTAGCCCAGGAGTGAGGTGACAGACCACCTTTCAGAGTGAAGTAATGGCCCAAATCGCATGGAGAACAATGCCCAGACCAGCAGCCTTCAGCCAGACTAATCAGAGGCTGTCATTCTGAAGCCAGCTTTGCTGTTTTCTCTGTGTCAGAAAGCTACCCATACCACTACTCCCAGTGTTTTATTTTAAAGAAATATCCTTAGGGCTACTGAGATGGCTTAGTGGATAGAGGTGATTGCTGCTCAGGCTTGGTGACCAAGTTCTAGCTCCAGAACCCATGTAAAGGTAGAAGGACAGAACCAGCTCTATAAAGTTGTCCTCTGACCTCCACAGGCATGCCAGAGCTTGTGCGCTCCAACCTCACATCATACATATATACATACCAATAAAAGAAAAAAGAGAACTAGCTCTACTTTAATTTTTAAAACTTGCCTTTTCTTCTTAAAGGACAACTTGAATTGTATTGAGCAAATCTACTCTTAGGTAAATAGCCAAAGGGGCTGGAGGGACTTGATCCTTGTAGACCCATAGTTCCCAGCAACATTTTTGCTTCGCGATCAACCAAACCAATAGATAAACAGACAATCACCATTGCTGGATATACACACCTAAAGGAGGAGGAGACCCTGACACATGTTGCAACATAGGGCAACTGAGTACATCATAAATAAGCCAGTCAGTCACAGCAGAACAAATAGCTCATAACTGCTTATACACAGTCCCTAGAGTAGTCAGGCTCCCAGGTAGAAAGCATGATGATGGCAGCCAGGGGCTGGAAGCGAAGGGAGCTGTGTCATGCAAGAGAGTTCAAGGTGGTGTGGATAAATGGGTTTGGAAACAGCACGGTGAGGGCTGCATAACAACATGAGCATTTAACAGTACTGAACACAAGCATTACTGAATGCCTAAGAGTGGTGCTGGTGGCTCTGCTCACCCTTTACATTTATATTACTGCAGTAAGACCTCACATGGTTTAAGAAGTAGCACCAGAGAGACAAACATTCTATGGCTGCAGTTAGAAAGACTAATGCACAAATCAGAGGGGGTCATAAAGAAAACATGGAGCCCTGTGGACCACTGGAGCATTATAGAACCCCTAGGTCAGGGCCCTGCTTGGGCCTGTTCAGCTCACACAGATCCACAGTGGTAGGAAAGGTAGGAGAGGCAGAGCCACCTCACACACACACAGTAGAGCATTATACAACTCCAGGAAAGAGCCCAGAGGGACACCAGGTGAGTGGCCAGAAAAGCATTATGCACCCTTAAGCACAGAGCCCCTCCTGTCAGAAGAACTGGGAGCTCTTGGAAAGGATGGGGCCAGAGCATTACAGATGAGGAAGCAAGGGGGGCTGCTGGCAACATACCTTGCTAGTACAGTCAAAATGCACAAGAGTTTGGAAATAGTCAATTAGATGTGATCCTGTGGAACACTAACACCAAAGGTCTGGAGTGGGGCGCATTAGCTATGCATTCCAAATTCCTGATTCCAGGCCATCCGCGAGGCAGAGACTTTCCCATCTACTACAAAGGGTCAACAGTACCATGGCCGCCAACTTTCGCCTGGGGGCAATGTGGCAGCTTGCCAGGAATCTAAAAGCTGCACCTGATTGGCATAAAACGAAGTCAAATGGAGTCCCTTTCATCTTCCCCAAGGAAGAGGCCCTGAGGCCGCCCTGCCTGCCACCCGCCTGTGTACCCACCAGGCCTCCTGGAGGCAGCAGAGAGCTCTCAGCCCTCTCCCTATACCCATACCTCACACCCTTCTGCTTGAAGCACCCTCACCCAATACCACCAGCCTATTTCCTAACTTGCACTTCCTCCTTCCTGCCTCTCATCCCATCTCACAAGGCACAAGTGCTAGCTAGCCTCTAAAGCACTCTCCTGAATTTAACTTCAATTCAGTTGCTATGATCATATATCCTGATCAAAAGCAACTTAGAAGAGGGAAGGGCTTACTTGATACAACCTGTTACAATGTGTTGCTGAGGGGCAACCAAGGCAGGAGTTGAAGAAGCCAGTCACACCATGTCCACAGTGAGGAGCAGAGAAAGACAAATGAATCATGCCTGCTTGCTAGGTTGTTGCTCAGGTTCAGCTAGCTTTCCTCACTTCCACAATCCAGGACCTCCTGCCCAGGGAATGGTGCTGCCTAGAGTAGGTTGGGTCTCCCCACATTAACAGTCAAGATAATAGCCCTCAGATAGGCCTCAGGCTAACCTGCTCTAGACAATTCCTCAACTGCATCTCTCTTCCCAGTTGACTTGGTTGCAGCAAGTTGACATTTAAAACTAAACCAGCACTCCCACTCTCTCCCTTTCACCCCACTCAGAAAACCACAGATCTTCCCTTCCTTGCCACAAACTTCCAAAGACAACTACTCCCGCAGGAAATGCCCTGCCTGCACTGGTCCTCGATTCACCAGCTGTGTGTCAATCCTATACCTTTGCTGTACCTTCTGAACCCATTGAATTCATGGATGTCCAGGAACTGTGTCATCTGTCTCCAAGGAGATACCAACTTACCTGTCGGATGCCACAAGAATGGCTCCTCCTCCACGAGGCCTTCCCCAGCTCCCACTGCACCCAGTGGTTTTATACTTCATGCCCTCCACATACTACACCTCTCAGCAAAGTTGCTTCCATGTTGTCTCTTACCCACCAACTCCAAGGACATAAGTCCTGGAGGGTGAGGTAATTCAGCACCCAGCACCCCATATTTATGAGAAATAAGAGGCGGCATCTATGCTCATCTCATTGGTTCATCCATCAACAAAGGGTTTGTTTTTTCCTTCTCACAAATTACATCAACAAGAAGTGCTTAAGAAAGGATCCCAGAGCCTTCAGCAGCTAGCACAAACTTGGATGCACAGCCACCTTCTCTTTTATACTGCTACTACCATGCAAATTTCCAGAACACTAATTTTCCTTGTCTCCTCTTCCTAAGTTCCCAAGTCAGAGAGAGCATCTTTTAGTCCATTTTGACTCATGTAGCAATCCTGGACTAAATATGGATGAGGCTCTTAGCAACTACATGTGAATGGCACTGTTCAAGATGGAGACAAAACTTGCTAAGGGCCCATCACATTCAAGCTTTAGATTCTAAAGGAATGGTGTGATCATGCTGAAACCTAGTGAGCATGAAGACATCAGAGAACCTGTCTCCATGTTCCTGCAGATGGAACCTCAACACTCATGTTTCCTGGAATGCACCCTACAGACAAAAGGGAAGACAAGCAAGAGCGGTAACTAGTGACATCAGAGAAGCTGCAGGAACAGTGCCTCCCCCATGGCTCCCCATGAATGCATATTCATAGCAATCTGTCTTTAACCGGCTCCCTAAAATCCTGGGAAGGCAGTCTTGGAGGAGAGGAGTGTATGTGTATGTGGAAACCAAAAGACAGCCTTGGGCGTCTTTTTTCCTTAGGTGCTGTCCACCTTGGGTTTTTTGAGACAGTATCTAGCTGGCTTAGAGCTCACCTATTAGGTTAGGCTAAGGGAAGTGTGTCCGGCACAGAAAGATGATGCCACTGGCAGCTACAACAGTCATCTGAGGAGAAGGGAGAATGGGGTCTGAGAAGCTAGAGGTGGAGAAGCAGTGACTAAAAGATTCAAAGTGCAGGTTCCAACTTCCCACAGCAACCATGGCTGGCAATATCAGAGCACTTTAAAACAACAGCAGAGGGGAACTTGAATGTTCCCAGTGCAAATGACAGGGAGATGTCTGAGGCAATGGACATGCTGATCATGCGGATACCATCAACACATGTCACACCCATGCTGGAACAGCATGCTCTACACCATAATATGCACAATGCATAACGTCTGTTATTTGAAAGTGTTCATTTGTTTTGTTTTTGGTTTTCAGTGTAAGAAGACAACTCACAGAACAGAAGAAAATATTCCCAAGCCTCACATCTCATAAAGAACTATCTGGAATATTTTAGAGACTCTTACAATTTCACAATAAAAAAAAAAAAAAGAAAATTCAATTTAAAAACTAGCAAAGAGCTTGGATAAACAAATAAGATAATATTAATGGGCACACAAAAAAAGATGTTCTCAGTCCTTAACCATCAGGGAAAATGCATATCCAAACCATGATAAAATAGAAATGGGATGGGCACAGCACAACAGACAGACAAGATAAAGGTAGCTGGTGATGTATACTGCTGAGAGAAATGTTAAATGGTACAGCAACCACAGGAAATGGTTTGTAGTGCCTCATAAACAGTTACCATAAAACCCACCTGCTCCCTCCAGCATAACTTAAAACATTTTCAAACACAAAAAATTGTATCTCACTGTTTATAGCCCTATTTTTTTAAAGCTGAATAACTTTCCTTCTTACTGATATACCACATTTTAAAAACTATATTCATTAGTTGATATACAGTTGGATTATTTTCACTTGACTATTATAAATAATGCTGCCCTTCATTTTAAACAGGACCAGAAGTAACATTCCAAAGATCAAGCAATAACATAGGAAACCTATGAATTAAGACAAAAAACAAAAATACAGAGTCAGTTATAAATAAGTATGTTTACATATTTATTATAAATTTCCTTAATAAGGAAAGATTCTGATACATACTACAATATGGATAAATTTGAAGACATTATGCTAAAATAGTGCTGATTTTACTCATGTGAGGTTCTTGTATAGTCAGGTCCATACAAAGTAGAATGGTGAGTGTCAAAGGCAAGAAGTGGGGAAATGGAAAGTCAATGCTAAGTGCAGCTTGGGAAAACAGAACAAAGTCTGAGCAATGGATGGCAGTGATGGCCACATGATACTAGGAATACATGTAATACCAATGAGCATGTAAAAATGATTAAAAGGAAGCCAGCAAGACAGCTCGGTGGGCAAAAGTACTTGTTTATAAGCCTACAGACCTGAGTTCTATCCCCAGAACTCAGGTAAAGGTGGTAGAAGAGAATCAACTTCACAAAATTGTTCTCTGAGCTCATAAGTGCTCCACAATACATGTATGTGTGTGTGTATATATATATGTATATGCATATGCATATACATACATGCACATGCTCCCATATACAACACATACACACACATACCCATATACAATGTGAACACATGTATACAGATATGTATGTGTATACATGCATGTGTATATGCATGTACATGATCCCATACACAATGCACACAAACACACGCCCATACACAATGTGTATACATCTATACAAACATGTATGTGTACACACACGTGTGCATATTATAGCACATTTCTTAACTTTGAAGCGCACATTAGAAGCAGAGGTATGAACACCAGTGCTCTGCTGCAATGTCTCCCAACTGGCACTCGGCTTCGCTCTGGGGACACTAAGAAAGGCCCAGAGGGGCTGGAGAGATGTCTCAATGAATAAGAACACTGGCTTCTCTTGCAGAAGACCCAGGTTCCTTTCCCAGCACCCACATGATGACTAATACACATTACTCCAGTTCCAGGGAATCCAATGCCCTCTTCTGGCCTCTAAAGGCACAAGGCACACATCTGGTATACATACATACATACATGAGGACTAAACACTCATACACATAAAATAAAATAAATCTTAAAACAACAAAAAGCATACCTCTTAAGAAGAAAAGAAAGAGTGGTTGAGAGCTCCGTGCAGTTGGGGTAGGACCACTGCTCCCACAGCAGGCCCCGGTACCCTCCAGCAATGCAGAAGCATCTTAACCCCAGAAGGCAGCTCTACCAACCCCGCTTCCTGTAATGTTCCACATGACTACTTCTCACAAACGGTTAGAAGGTGACTTTATTCCAGGCTGCCCTACGAACGTGTGAAAAACTCAAATCTCTCCCTAGTGGTCTATGGATGAGCCAAATTAATAATAACAACAACAACAACAACAACAACAACAACAACAACAACAACAATGCCAATAATGGCACACTGAGGGTTTGCCACGTGTGAGGGGCTGGACACCCTGGTGCTAGAGTGCCACAGACAACACTGCTGCCCAGAGCAGCAGAGATGAGGGTCTTCCTCTCGTTAATGTTTCATTTTCTCCTCTCCTTGCCTCATTATGGTGCTGAGGACAGAAGCCAGCTTTGCTTACACTAGGCAAAGGCCCTACAACAGAGCCCAGCCACATGTCAGGTTTCTATTCAACACAAGCAGCACTTTACTCACCAGCCTTTCTGGGTAGGTATTCAGACCTATTGGGTAGAGAGTCGGCTGGCATGCACTGTTGGCTCTGAACAGACAGAAGCAGGCTCTTCTAGAGCTGACAACCTGGAGCCCACAGGTGAGACTCTGAGCAGGGGTGGGGGAAGGGGAAGTAGTCTCATTTTTCAGATTTCAAGTGATATGCCAGTTAAAAGATAGGAACTATGACCAATTAGAGGTTCTAAGGACCAGATGAGAAGAACAGGTCAGCAGTGAAAACTGGCAGGTATGCTCATCCTGCTTTTTCCTGTCCCCACAGGGACCCTGAGAACCTTGCTTACTCGGCTCACTCTAAAATAAAACTCAGGAAGTTTGCATCATGTGCCCAAGATTATGATTATACATATATAATCTGCTGCTGCTGCTGCCCACTGAGATGCAACACTCAGAGTTACCAGAACTATGTGCATACCTGGCAAGGGAAAATTAGGAGCCTAGGGCTCTAAGACAGGAGGACAGAACTTTCTCTGTATATCCATCTGTTAGTATACCTGAATTGCCTAACATCTACACATATTACCTAACTAACATCCTAACAGTTACAAACGAACCCACTTTAGACGGGTCTCTTTTCTATTACTACTTTTTCTAATACTTTTTTCTTCTTTTGATCAAGACAGAAACACATTTATCCTCCTAGAATCTGTGGTGACATTAACAGAGAGTGAGTAATGGCATCAGTGGCCAGCTGCTGTCCACAGTAAAATTTGCGTACCTTTGCCCAGGAAAGAAAGTCCTGAAGTGTTGAGTCCCTCTGCATTGCCTGCCTGCATTCTCTTCTTTATTCCTTGTGCATCTCTGAATTTGAAAATCCCAAACTAAGAGTTCTGAAGCCTCTTTCCTGCCCCCACCCCAGCTACGGAGCAGCAGTGAGTAGTTCTCCAACAAGAAAGACCCTTCAAAGGAGACACTTCAAAACCCCTTATCGTAAGTCTGTGCTGGCTGCTGCCAAGTTTTACTTCCAGTTTATGTCAAGGCTTCTTGTTTTGGTTTAGTTCTCTCCTAAGTTGGATTGGAGGCTTGAGGTCTCCCTTGAGAACTAAGGACCATGGCTGGAAACACAAAAAGAGTTCAGAATGCCCACTGTTTGCCAGAAACATGTGATCTGCTCCAAAGAATGTCGGCACAGGCTGTGGGTCGAGATGGGAGGACAGAAAACAAACAGACAAACTCAGAAAGCTCTTCACATACAGAAAGGGGTTCGGGAATGGGAACAATGAAAGCTATTCTCCCAAGTATTTTATCCTTCATCTGAAGTACAAAGGCTGTAGCATTGGATGGATAACGCACAACTCCACAGGAAACCCTGGAGACCCTTTTCGAGGAAGCCAGCCACACACCCACTCACGCCCAGGCTAAGTCCCTGTGTCACCTTCCAAAAGCCAAGGTCACTTGCCATGCATCCCAGGGCCATGTCCTAAAGCACCCCTGAAGCATCAAGAGCTCGATGCTTCTTACCAAAGGGTACTGTCACCCAAAAGCCCCCAATTCCTGAATGTAAGCCAATAATCCAGGCTAAGCCTCCAGAAGAGAAGGGTATCCACATACTTCCTCCTATGTATTTTGCTAGTTAAAACCTGGCTCTCTGTTGTGGTTACCCTCAAACATGCAGAACAAAGAGCTACACTCTAATTTGTTCATTTTTAAGTCACATCTGATTTTTAGAGGCCAGTGTTCTGTCTACTAGAGCCAAGCAACATTTCGAAGGCTGCAGTAGTACTAAATCTGAAGTTTTGCACTCTACTAAGGGCAGAAGAAGATGCATCTCCACAGTGCTCTGCATACATAATTTTCCCTATCTAAAAGCAAGAAACCAGATGAAGTGGACCCTCTCCCCACACTGCATCACAGCCACCGTGTACAACGAAAAAAACGCATGGTATGCCTCAAGTATTACCATGTGGGTAGAGCAAGCAGGTGGGAGAGCTCTGGCTGTTTCTGTGTGGAGGGGGTGAGGGGGACCTTATAGGGCACACAGGAATCAGCCCAGTATTTCAAGTCCTTTTAAACTTGGCACTTTATACATATATTGCACTTACGTATTTATTGTATATGTATATTCGTGTTTGCATGAATGCCATCCATAGCACACATCTGAAGGTTAGAGGACCATGAGGGAGTCAGGTCTCTCCTGCCACCGTGTGGATCCTAGGGATCACTCAGGCTCTGTGGCAGGCATCTTTACCTGCTGAGCCACCTCTTTGCTACCTCAGTTTGTCTTTTTAAGATTCCATCTCACCACAACTGCTCTGATCAGCTAGCTCAGTGAATACTTTTCAACAATAAAATTTCTACCCAAACAATGTGAGTAAAGAGGGAAAAGACACAAATAACCTGAGTATCATCAGGTCTTCTCCATGTTGCACAAGCATTAGATAGGGGCTTCCCCTCCCAGCTGCTTTGTTGGCTAAAATCTGGCACCTAACTTCAAATATGAATCTCAAACAATAGGTTTTTAATCTTCCTACAAAAAAAAGTATAAATTTTGAAAAAGATTCTCTGGGCCCTGATAAGACAGTAACCTACCACCTTGCTGACTCAAGTGTGCTTGCATATTAATTGCTTTAGATCCTACTCCTGCCCCTGCTGAACTGGCTAAACTGAGAGCCAAATTCGATAACCCAGCAGCCTCAATGCCTCACCAAGATAACTTTGCATGTTTAATTTAAAAGTACCGATCGCTTTTAAATAAAATGCTAACGCAAGCCTGCCTTCTGCCTGAGCCACAGCTCGTTACATCTGACACTAGATGCCACTGAGAAGGCTGGGACTAAGCAAGCTCCCACAAGGAGGAAAACAGCTTGCCATCTCTTTTCCAAATGACATCTGTTCCCCTGAACCAAACTTTTAAAACATGGCCCTTTAGGTTAATTTCCCTGATACAGAGGCAGTGAGATCTAGCCATAGATACTCAAATATTATCTACTCCAATTGTATCTTATTAGCAAGAAGCACATAGCCCTGTAGCCAGTGTGAATGCCTGTGCTATTCCAGTGCAACTGACCCAAGGCATTTTTCCCTTTCCCTTTAGTGACCGTGCTCCATGTTTGACCCCTCAAATTTATTTTAAGTAGTTTTGCAAACAGCTTCCTTTCTCCCTTCCTCCTGATGCAGGCAGCAGCTCACATTTCTGCACACAGAACATGTTTTGTCCACCTTGGGAGGAGACACAGCTTTAGTATAATCTGCATCATTCCAGAAACTAAAATAATATTGGATCAACTTTTATTTCAAAAGGACACTTAAAATTAAAGCTGTGACTGTTACCCTACTAGCATGTAAAAACAAGCATCCTACTTGCAAAATTGCCTAGAAATGTATGTAAAATCCCAGCTTCCCTGCTCAGCTGCACACCATAATAATCACACAACCAAATATCCAAAGCAAGTAACAACAGAACTACCAGGATATAATATGTACAGTACCAAGAGGGACTGGTGAGTGAGAATGCCATCACAAGCAGAGAGGAGCCTTGGGTCTGCTGTACAACAGCAAGGTTTTGACAGCCAGGGAAAAAAGTCCGTCTGAACTCTGTTAGAGCTGTAGAGATTTGACATGAATTTCTTAACCACTGATCTATATACATGCCATTTTGTCCTTGGACTTCATCTTCTACCCATTCTTTGTCTCCACAAAGAAATTTCATTTAGAAACTTCACCATACACCAAGTTCGGAGCTAAACACACAGCAGGAAATTTGGCCGTGGATTTGGTGTGGATTGATTGCTAGGGAGGCGAAACTGCAGTTCTCAGCACCAGGGTCCAGGCTACTTACCCAGCAGCTTCCAGTTTCACTTTGTGTGACTGGAATCTTTTCAGGAAAATTGTCATTTCACTGTCGAGAAATAAAATGACTTGTACATTTTAAATCTCCCCACAAAAGACAATGCTTTGAGGTAACTTAAAAAGCCATGCCCCCAGAATAATGAAACCTTCACGGGGAAGACCCAGCCCACGAGTCTGCACTCCAGGACTGAGTTGGGGCAGCTTCACTGGCTGCACTGCATCTTGCTCAGTTCCTCCTGTGTCAGCATGTACACACTAACCCATAGTCTGTGCTGCCATTCACAGTTTAGCTCTCCCTTAAACCCAAATGTGTGCCTAATTCTTTCCTACCTGCTCTTCTTCATCACTCTGCAAAATCAATCTTCCCATTTTTAATATATGTGTATGTGCATATATACATATGCTTATGTATATATATGAGCTTCTCTTGTAAGACAAATTTAACCAAAAATATGCCTCTCTAATTGTAAAGAAACTTTGAACTCGCTGACCTTCTGCTGGGCTTAAGCAAGCGGCAAGATGCAAGAGTAAAGCACGTGGGAGGTTCTCCAGAATCTGATGAACTGATAGGAGCTCCTTCCATCCCTAAAACGTTCCTTACTGTCCTCACTGTCAAAAATCTTCACAGACATGCAAATGTGGGCAACTGAAAGTCATCAAGGCCTTTAAAATCCCCATAAAGGTTGGATGCTCTGCAATAGTTAAAAGCTTTAAATTTCATCTTTTATATTTGGTGCATCTGGACAAGAGTATGTTCCCCAAATCAACAGCAACCTGGAGGAGGGAACATTCCCTAATTGAACCAGTCTTTTAGAAAAGTATCCCAAAGCTTTATGAAATCCTCACCCTCACCAGACTTACAAATACTGGCCTACTGTAGGCTCTTACATATTAAGCTATTAAGGGCTTCTAGAAAACTGGTTTTAAAATAGCAAATCAAGAGAAAAATAGATTTCCAAAATTTGTTCATATAAATTCATTTATAAGTCCATCTACAAGAATGACCCATGGTTCGGTGCACTCATTTATACTACAGGAAAAAACCTATAGGGTTTTGGAGAAACACTTCCACGCGTACAGCTGGCAATGGGCAGTCCGGGAGGCTAGAAAGCCTTATCCTAGCAATGAAAAGAGCAGCAGGGGCTGCAATTATGTTTACTACCTGAATACTGTATACCAGATATATGTCTTCTCATCTTCAAAATGCTTCTTTCTTGATTTTGAAGACCAGAAAGTTGAGGCCCAAAGAAGTTAATAATCAACTTCAGACTGATTACTAACTTCTTCAGATTGATTAGAAAAAAACTAACAAACACTGAAACCAGGACTCAGACTCCATTTCCCTGGCTCTTGGCTTTATGTTTCTCTAGGCTGTTCTATGGAATCTCTTCCTTGGTGTCAGTTTTTTAAGAAAGGTTCTGCTCCTTGCATCACACATTTCCATTACCAGAGCCTATAGGCTTCCAAACAACACAGGCCATGGATCCCTTCAGATTGGCCTCTCCAGAGACCAAGCACTACTTTTTCACATACCAACAATCCACGTGTCTCTTTGTCCTTATGTTACATCACCTTTTGCCACCACAGCCTTTCTCCACACTCCAACCACATTCATGAGTTCAAATGTGTTAATTTAGTCTTAAGCAGAGACAAACCTGTATATATTATATATGGCATCAAACACTGCTTATCTAGCACGCCTCCCACCAAAAGGACAGGGAGATTTTCTGACAAGATTTATTTTTATATGTATATTCTGATACAATTTTAAAACTAAATTATATCTGACATAAATTATATCTGACATAAATTTACTGAGTTAGACAAGCTCTATGTACAGCTTCACTTGTGGGATTCTACACACACACACACACACACACACACACACACACACACACACTAATTATTCTCCCGTTTTGAAGATAAGGAAACTGAGGTTGAGAGCTTAGCTCTATTAAGTAAGCACAGCAAGGTCCCCAAACCCTAATCCGAGCAGAGCAGGGAAGGGCACAGACCTGGGCCAGTGCCAAGGCTGAACTGTGTGTCCTACCAGGAGCTCCCAACTGAGACAGTCTCCCTCCCTCCTTTTGTGAAAAGGAAGACCTGGCAAGCTTCCCTCTGCAGAAGGTGTTCCTCCAAACAGAACCATGTCTTTTCCTTCAGGCTTTTCAGAGCTTGCATGTGTTGGGCTGGCAGAGCTCACATACCTGGGACTCATTAAATGGCAAAAAACTTTAAATTTGATCAGTTCTTCCAGAGGACCTCTACCTGGCCCAGAAGACCAGGCCTGCTTTACTCAGCAGTAAAGCCCATCAACATCCAGCCTACCCCAAAGCTCATCAACTCTGATATCACCCTGTATCCATGCACTGTCCTTGGCTACTCCACATGGAACTATTGGAGCACACTCCAAAAGCAACAAGCAGCACTTTATACAAGCCAAGGCAGCCCAGGGTGAGCACCTGGAGAGGAGATCCAAGACCACACAAAACACCTTAGCATCAGGATATCTCCAGAACATGACACTAAGTTCCCTGGGACTAGCTTAGACAAAAGCAAGTACTCTAGAGGGCAGAAGGAAAAGAGGGAGGAAAGGGGTAAGCAGGGGAGATACAAGAGACTAGAGACAGAGAGAGGAGGAGGAGAGGAGAAAGAGTGGATGCCGATGAGAACCTCAGACAGGAAAAAACAGATATGTTCTTCATCCTGTTCAATCTCCAGAAAAAGCAGGGAAGTATTCTCCCTTCCTCTTCCTCACCTTAAAAAAATAAGAACTTCATTTCCTTCTCTGAAACATTGTTCTTGCATAAATTAAATGCTCTTTCCTGATCCCAGCAGTACTGAGGGAAAGGATGTCTGACTGTCCCAAGGATCCTAAAAGGCAGCTATGTCCTGATGCTAAACCTTGCAGGCCTCCAAACCCCAGGGACAGGGACTAGGAGGTAGGTCAGCATCCATTTACTGGTATCCTAGTTGCTACTGCTAACTCTCACATACACCTGGAGTATGTCCTCTCATCTTGTAAAGAGAGCAAGATTGAGAAAGGCTCATTTATGTGATCCCAGGATGGCTTCTCCAACATTTCCACCTAAGGTCTTTGGGCTTCATGGGCTTAACTTGATATAATATCATTTACTACCTACACACCTCTTAGTTCTCTGTGAAGATCTAGAAGTAGACCTGTCTTCCCTACACTCCCAACAGGTCGCAATGCTTAAGGCACAACATGCAAAGCTTACAGAGTGGAACAAACACAAGAAAGCTGACTGATCTCAAGATCCAAACTGAAAACTGGCTCAAAATTGCACAATCTATTTGTTGATCAAAACACAAAAGGGGAACCACAGGCAATGCTTGTGGAGGGAACTCTAGTATAAGGGAACTCTTCAGAACAATGACTCTATCTACAACCCAGACAGGACAGCACCCAGACCATTCTCTCACAGATACACTCAATCTCTGTCAGCATTGTATGGGTCTCACTCATTTTGCTCTATTCTGAGCTGACAGAGACTGAACAAACACACAGACTAGCTGGAAATTACTACCCAGAACATGGGTCCCATTCCTGATTGCTAGCCCTACTATGGGAGTGAAGGACAAACCACCCAGAGCCACACAAAAAACAACTTCTTACCCCTTACAATGAGGTTCCTTTGAAAACGAAAGGATCTAGCATTTTCCAAAAATTCTGTTCCTGGAAAAAATGTTTGGTGAGCATCTTTTACAAACCTGATGCAGCAAAATCTTTCTTTTAGATTCAGACCCATATAGAAGTCAGGTGGGTCACAGGAAAATCTGTGAGGTGGCCACCCACTGACACTACACTCAGTGCTGTCACATTCACATTTAAATTAGAAGTCATGGATCAATTAAAGGGGTGTCATGCCTACCCCACTGCTCATGTGGCACCAATCTTACAGACATACTCCCTTTGGATTACATAAACTAGAAGAAGATATCTGACTCTATACAGGGCTCAGCCTGGAACTGCCTGTCTCCTTGACTGGTAGACAGCCCTTTGCATCTGGGTCTCACTATGCTTTGTTGTGATGTTCACTAAAACCAGCAGAGATATTCAAGGCATCAAGTAAATGAGCAACATAGGAAGACCTGGCTTGATTCCAGTCAAGAATCTTATCCTTTCTCTATCTTCCTGTCTTACAGCCCTCACTCCTTCTGACACTCACACTGGTCAAGCCTCTGCTCTGTGCACGAACTTTATGAGCATGCTCCTGATGCAGTCATTCTATGCAAGACAATCGCCTCCATCTGGGGTGCACAGGCAGCTCAAAAAACCCAGGTGGTTCCCATGGGGATGCCAAGACAAGCTATGGCCATTCCAATGCCTTGTCGCCCTTTGTTTCCTCAAGTTGCTCTGTCATCTGTAGCATTTCATCAGTAAGTGACACCAACACCCTAGAAATACCTGAGATGAGGAGGTGACTGAGGGAAGAAAGGGGATTCCAGCTCTGTAGCAGCTGAAATCTGGCATGGGCAAGAGCTGCATTCCAGCATGTGTCCTGCTGGCCCAAAAGTTTCAGCATTAGAGTACCATGGGAGAACTGAAAGTGGGCAAATCCTTGTTTTAAAAAAAAAAAAAAAAAAAAAAAAAAAAAGAGGCATGGTCAATCACAGAGAACACCAGGATGCAGGGGGAAAAAAGACAGAATAAAAGAATAAAGAGTGGACTGCTGACATACACACCTTCAAATGCTTTAAAAGTTAAGGCAGATAATCTTTACATTGATGTGAAAGGGGGAGAAAATACATTTGACCTCTTGCTCCAAACAAAAATCTGCCCATCCGGTTTTTAATTAGGAAGCCATTGTTTTGCTTCTGTGACACCGTGTAACCTCTGCCAGTGTCATACAAGACTTGCAACCATATTTTCATTGATTTTTTAAAAATTAAAAATAAACATTGAAAGAAACAATATTTTTCTTTTTAGGAAAAAGATGGCTAACAAGCAGCAAAGTTTTGAAGGGGCTGTATATTTAAGGCATATATGAGACTCATCACAACCATGACTTACGGTTTACTTTGTCTTGACTACATCTGAGGTCATTCTAACTATGCTGACCTGTGAACCCATACATGATCACCCATCTGAGACTGCAAGCAAATACTGCCCTCTTGTGCACCAAACAGCTCCAATCAGCACAGGAGTATCTACCCATACCTAGTGGATAGCTTATTGAATAGAGCTGGGTCTCCCAGCCTAGGGACTTGTCAGGAAAAAGACAACACACATCTGTTACCAGAGTGTTTGCTGCACATCCACACATTGCCTTCTGAGGCAGATTTTGAGAGAAGAAGGAGGAGGAGAAGGAGGAGGAAGAAGAGGAAGAAGAGGAGGAGGAGGAAGAAGAGGAGGAAGAGGGGGAGGAGGAGGAAAAGGAAGAGGAGGAGGAAGAAGAAGAAGAGGGGGAGGAAGAGGAGGAGAAGGAAGAAGAGAAGAAGGAAGAAGAGGAGAAGGAAGAGGAGGAAAAGGAAGAGGAGGAAAAGGAAGAGGAGGAGGAAGAAGA
>JANHMN010000008.1:24993074-25010578 GCA_030674055.1 Rhabdomys pumilio
GAGGAGGAGGAAGAAGAAGAAGAGGAGGAGGAGGAGGAGGAGGAGGAGGAGGAGGAAGAGGTCTCAGCTGGAGAAATCAAACCTAATGCAATAGATTCTTATGGCTCCTAGAAAATACTCTTCAAAAAGCTGCTAGTTATCATGGGAACTTTTATTATGCACGTTAAAAAATTTCTAGAAATGATTGATGAACTTGCAATAAGAAGTAAGTAGCATTTCCATTTACTTAAGAAATCTGCACAGAGGAAGAAAACCTGTTTGGTTCCAGAGGAGAAAAGGGGAACAAGAATCCCTCAGGTTGCTGTTGTTCTAGTGACTCCCCCAAAGATACAATCACTTCCTGAAGACTGAAGACCAAGCTGGCATATCAAGAGAACTCCACTACTCCCTTGTTTTGAGAAAATGGAACTAGAGGTGTGGCTCAGTGACAGGGTGTCTGCCAGTTCCTAGGTTCAATTCCCAATACAGCAACAAAAACAACACAAAGAACTTAAGAAGCCGGGCGGTGGTGGCACACGCCTTTAATCCCAGCACTTGGGAGGCAGAGGCAGGTGGATTTCTGAGTTTGAGGCCAGCCTGGTCTACAGAGTGAGTTCCAGGACAGCCAGGACTACACAGAGAAACCCTGTCTCGAAAAACCAAAAAAAAAAAAAAAAAAAAAGAACTTAAGAAAAGGGTAGAAGACACCTGCACGAATCGAAGGCCAGTAACTCCTGCACAGCAGCAACAGGGGAACGGGGCTTCTCTGACTCAGTTTCCAGTTCTGTTCTAAACAACAAATCAGCAGAACATCAGCACCCACTCTTCTACTTCGTGGGCACAGCTGGGAGACCAAACCATAGTAACCTCAATTCTCCTGAAAAGCACAATCTGTCCCTTCCTGATCCTACGTAGCTTTCACCCAGGACGCCCTGAAGGAGGGTGGTGGGGAACATCAAGGCAGTATGCTCAAGGAGACTAGCCAAGTGTGGCCAGGCTCCAGCCACACCATGTCTGCTCACCAGCTCTGTAACTAGATGGATGCCTTACTTGGTATCTCTGCTGTCTGCTCAGAACTGCTATCTTCCCACCCTGTGACTGGAGCCTGAGCTGCCAGAGTGCCTGTGTGCCACTCATCACACTACAGAGCAGTGAAACTGGCTAACTACTGCCATGCCAGAATTGCCTGCCAACCCCATTTCCACCTCGCCCATTGCTCTACTATAGGAAAGTAGTATAGACTGTTCACCTAGTACACGCACGGCCCAAGATTCAATTCTCCAGTACTGCAACAAAAACAACATTAAGAATTTAGGAAAGGGTAGGAAAAACCCACATGAATCTAAGGCCTGTTAACACAAACAGACAGGACTAAGGACACATAAAAGCCAGAAGAGAAAACCTGGTATGGCCACCCACCTCTAGAGGGCTAGGGTTAATGTCTGTGTCCATGGATCACAATATACCATTCTTGTCCTCTAGCAAAACCAGGACTAACAGAGTCTAAGTGTGCATATCTGTCCAAAGGTACCCATGACTGCCTGCCACCCCTCTCCCCATTACAGACCAGCCCAAGCTGCCTTCCTCAGAGCCATTGTAGGTGATGCTATGGCATGTAGTACCCAACTCACCAGTCACAGGCACCAATCTTTTCCAGAATTTTCAGGAAGGCCTAAAGGAGATACCCCAAAGCCAACAGTCCTGTACTGCCTTTAGTACTGACCATAACTCACAATTCTTCATGGTTTTGTTACTTCCTAATACCTGCTTCCCACCTATCTGAGAGGCTAGGGCAATGTCTGCCTTGCTAGCATACAGATCTCTTAGGGACTGCTAAATGGACTTGATTAACATGACGATGGAACTCTTTCTGTGTCATCAAACTTACAGAATAAGGTCACCTAGCCCTACCTTTAGAATATTAAGAAGCCCAAGGAAAGAAATAAAGCCCAAGAAGCTAGGCAAGGAGTTTTAGCAGCCCCCAAGCCTGCTTCAAAGAGCATGACACATGACAAGTAAGGTCTGTTCTCAATCACCATACATTCATAAAACCAGTAGCAAAGCCCACAAGGACCTGTGCTGGTACCATCACAGTCACAAACAAGAGAGAAAACAAACAAGGAGTGGAGAGTGAAGTGACTAGCTGGTGGAGGGGAGAGAGGCAGGATGAAACAAGTATCAGGAAGTCTTCAACTGCAACAGGGCATAGCAGCACCAGAGCTCTCCCCTAGACTTGAGGAGTCTTCTTGCTGACCCTAGGAAATCCATTAGTATGTAGTCTTTCATAGTGATCAGCTGAACCCCATATTCACCACTGACTTCCCAGGTTCCTAAGAACTTGGCACTCTGGGAACTTACATTCATCAGGTTTGCTTATCAGAGCCAATCACTTCTTTGGCCATGGTGTCAGACAGGACGTGACAGAGCTGAAGTTGCCCACCAGATAGCTGGAGGCCTCTCTCTCCTTCACCAGCGTCAGCCATGGGCTTGCATTATGCTCATTTCCCCATCCCTGAGCTCTGGGGCAAGTTTAAAAGTTCCCCTCCTGCTTCAGAATCAGGTCTGAATTAATACCCTTCCTCAAAAGAAGGCTAGTAGCAAAGTGAAAACAGACGTACTAGACAATGCCCTTTGAAAGCCTCAGCAGGGACAGCGAGTGACAATGCAGCCAGTGGCTCTGAAAGAAACCTTAAGGTTAAAGGTTCACAAAGGCATAAGAATTACCAAAGTACAAGTTTGTTCAAATTTCCTCCAGCAGATTTAAACAACCAGGGTCAAGCTGAAGATTGCTGGCAAAACCCTGAGATGACGCAGCCCTTTTGAACTGCACAGAGAAAGGAAAATACACAGCCTGGGAGGGATCTACACCATAGCTTTTAAAACTGTTCTTGAAAGGGTCACCCCTGGTAACTCAAAATCAGCCTGCTGAAGGATGTTTGAATACTGCTACTCTAAAAAAAGACAGGGCTGCTGGGCCCTCGCCGTGTGCGGCGAGCCACACTGAGGTCGCCGTGTTCTCGGCATTAGTGTGCTGACCCTCTGTGGGCCGTGAAATTAACCATCAGCATGGCAGAAATCTGCTATGAGTTAAACTACTTTGCTACACAAAGTGGCCTGAAAATGAAAAGTGAGGATTGAATTTCCATTGAAAGATTAACTTGTCTAACCTCGAGGCAGGCTTCCTCCACTGTTGAACTTTGGGAAGTCCCTTAAAGTATCACAGGAGTAGGGCTGCTTGGTGCAGGCAGTAGATAATGAACTCTTCTTCTCCATCATCCATCCATCCATCCATCCATCCATCCATCCATCCATCCATCCATAAATCATTCACTCAATAACTGGGCCAGGTCCCATCCCATCCCTTTAAAGACCAAGTTAAAAGATAATAGGCTCATCCCTCAGAAGGTTTACCCACTAACTACAAAATGAGTGAGATGGAAAACATGAATCCCTAAGAGTATGCACAGAGTACAGAAAGTCATAAATGAAGTTACCTAGTCGAGCCTGGGAGAAAGACAAGGAGGTTCCCCAGAAAAGTGCTTGTTATCAGAAGGCACAGCCTGAAAGAGCATGTTCTGTCTGTGCAGAAGTATCCAAATAGTGTTATGCAGTCCCAATGAGAGAAAACACACATCTATCAGGAAGGACCACATCAGTCATGATGAGGGGCTTGGGCTTTCTACCATCAGTCAGTAACTAAAAACTTAAGCAAGGAACTATGGAAGGTACCTAGGAAGAGTTCCTGGCTGCAGACTGGAAGATATATAAAGGGAAATTGAGCTCATCCAGTCTAGAGCTAGATGAAGCCTAAGCAGCAGTTGCACTGATGGAACTGCTGGAAGTACAAGGCCAGCAAGTGATTCCTGGAAAGAGGTGGAGGAAGAGGAGGAGGGGGAAGAGGAGGAGGGGGAAGAGGAAGAAGAAGAGGAGGAAGGAGGAGGAGGGGAAAAAGGAAGAAGAGGAAGAAGAGGAGAAAGGAGGAGGGAAGGGGAAGGGAGGAAGGAAGGAAGGAGGGAAGGAGAGAGGGGAGGGAGGGAGGGAGGGGATGAAAGAAAGGCAGGCAGGCAGACTGAGGGTCACTTCACAGCCCATTCTTCGAAGGGCTACTAGGAAGGCAAGCAGGGTGAGGGGTGCTTGGCAGGTGTGCGAAGCAAATAAAGAGCAAGTCTGGAATACCAAGGAAGGCAGGGAGCCCCAAGCTCCTTCCCAGGAAGATGACAGCCCCTAGCACCAAGCCACACATGGGGAGAACACCAACCCTGATCCACTGTAGGGATGTAGAGCTAGCCTTTTCTCAGTTCATCCGGCTGTCTGCTGCACTGAGGCAAAATTTGTATCCCCATGCCTCAGCAGCACTAGCTTAAGCAAATGATCCAATAACTACCCAAAGCTCACAGCCACACAACTGGGCTACCCAATCAGAACATTACTATCTGAGCTGTTACTCACTTCCTCTTTTGTGAACTCCATGCTCTTGTCCTGCCTTGTCTGACTTGTCTCTAGCTGACATCACTGTTAAGCTATCTTCATCACTATTAAGCTTTCAACAATATTCAACAGGAAGTTCTGTTGGAAATGTGGCTGTCCTTCACAAAAGGTTATCAAGCTCTGCAGTAAAGGGGCATCGGCAATAGACAGCACCTCAATGGACACCAATCCCTGCCAGTCTGTGGTTTTCTAGTCTCTAGGTGTCAGGCAGAAGTGTTAAAGAAACAGCCTTCTCTCTTAGGCCAGTCTTCCTTCTCTAGAGCTAAGCTGCAGACCATCTCCGAGCTTGCCCTAAGCCATCATTCTGGACTAGGAAATACTAAAGTACACACGTACTGGGTCTCTGGTGTCTGTGTCAAAAGGGCAAGGAATAGGACTCACCTGAAAATGACCACAGTGGAGTGACTGTCTTCAAGTGTCACAAGCCAATGCAGATGAGCAGTTTTAGCTCCATATCAAGGTAAGATGGCCAAGGGCAGCAGCCAGTGACCTCCCCTGGGCTTTAAACCTACAGCAAAGGCTAGGCCAGACAGGTCCTTCACCAAGCAGAGCAGTATTAGTGCATTTCCAGCACCGATTTTTAAAAAGTCAAGTTTATCTTTAGGTAGCACCTGTCTGTGCCGCCAAATAAATATCCTCAGGAAGTAGGTTAGAGACAAAGGAAATCATTTTCGTCTTCCTGAAGGCCTCAAGACAAGAGAGCATCGTCACAATACGGTGACAGCAAAAGTGGGAAAGTCAACATATCTCAACAGCAAAGTTGTTTTTTCTGCTGCCAAGAGGAGCATCACATTAGCTAAGTCCTCTCTCCTACCCAGTGAGGCCACTTCAAAGCAGCAGGGGCCTAGCTATTTCATTTCATTTTACAAGAAATGAAAGACCAAATTACCAAGAAGCAAAACTCAGCCAGTCCAGGGAAGAATGGTGAACAGTACAGGGGAGGATGCTGACAGAACCTATGCTTGAGACTAGCCATCTCACATGTATATAAACTGTTCTTCAGAAGCTATGGCTTTCTTCTGATATGGACATGGACAAAGGCATGACTGCAATCCTGGACAAAGCATGGCCAGCAACCAGGTTGGGGGAAGCTTTAGGCAGCTCTCACCAGCTGAGACCTACAGCAAGCTACTTACCATGAGAGGCTCCCTGACACAGGCTTTGAGAGTACAATAGTGTCAGGGACCTTGAATGGTGTCTAAAAGATAGTATGTGTCCTCCAAACTTATAGTTACCCTCTCCTGAGAGACAGAAGCTCCATGACCTTGCTTGGCATTCCATATCAGCACCCCAGAGTTCTGTATTCCTCCTGTAGCCTCCTTCCTGTCTGCTTGCTTGCTGTTGGAAGAGCACATTCAGAACACTTGGCCTTAAAGCCACTTGAGCTGAACTCTTTTCAGACTTGAAGGGAGCTTGTAGAAATCACTACAAGGACCCCTGGTTAAAACACCCTCTCACATGGTACACGCAGCTCCTAAGCTCTATCCCAGCCACCCTCTAGCCACTGGGCCTGTTACTCTCTCCCTCTTTCATGACTCCATGTTCTAGTCCTGCCTTGTCTGTCTGCATGCTGGGTGCTCTAAGCTGAACTATCCCCTATCTTGTCAGCAAGCTCTCAACCATCATACAAAGTTATCCCCTCCTCCCAGAAGCCTTCCTGGACTGGCCTAGCACCTCATCACACTTCCCCATCAGATCCACCTGCTCTCACACCCCAGCACTTTGCTGAGGCTATTCCCTGTGGCTAGTCTGCCTGCAAATCTCCAGGTTATTTGTCTAGGTTTGGCCCTGTGTCCCCACCGGGGGGAGTGGTGTCTTTCCTGCTTGTGCCACAACACACTCAACACAGCACATCACACCACATCATACAGGTTCTCCTGATCAAGACTCTTACAACCCTCTATCTTACCTGCCCACCCCACTCCCTCCTGCCTCCCCTGATTACAAAATCCTTGAAGACATATACATGGTTTGTATCCAAAACAACACTGCACAGTTATGCACATAGAACACCAAGACCATTGGGCATAGTGGTATACACCTTTAATCCTAGCACTTGGGAGGCAGAGAAAGGCAGATCTCTGTGAGTTCAAGCTAGCCTGGTCTACATAATAAGTTTCAAGTCAGTCAGAGCTATGTAGTGAGAACCTGTCTTAGAAATAAACAAAAAGAAACAAGACCAAAACCCACCAAGACAACACCATCTGAACCTCTCTTACTAGAAGTCCCTAGAAGAGGGGTCCCCACAGGTTAGGTAGGACACAGAAAGAAGCCAAAGTAAGCTTCTATGGATGGCTTAGTAAGATAGTGAGTATTGTATCTTTTTTATTTTTTTATCACAATTAGAAACAGATTTTATCTTTTGAAGAGATAAAATATAGTTATATGCCACAGCATGGATTAACTTTTAAAAGTATGCTTGAAACTGGGAATACCATAATGCCAGCCCCTGGGAGGCAGAAGCAGGAGCACTACAGGTTCAAGGCCAGCCTGGGCTACTCAGTGAGATCTTTTCTCAAAACAACAACTACAAAGCATATCCTAAACCCAAGTCAGACACAAAATAATTCTGTTTCTGTCAGAGTCTAAAATCTACAGAGCTGTGAAGGAGGCTGGCGGCTGCCCAGGTCCGCAGAGCTGACTGTGAGCAAGCACACCACCTCTTTGTAGAGGACAGCCATGTAACTCCATAAACACTTGGGAAAACACTGAGCATGCTGAACTGCAGGTTATCTGAACTAGACTGCTTTTAAAAAAACATGTACTTTCTGTGAGGCAGGCCAGGTAGAGCTACAGAAGACTAAGGCATCATCTCCACCCCATGGTGTTTCACTTCCAATGCATACAGTAAGGTATGATCCTTCCAGTAGCAGAGGACAATGTGTTGCTCAGTTCAGAGTGGTTCCCAGCCCCATCATGAGGCTGCCTCAAAATCCCACTATCCCTGGAACTGGGACTATAAGGTAGCTGAAGCCCAGAGCTACAGACAGCATCATCTTTTACATGCTCATCACCTTTTACATGCTACCAACGCCCTTATTGGGAAGGGAACAGAGAATCACGAAAGGTTCAGTCCCAGCCTGGCTGAGGACTGAACAAAAGAATGACCAAGAAGGGCCAGGTCCTGGGGCTTCATTGATAGGTTCTTCTGAACCTATCTTCTGAATTGATCTTCTGAAATGTCTGCCCAAATCTTATCCCAGCCTAAATGAAGTGGTTCTGAAGGAAAACCCAAAGACACTCGGATGCAGTCAGGAGACGTTCAGCAAAAAGCTTAAAAGCAATTAATTTTAAGTGATCACAGCTTTACCAAAGCTGTGGCTACAATTTCCTTCTGACTTTGATTATAACCTTCCAGCAAAATATTTGCCTCAAGAAGGCAAAGTCTTTGCATTATTTTCTATTCCTAGCATGACTACAAAAATATTCTTTGATTTAACATTTGATATGTTTTATTCTCAAGGGCAAGCCCCATGAGAAGAAAAATGTACCCCAACGGAATGAAATATGACTACCTGCTCCATTTTTCTTTCCTGTTGGTTCCTGCTCAAATATTCTGCATTAATTTAAACTCAGGACTATGTCTGATGTTGTGCCGCTCCCACACTGTCACCCCAACCAAAGCAAAGTCACCCGCTGTCCGGCTCCAAGGGAAATGGTGCAGAGGAGCTCAACTTGAGTCTCCTGGAGACAGCTAAAGGCACTGCATCTTGGAAGGAGATCAAGTGGGGTCAGGAGTGATAAGCGCCAGGCACAACAGAGGCCCTTGTATTTCTACAGCAGCTCACTGCAGTGAGGCGGACTTCCTACTGACCAAAGCCTTTGAAGCAAGAGAAAGCAAGCAACTCATGTTAGCTCAGCATCTCCTGGTAGTAGAAGACATCACAGAGGCTGTACCAGACAGCAGAATCTTCCGTGTGTGTGTGTGTGTGTGTGTGTGTGTGTGTGTGTGTGTGTGTGTGTTTTACTGCTGAAAATAACAGACATAGGCACAGAATACAAGGAACCAAGGCCCAACCAATGTTTGATGTCAAAGCTTGTGTTGAGAGAAGCACTTCCCCTTCTAACACCTAATAAGCTTCAATGTCACACAAGCATGTAAGTGCCATACATGTGTTCCTACACAGATGCTCACAGAAAGAACAATAGCAAGGAAAACAACAAGTCTTTTCATTTTTCTTTTCCCATTAGAATAACATCCCCCATGTCCCCGGTTACCAAGGCCCCTGTCCAAAGTCCCCTCTGCTTATACCAAGCAACATTCTGGCCCTAGCTGTGCACGCCTCAAGGCCAGTGTGCACTATATAGGGTGACATGATAAATTTGTTTGATGGCATATTTCTTTTGCACACACAAACCCTGTTCCATTCACAAATCCAAAGGAAGGTTCTCAGACAGAATGCAGAGGGACTTAAAGAGATGAGCCTGGAAAAGCAGATCACAGGGCTAAAAACTTGTACCCCTGTGGCACCAAGAGCACAGAAAGTCAGAAAAGTAAAGCTTTTCTTTACATATGTACATTGCTTAAGCTTTATAAAGAAAAATGTCCCAAGGGTAAGAGACAACGCCCCCTAGGCTCCAAGTGCAGTGACTGGGTCAGACATACAAACTCCTGTGCATTCCTGTGTGGGAGTGGCCCAGAGAAGGCCCTGGCCATGCAGGACCTGCCTCATGCAGTGGGTATGAGATGGGAGAGCTTGGAGACCCATCATAAACAACCAAAACAAAAGACTCAGAGACAAAACACTGTTAATCCTTGCAGCCACCAGAAGACTATAAATTGCTAAGCCAAGAGACCAGCATTTTTTCTCTCCTACTGGACTTAGATTAAAGATGAGTCTTACATCTCTTACCCCAACCCAAGTCTTTAAAACATACACTGTTTAATCTTTGTGAAGTTCTAACCCTGGAAGATTTATATTGGAAAATGGATTTGAGAGAAACCTCAGCCTGAAGCGCTACCGAGGAGGGTGCAGTGGGCAACACACTTTTCATTCACACTGAGAAAGCCAGACAACGGCTGTGGAGGCGCGTGCACTTGGTTCAAACTCGGCTAGCGGTAACCGTGTCCCCGCTCTCTCTGAGGCACAGGGTTTTTCCATCTATAAAATGTGAATTTCACCTTTCCTCCCCAGGGCAACTGTGAGGGTTAAGAAAACAATAACAAAACTAATGCACCAACCAGAAGGGACAGCACTGAATTACTGACACAAGCGTTCACCACCTCTGACCTAGAGCACCACCAGGCACATCATCTGAGCCACAAAGGCAATGAAATCCAGTTTTTTGTTTTTCTTTTTTTACAACATTGGTTGGTGTTTTGCCTGTTTATATGTCTGTGTGAAGGTGTTGGATCCCCTAGAATTAGAATTACAACTGACGGGTGTAGCTCCCATGTGGGTGCTTGGCACTGAACCAGGGTCATCTGGATGAGAAGCCAGTGAGTGCCCTTGACCCCTGAGTCATCTCTCCAGCTCAGAAGTCCAGTTTTCATACAGGAGGATTCTTGTTTCTGGAGAGTTCACCTTGGAAAACAATAGAATCAGACAGCTGGCTTCAACTTAAGAGACTATCAAGAAACCCTTTAATACAGTTCTCATGTTGTGGTGACTCCCCTACCCCAATCATAAAATTATTTTCTTTGCTTCTTCATAACTGTAATTTTCCCATTGTGAATTGTACTAAAACTGATTTCTGGTGGTCTTAGGCAACCCTTGTGAAAGGGTCACTTGACTCCCCAACAGGTTGAGAACAGATGGTACAGTCATCTAAGTATCCCAGGAAAAAGCAAAGACCACACCTCTGCTCCTGGACTCCTTCTCTGCAGCTTCCTACCCACAGCTCAGCTGGCCACATACATCTACAAAACAATAGCCTTCCAAAGTGCTCAAGGCCCTTAAGAGAAATCCCCACCGCCATTCCCCCACCGCCATTCTCTAGGTTCAAACTCTGTTTACACCTTCACTGTCCAGAACATACCTGTCACATCCCATGATGACATCCTACTGGGCCCCATACTACTAGTAGTAGACCCTAACCTGACAAAGCAGCTTCACCAGGCGGTTCCTGGCACTAGGGAAGCTCTTCTTTTCAATATGCCCACATCCTGTGCCTCAACAAAGGGTGAAGAATGCCTTAAAAAAAAAAAAAAAAAAAAAAAAAAGCCTCACTATGATGCCCAGGCTGGGCTCAAATTCAAGGCCCCAAGCAATCCTCTGGCCCCAGCCCAATGAGTAGCAGCTAGACAGGTGTACTTCACGCCCAGCTTACATGAGTTACTCCAGCTTTTGCTCCCTGTACACAGAACTCCAGAGACCCCCTCAGAGTGTGGCAGTGTACCTTTGCCAGTGTTCTCTTGTCATCTTCTGGATGAGGAAAGAGCTGACACCAGGATGCACTTATTACAGGTCAGTCCTGTCCTAACCCTGCCTACTCCCTCACAACCAGCTAGGCCATTAGAGGAACACAGCTCTCCCTCCCTTAGAACCTACTAAGAACCTGCCAGATGCCTGCTGTCAGCATAGGCACCAGAGAACACTGGCAAGTCAGAGCCTACTCTGCCCCAGCCCTAGCAAGGGACAACCGACACAACCTCCAAGAAGCATGAGAAAAATGGGAAAGTTTGAGTGTGAAGGGTGGGCGTAGACACACCAAAGAGAGTGAGTCAGGGAGGCCTCACTAATAGAGAGACATCTGAACTGAGACAAGCAGCAAGCAGCAAGAAGCAACAGCAGGGGCAAAGTAACTGCTAACCCATTTAAGGCGTGGAAAAGTCGACAGCATGACTGAAGATCAGAAACACAGGAAGGATACTTGCTCAGAAAGCTCCAAGGAAGGAGAGCCTGGAACAAAGAGGCTGGATTAAACCAAATACAAGAATGTACTGGGGAAGCCAGGCGGTAGTGGCGCACGCCTTTAATCCCAGCACTTGGGAGGCAGAGGCAGGCGGATTTCTGAGTTCAAGGCCAGCCTGGTCTACAGAGTGAGTTCCAGGACAGCCAGGGCTACACAGAGAAACCCTGTCTCAAAACAAAACAAAAAACAAAACAAAACAAAAAAAAGAATGTACTGGGGAGTCAAGTGCAGTGGCGCACGCCTTTAATCCCAGCACCTGGGAGGCAGACAGGAAGATCTCTATGAGTTCTAGGCATGCCTGGTCTACTCATGCCTGGTCTACTTAGTGAGTTCCAGAACAGTCAGAGATAGAGAGATTCTGCCTCAAAAACTAAACCAAACAAAAAAAGTACTGGGAATCTAGAAGCAAGGACTGACATGATCTGAGGAGACCCTAAAAATGACCCCACCCACTGTTCAGGCTGCAGTGGGTAAATGGCAGTATTCCAAAGGCACTGTCAAGATTTGGCCTGTAGCCAGTTCAAGAAGGCAAGGCACAATATTAAACAGACCCTGAGGACAAGTGAGAGGTAACTTCTAGCACCAGCCCTGGGTACTAAACCTGCCAGGCTTGTCTCCTCATCTGAAAACCAGAGTGATGCTTCTCCACATGGCACTGCCTAGTCACAAGGTCCTGGGCCAGAGTAGGCACTCAAGCAGGTGCATACTTCTCTTCAAAAGGAAAAGCTACATTTTCCTGGTCCCTAAGAAGGAAGGTAGTGATGAGACCTTCAGAATGGTCTCATCACTCCAGTGAGGTCTGGCCACATTTTAAAACCAAGAAGGAACATTTTTCTCAAGATGTGAAGCAAGAAGAGCAACAACAGGCTACAAGATCACAGATCACCTTGTACGGTTGTATAACAACCAAAATCAGCCAAAACACCACTGCTTGGGCCGCAGCCATTTGAATATATATATTATATATATATATATATATATCAGGCTTTTGCCACACAAAGGTTCTATGTAAATGTACATATTAGAAGGGGTGGGCAGGAATTCAGAAAATTAGGGTGGCATGGAAAGGTCCCAGCTTGGAAGGCATGGAAGTCTTGACAGCTGCCTTCTTTAATGGCTACACAATAAACATGCTTCCTGTAAAGTTTGTCCAAGAAGAGAAATATTTGAGAAGAGCCATGCCAGAAAGTAACTGCATGGTCACCACTATTCACTAGTAACATAGGATCCAGAGCAAGGTTCAAAGGGTACGGAGCTAGTAAGAAAAAAAGCTTCGAACCCAATTCTGTACAGCTCTAAAAGAATGTCTATCCTTCTGCCCTGGCGTAGATTTTAGATAGCTCTCCCCTTACAGTCGGGCTACATCCAATACTGTTATTGTAGGTTCACAATATAGTAAGCTAAAAAATACACTGAATACACAGAAACGCTGGACCTGCCAGCTCAGCAACCAGAGCTGGGTACACAGAGGTTTGCACTCTGGACCTCAGAGCTGACTAGGAGCTGCAGCTTGCTGCACTGCTCAGTGTCATGAGAACCAACATGTCACAAACTCTACTGAACTTGTACCATTTACACACTATCATAAAGATGAAAAATCATTAAGTTAGTGTAAGTCAGATTGTATTTTTTCTTCTTCTTTGCGATACTAGGGATAGAACCTAGAGCATACTGCACACTAAGCAGGTACTCCATCACTGAGGGACATACCAACCCCACTTTCTAGTTTCTACCCTGTATCTATTCTCCATCGCCAATTTACACTAGCTTAAGAGTATATTTCCTAAAAAGTATTTGAATATGACCAGTCAGAATTAAGTGGGAGTTTTTAGTTTGTTTGTTTACTGTGTGGTCCTTGATAGTCTTTAATGAGTCCTGGACTGAATAGAGACTGTGCAAGAGTGACCCTAACAGTTAAGTCTCCATTTCCACTTCAGTGAAACAGAGAAATAGTCTCAGGCTGCCTGTAGCATGGAGAAAAGGAGGTCACAAAGCCGGAAGAACTGAACTCATCACATAGCTGGAATGACCAGGAACTAATGAATCACCTGCCCACAGCCTTATAGAGTACTGCTGGAAAGAAACCCAGGACAAGAGGGCAAGCAGGAAATGGGTCACTGGAGCTACAGAGGGTAGACTCAGCCATACCTCCTTTGTGCTGGGTGCTTACAAACAGGTTATAAGGTCCTGTCCCTAAGACTAAGTGTAGTTAAATGGGTCTGCAAAAGGAATTTAAAAAGACGGAGGAAGGTTTCATGTAGATGAAAGGGAGGGGTGGAGTTGACAAAGAAGGGTAGTTACAAGACCTTTTATTTATGTCCTATTCCTAAGTGGCCTGTATTTAAAGACTAATTAAGTGGTACAGATTCTAGGAGCAGATTTTAGCAGTGCTCATCATGACTGAAAGCACATATGCCCTTTGCCTTCGCCAGTCCACACATAACTTAACCTGTTACCCTAGTACATACCCCAAAGCCTTCTGGGCTAGAGTATTGTTCACTGCAGCACGAATAGCTAACTCTGGAAAAGTCACAAAAGTCAATCAAGAAAATGTTGGTATGATGATTTGTGTAGAAAAGGGGGACAGGGAGGATGAGATCCTGAGGGAACCTAGATCACTTGCCTCTTATCAAGGCACTAGGCTCTACCCCCTAACCCAACCGACTCCAAGTATTACAACAGAAGAAAAAAACAGGATCTTTCATGTCTGCACATTGTCTGCGTTTCTGTGAACGTTTCTTGAAATCATCCATACACAGGAAACTGAGAGCAGTGTTCGGGATAGAGAACCAGGAGTCCAAAGGTCAGGTAAGTAGTGAGTTTTGTTTTTTGTTGTTTTTTTTTTTAAACTTGTGTACACCCTTTTTGTAGGGTTTGTTTCTTTGGATCATTTTTCTAGGAAAGCATCTCGGGGCACGGCAGTGAAGGTGGGAACTGTGTCCGCATCTGCGGGCTCTGAGTTCGAGCCCCCAAGCCTCCAGGGCTGGCGGCCAGGCCTAGCTGTCAGGCCACCGTCCCGCGAGCTCGGACCCCGAGCCCAGCTCCCGCCCCGGCCCGCGCTCACCGCCAATGATGGTCCGGATGAGGGAGGCGTGCCCGGGGCAGTCGACCAGCGTGACCTGCAGCAGTGTGTCACTAGTCCCGGATTCAGCCCCCTGCAGCGGCACGACAAAACAGGAGAAGCCCAGGTCGAGCGTTATGCCCCGCTCGCGGCTCTGCGGCTGCTTGTCGAAGGCAGCGGTGGAGGCCGTAGTGCTCAGCGCCCGCGCCAGCGCTGTCTTGCCGCTGTCGATATGACCCAGCACGCCCACATTCACATTTACCCGCCGGCCCGCCATCCCGCCGCCACCTCTCACGCCGTCGCCTGAGCGCCAGCCCCGCGGTCCGCCTGCTAAGCCGCACCCCCCCGCAACCCGCGCCGAGCGCGCCGGTTCCGGCATCGAAGCTTCCGCCCTCCGGCGCCCACAGCGCTATGGCAGAGCGGACATAGGGCAGGACAAGGACCCTGACTGCTACCAGGGGTTGCAATCATCCGGCTTCCCACCCCACAAAGTCTTGGCAGTCTGAGATTAGAGATCCTTCCTTGTATCCACCCATCCATTCTTCCCTCCCTCCTTCCACCATTCCACTCACCCATCTGTCACACACCCTTCCATCCACACATCTCTTCCTCCATACCTCCATACACACTCATCCATTCGTCCATTCATTTCTGTCAGCCTTCATTAAGTACAGACTGTATACACCTCACTGGGATGTAGTGATCGACATTATTTGCTGTGAAAACAGGAGTGAGTAAAACCTAAAACCAGTGGTCAAGCCAGACTATCGGGAAAGGACAGAGATGGGAAGGCAGGGAGCCTAGTGAGGCTCAGGGAAGACCCCTCAAACACTGTCACTAGAAGTCTAGTGCAGAGCTGGGCAGCAGAGGCAGGCAGATTTCTGAGTTAGAGGCCAGCCTGGTCTACAGAGTGAGTTCCAGGACAGCCAGGGCTATACAGAGAAACCCTGTCTGGGGGGTTGGGGTGGGGTGGGGAGGGCGGTAAAGAAGAAGAAGTCCAGTGCAAACTGAGAACTGCCCATCAGAAACCTGGAAGCACTGTGAAAAGAGGGTCTCTTTGATTCAGGGTAGGGGGACAAAAACCTCACTCTAGAGTCTAGGCCACCATGAGGAGCTGCAGCTGTTGTGTGAACTTGAAATGTGTGGTGAGTGTTATAGCGACCACTCTATGTAACTCCCTTCAGGTATTGAAAGGTGCCAAGAATCATGAAAGAGGTCACAAACATAAGTGGTTGCTCTGGCAAAGGGTAAAAGCCAAGGAAAAGAAGAAACATGGGACCTCACAGGGGAGCAATGAGGATTGGAGAGCTGAGGGGAAGAGGCGTGGTTTTAGCCGCTGACACAGAGAGGATGCTGGCCCGGCACTGCCATCCTTCCATTTTTCTAGGTTGTGGTTTGAAAGTGAATTGGTTTGCATGGGCTTGTGTGTTGCATGCTTGGGCCCCAGCTGGCGGGCTATTTTGTGAGATGAAGCTTAGCGGAAGGAAGTGGTCCCTTCCCAATTCTCTGCTTCCTGTCCACCATGAAGTGAGTAGTTCAGTTAGACTGCTACTTTCTTCTGTCACCTTGACAATATACTACTGTGCTGCCACAGGCTAGGGGAATGAAGCCCAAGTGACCATGTACTGAAATCTCTGAAACCATGAAGGAAAACTAAAGCCTCTTTCTTTCTTTGTCTATATCGGTGTTTCATCACAATGATAGAGTCCAACATAAAGCCTGACTTCAGAGTGCTGACAAATATTTTAGCTTTTGTTGATAAAATTCCATCCTGAGACAAGAAGTGAATGACATCTACCCCTCTTCCTAAGGTTCCAAGGACAAATCAAAGAGGCAGTAGAACGACGGTTCATTCTAGGATTGAGTTTATTTGACTTACTTATAAATATGGAGCAGAGCAGCTGTGCTGGAAAGTCTTCTCGTATCATAAACTATGGCTTCCCCTTCTTCCTCCTAATCTACAGTAATCCGTATACTCTACCTCCTTCCTGTAGTCCTGAGGCCACATGCAATTAGGGCTAAATACACATGGCTTGGAGGAGTGGCCAGACTCTCAGGTGAGGATCCAGTGACCAACCTGAGGCCTCCCAGGAAGGAATGTTATCGGTCCTCAGGCCCGATCATGATGAACTTTGGAAAGTAGGCACAGCTGGTCTCATGAAGATGGCAGCAGTTGTGCTCAGATGTTGACCAGGCTTCAAGTTCACTGACTCCTACTGGACAGCCAGTTTGCCTCTGTAATGAGCCAGGAATGTGTGTTCGCAGGAAGTAGCCCCAGTGGCTCCGGGGATCAAGACTCTACACTCCAAGTCCCTGCCATGGACTGAATTGCATTCTCCACGGATGCTGAGGCTTTGATGCCCACTCTCGATGCATGTGACAGCATTTGGAGATGAGTCGTTAGAACTAAATGGGTCACAAGAGTGGGGTCCTCGTATGAATTAGTGCTCCCAAAATTTTTGTCTCCATTTTTCTGTCTTCCAAATAGGAAACAACAAGAAACTACCGTTTGTTTGTTTGTTTGTTTGTTTAAAACCCAATGATAAAGCAGTGGGCATCTTTAGGAGGGAGCTTAGCAGACAGGTCACAAGAGTTTTAGAGGACATTCCAAATAACAAAATGTTCTGAATGGGACCTGGCTTCAGTAAACTTCACTACCTACCTCTGATCTACATAAAATCCTGACAAACAGGAAAAACCAAACATCTTAAATTTAAAAGTCCAAAATACAAAATCTGAAGCTTTCTGAGCTCTGACGTGATACTACAAGTAGAAAATTCCACACCTGACTTGATGTGACAGGCAAGAGTCAAAACCGGAGAACATTGAAGCTAGCATGTAAAATGAGCCTCGGGTTCCATACACACAGGGCTTAAGAAATAATGAGCTTCATGTCCAGACTTGAGTCCCACCCCTGAGTGATCATATTACATGTGTGCAAACATTCTAAAACATGAGGGGGAAACCTGAAATCTCCAATGCTGCTGGTCCCAGGCATTTCAAGTGAGGTGTATTAAACCTGAAGTGAAAGGAACTGGGCCTGAAAGCACATGCCTGGAACCCCAGTACCCAGGAAGTGACAACCCCAGAACCCAGGAGGTGACAGCACATGCCTGGAACC
>JANHMN010000008.1:25019239-25042123 GCA_030674055.1 Rhabdomys pumilio
TCTTATATTTATTTAATTTTATATGTATGAGTGGTTTGCCTGCATATGTGATGTATATCTTTTGCTCCTGGTACCTGAAAAGCCCAGAGGTCAGAAGAGGGTATCTGGCTTAGTTAGGGTTTCTATTGGTGTTATAGAGAGACGGCTCAGCGGTTAAGAGGACTGGCTGCTCTTCCAAAGGACCTGGGTTCAATTCCCAGAACCCACATGGTAGCTCACAACTGTCTGTAACTATAATTCCAGGGGATCTGACACCCTTACACCGATGCATAAAGAACAAACAAACAAAATCCACCATGATAAAAGCAACTTGGGGAGGAAAGGATTTATTTCAGCTTATAGATTGCACATCACAGTCCACCACTGAAGGAAGTCAGGGTAGAAAGTCAAGTCATACAGAAACCTAGAGGTGAGAACTGAAGCAGAGGCCATAGAAGAAGCTGCTTACTGTCTTGCTCTCCATGGCTTGCCTGGCCTGCTTTCATACACCTCCCTCCCAGGACCACTTGCCAAGGAGGTAGCACCTTCTTCCCCCCCCCCCCCCCCCCCCCCCCCCCCCCCCGTATACACAGCAGGCTGGGCCCTCTCATATCAATCACTAAGAAAATGCACTACAGACTTGCCTACAAGTAAATCTTACAGAGGCTTTTCTCTTCCTGAGTAACTCTTGACAGTTTGACAATAAACTAGTCAGGATAGTATTGGATCCTTGGAGCTGGAGTTACAGACAACTACAAGCTGCCCAACATGGGTGCTGGGAACTGAACTCTGGAAGAGTAGCTGGTTCGCGCTCTCTCTCTCTCTCTCTCTCTCTCTCTCTCTCTCTCTCTCTCTCTTTGGTTTTTTCGAGACAGGGTTTCTCTGTGTAGCCCTGGCTGTCCTGGAACTCACTCTGTAGACCAGGCTAGCCTCGAACTCAGAAATCCGCCTGCCTCTGCCTCCCAAGTGCTGGGATTAAAGGCGTGCGCGCCACCACCGCCCGGCGTAGCTGGTTCTCTTAACTGTTGAACCATCTCTGAGTCTCCCTGTTCACACACTCACTGTAAGATGCTGCTGTATTGTTTGCTTCTGAGAGAGTCACAGCTGTCAGTCAGGTTTGCACACAGGCACCATCTCCTCACTGATGTCTTCCTTCCCAGACTCTGCAGGCTGCTCCAGGTGCCCACTCTGGGCTTGCATACCACTAGGGGATTTGTCCTCATAAGTTTGTTGCATGTTCTCCAACTCCTTGTAGGCTCATTGTCTTAATTAGGCTTTTATTTCTGGGAAGACACTCCATGACCACAGAGACTCTTATAAAAGACAATACTTAATTGAGGCTGTGGCTTACTTAGGGTTTCCATTGCTGTGAAGAGACACCATGACCAAGGCAACTCTTATAAAGGACAACTTTTAATTGTGGCTACTCTACAGGTTCAGTCCATTATTATTAAGGTGGGAAACATGGCAGCATCCAGGCAGGCATGGCATGGGAGGAGCTGAGAGTTCTATATCTTGTTCCAAAGGCAAACAGAAGACTGGTTTTCAGGCAGCTAGGAAGAGGGTCTCAAAGCCCACACCTGCAGTGACACACTTTCTCCAACAGGGTCACATTTCCTAGTAGTGCCTCTCTTTGGGCCAAGCATATTCAAACCACCATACAGTTCAAAGGTTTAGTGTGTCATCATCATGGCAGCCGGCATGGTGGCACACAGGCAGAGATGGTACTTCATCATGGCAGCCAGCATGGTGGCACACAGGCAGAGATGGTACTGGAGAGGTAGCTGAGAGTTCTACATCTTGATGAGCAGGCAGGAGGCAGAGCACTGACTTGAGCTTCTGAGACTTCAAAAGCCCACCTCCACAGTGACTTCCTCCAGCAAAGCCACACCCACTCCAACAAGGCTACACCTCCTAGTAGCCACTCCCTATAGACCAAGCACTTAAACACTTGAGTCTATGAGGGCCATTCTACTCAAACCACAACACTCATCAAGGCTATTTCCTGCCTGTTTCTGAGTGCTCTATACTGTCTGTTCACACTGTTGCTAACAATTACTTGTTGAACGGATTGAGGTACAGTTGTGCAGGTAAACAATAGCACTATGGAACCCGACAGAAAATATTTTCTGGCTTATTGTCTTCCCTGAGTTGTGGGATTAGATGAATACGATACAGGATTTCAAGCCTGAAGTCCTTCCTCCACACCAGTTCCAGTTCTGACGACTGGTTGGTTGTGTGTTCTTGCTTGGGCCAGTCTTTGGATATCTTTAGCCAGTAGGTTTTTGTTTTATGGTGTTAGGAAGTGACACCCACCAAAACCAATAAGATGGCTGAGTCCTTCTCCTTCTACTCTGCTCTGATAGAAATCCTGGGTAGGTGCAAAGTTCTTCAGTGCTGGAAGTCTCAAACTCCTGAGAGCCACAGCTCAGTGGCTGGACTGGCAGAGCAAGAGGCTTACACCTTCAGTTCTGAGAGCCAGGGGCTTGTTCCAGGCTTGAGAAGCCAGAGGCTTCCAGCTCTGGGAGCTCAGGTTGGCAGCTCATCACTCTTGGTTTAAACTACCCATGGCCTTTGTACATAGCAACTGTTATTATACACAGCTTCTAGGAGGAAGCGATGCCTGCCAGCATTATAGTTTCTAAGTGGGTCAAGTGGTAGGACCCTCAACTCTTACAGTGTCTGATGTTATAAATGTTGACCCTTAAAACTTGAAGCTCCTTGGGCTGGAGAGATGACTCTGCAATTAAGAGCATTGGTGTTCTTACAGAGGAATCAAATTCAATTCCCAACACCCATATGGTGGCTCCCAACCATCTGTAATTTCAGTTCCAGAAGATCTGACACCCTCTTCTGACTTCCTTGGGCACTGCATGGTATATTCACACCTGTAGGCAAAACACCTACATAGATAAATAAAATACTAAAAAAATAAAAAGCCTTGGCGCTCCCTGGAATTTGTCTAGCAATCTCTGCCTTTGGTTACTCTGCTGTCTGTCACTTTTCATTTCTGTTCCCAGTCACTCTAGAACTCGCTAGCTGCCAATCATCAGTCTTTTTTTTTTTTTTTTCCCCCGAGACAGGGTTTCTCTGTGTAGCCCTGGCTGTCCTGGAACTTACTCTGTAGACCAGGCTGGCCTCGAACTCAGAAATCCACCTGCCTCTGCCTCCCAAGTGCTGGGATTAAAAGGCGTGTGCCACCACCGCCCGGCTGCCATTCATCAGTCTTACACTGCTCCAGCCACTCGGCTTGTCTTCTTCATATTACCAGTTCAGTCCACAATACTATTGATACAGGTGAGAAAACCACTGGAGAAATCTTACTTACAATGGGCCTAATGTTGCAACACAACTATACATTGCACAGCACAGGAAGGTGTCTTCTGGCTGACTTAAAAGTGAGGGACAACTGCTTAGATAGCCAGAAAGTCAGGGAGGGTAAACAAGAGTGTTTACTGTCCTTAGTTTGGGCAGCTGCTTTGTTGATAGTTCTCTCAGGACATCCAAGCACCTGGGAAAGATCTAAAATTTGTTAGTGAAGGAGTTAACACACCCTGGCACAAATATCTTATTCTAAAGAAAAAATAAGCATTAAAAGAGGCGTTTATAATTAAAACCCTGCCATTCACATTAATAGTGCTTAAGTATTTGGCGGTTCCCAGTCAAACCAGGACAGGGCAGGAAATGCCTGCCCTGGGGGAACTTAGCCTGTGACACAGACGGAAGTTGGTGGGTGAAACTCAGCTGCCGACCAGCGTAGCTTTTAGCCAATAGAAAGCAAAGCCTTCTCGGTTCCACCAATAGCATACTAATAAGGGCGGGTCTTGGAGAGCGGCCTAGTAACGGCCGCGTGGTAACCCAGGCGCCTGGCGTGCCGTAGTTCCTACCTCTCCACGCAGGTTGTGTCTCCAGGCACTCAGCAAAATGAAGATTGAGGAGGTGAAGAGCACCACGAAGACGCAGCGCATTGCCTCCCACAGCCACGTGAAGGGTCTGGGGCTGGACGAGAGTGGCCTGGCCAAGCAGGCGGCTTCGGGGCTTGTGGGTCAGGAGAACGCGAGAGAGGTGGGCGTGGGACGTGTGCGCGAGGCGTGGGCGGCGGGACCAGGACCCACTAAGATCTGTCTGAGAAGTGAGGATCACACTAGCGAGCAAAGGTTGCATCCTTTGCGGGTCACGGCACGCAAATTAGGCATCACCGGAAACAGTGGAAGGCTGTGGGGTTAAGTATGGAATTGACTTAAGTTTTCAGAGTTGATATGGGTTCTTTGGGCCTGGGAGCTGATCTGTTAAGTGGAGCGGTGAGGAGGAACAGTCTGACCTATTCCTCAGCCACGCACTCTTTAGCTTTTCCAGTTCAGTCTTCTTAAAGTCATGCCAGGTCTTTAGATAGGTTCTGTTTTGCACACGAAGAAGTTAAAGGTGGGTCAGGCCGCTTAACCAACTGCTGGTTCAGCAGTAATAAGGCTTGTATTCTTCCCCCCAAGCCCACCCCAAATCAGTACTCCTCCCATTTCCTCAGCCTGCTCCACTCTGAACGCTGCAGAGGCTCAGTGTCTACAAAAACTTTTTACATGTGTTGAAGACTGCTTTCTTAGCCTCTTGCACGTAGAAAGTGCCAGCAAAGAGTGCCAGCATCATCTATTCATAAGGGAAAGGTTTGAGCTCACTTGCATCTTTTCTCGCAAGTAGGTAATAGTAGTTTAATACTTTCTGTTTGCCAGGCAGCTTTGAGTCTATTGCTTGTTATTTCGTTTCTGTGTAATAAGCCTCTCTTTGGTCTGATGCTTTCTAGACATATAAAAACATTGACACGTTTGCACAGTAAATTCCAGTGTACCTAAATTCTACAGTTAACATTTTACAGTGATGCTTTATGGTGTATCTGTTTATGTGTGTCTACTGTCACAATTCAGAGTAAACTGCAGATATCAGCACACTGTACCCCTAAGCCCTTTCTTGTGTGTACAGTTGTTTTGAACACTTGGATTCAGATGAGTAATAGTGATTCATAAGGGTTGTAGGTAAAATAACTCTGAGGGCACTCACCTAAAGTGAAATGGCCAAGGAGTGTATGTGACTTCAGGGTCTGCTCTAGACCTGCTTCTGCACCGGTTCTTGTATGACGGATGACACCAGCAGCCCCCCGGGGAATTTTAAGACTGACTGATTGTTTCTTTCTGTTTTGTGCAGGCATGTGGCGTCATAGTAGAATTAATCAAAAGCAAGAAAATGGCTGGAAGAGCTGTCTTGTTGGCAGGGCCTCCTGGAACTGGCAAGGTATTCGTCCATTTTCTCTCTCTCTTTTTTAAGCTACCCAAGAGAATGATATTGATGTTTAAGCGCAGTTGAATTCATATCTTAACTAGTCTCTTTCTAGCTAGACTGGTTAAATGAATGTTTTAAAAACCAATGCACAATAATACAATTTAGCATATAAAATCTATGGTCTAAAAATTAAAATTACCCTGGCCTACCTCCAGAGCAGAGAGTAAAGTCCTCGGAGGGCCTCATTGTCTCTAGAATGTTTCTATTGTCTCTTTCAAGTCTCCTTTGCTTTGCTAGGAAATAACCTTTCTGTTGATCTGAGTCTCAAAAAATAACCAGCAATATCTTTTTGAGACTTGGGTTTGTGTGTGTTAAAAATAGGCTCTTGCGTTCTTCCCACACCTCACTCCCCCAGTTCTTAAGTTAGTGGTGAGAGAATAACTAATTCTTACTTTGAAATCCTAACTGTTGAATAGATGTTGTATAGCCCTGGCTGTCCTAGAACTCAATATGCCAACCAGGCTGATTCTGAACACAGAGACCCACCTCCTGCTTCATGAATGCTGGTATTAAATATGTGTGCCACCTGCAAGGCTGTCTTACACAGGGGTCTTCCTGAAGCGGGAAGAGCTGTGTTAGTAAGTAGATTGAGCCCTTCACAGTGAGCTCACTGGTGTCTGCACAGGTAACATCTGCTTGTCCCCTGCATGGGCCATCTGCTTATCATGTCTCCTTATGTCTTACCCTTGCTTTCTCTCTCTTTCCGAAAGTGCATTGGCTGGAAGTTTCTTTTATCGTTTGTTAGTGGAAAAGACCCTGTTCTCCTTGTTTGGTGGTAGTTGTTGTTTGAGACAAGGTCTCATGTAGCCCAAGCAGGCCTCAGATGTGAAGATAAAGTGCATGTCTCCACTGTTAGTTGGAAATCTTCCTGCCTCATCCTCAGAGCTGAGATTACAGGCATGAACTCCAGGCCTAGCCTTGTTCTTGTTTTGAGAATGCTTGTGCTGGGTACAACACTGCCAGTGTTCCTTCCCTATTTGTTCTGTTTGGAAGTTTGGTACCAGTGTTTCCTTTTCCTTTTGGATGCTTTGGAGATGTCTTCACTTTAGTGCTTCATTATGCACACGACAAGGTAAAAATTTTTTTTCCTGTCTTGATATGAATTGTGCTTTCTTACACATCAGTATGACGCCTTTGATCTGTTCTGGAACATCCTCAGCTCTCCCGTTGCCCACTTTCTTTGTTGAAGTCGGAGTCGGAATGTGGATTTTCAGCCTACATTGGCATCCTCGGTGCTGACGGCCAGACGTGATGCTGAATGTCTTCCAGGATCTTTAACTGGAATAAGGAACCATTCTGTCCCCCAGTGTCAGCTGGACTGAAGTTGAGAAGTGTGAGGAGTAGGTCTGACAGACTTGTATGGTGGGCTCGCCTGTGCCTTATAGCTGGGGAGATGATTCTGGTTTTTGACATTTTCTATTTCTTTATTTTGGAGTCATTTGAAAATGGGGCACCCTGCTATTTACCACAGCATTTTCATCTTACCCCTAACCTGACTCCTGCTGATGTGAAGTTTATGTTAGCATTTCAGGTTTTATAAACTAAAAATAACTAACTGAAAAGGACTAGAAGGCTCATCCTTTGGAAGGCAGGGCTAGGAAGACAGTGGTCTCAGAAACGTAAATTTTCAAGGAAGGTATGGGGAGCGCTGTCCACTGCCTGAGGGGTTTGGCGCCAGGACTTTGTGCACCTCAGCAAGAGCTCTACTGAACTGCACTTCTGAGAAAGGCTCTCACTGATTTGCACTCCACCCACGCCCCCTCCCCCCAGCCCAGGCTGGCCTTGAGTTTTGTGTTCCCTTGCCTCAGCGTCTCAAGTTGCTGGGGTTACAGGCAGTGCCTGGTGCTCAATAGGAGAATGAGTTCAGAATAACAAAGGGGATTTATGTTTTGTTTTCTTTTGATTTTTAAATGAAAATGACAGCTGAGGAGATGGCCAGTAGGAAACAGGCTTGCTACATGAGGGTCCGAGTGGCAGCACTTACCTCTGATCCTAGTGCTGAGGAGGCAGGGACAAGAGGACTAGCCAGTCTGGTTGCATCTGTGAGAGGTCCTATCTCAGAAATGAAGGTGGAGATGACTCAGTTTAGGGCGATTGCTGACCTTCCAGAGAACTGAGTGTGGTTGGTTCTAGCACTCACAGTGGACATCTTACAAGTGTCTGTAACCCTAATTCCACGGGTGTGGATGCCCTCTTTGGCCTCTGTGGACATGTGAATACATGTAATGTACTCACAGACACACATGTGTACACATTAAAAAAAAGGTAGAGAGTGACTGAGGAAGAGATGCAGGGTCAGCTTCTGGCTTCTACACACGTATGCCCCCCATATGTACACAGTGACATGTAGCCATATATATGATATGTAGAAAAGAGGGTACTTCAGGTTCTTCCAGTTTTTTCCTTTTATTATAAACTTCAGACTATCCGCGGTGTATATGTCTAGTGGCCCTGGAAAGAGAAAGTTAAAACCCAGCAGTAACATCTCTGTCTCTTTTTCTTCTTTTCATTTAGTTGCTGTCCCTATCATTTTGCTTTGTTGTCTCTTAATGGTGCTGACATTTAAAAACTTACCTTTACTTCCTTTGGGGAGCTGGTAGTGTGTACCTGTGTGTACCTGGTATGCCTGTGGAGTCGGGACCACTTTGGAGTTGGTTTTCTTCTTCCCTCACGTGGATTCCAGGATCAGAAACTCATCAGTGGTGCCTGTATCTCCTGAGCCACCTCTCCAGCCCAACCCGCCCCAGGTTCTCTGTCTAGTCCCTGCTGTCCTGGAATTACTCTGTAGACCAGACTGGCCCCCAACTCAGATATTCACCTGCCTCTGCCTCCTAAGTGCTGGGACCAAAGGTGTGCACCACAACCTCCCGGCAGCACTGACATTTTTGAAACGCCCAGAGCATTTCATTCCTGTGTGATACTGGGACAGTTTTCTTCTAGGCAATGTGACGAACTCGGTCCTTGGCCTCACTTTGTAAGCTTTTCTGATGTATGTGATAAGTTTGAAGGCATGTGTAGTCTGAGGAGAGATTGGTAGTGTGCCTGAAGTTGAGGCTACTTCGCTTCGTGGAGAGGCAGGGCACCTTTACTGTCCTGGTACAGCTCTGTTCCTGACAATCTCATGCTGTTGACAGTGGGGCTAGTGCTTGGACCCTAGAAAGTAGCCCTTCAGATGAGATTGAAGTAAACCTGTTCGGCCTTCTTTCCGTAGTCACATGGTTTGCTCCCACAAGGGAAAATAGGGACTCTGGCATTAATGCATTTTGGCTGTCTGGCCTTGAGTAACCTCTGTGTTTCAGTTTCTTAATCTATAAAATACAAACTAGGACCTGGGCACAAAGGTGCACGCCTGCAGTCCCGGCACTCAGGCAGTTGAGGCAGGAGTACCAGGCCAGCCTGAGCTTGAAAGTGAGTGCTGGGCCAGCTATATGGTAATTTGTTACCATACTCTACCTGCCCAAAACAAAAAACTCATCAAAACAAATGACAACAAAGCAAAACCCCCAAACCAAAGCAGGCAAATACAAAGTGGAACATGAAGTTGATGGTTTACTGGAGGTCTGTGAGATATTTACAGTGGTGGACAGGAGGGCTAGGCAGGCACCCTCTAGACTTTCCTTCTAGGGCCCTTCACCAAGAGGAAACTGGAAGTGTGACGCACTCCCCTCAAGTGTTCCCAGTCTGTTTACAGCACAGTGATGGTCCCTTCTGAATCAGGCTGTAAGGAGAGAGGCCGGTGAAGGGCACTGAGGCACTCTTGGACATCTGAGGCCAAGGATGGAGAATTGAGGAGGTCTGTGGAACTACTTAGAAGAGACAGAGTGACTAGGACACAGGCAGAATTAGGGTAGGAGGTAGACAAGCTGGCCCCTAGCCCCCACCCTTGTCTCATGTCAGAATGCAGTCCTCTCTTTCCACTTTGCTCCTAGAATATCAGTTTACTGTTGTCTGCTCTGGGCTCACAAACTCAGGTGTATGCTTGTGCTGAGACAGTGGCAAGTGTTCCCAGATGCTCTGGGGCTGAGGGAGCTGCAGTAGGGCAGCACTTGCTGCTGTCTGCTGCTGAGAAGCCGCAGAACCAGTTTGTGGGCAACTTGTTTGCTATGTGAGATCTAACCTAGCACTTTAATCTTTCATGTGACTGACCAGGTCTCCAGTGCTGAGGTTACTCTGAACAGCAGCAGAGTTAGCACTGCTGTCTAGTTTCTGTCTCACAGGTTACTTCTTTATGCACCTTACTGTGTGCTCACTTGCTGCCAGATTCTACTGTGCTGAAACTGTCACTGGAGGAAGAGCACCACTGGCAGGTCACTTATGATGCTGCTTCAGAGTTCTCTTGCTCAGGTCGCCAGCTTCAGAGGCTGTGGTTCTGTGGGTGCTCTCAGTCGCTCTCGGGCGTTTGCCTTTCATACTTGATGTTTTCCACAGATCTCTCCTGTGTCTGGTCTTGTTTAGCCTCTGCCCACTATAGCTGGGTTACCAGCAACCATTTGTGTTTCACAGAGCATGCTAATGTATCACAAAAGTGTGCCTAAGGGTTTGTTCTCTTATGGGCCACTTAACATAAAGTGGACATTAAGTGATGCCTTCCTTCAATACCGATTTCTTTTTTTTCTTTTCTTTTCTTTTTTTTTTCTTTTTTGTTTTTTTTTGAGACAGGGTTTCTCTGTGTAGCCCTGGCTGTCCTGGAACTCACTCTGTAGACCAGGCTGGCCTCGAACTCAGAAATCTACCTGCCTCTGCCTCCCAAGTGCTGGGATTAAAGGCGTGTGCCACCACCGCCCGGCTCAATGCCGATTTCTGCTACCCTGTAGGTTGGTGTTTATGGTACAAACAGAAAGTAGTGTGTCGGGCCTCACTGTGGCCTGAGCAGATTGGCTGGATGCTGTTTGAGGTTGAGAGAGAAGAGTCAGGAAGGTGGTGCTATTTCTGGTGAGAACCTGTTCTGAGACACCAGTCCAAATGTGCCTATCTCGAGGTTGAGGCTCCTGAACTGCATATTTGACCCATCTTTGTTTCCTCCTTGGTGGAGTGGGGAAGACAGTAGAATGGCTTAGATGTGAGGTTCCTGTGAAGTACCTGTAATCAGGCCTTTACTGGGGAATCACATCTAAGTACGATGGTGGTCCAGGCTGGGTGTGCTATGCAGGGAGTGTGCACAGAGACCTCAGACACGGAAATAAGCCTGTGAAGGTAGGGACTAGGACGGTACTGTTCCTGCAGATACTCTCTCAATAACCCACATTTCTGAATGACCATTTCTAACTCTAAAGCAAACTCTTCTCCTTCTTGTCCTCTGCAGACAGCCTTGGCCCTGGCCATTGCTCAGGAGCTGGGCAGTAAAGTCCCTTTTTGCCCGATGGTGGGTAGTGAAGTGTACTCAACTGAGATCAAGAAGACAGAGGTGCTGATGGAGAACTTCCGCAGGGCCATTGGTGAGTGTGGGGAGGGCGGCCATCAGTGAGTGGGCCATGTGGGAAAGTGGATTTCTTCTCCAGGTGCCTGGAAGCTTCTTGGTTGTAAAGATGTTGTATGACAGTTTGTAGCTGTTTCTCTTTTAGCATTGCCAGTATGTTTGCAAGTTAATGACAAGACCTCAGTGTTCTGACCAAAGTGCTTCAGCAGTAGAGCACACGTGCACCCCAGTTATGGCCCTTGGCTTCTTCATGTGGTAAAAGTAGGTGTAAGTCAGGATCAGAGGCTAGCTTAGAGGTGGATACGGTTTCATAGGCACAACCCCAAGATTGATCTCAACCCCAACTTCCTCAGGGAAAGCTCTGGCTAGACAGTGGTTTTTGAGACAGGATCTCACTATGTAGTCTTGGTTGGCCTGGAACTTGCTATGTAGACCTAGCTGGCTCCAAACTCACAGAGATCCACCTGTCTCTGCCTCCCAATGGCTGGGATGTGCTACCACACTGGCTAAGGAAATCTTTTTAAATACATGCACACATGTGCATCAGGCTTTTTTAGTGCCTGTGTCTAGCTTTCGAGAGTGGCTGGTCATTGAATAGGAGCCCTTGCTGTCTTGGAACTCACTCTGTAGAACAGGCTGGCTCCACACTCAGATCTGCCTGCTTTTGATATTAAAGGCATGTGCCACCACACACAGCCCACTGAATAAGTTTTGACTCAAGCCACTCAGTATGTGCTGAATTGCCATGGCATCTGGTCCTTAGTGGTAGGCCAAAGGAGTCATGACCTATCAAAGCTAGGACACTGGGGACTGGCTAAGCTTTGAGACTTGTGATGCCAGCCACTTAGGGCCTACACTGCCATCACAGTGCCAGGCTGTTAATTCCCCTAGCTGGGCTCCTCTGTCTGTATTGGCATTTGGAGAAACAGTCTTAGAAAGTTAATTAACTTGGCTGGTGTTGTGACTCGTAAGTAGCAGAGCTGATTGGAGCTCAGGTCTGCCTGTTGTCTGTAGCCCCGGCTTGGAGACTGGTTGTGGGAGAGAAAGGCCTCCCCTGAGTTAACTCTCATCCATAGGACTTTCAGTGTGATCTTTAAGCCCAGAGTCTATTGCTCTAGTGTTAGGTATGTCCTCAGTTTCTGCAGATTGCTATGGAAATGTGGGCTCTAATTGTGTGGGTGGCCCATTTGTAAAGGTGGACATTTAGGTCAATTTTCAGGTTCTTCTGTTCAAAACAGTTTGCTCAGAGTATGCTCAAGTGTCTGTGAAACATCTGTGTCCCTCAGCACATCTTCTGAGAGCAGGTTGTGGACAGAGACACCTGTACCAGGTTGTCAAGTTTGTGTGCGGTTTGTACAAGTGTGTGTGTGCAGAGGCCAGAGGAGGATGCTGTGTGTCCTACTTTGTCACTCTACCCTGTTTCCTTCAGACAGGTTCACTGAACCTGGAACTAGGTGCTGGCCGTTAGACCTCAGGAATCTTTTTGTGTTTGCCCCACCCTCTCAGTGCTGTGATTATAGGTGCTTGTGCCATCAAGCCCAGCTTTTTACATAGGTGCTGAAGTCCAGACTCAGTTCTCTGTCCCACTGAGCAACCTTCCCTACCTCCCAGAAAAGTACCCCACCCCCCAAGACAGGATTTCTCTGTGTAGTCCCTGGCTGTCCTGCAACTTACTTTGTAGACCAGGCTGACCCTGAACTGCTGAGTGCTAGGATTAAAGGTGTGTGGCTCAAAGTACTTTTTTCTTAAAAAAAAAAAATTGTATTTAATATTGTGACTGGGGGTTACATGATGTATGTGTAGGCATACACATGCAAATGCAGGTGAGAACAGCTTTATGGAGTTGGCTTTCTCTTTCTCTTTACATATCTTCATAGGATTCAGTTCGGGTTGCTGCTAGCACAAAACCCCTTTACCTAAGCCATCTCACCAGCCCTCCCAAAAGTAATCCTTCCTTTTTTCTTTTTAATATTTTGTGGGGTGGGGGTGTGTGTGTGTGTGTGTGTGTGTGTGTGTGTGTGTGTAAAAGAAGTATTAAGGAAATGTACTAGACTACTAGAGGTAGGTAGGAAAGCATAGGTTGAGATAGTCTGCTGCTATAGGCCGGGGTCAGGACTTTACCCTGAGTTAAGCCAAAACAGTGAAGTGTCTGTGGGCTCTAGTCCAGCTCTGCAGTTCCCCTTCATGGAGCACGGCAGAGGGAGACCCACTGGGGTCTGAGCAGGAGGTGGTGCTGAAGGGGTGGGTGACTAGATTCAGGAGAAGTCTATGGTACAGTTGGTCCTTAGGGTTTATAGAAGGGTTGGTTGTGGGTACAGATACGGGCAGGTGATGCCTCTGAGTTCTACTGTGCTCGTGTGAGGGATGATGGGAGTATGAGGAATGTGGGGATGCTCACAGTCTCTGGGGATACAGAGAGGCCCAGACCTGGCAGGTAGTGACTGCTCCCTGAGGTTTCCTGCTTCCAGAGAGAAGCAGATGGCCTTGAGAAAGATCAAAGCTTTAACGAAAGAAAGCTGTGTGATGCTGCCTCATCTTGCTGTGTTCCCACTTGCACTATGAGAACAGTCATTTTTAGGTCTTTGGAGGGGTACTAGGCCACACCTAGCACCTGGATGACTCCCATTTTAAGTCAGAGACATTGGTTTAGTTTTAAAAGCTACAAAATGGTTGGAGAGGCAGCTCAGTGGTTAGGAGCCTTGTTCTTGTAGAGGACCTGAGTTTGATTCCTCCCACTCACCCACATCCACCTGTCACTCCAGTTCTGGGGCATATAATGCCCTCTCGTGGCTCTGGACACCTCCACTGTGTGGGTACACACACAGACACAGAGACACAGAAGTAAAATAAACCTTCAAAAACCTACAGAATATTTCTTACTGGAGCTGTGCTGCTCCCTTCTGTAAGGAGCAAGGTGATAACCGAGTGAACTGTGAAGTGGAGCTCATGGCGGGGTAGGAGGATGGTTCGGCCCACCCATGTCCCAGTACCCATGGCTCTCCCATCTGCTCTCTGCTAAGTGAAGCTTTGGTGAATGACAGATAAGACTGTATCATTTGTTGGTGGGCATAACCTGGTCCACCTCTTGCATCTGAGCCTTGCTCTTTGTTCAGGTGGAGCGATGCTGTGTGCTGTGCTGACTCGCTTTGCCTCGGTGTACCCATTTGTCAGCTTCAGCCCGTGTTGTTGGGTGTAGTGTGTTCCTTGGACTTCATGATGGTCTGAGCAGCAGAGGTGGCTCATGGGCTCCCCAGAGCTGGAAATCTTGCTGAGAAGTAGTTTTTGTTCTTTTTGATTGTTTGTTTTTGTTTGTTTTCCTTCCCTCCTTTGTGCTTTTCCCCCATCTCCCTTCCTCACTCCCTTTAATTTTTAAGATGGGGGTCTTACTGTGTTGCCATTTTGCCACAGTTGCTGAGCATAATGGGTCCTTCCTTGCCACACATCCTGGCAAGCAGCTGTGGCTTCAGACACCCTACCCATCACACTTCAGTTATTAAAACTGGGCCAGTTACTTTCTTTTAACTTTTTCTGTGATGGACTGCTGCTGCTATTTCCCACTCCTCTTTCTCTCCCTCCCTCCCTTCCTTCATTCTATTCTATTGGGGGTTGAGACAGGGTCTCACTTTGTAGCCTCCCCAGCCTTGACCTCAATCCTCTTGCTTCCGCTTTCCTAGTGCTGGATGGATTGCAGGCCTTTCCCACACCCAGCTCCCCATGGTTCCCTTTAACTCACTAATTATTTAAATAGCAGGTTATTACATTTGCTTTAAGTGTAAGAATATTTTTATTTATTTTTTTTTTTTTAGTTTTTGAGACAGGGTTTCTCTGTGTAGCCCTGGCTGTCCTGGAACTCACTCTGTAGACCAGGCTGACCTCGAACTCAGAAATCCACCTGTCTCTGCCTCCCAAGTGCTGGGATTAAAGGTATATGCCACCACTGCCCAGCTAAGAATATTTTTAAATTTAAAAAATTTATTTTAAAATGTTTTGCTGAGATTGACAAAGTTTGAAAAAAAATAAAAGAGCCTCAGGTAAAAGCGTGCATTTGGATGAACCATGAAAAATACAGATGAATTACCTTAGCGCTCAGCCATGGTTTGGAGTTTCTGAGGGGGGCAGGGGTTGCCCGTCTGTTGATGGGAACAAGGTAGAGAGAAGTTTCTCCATCCTTGAATATCATGAAAGGGCAGGCCATCGATGTCTTCAGAAAGGAGGTCTGCTCATCTCCCTGCTCTGTGCCTTTGAATTCTGGTGGCAGAGGGGGTGGGGGAGAAACTGTATACTGACCAGAAATGAAAAGCCAGGAGTCTGTGCTATTTCCTTGATGTGATGAAGGTCCCTGTCAGGAGTTCAGAAACCTGAGCCAGCAGATGAAACCCGTCATTTGTGTCATTTCTGCCAGAGATAGCACGCTCAGCCTTTCTCCTAGCAAACAGCAGGTCTCATTGTCTGTCACCCACACCCCTGCCTGCTTGTCAGCACAGAGCAGCGGCTAACAAATAGAGGCACCAGTGAACGATGGGCGGCTGCTGCCCCTCCTGCAGGAATTTTGGTTTGCAGTCAAGGGAGCTGCTCTCAGGGGATATGTAAGATTTGTTGTAGGCTCACTCAGAAGAACAGTTTCTGGGTTGTCACAGTCCTCTGCTGCACTCCGTTGGAAGCATTCTGTTCTTGGTACTCAGGAGCCGAGGATTGGGTAAATAAAGCAGCGGTGTGGCCCTTGCTTGGGGCTGTTCCAACACCTCCATTTGTAGGCTATCAGGTGGATGGTCTCCCCAACTGGACTGTTGGCATGTCTGTCCTGATTAGGTTTCTGGGAGAAAGCTGGCACTGAGCCCATGATAAGGTAATGGCCGCATTTGAGATGGGGAGGTGATAGAGAGTGTTCACACCCTGCCCATGTGGCCTTGTGAGATTTCCATATCAGAGCAGGTAGCCGAGTGCCAGCGATTGGCATCCGTCGAGGAGCAGCCATCATGCCCACTCCTGTGAGAAGAATGGGCATTGTTTACTCTACATCGGGGCTCTGCCGAGCCTAACTTTAGAGTCTTCTGCAGAGCTTATGACATTTGGAGTGGATGGTGTGGGTACAGATGGGCTGAGGGATGGCAGTGTCCCTTAAATGTGTCTGGAGTTGAGAACCGTGACCACAGAGCAGGCAGAGGAGCAGAGCAGCATCCTCAGCGGGGTCTGCCCCTCCCTCACCAGGTCCCACAGTGGCACTTATGTATACTTCACCTACTAAACTGACTTAGTTATTTCGTGCTAGTGCACAGAACATCACAGAAACTTGATTTCTCACACTGTAGGGAAGTCGCACCTGCTTTTGGACTTCACATGTGTTTTCCTCTGTCCTGATGGCCCCTTTCCCAGTGTGTTCTCTGTGTAGATTCATCTATACTGTTGCGTGTAGCTGTAACCTTTCCACTGCTGGGTGGTAGGTATTCCGATGTGTGAGCATACCATAACTTCATTTTCTCTCTCACTGTTACAGACTGCTTGGCAGTTAGACGTGATGCCATAGTGGTCATTATTGCCTGTGCCACTTGGTTCTGCCTATCCTCATGTTTCTGGCCGTGTTCCTAAGGATGGTAGGCTGCAGCCGATCATACCACACTATTTACATGTGCCTCCTTATTACTTTCCAGTGAGGTTCCAGCAGGCAGCTGAATCTTCCCTGTACGACATTCTGTTAACAAGTTCAATTCAGGGCTAGATGTGACAGCATATATGTGTAATCCAGGACTGGGAAGTGGAGGCAGGAGGATTAAGAGTTTAAGATCAGGACTGGAGAGATGACTTAGTAGTTAAGAGCACTGGCTGCTCTTCCAGAGGACTCAGATTCAATTCCCAGCACCCATATAAAAGCTCACAAGTGTCTGTAACTCCAGTTCCAGGGGATCTGACACCCTGACACACACATTCAAACAGGCAGAATACCAATATACATAAAGTAAAAAAATAAATAAATGCATACACGAGAACGTGTTAGCATATGCACACCATGGCGTATGTATGCTTGAGAACGTGTTAGCATATGCACACCATGGCGTATGTATGCTTGAGAACGTGTTAGCATATGCACACCATGGCATATGTATGCTTGAGAACGTGTTAGCCTATGCACACCATGGCATATGTATGGTCATCAGAACTAAAACTGATCCTTTCCTTTCCCCCTTTGAGTTACAGAGATCCAACAGTGAAGGATGGTTAGGATAGTTCAGTGGTTAAAGGTACATGCCTAATTACCTTCAATCAACTCCCAGGATCTACTTGGTGGAAAGGGCGAAATGACTGACAGCTTGTTCTCTGAGCTCCGCACGTACACTCCTGTACCTATACATATGTGTGCCCAAACAAAATAAGTGTTTTTAAAGGTTTTTTAGGTTGAAGTCAGGGGTCATGGGAGTGGCTCAGTCTTGTGCTGCTCCTGCTACTGCCTGAGTTTAGATCCCTGTATTCATTCAGGGTGGCTCACAACTGTCTCTAAGCTCAATTCCAGTGCCCTTTTCTGGCCTGTGGAGGTACCTGCAGCCACATGCACATCTTCCCACAAACAAACATGTGCACACACAATTATAACAAAAATCAGTCCTTAAGGTTGAACAGTCAGATCTGTCTCCTGCGTTCTACAGCACCTCCAGTTTGCATTTGTGGCTCTACTGTTTTTCTGTCCACAGTGATATCCTTCTGCTTAAATTATGAAGGTTGGTTTATTATAATGTTTATGCCTAAGAGTTTTGGGATATAGGTGTGTGAGAAAAAGGTGATGTCTGAGAAATGGTTCTGCCTCTCACGGCCCATTTGCCATTTCTTTCAGGGCTGCGGATAAAGGAGACTAAGGAGGTTTATGAAGGGGAGGTGACAGAGCTCACTCCCTGTGAGACAGAGAACCCCATGGGTGGGTATGGCAAAACTATCAGCCACGTAATCATAGGGCTCAAGACTGCCAAAGGAACCAAACAGCTGAAGGTGAGTCTGCCGACCTCTTACCTCAACTTCCCAGTGCTGTGTGGCTCTGGGGAAGAGTGTCTAGAGTTCTGTGCACTGTGGCTGTGGAGGTGCAGAGGTCATCGTAGGGTGTTAAGTGACAACAGGACATGGTGCAGGAGCTAGCCCTTGAAGATTCAGCAGCTGTAGCTGTTACTTCTCTTCCTTCTGGGAAACCATACATGTGCATTGGAATGAGCTGCTGGGTAAGTGAGGAGCCTGCCTCTGTCATCCCATATTCCATATGATACTCTGTAACCAAGGTCCCAGCATCTGATGCACACAGAGAGCAGCGCCTAGAGGGATCTGTCAGACTTGTAGAGCAGACAGCTCCTGAGCCGCAGAATTTTACAGCAGCTCCTGATAGGCTTCCATGGTTGAAGCCCAAAGGCTGCAGTGTATGAGTAGGACTTTGGTCTGATTCTTAAGAATCTTCCTATTGTCCTTTAGGACACAGGCCAGGATGCTTGGGATCAGAGCATAGACTTTAAAGACGAAGGGAATCTTAGCTTTGTTGAACTCTTGTTTAAATCTTGGCTTTGTTTCTTTTGTACATGATTTGGCATGGTCTTCAAGCAGCAGTTTGTTAACTGGGAATGCTAATTGCTTATTTCACAGAGTCCTGGGGATAAAACTTGTATCTGTCACAGGTCTGCATTAGTTATTAATATGATGACTGGTAAATGTTATCACACCCTCCTTGAGAGTGCGTTGTTGAGTGTTGTTGAGCTGACAGCTTCAACGGACGCTCCACATACTGTTAGTTCATGTGTGTACACATACCAAAGCTCCCTCTCTAGAGGGAAATCGGCAGCTGCTCATAGAGGCCAGAGAAGCCTGCATTAGCCCACCCAGGGCTCATGGCAGGCTGGCTCTGCTCTCAGCCATCATGCTGTCTGCCTTGCAGCTTGCTGTACAACCCAAGAAGTCATTTGAGCTCTCAGGACTCAGCTTTTCATCGAAGCTGCTAGATCAACTGGGTAATTTCTGTCTTTACTCCACTGTGATGTTTCTGGTTCTGTGATTCTGTGAGGTTGTTTTTGGTCACTGTTTTATGGAGAGCATAAAAATGTCACTTCTTCAAAGAGCCATTTCTCTTTTTCCTAACGGGGTTCTTCATCCCAGGAGCTTGCCTCAGCAGATCTCTCTGTTGAACCCAATGCTCAGGCTTTATTCTGTACTCATGAGGTTTCCTAGTGGGAGGCATTACCTTCTCAGTAATCACAACTTCAGCTAATTCATCTGGGAACTTAACCAGCATAAAAACACTGAGAACAACACACACACACACACACACACACACACACACACACACACACACACATACACTATATTTTTAAGTGTATCCTATATTAAAAGACCTGCAACTTAAATTTGACTTGTCCATAAGGCTACCCTGACAGTTTATTGAGGAAAATAAGGGGGAAGTTTAAAAAAAAAAAAAAAAAAAAAAGTTCCAAATGTGTGTATTTCTAGGTACTTGGAGCAAATGTAGACATTGTCTAGAAGAAGCAGAAACTTGGTGGGTGGTCTGGTGTGAAGGGGGTGTCGCAGTTTGTTCAAGGAGTACGTGTTTAGTCTTCTGCCAGGCCTGCCTTGTACACTTGGCACTCATTGTCCTGCTACAGCAGTGTCTCTCTGGCAACCCCTCTCTACCCAGCAGCAAGGTAGACGCCTGGCTTTGCAGCTGAGGTAGTAAGTGTCCCAGGGCTCCATTGAGGTCGAATTCAAAATATAGTTTATTACTTTTAAGTATTCATCTTAAAGGATTTTAATATATAGTCACACAACCATCACCACAGTCTAAATTTAGAAGATTTCCATCACCTCCAGAAGAAACTTCAAGCAACTGATAGTGCTTCCCACTCCCACCAGCCCCGGCAGCCACTAAACTGTGTACTGTCTCTTTAGGTCTACTGGTGGGGGACATTTCCCAGAAATGGAGCCATACCGTATGCTTTCCTGTTTGCCTTGTACCTGGTTCTGGGTTTAACTCTTTGAATTTATTTAAAATAGAGCTCCAGTTTCCCCAACTACAGCCACACATGTAACAGCTCTGTTTGAAGTTTAGCCTTGAGAGGTGTATCTAAAAGATGCTATTTTAGAATGTCAGTAGCCAAGGGCATGGGTCTGGGTAGCCCAGGGAAGCAGCAGGCCAGTGCTTGCCAGTCTGCCCATGCCCACAGGCAGGCCCTGAACACTGGCATTTGATTCAGAGCCTGGAAGGGTCCTAGCTTGTGTCTCATTTTATGCATCCATGATTGTGTCTTGGTGCTGTCTAGGAGATGAGCAGACAAGGCCCTAGAATCGTGAGCCTGTTAGAAAACCATCCTGGTAAGCAGGTACTGGCAAGTTCTATGATAGAAAGGTCCAGGACGCACTTGGGAGGCAGAGGCAGGTGGATTTCTGAGTTTGAGGCCAGCCTGGTCTACAGAGTGAGTTCCAGGACAGCCAGGGCTACACAGAGAAACCCTATCTTGAAAAACAAAAACAAAAAAAAAAAAAAAAAAAAAAGAAAGAAAGAAAGAAAAAAAAAAAAAGAAAGGTCCAGGGCTGCTTGAGGGCAGGAGAGGAGCATAGGACAGTTGAACAGAGAGGGACAATGGGGCTGTTGGTTCTGTGGTCAGCTCAACCATAGAAAGGCAGCCAGAGCCACCCTTAGGAAACCTGTCTCCGCTCCTTTATGGCCGCAGAAGCTAAGGAAGGTGAGAGATGTTCTGGCACCCTGTGGCTGGCTTGTGGGCTCTCTTGCCCTCCTCCTCTCCTGGACTACTCTCCTTTATCCAATCTGACGTGCTTCCCACTGGTGGATGCTCTGTGCAGTTGATAGCCCTCCGGATATCCCACAGAGATGCACTTGGTAGCATGCTAGAAGAAAGCCAAATATGCCTTGCAGTTCTCTGAGTCTCCCTTGTTTTCTTTTCAGCTGGACCCCAGTATTTTTGAAAGTTTGCAGAAAGAACGAGTAGAGGCTGGAGATGTGATTTACATTGAAGCAAACAGTGGAGCAGTGAAGGTAATGTCCTTCTTGGGACAAAGCACTATGCCTGATTTGTGTGGAAGCCCCTGGTGCTGGAGGAGGGTGGGCACTGCCTGGTGCCATGCCATGGGAAGGGCAGAGTTGTCTCTTTGCGAATTATAAAGTTTCTTTTCCTTATCTTCATTCTTTAACCTTCTCATCATGAAAACAGACAGTCTTTGAGAAATACTAAGACCTGTTTAGAGGGGGAGAACAGGGTGAGAGACCAAAACAACTTTAGTCATTTTCAAATTGAAATGTGCAGTGTATTTAATCTTCCTTTATCTCTCTGGTATTTTCTTCCCAAGATATATGCATGTGGGAAGGAGTGCGGCATTAGCTGGCATTCTTTTCGTATCTGATTCCCAGTGTCCTGTACAGTGTTGCTCACTGTTTAATGGATGAGCATAATACTTGATATCAAGCAGTAAATCACCCACCTACAAAAGAGTCTGAGCAGCTCCCTCTGTCTCCAGTTAATCTGCTGGATTTGCCCTTTATCGGGAATTGCGTACAGTTACGGGTGTTGGGGGGTACTCTGGAGAAAGTATCAGGTATCCGTAACCCGCCGATAGCTTCCTTCTCTTGGCAGAGGGTAGTGGGCACACTGGGGTCGGGCACATTGGGGATTGTCAGGGAGTCTGTCATTGTTAGGCTGCAGTTGGGAAACAACCTTTTATTGCACTGAGCTCTGCCAGTAGAGGACTGGGCAGTGGAAACCCACATAGCGTTCATGTCTCTCTGTCTACAGAGGCAAGGCAGGTGTGACACCTACGCCACAGAATTTGACCTTGAAGCTGAAGAGTACGTCCCTTTGCCAAAGGGAGATGTGCACAAGAAGAAGGAAATCATCCAGGATGTGACCTTGCATGACCTGGATGTGGCCAATGCACGGCCTCAGGTACTGCTGTGCTGCTCACTCAGACAGGCAGCACACCCGTGTGCTGTGGGAGGCACACTCACTCAGGCAGCCAGCACACCCGTCTGCTGTGGGAGGCACACTCAGGCAGCACACAGTTTTTTTTCTTTGCCTGGAAGCTCTGGGGATGAATCGGCAAGGTCTTGCTGCCACTTTGGAGGCAGGCACTCCTTTTCTCTCTGTGATGTTCAGCAATTAACATGGGCATGAGCTAGCAGGACTCCTTTGTTCCCATTCTAGTGCACCAGTCACAGATGATTTCCTGGGCTATTTCTTCTCCCAGCCAAGCCTCCCGCCCTGAGCTAGCCAGCTTCCTCCCTGGCTTCTCTCCAGCAGTGACTCGTGCCTGGATGCTCTGGGTATTACTGACAGGAGGGCCTGAGTGCTGTGGGAACCATCACAGGGTTGCTGAAAGTCTAGCACAACTGTGATCTCCCTCCACTGAGCAGGGCCTCACCACCTTTAGCTTTGAGCTGGACCGGAGTCCGAAGCTCTGGAGGCACAGTGTGCTCTTAGACCTTGACTGATAACAGTGGGAAAGGATGTCATCCCATAACCACAGTTCTGAGAAACATGATTCAAAGATCCAAAGTACACATGTTTCTCACTGGTGGCCTTTCAGGCTGCATTTGTCTTCATCTTCCCTGGGCCACCTCTGCAGCCACAGTGGAGAATGGGTCCCTTGAGGCTTTGTTCAAGTGATTGTTGACATAGTCTTAGACCAGCAGGTGCCTTCAGGAGGTAGATGTCTGTCTCCAAACTGACCTTAAAAGCCTCAGCTTTAGGCTTAGTGTGGGGTCAGGGGTACTTAAGCAGTTGTGTAGGGGACAGAGCATTGGCAGAGCAGTTTCCTAGAAGGAGGGGCCTTCCAGGAAGATGCCACAGACTGTCAAAGCTGAGTCAGAAGAGCTTTGATCCTTTGTGGCTAATTCAGGGATAATGAATTTTAAAAGATAGGGTGGGAGAAAGAGGTCACCCTGCTCACTGTACTCCCAATAGAAACAGATTGTTTGATTCCTAGAGGTCTGGAGGCTGTGAAAGTTCTTCTATGTTTAGAAGCTTGTCAAGGAAGCTGGGCATGATGCCACATGGCTTAATCCCAGAAGTCAGGAGGTAAAGACAGGTGGATTTTTGAGTTCAAGGCTGCCTGGTGTACAGAGCAAGTTCCAGGATAGCCAGGGCTACACACACACACACACACACACACACACACACACACACACACACACA
>JANHMN010000008.1:25042133-25073068 GCA_030674055.1 Rhabdomys pumilio
ACACACACACACACACACACACACACACACACACACACACACACACACACATATGAAAATATAAGCTTATGCTTTCCAGGGGACTTGTGTTGGCATCTCCAAGTGAGTTGACATTGGAGACCAATAGGAAGCAGAGGAATTGGGTTTGGTAGCCTCCTTAGACAGCACGGTCACTCAGTCTTCTCTAGGTGACTGAGTCTTCTCTGGCTTATTGAGTCTTCTCTTTCCTAGGGTGGGCAAGATATTTTGTCTATGATGGGCCAGTTGATGAAGCCAAAAAAGACAGAGATCACAGGTAAGAGCTGGTGATCTACCTGTCTCCAGGGCCTACAGCAGGGTCAGGGCTCTGGGTGCCAAATTTGGTGGCTCTGTGTGCACTTCTAAGCAAAATACATGTGGAAATGGTGTCTTCCCTCCTCTGAGATCACAGCTTAAGCCCTATCATCTGTGCTGTTTAGACAGCTAGTAGTGTGCTTTCTGGTCCTGGGCACCTAGAATTTCTGGTCCCTTTGGGGTCCTAGGTAGGTTGGGAAGTGGAGCATTCTCTGCTGCCATGGTAATACCACCTTCTTCTCTTTGCTCCCCTCTTGTGTGGCCTTTATACTCTTCTTTCCCCACCTCTGCTTTCTTTTCCTAGCAACCTGTAGATTGGTGACATTAACATGTGAGTGAAACACTTAAGTCTCTGATCGTGGAGGTCTCAGCCAGAGGAGCAGCTGAAACAGTTCTTCCAGACCCCAAGAGCAGCAGTGTCTGGATTTTTGTTTGGCTTTGTGTGGCTGATTAGACAGTTTCACTGTTTAGTCTGGGATCCCCTTAAATGCTGCATCTCCTGCCTCAGCCTCCCTAATGCTGGTCACAGGTGTGTGTGCTGCACCCAGCACCGGCTGCTGTCATCTTTTGCCCTGAGTTTGCTCTTAGTTCTCAGGCAATTCCTGCTGGTAGATTTGGCGGAGAGGCAGCAACTCCAGCACGGCTATGGTTCTATTTTTGACCAGACCTTACTGGTGCGGGTCAAGACTGGGCTGTGACCAGTGGTGGCCTATATGGCTATGGATAATTTCTAGGGCCTGAAACCATCTTCCTGTCTGAAGAGGACTGAGACTGCACTTGATTGAAGGCTAATTAACCTAAGCATTGTCCTACAGGGCCACAAGAAGGGTCATTTACAGAGCACAAAACAGAAAAATTTGCATATGAAAACTCCTGTCATTCCCAGGCTCCCAAATCTGCTAGACTTTGAGTTCTAGTGGGAGCTGGACCTTCTTCAGGTTGGGAGGATGAGCTAGTAAGGCAGGGTGGGGCATGTGAGGAGACCTTCCTGTGCACAGTCAACTTGGAGTTAGCCAGACAACTTTAGGGAAAGCTGCCAGTTCTGCGGCCTTTAGTGTGTTTGTTCCTGTTTCAGATGATGTAACTGAAGCTGGAGTGGGGCCAGGGCCTGCAGGGGCCTCGAAGTTGGGGAAACAGGCTACAGAGGTGGGTTTGGGTGGAAGTCTGAACTCAGAGCGGGAGCTGTTTGCTGGTGCTGACCTGTCTGCATCCCACATCTAGATAAACTGCGAGGGGAGATCAACAAGGTGGTGAACAAATACATTGACCAGGGCGTGGCCGAGCTGGTTCCTGGAGTGCTCTTCGTCGATGAGGTCCACATGCTGGATATTGAGTGCTTTACCTACCTGCACCGAGCCCTGGAATCCTCCATCGCCCCCATTGTCATCTTTGCATCCAACCGAGGCAACTGTGTCATCAGGTAGGCCCCTCATGCCTGCCCAAGGCTTCCCACCTTCCTTCTGAGCTAGTGTTCTCCTTGGTTCAGTATACCTGCATGCCATGAGGCAAATGGGGAGGAAGCAAGGTTGTGTCTCTGTGTTGTTCTGATGAGGAGAGTCTTCCCAGGGGTTTTTAGGGCTATGGAGTATGCAAAGTGATGTTCACATAGAGCTGGTCTTTACTGAGATGTCATGAGCTAGCTAACTTCCTGTCTCCTGTGGAGAGATAGGTATTGCTAGTTTCTCTTCAGGTGAGGAAACTAAATGATGTAACTTGGCCCAATTCTTCCTACCCTAGACCTGCTGTGACAGTGGGGTACCTTGCTCACCCTCCTCCCTCAAGCCCCCTTGAGAGCTTTAGTAGAGTCCTAGATAGTAGGTGTTCACACAGTCTCTCCCATGTTAGTACAACCCCAAAGCTGTGGTGGAGGGGTTTTCCAGACTCCATTTTTTCCTAAGTACTCTGGGCCTAAGCTGCAGAGAATGTACCAGCTTTTTTTCTGAGGCCCATGTTGGATCCTAATTTGTGGTTTTAGTGTCCTAGAGGTTTTCTATAGTCCTGTGGGACAGTCAGGGCTGGTCTCTACAGTGCTGGGGTGTGAAGGGTTTATTTTCAAGCCCACAACAATTACAAGAAACAGTGCCCAGGGGCTTTGTGATCCTGAAAGTAGTCAGTGGAGACACTATGGTCCTATGGCCCATAAGTATTCAGGATAGCAAAAGCCACACTGAACTAAGCCCAGACTGTTGGCTTGCCTTTCCATGATGGTGGGCCACATAAAAGAAAGCCACTGGCTCTTGCTGGAGAAGCTTAGTTTACACTACGATTGTCCACACTGGGTGCTAGTGGCCCTGGGTGGGCTAGTCTGGGGAGTAAGTAGTCTGTGTTTGCTGTGAGTTGTGCTGTTGTAGTGCATTACAACAGCAGCCCCCTCAGTTGTGTCCCTCATCTACTTGTGGTTGGGATATGTGTGTGGTTCAAGTGTAGATTGGGGCATTGTGTGTTCTGGCATCCCATGATGCCATCTGGGTAAGAGCATTATCACAGGTATGTCCTGTAGTCTTGGAGAAAGCTGCTGTGCCAGGTCCAGACCAGTTGCTGGAGAGGATCAAGGCCACTTGCTCAGCGTCTGGAGGCTACATGTGGGCCCTGGCTCAGGAAGCCCTGCGCCTGGCTCTGCTGGACACTTGCTTTTTTTGCACAGCTTCATCTGGGCTCAGCATGGACACATGGTGCCCCCTGCTGGGAGCTCTGCCAACAGCGCTCACCTAAACCAGCGGGTGCCAACAGAGGCTGGCAGCTCTTAGACCCTGTTGCCAGGGCTATCTCAGGAGGAAGGAACCCTTGATCCCAGTCTGCTTGTGAGAACCAAGCTCTAGCCAGCTGCGTAAATTGTCCAGAGTGGGTTTGGTGCTGAGAGCTGGCTTCATCATGCTGACGTCATCCACAGGAGGCAGTGGGAGCCCACTCTCACAGTACCACACCACTGCTCCCACCGATGTAGGCAAGCAGGGCCTGAGCTCTCACCAGGTAGGCATGTGGCTTGGATTTGGGTGAAGACTGGGCTCCAGAGTACACTAGTTTGGCTAGGATGCTAAAAGACAGAACTTTAGGAATATCTACAGGGTGTGACAGCCTGTGACAAATCGCACACAGCCTTCTCCCTGGAGGAGCTGCCGACCTCTTGTGCCGTCTGCATCGTATCTGACACCCAAGCTCCAAGAGGAAGTCACACTGTTATGGGTTTTCTCCTTGTGAGGTTTCTAGAATTCTCTGTATGGGCCACCTATGGAGTGATGTCAGGACACCCTGCCAGCCAAGGACAGATGAGGCTGTCTCCCAGTGGTAGACTGCAAGCCCAAGTGCTGCTGCCTCGCTTGCTGTAGAGCCCGCAGGATCCTCTCAACCCACTGGCTCTGGGTTCATAAGTCAGTTGGGGTTAATTTTGTGCATGGTCAAAGAAGGGCTGATTCTACGTCCAGACATAGATCTGGATGTCTAGCTGTCAGTGAGCCATTTGTTGAAATGGCCATCTGCATGCATTTGTGTGTACCTGATATGTGTACAAGTGCCATGGAGGTCAGAGGGTGTTGGGCCCCTGGAACAGAGTTACAGGTGGTTGTGAACCACTTCATAGTAGAGCTGGGAACCAAACTTGGGTCCTCTGGAAGGAGTGGATCTCTCTCTTACCAAGCCTCTCCCCAGCCCAGAATGACCATTTTTCTTACCAAGTTGCATTGCCAGCCAAGTCATATGGCTGTCCTTTTAGAAGTGTCTCATTGTGTGTACTAGGCCAAGGCCAGGCACGTGTCAGAGTTGCCCATTAAATTGCTCAGGTATTTATCACATTTTTAGTTGTCAGGAAAGCCGGTGTCGCCGGTGTCACCTGTGTCCCTGTCATTATGGATTACAGAGAGTAGCAGTAGGCACTGATCTTTCATCAGGTGCCATTTTACCTGTGAACATTTGGTGATATCTGGACATAGTTTTATTTTCCATGACTCAATGCTGTGGGTGTCACACAACATCTCACAGTGCATACTTCAGCCTCTGACAGAAAATGAGGGGTCTAGACGTCAACAGAGGCATGGTACAGAGCCCCCGAGTTCCCAGTGGAAGAGCGTTAAAGAGCGGGTGCGTCAGTTGCTCAAGCATAAGCTGTTTCTAGAGGCCCTGCTTTGTCCTGCAGAGGCGCCCTAGCTAAGCTCAAGGAGCATTGGCCTGTGGGCTCACACCCAGACTGTCTACCTGGAAGCGCAGTATCAACCAGAATCCATTCACCAACAGCTCTGTGATAAGGTGTGTTCCCCTCTGCTCCAAGATTGGGGTTGGAGGAGTGACCACTGAGCAGGGTCTCTGCTTTTCTTATCTCAGATGGGATTCTATAAACTGTTTCCCATGAGTGTGTTTTCCAGAAGAGTCATTATCCTTCAGATTCAAAGCTTGGATGACTGAGTAGTGCTTGACAGTCCTTAGAACTTCTGAGTGGTCTTTTGGTTTACATTTTAGCTTTATGAACTCATCTGTAAGAAAGCTTGTTACCCCATCTGTGTAAGTTCTGTTCTTCTGGGATGGGGGTTGGGGGCTTCATTTCTCAAGCACCTTTTTCCAGTGAATTTCTTGTGTGTTTATTATGTCTAAATCAAAGATAATTTATAGTGAGGCTGTGGAATTTTGAATATTTTTGGTTTTAGACCATTTCAGCGTGGCAGATTTCAGACACTAAGATGTCCTCAGAAGTTTTGCCCTCCCCTCCCCCATAAACGTTAGGAAGAGTTGAAAGGGAACTCAGGAAACATTTTAAACTTCTTTTGTACTTTTCTACAAAAAAAAAAATGGTATTTATTCTAAGTACTGTGATTTGAATCTTGGTAAAACTTATTTTACAATTCTCTCTTACTATTAAAAAAAAAAAAAGTGTTACTGGCTTCAGATTCCGTGTTTAGCTTGATGGTAACCCTGACCTCCTGGTCCTCCTGAGGCATGGTAGTAATCCAGGCTTGTTCTTCACACCCAGTCTCGTGCAGAGCTGGGGATCAAACCTAAGGTGCCGTATTTGCAAGGCAAGCACCCTGCTGAGCATGCCCAGTCTGAACATTTACCGTTTTAACCATTTATAACTGTAAAATTCATTGACATATGACACAATGATCACTACTATCTATGTTTTCAAAATTAATTTACAGATATATTTATTTTTATCGTATGTGTATAAAGATACATGTATGTATGTCTATGTACCACATGCATGCATGAGCCTGTGGAGGCCAGAAGAAGGCATCAGACCCCCTGAAACTGGAGTTAGAGTCAGCCGTGAGCCACCATCTGGGTGCTGGGAAAACCAAACAAAGCAGCCAGTGCCCCTTCCACAGAGCTGTCCTCCAGTGCCTATTTCCGGAACCTTTCTTTTCCGCACCTCAAAACCAGGACTGCTGTGGCCCTAATGAGCGTCCAGCCCTGTCTTCCTTGCTCAGACTGCAGCGCCTCTGACTCCTGTGCGCGGTCACTTGTTTCCTGACGTGCAGGCTGTTCCCCATTGGCCTCCATGCCTGGGTGTTTACTACTGTGTTTCAAGTACATCCTGCCATACAATTTACTTTGATTTATTTTTATAAAAAATATACACTGATACTCACCTGTGTGGAAAGAATTTCAAAATAGAGTTTTGCTTTTTTTTTTCTTGCTTGCTTGAATCTTTTTTTCTTCTTCCTTTTTTGTTTGTGTGCACATGCTCACACGCCCATGGCACTGGACACATGTGGGGGGCTCTCTGAATTGAACTCAGACTATTAGGCTTGGTTAAGCACCTTTGCCTGCTAGACCATGTCGCCAGCCCTGAAACCAAATATTTTGATATTAACAATTAAATTGAAATGGCATGCCTTGCTCTCTGTTATTCTAATCAGTTGTTATTTTTTGCAGTTGTGACTCGGCTGTTAGGGAGACTGATGGCCACCTGGGTTAGGATGCCCCGATGCAGAGGCCCACAGTTGCTCAGCTTTCATTGCTGTGGCTGGGCTGGCTGTAGGGCACCAATGTCTGCCCAGCATGTGTCCCATCAGGCGGCTGGCACAGGCCTGGCAGGTTGGCAGACTTCCTCTCCTGGCTATTGACTAGGGCTTGGCTAAGGCTTGAAAAGAAAACAAAGGATGTAATTGGACAGTTCTCAGAAAGAAAAGCATGAATGTGAAGGAAAACATTTGTGCCTCATTAGTAACCAAGGAATTGCAACTCAATCAAGGTGGTCCCTTTTCTCGTTTTCTACATTATTAAAGCAGCAAGTATTTAGGAACTAGACTGTTCGGTGCTGGCTGTGGTGCTGAGACCAGGCCACTCACATAGCTGTGCAGGCTGGCACAGTCATCCATGCAACAGATCTCTGAGATGGTCAAACCTGGTGATAGTTTCAGAGGAGCTAATTCATGAGTGTGTGCTGTCAAATAGACATTAGGCCTGGTTATTAAGAATGAAGCAGCAGACAAAACAGAAAAGTGTATACATTAGTGGTGTAATTATAAAACACTCACTGACCGTTTGGCAAATGGGTCTGTTTGGTTTTGGTTTTGGTGTGTTCCTTTCCCAAACTGGGATAATAAAGCTATCGCCCAGGGCCACTCGGCCCTGATATTCAGGGATGCTAGCTACCTCCTTGTACTATGAAAGTGTCTCCACTCATGTGTCTGTTGTCCAAGATCTAAGAGCCCCTTGGGTGATGGGAGTGATTTTGACCTTGCAGGGGCACTGAGGACATCACTTCGCCACACGGCATCCCTTTGGACCTGCTGGACCGGGTGATGATCATCAGAACCATGCTGTATACGCCACAGGAGATGAAACAGGTAAGCACCTGGATCCCACGCTCTTCCTCCTCCTCTTTCTACCCACTTCTGACCACTTGACTAGCCTAGGCCTTGCTTTTGCTCACTATTCTGAGCAAGTCACAGTGTCCTTGAGGCTCTGAAAGATGGGTTCTTCTGAGTGGATATTCTTGGGTGGGTTGGAGCCTGTGCTCCTTGTGGGTCTGGTCCATACATTCCTGATGAGCTTGAGGAAAAGTAGGAAAGAAAACATGGGCATAATGGCCACTGGGTGCCATCAGCCTGAAGAAAGGAGCAAGTACCTATGATGTAGTTGTTTGGTGTGGTAATGCATACCTGCAATTCTGGCACTCAGGAGGCTGAGACAGGAGGATCACAGGTTTTAGGCATAGTGAGATTCTGTCTCAAAAGAAGACAAACAAGCAAACACAAGCACTCTGGGCCTGTACCTTGTTGGTAGACTGATTTTTCCAGCATGCACAAAGCCCTAGTTTTGGTTCCCTGCACCACATAAACTCAGCTTGGTGAAGTTTTCCTGTTCTTGCCCAGCACTTGAGAAACGGAGGTGGGAGGATCTTCCTCAGCCACATAGTGAGTTGTAGGCTAGGCTAGACTTTTAAAAAAAACAAGCAAAAACCCAGACAGATGAGAACACTAAGCTTAGCTTACACAGATGTCTCAGTGTTACATATAATGCTAGTGAGTGGCTGGGACAGTGGCTGGAGCATTCCAGTGGGTGTGGTTCTTCTCTTCTGGGAACACCCTGAAACTGTGTTCTCCAGTGTGACCCTGCCAGTATTTCTCATTGATAGCACTCAGGGATTCATGGTGACACACCAGCAAATCTTGCATCTCGCAGTCCAGCTGTTACAGTTCATGGTGCCATTCGTGAGCCCTTTTTAGGAGGTCATCTCCATGGCCTAACTAGCATCTCTCTGTGTTACTGTAGCAGTGCTTACCTTAAGTAAGGAAAGGGTTCTTTGGTTTCAGTGGCTTTGGTTTGTCGTTTGACCCTGTTCTTTGAACTTATAACTCTATAGTTTATCGTAAAGGGGACAAAGCGGAGCAGCTGGTTAACCTCTTGATGGACTTGGAGTAGAGGAAGAGAGGAAAGACTCGGGGTCCCATCATCTCCTTCAGAGGGGCATCCCACTGGCCTAACTTCCTCCTGCTGGGCCCCGTGTCTTGAAATGGCCATTACCTCCCAGGCCAGTGTTGTGGTGACCATTGAGCAGGAGCAGAAGCAAAGCCACACTGCAGACCAGGAAGTACTTGCCTTGAGTTCTAAGCGTTTTAGTCCTGCCAAGAGAGGACACCCACTCCCCTGTGGCTTCCCTTTGCTGGCTTGAGCAGCTGGGCACCTGTGGTAGTTGGTCTCGGCTGTCAACTTGACACACCTCAGGAAGAGAGACCTTCAGTTGGCGAATTGTCTCCCTCAGATTGGCCTGTGGGCCTGGGCATGTCTGTGGGGCATTTTCTTGATTACTAATGATGTAGGCTGGCCCAGCCCATTGTGGACAGTGCCATTCCCAGGTTGGCCTGGACCTAGGAATGAATGAAACAATTGGCCCGGACCTAGGAATGAATGAAACAAGCTATACGTGAGCCTGGGAGCCACTCAGTAAACAGCGCCCCTCCATGTTTCTGCTGCAGTTCCCGTTCCTGCCTCCAGGTCTCACTTGAGCTCCTGCTCTCGCTTCCCTGGATGGGGGACTGTGACCTGTGAGATATAATAAACCTTTCCTCCCCAGTCACCTTGGTCATTGTTTTACCACAAGAGAAGCAATCTAGAACACCCTCTCTGGTAAACAAGAAGCTTGGGCCCTTGCCACTCAGATTCCATTAAGTGGTGATAAAAGAGACTCTCCCTGCTTTGCAAAATTATCACATGAATTCTGTGAGCCAGACAGGGCACCATCCTCAGCAGCTTTATGAAAACTAGGTTTTGCAGCTCAGAACTAAAGTGATGGAGCCCCAGGCGAAGCTCCTCTGGAGTGCTGTCTCCCCTCATACCTGGACTGTGACTGACAGGCCCACTCGGGCCATTCCCCAGGCCTTTCTCAGTGGCTTCCTGCCTGGGTTTTGGTTTGGCTTTGGTGGCTTCAGGGATCTCCTCAGACTTTTGCTGGAGCCAGGGTTGGTTTTATACAGACAAGCTCAACTTGAAATGTGTGCAGGGTGCCACCAGTGCTGACACCTCATAAACATCCCTGCGGCTTATTAAATGATTAAAGATCTCATTCATGAGCTGCCTGTGTCCAAGCAGCCGAGGTGGCACTCCAGTGATTGCTCTGGCCTATTCTAGAGACACTGAGAGCAGATATGCCTGGAGTTATGGAAGGAAGCCAAGCCACAGATCCAGCACAGCAGAGAGGTGGTGCTGCGCTGACCCTCCTGCAGCCAAGGTCTGGCCTTCAGTGCTTGTTTCTTTCTGGAGCTGGCAGCCCTGCAGATATAACCTAGGACCCTATGCATTCTGAGAACATGCTCTGCCGCTGGTCTGCTACACCCCAGTCCCTCTTGTAGTTCCCAAGGCTCTTGAACAACCATTTTTACTGTTGGCTTGAGGTCTTCCTTGTCTAGCTGTTGGTCACAGGTCTTTGAGTCATGTAGCTGGCTGATGGAACATGGGGCATCCTTTCTAGCTTTCTTTCCACAGCCCTATATGGTGACTGCCTTAGTCCCCTCCACTGTTGACCTGATGGTTGAGCCCCTGTAGAGCTCAGATCCTGACCTTTGAGGAGGACAGCAGATGTGTTTGTGGCCTCTGTAGTGTTTGGGATACACTTGAACCAGTCAAGAACTTTCTCCCACTTATGCTCTCGCAGCCTGTCTGGATAAAAGCAGCACCAGCAGCGGTGGCTTGTGGACTGGCCACCTCTCATGAATGTATGCTGGCCTGCTGGCCTTAGCACCAGGCTTCTTACAGTGACAGGATGATTCCTGATGACTCCTGACCCCTGGCAGAGTCCTGAGTTGTCAGACTTAGTGCCTCAAGCTTTCACTCTCCTTTCTGTCTCTGGAGCCTGGTGCTAGGACTCCATGTCTTCCAGCCCCTGCACCTCTACTCTGGCTGGTTTTACAGCTTTAATTTAAACGACAGCTTCTTGATATCTTGTTTACAAAGCTGCCAGAGTGAAAAATTCCTGTATTATATGAGGCTCGAAGTCCTCGAGTTATCTCAGCCCCGCAACACACAACATCATTATCCCACTGGCCCTTATCACTCAGTGCCGCTGCGCCCGTGGGACCTTGTGCCACCGCTGCAGCGTCTCACCGCCTGCTGGCCGCCCCTCCAGCCTCACCAGGATACTCAGTGCAACAAGCATTAGGCTCTTGATAGATTAGATATCTCAGCGATATTAGGAGGGCTGGTAAATCTTTAAAAGTAACTTTTTTGATTTATTTAACCATCGTATTTATCAAACAAACAAAAATTTCTTCTCTTGCTTGAGTGTTCACAGGCGATGGTCCCCAAGCTTCCAGGGGAGGTTGGAACCTTGAGGTTCTCAGGCAAGGCTAGGAGTGGCTCCAGTTCTCTGTAACAGTGGAAGAGAGGGCCAAAAGCAGCTGTGAGCTGCCCTGGGTGTGGGGGGTACCCTGGAGTCAGATGATCCCAGCCCTGGCTGTGACATCATTCAGATGGACTGTGGTTGGGCATGTTTTCCCCAGTGCTGATGATCATCAGTAGGTCAGACACTAAACACAGTTGAGAAGTTGAGACACTTAACCGTATTTTCTTCTCCAAAGATCATTAAGATCCGAGCCCAGACGGAAGGCATCAACATCAGTGAGGAAGCACTGAACCACCTCGGGGAGATTGGCACCAAGACCACTCTGAGGTGAGCCATAGGGCGCCCAGCTGGAACTCTTTGGCTGAGGCAAGGAAGGGCCTTCTCCTGGTACCTAGTCCAGAGCGCCGAGGAGCTAGAAATGAATTTTAGAATTCTGTCTCCAGCAGGGCCATGCAGGAGCTCACACCACTCCCCTCCCATTTCCCAGCAGAGTGGGGAGGGCCTGCCCCCATCACCCTCACGCTGTGTGTATTCCATTGATTTAGTGGCAGCAGCCCTGGGAATCAGTGCATGCACAGCGTTCTCTTGGCTGTTCTTCCTGGGCTCAAAGGCAGTGACTGGAGAAAATAGTTCTTCAGACCCTGAGCCCTCCCTATATCCCTTGCCTCTGTGGCTCGTGTTCCTGAAGTAAAGGGAGAATGGTCAGCTGTTTGAACTTTCAGTGATTGGGTTTTCATGTCTTGGACCTGCATGAGCTTTTGGTTGCCTGTGTTGATTTCCCTGCATGTTAAAAGTCCCCATCTGAGTTGGCACTGCACACTGCCAGGGTCTGAAGTGTTAGTGTGTCAGCCGAAGTGCAGATGTGAGAGCACTGTGTCAGCCACTCTGTCTCGGACAGCCGCTCGCCACTGTGATGGGCCGGAGGCTCTTCTTGCCCTGGGCTCTGGAGCAGACAGCGCAGCCATGCCAGCAGTGTCCATGCGCCTGCTGACTCGGGGCTCCCTTCAGTGGCCCCCATTCACCGCTGTGCTGTGTGCTGTAGGTATTCGGTGCAGCTGCTAACCCCAGCCAACCTGCTGGCAAAGATCAACGGGAAGGACAGCATTGAGAAGGAGCACGTGGAGGAGATCAGCGAGCTCTTCTATGACGCCAAGTCCTCCGCCAAGATTCTGGCTGACCAGCAGGACAAGTACATGAAGTAACGTTGGGTTTGGAGGCGCACCCAGAGGACAGACCCCACACCGTGGACAGGGTCTTGCCTGAAGCATGCTTTGCAGTGTTACAGTTTCGTTGTAAATTATCAAACCTCCATGTTGGGAAGGAACCCTTCCCAGCTAGCTTGTTTTCTAATAAAACCGAATAGGTTATTTTGATGATACTTCTCTTCAGGTTTTTATTTTTTATTTTTTCACGCGCGTGCTCGCACAGTCCTTGGTTCTATCCCCAGCACAAAACAAGGTGATTTATGTGTATCACACATACACAAGAATTTCAGAACTGGTTTAGATTTATAATTACTGTGCACCCAGTGCAGGGAGTTGCCGTAACACAGCATCCTGCATTCGGCAGCCCATTCATCAGGGAGTGTCAGAATAGAATCAGATGTTACAACTCATCTTCCTCTCAGGCTCTTGGCTGTGAGAGCCCAGACATCCTGAGTTCTGATGACCTGGACAGTTAGAGACTGTTGAGCATTCTGGCTCATGCCCTTGGTGGGCTTCGCTAAGTATTTTTTTTTTTGTGATTAGCCTGGGGTGTATGTCTGCAGCCCATCTTGACAGGTACTTTGGTTAGGACTCCTCTGTGACCCTCTGGCCAAGACTGCTGTGTCTTGAGACTTCATACTCCGTGTTCTGTGCTAGGTTCTTTTGAGTGAAGTTGCTCTGTGCTGACCACACTTAAAGTGTAAAAGCTGTGCCTGTTCCAGGGCTGCTGGTTTACCTGTGGTTGGGAAGTCTGCATGAAGGACTGTCTCACTGCTGACTTGTTCAGTAAACCATCGGTGTGGATTATGGGTGGTCAGTATGAACATTGGGTACCATGTCTTGAGACAGTCTTACTGTGTAAACCAGGCTAGCTTAGAGTTTTGGCAGTCCTCCTGCCTCTGCCTCCTCAGTTGCTGGGATTATAAGTGCCACCATTCTCCGTGTCACCATTTTGTCCTAATAGCAAAGATCTTAGGAGATTGGTGTGGGTGTTTAATTAAGCCTACTAGAGCCAGGCAGTGGTGGCGAACACCTGTAATCCCAGCACTTGGGAGGCATAGGCAGGCGGATTTCTGAGTTCGAGGCCAGCCTGGTCTACAGAGTGAGTTCCAGGACAGCCAGGGCTATACAGAGAAAACAAAACAAAAGCCTACTAGACCAACGAGGACATGGCATTTAGGCCAAATGCACCAGCTAGCAGGAGACAGAAGCTAGATTTGAGATCAGACTAGCTAGAGCCTCAGGTGGAAACTAGAATTTCCATGCCCAGCAGTAGTTGTGAAGTTGACCACAGCAGGTGAGGCTGTGCTGTGGACAGAGGAGGGCTGACTGGTCAAGCCTAACCCTTCACAGCACCTGCTCAGGACAGAAGTGGTGGAAATTCTGCTGGGTTGAGGAGAGTTCCTGCAGTCCCTGGCACCTGCTTTCCAGAACCTTTAGTGAGGACTAGGAATGTGGCCTTGTGCTTTCTAACCACAGCCCTACCCCCTCCTGCCGCTCCTCTCTCTTCTGGGGTGTGACAGTGACTGGGGAGGGGGGACAGTGCTCTGATGGGAGGGAGATGGTCTGGCTAGGTAGCAAGGTTTGGTTATTTTAATTTTACTCCCTTTCCCCAGCAAGGCCTGTGATTATTACATTAATCTTACAGGCGAAGTTTTTATGGCCCATCCCTTGTAGACTATGAGAAGTTTCTCCATCCATTCCCAGGCGGGTAGCAGACCCTGGTGGGGAGGAAGTATTTGTTACATCTTATCAGGCTGACACACAATCTAACAACAATTACAGCAGCCCCATTTTTCCCACCAGTTCAGCTCCAGCTTGAAAAATTGTTGTAATATTAAAGTCAGGCAGCATGGGGGCTGGTCACAGGAGGTGGCCACCATCCCAGCTCTGGACCAGGCTTCTGGTAGCCTCCCCTTGAGCTGATGTGATGGCTGAGTAGAAGCCTCTGCTGCTCATTCCAGGTGCAGTGCAGTCTCCAAAGCCAAGACAAATCCTTGCTTTGCAGATACCTTACCCCTTCAAGTTGGTTCAACTGTACATTGACTCAGAGAATATTAGGGGTTTAAGAAGGAACAGCTTGCTTTCTCACACCAAAAGGTGGTGGGTCAACATGCCATAGCTAAGAAATGGAATTGCAGGCAGAGGGCGGGTACACCCTGTAGCCCTCTATCTCCCTGACTCTGGGCCAACCCTGATTGGGCAGCTGGCCACGTCTGAAAAGACCCTGCCTTTGAGTGAGGAGCAGCAGCCAAGCTGGGATGTGAGAGTCGCTGAGGCCACAGACACTGTGTGACTAGGGTTCAGATCAAAATGACCAATTTCTGACTCTTGTTGCTAGAGGAGGTCAGAGTTTGTGAAACAGGCACAAGCTGAGTTCCAGCCCTCCGCGTTTGGATACAGTTGTGTTTGTGCTCTAGCTTCCAGAAATGGATATTGCCATCCCCGAGAAAGGGGTAGTGGTATGGTCTAGTATCAGCCAGACAAGCTAGCTCTCCCTTGGGACCCTGAGAGGTACACACCGTCCTCCCATCCCAGGATGCAAGTGACCTGGGGATGCGGTTGACCTACGGCAGGCCGGCAATGGAAGACGCGGGCTGGTAGGGCTGGCAATCGCCCGCTGGCCCTGTCGCCCTCCCCGTCACTCGGCACCGAGCGGTGATTAATGGCCGGGCCGAGCGCGCGTGCGGCCGTCAGCGCGATGGATGTGGCTGTCAGGCCGAGCGTCCGCGCTGACCCCCGGCCCCGGCCCGCGCGATCAATGGGCGGCGTGCGACGGGCGAAGGCTGGGCTGGCGCGATAAGATGGGCCGATGCGCGGCCGCCGATTGCCCGCTCCGTCACCCGCCGTCACCGGCGCCGTCACGCCGCCCGCGCGCGGGTCGGCGCCGTCAGCACGCGTGATTAATGGGGACGCGGGCGGGAGGTGCCGCCCAGACCCTTGCAAGTGCCCGCGGACCCCGAGTGGCATGGCCCGCAGCGCCCCCGTGTGGCCAGACACGCAGCCTGGGAGTGAAGGATGCCTGTTGGAGAACTAATCGGGGTAGGTGCATGGAGCTTGGCTTTATTATTATCATCATCGTATCATCGTCGTTGTCATCGTCGTCATCATTATTATTATCATCATCACTACGTAGGCTAGAACCCTCCATATAGACCAGGGTGGTCTCAAACACAGATTCCTCTGCCTGCCTCTTCCTCCCTAGTGTTGGGATTAAAGTATAACCCTGGCAGGATAAAGTTTTGAATGGAAAATTTTGTTAATTCTGAACAAGGTGCAGAATTTGGACTGAATCAAAGGAATATGCAATGATGGTGTGTTCCACCTCGTGCTACTTCTGTGCAAGCCACTTTATACTCAGTGTATTTCCTAGTGAGCTAGCGATGACAGAGGTTAGGGAAGGTGCTGTCAGTCTCAGGTCCAGCCTCTGCATTTCACAGTGGCTGACCCTGTTACCTCATCCTGAGTGATGTAGGAATGCCTGCATATACTTGCTTAGAGTTCCAGATTTGCTTGTATTCTCTTTTAAAGCTTATAGTCACAGAGTAAAATCCCTAAGCTGTAAGTAAGTAGGCCACTGTGAGTTCTGATCAAGAGAATCTTCTTAACCTCTTGAAAAGATATAAAGTCTACTCACTTCCTCCTTGGGCCCTAGCAACAAACTAAAGTCCACTAAAGACCAATGAATGTCTTGGTCTTACAGAGCAAAGGGTAGGTGGGTGACAGGCAGGAGTATGGGTGACCTTAAACCAGTCACAATGGAAATGTACACCCGTTAGGGATGGTGACTCCCTCATGGCTGTACAGATGAAGCTTCTTCCCTAATACCTTCCCACCTATATCCTCTAGCCCTTCTTGGAGCCCCCAAGGGTAAGTTGGTAGAATTAGAGCAGGATTACATAAAACTTGTTGGGGCAGGTGGCTTAGTACTCAGGGGAGGGGCCTAGGAACTTCCCTGGCCTCTCCTTGAAATCCCATCTGTGAAGACTCTGGTCCAGCCGAACTGAAGATGGAGGCAGTTTGTCTTGGAGACAGTCTTGTACAACAGCTGCTTCCGGCCCACATGAGTGCTGTGGATGAAGAGTCCCTGTCCTTACTGAGTTGGCTCCTTTCATTCAGAACAGTGTATGGCTTATCCATCATCTACTTATTCATGACTGCACACGGCTGCTTGGGCTCTCCCATTTCCCATGTATGTTAGAACTGGGAGAGGACGTGTACATTTAGTTCTAAAGGGATCGCTAGAGCTTTCCAGATGCATTCTGTCATGTCCTTGCCCACTGTCACCCATCAGGTGTCTGTCATGCTCTGTTTCTCTGTGTCTCTCTATCTGTGTACACACATGTAAGGGGCAGGGGGATACAGGGTCTCACAGCCTGGGCTGACCTGGAACTAAGACCAGCCTGCCTCTCCATCTGGAGCAACGGGATTAACATTGTATATCACCACACCAGGCTCCTCCTTGTCTACTCTAAATACAAACTGTAATGGACACGATTGCTTTTGGTATTTCCCTCCCGTGTATCTTACGGATTTTTCTGATCTAGTCTATACCCACACTCCCCACTATGGAGACAGTAACCCAGGCTGGCCTTAAACTCACAATCCTCCTCTCAGCCTTGTGGACACTAGGATTACTGTCACCCCTCTGATGGGTTGTGGGTGTTTTTATGTCTTACTGAGGTAGGCTTTGAAGGATGGACAGGAGGTTGTCAGGCTTGGTAGACACCGGAAACGCTCTTGTGGGGGTGTAAGCTCCCAGGGTAGATTCTGCTTCCATTCCCACAAAGCTATTTTCTGGTACAATGCAATTAACCGATGAACTGATCACAAGTTTCAGCCAGAAGGGTGTGGGCACCACCAGCAAAGGCACTCCTGTAGTAGTCTAGACCAGGGACTGGCACACCTAAGTCCAGGCTGGGTTTTTGCTATCACTGGGCCCCAGAGATTAAACTCCTTGGTTCTTCCTAGACTTTCCTGAGGCTGTCATCCAATCCTGCCAAAGCAGGATGGGATGCAGGGAGGTAGTGGGAAGGAGACCAGCATATAGGAATAGGGTTACAGCGAGCATGGGAATCTGGATTATTAGCTATTTGCCTCATTGCAACTTAAGAGTTTACTCTGGCTCAGTCCTTGGAGGCAGGAAGACAAGGCAGCAGGAGTTGGAAGCCATTGGTCACACTGCATCCAGTCAGATGGCTGCCCTTGATCTGCTAGCTTTCTCCTTATCAGTCCAGGACCCAGCCAGTGAGATAATGAAGCCCACATTTAGGGTGGGCTTTTCTATCTCAACCAATGGAAAACCCTCACAGGCATGAAGAGGTGAGGCTCATCTAAATAATTCTTCACCGGCATTCCCATCTGTCAAGTTCCCAGACCTAGATCCTCTCTAGCTACATCTCATTCCAACTGGGTCCCAGCAGAAGCACCTGGAAGACACCAGCAACCAAGCAGGAGAAAGGGAGCCTCAGGCCAAATTGCTGCTTCAGGAGCATCTGTTGACTTCCTCAGATGGGCTGGCTCTGGCAGACATAGTTTCAAGTACCCAGGCAGCAAGAGGCTCAATCCCTCCCTCCCTCCTTCCCTGCAATGGTAGGTTTTCTAGCCCCACCACCTCCAGCTAGGTTCCTGCATCCCTGTGCCTGGCAGGCAGGTGAGTGGAGTTTAAGGAGATGTGGCTGCCCACCTGCATCTGAGCAGCTTAAGCAGTGTCACTGCTAAGGCCAGGCGTCTACAGTCAGGCTCACACCTGCCCACCAAGCAGTCCTAAGGGAGAGCCTGCCTGGCCCAACACAGCAGAGAAACGTTCCAAAGCTGTACAGAACAGCATGTGTAGGGGGTGTGCTGTGTTCATTTTCCTAGTCTTGCCCAAGAACTGCCCTGTTGCCTGTCCCTTGCTGAGGTGTGTAAACAGGAAGCTGCTGGCAGGCTAGTCCTAGGTGTACCACCCAAGTCACCTTGTCCCCATCAGGCTCTGGCCAGCACCAAGGACACATCTGCTGTGGCTGCAGGTCTGGTCCCAGTGCAGTCACTGATAGACTGAGCCTCCCTGGTGAACAGCTGTGCTCCCAGCCTCAACAGTTAAAGCTATAGTCTCCTACCAACTGTGCCACCTACCTGGCTTGAGCAGCACACTCCAGTTCCCTTCAGGACCAAGGTATACACTGCTCCTGGAAGCCACAGCCTCTCCTTGCTGGTGCACAGGGATCCACTGTCCTAGTCCCATGCTTCCTTTTCCCAGGAAGAAGTGGGCAGGCAGTACTTGGCATAATAGGTCCCAGGAAATGCCACTGGTGTGCAGATAACCCTGACACACCTCCAACACTCCGAACAAACTCTCTGCTCTCAGTTCACAAAGATGACGAGGCAGCTTGTAAAAAGTTGGTTTATTTGACATGTTTTCACTGTATCTCAGTTAAGCCATTTTGGTGTCCACAGTGACAGTCCTCTTGGAAGCCAGGGTCATCCCCACTCACCACTAATAGTGACCATCAACCACAAGCCACCAGGCCCAGCTGACAGCTACAGCAGCAGGCGAGGCTGTGGACTCTGCACCTGCTTGCCAGAAGCTGTGGAGTCCCTAGGGTAGGTGGGAAGTCCTGCTGCTGCTCTGTGGCAGTGGCAGAGGAGGGGCAGTGGGAAGACCCTGTGGACTGGGAGGGCACCAGGCTCCTCTGCTCAGGACTGGGTCTAGACAAGGCCACGTGTGATATGGTGTGAGTCCTGGGCTGTGTGCAAGGGATCTGGCCCTGATGCTGACTTGTGTCGGGGCAAGTGGCTAATTGTCCCTTGATTGCCATTTGCTGGCAAGCATAGCAGCAAGAGTCCCTAGAAGCCCTGGGTCAGGGAGGCGTTTGCTACTTCCACTGAGGTGTGGTGGACCCAGGTATCTTGCTGCTGGCAGGCTGTGACCACATGGCTGCACACCCACCAGAGCTCCTGCCCCTTGTGTGAACAACTGGACCCTCCTGTGTCTTAAGGTAAACTGACAAGCTCTAACTGCTCTAACCTCGAACTGCAGCCTTTGTACCCTTGCTGTTAGACAGCTGTCTTAAGAGGGGCCTTTCCTACAGACCTGAGGGCTCCCTCAGGCCCATGTTATCTGTTACCCCAGACACCTTAACTACAAACAGGATTTTGAGCAACTTCCCTAAGAGATCTCTGAACCCCAGTGTGATTTTCTTATAGGTCCTGAGCCAGTCTACATTTGGTCCTAACGACAATAAGAAAATTCTAAAACCTGGAACAGGAAGTTCTCAGTAGGAAGACAGAGGTGGCCACCACAGGAGCTCCCTTTCTAGTGGGAACTGGAAAAGAGTAAGCATGAGGACCTTTTACATGCGCCCAGCTAACTAGCTTGGCCAGGCTCCAGATAAAGCCAGCAATCCCCTTGTTGCTGGCAACAGCAGACGCGTGGATCCTGCTGACCCTTACCTGTCTGCATGCCCAGAGATGCAGACATCTCCTAGTTTGTGCTTCCTTCAACCAGGGCCACAGACTGCCTCGGGGCAGGTGGGACCCTTGCAGCTGCCAGGCACTGAGAAGTGCAAGGGTTTAAATAAAAATTACATTGGATACTTGGGGACTATTTGTTACCACACCCCCTGGCCATCAGCTAACAACTCACTTCTACTTGTTTTTTGCCAATGCCAGAAAAAGCAAAATTTCAAATTGGAAATTTCCTAGCACTTTACACAGTGGAATGAAAAGATATGAAATTAAAACAAACAAACAAACAATAAAAAAACTGTAAAGTCCCTACGCCACAGTAGCATGCTCCAGCAGTAAGAGCACCCTGCCCGGGCAGTTCTGGAGCCTGTGCCCTCACCCTGGTCCACGGGCACACAAGGCTCAGAAGAGAAGGGCTCCCATGCTGCCCACCTCGCTCTGCTCCTTGACAAAGATCTCAAAGTACTGGTAGATGATGGTGACCGCGAGCAGGATCCCGGTTCCAGACCCAATAGCACCCAGGAAATCAGCCAAGACGGAGAGGGCCCCAATGCACAGTCCACCGAAGGCTGCAGCTGTGGGGATGTACCTGCAGACAGACAGACAGACAGTTCTGTTGCCTGATGAGCCAGAAAGCCTAATAGGCCCATTAAGGCAGGCACACAGGAGGATGGGGGAATGTGACCAGCACAAATCCAAACATGGATGATGCCACTCTAGATCTTAAACAGCCTGAAAACAAGGACATTAAGCCACCATCTTGATTCTTGTGCTACTGGACAGCTGAAACCAACTGCAGACATGCCCAGATGGGTGCGCTGTGAATGTCAAGTGTCTCTGCTCGAGACTGCTGTGCATTTCTCCTGGGCAGCCCTAGTCAGGGCCTTAAGAGTTATGGACTCAAGTGAATGCCCTGCTGCCTTGGCTCAGAAATGGACACTTCTGGTGTTCCTTGTGGTGGACTCCTTCAGTGAAGTCAGCAAGCTTCAAATCACCACACGCTCATTCTACACAGCATCTGGTTGTTCTGACTATAAAGATCCAATCACAAGGACAGACTGGGCAGAAAGCCTCAGGCACTTCCCATCTACCAAGAGGCAGCTTCAGAACAGTGAGGAGGTGGTCTATGCAGGGTTGCCTGCTGCTCCTGGATCCCTAGAATCTCATCTCCTTCCTCTCTCTGCAAGGCGACCGCTACATTCCTCCATCTCCTGTGGCAGTCTCTGGCCTCTGGTCTGGTCTTATTCTGAACACTAACCATCTGTTCCAGGTCAGTTCTTGCTGGTACCTCGGCTTCATCTGTGTCAGGACTCACCCAGCCTAAACCAGCACTGCTCAGTCATCACCATTCTACACCATTTTAACGCCCTGGCTGTGTGCTGTCTCCTTTGGTCAGGGGTTACACAGGGCTATTCTGGTATTTCTAGTACTTGGACTTAAGGACCACACTCACCGGTTGAGCTCATGCACCATGGAGGTCTCTCTGTGGCCTCTCATCACCATCTGCTGCTCCTTCAGCTGCTTTGCAACCTACATGACCCAAGCAGAAGCACATGAGCCAGAGGCTGGGGTGTAAGGGGGGTGCTTCACAGTGGAACTCAACCATTTCTGAGTTTGGATTTACATTATTTCATTTTTGTTTGAGAGAGTTTCTCTATGTAGGCTTGGCTGTCCTGGCTGACTAGGCTGGTGTCCACCTCACAGAGATCTGCCTGACTATGCCTACGAAGTGCTAAGATTAAAGATATATGCCATCACCTGCCAGCCAGATATGACCCCACAGCTCAGTCTCCACGGAGAAATTTTAACTTGCAGCAATACACTCACTCAGACAATAGTCTACCTTTCTAGTCTGGCCTCAGGTTGTCAGAACAACTCTGTTAATGCCCATTGGTTACCCCTCGGGGCTTCCACACTGCTCCACCAAAGGAAAGGTCCAACCGTAGAATGGATGGATAGCTTATATCACAACTACAACATATACAATGGTAACCAGTGGCGCTTCCTGGATGCCAACAGCTGCCCATCTCTCTAGCAGGAACGTGGACTTAAGACTTACATCTTTGGCAGAAGAACCCGAAACTTCGATCCACGTTTTGGAAAAGAAGGCACAGGAGCCCAGCATGAATACAATGTACACGACTGCATGGACTGGGTCCTCCAGCACTGAGCCGAATGATTCCGGAGGAGACAGGTAGTAACACAGGCCACCAACTGGATAAGCACGGGCTGGGCCCCCAGATGATGTATCCTAGGAGTAATATATAGAAGTTGTCTGGATGCTGCTTCAACATGCCACAGCACAGAGCCAAAGTGCTCTCAGCACATGCTTTGTGGTGTCATACGCACACCCACAGCAATTCACCGAACTGCATTTTTGAGGCAATTCAGAAAGACCTTTGAGTGAAATATTTGGTCCTGAGCTAAGATACCCTGGCACAAGCCACAGCTCTTGCATCAGTACAAACAATCCTATCTTACCCATTGACACTCACCGACCAGGTGCCCAGCAGGCTAACCAGCAGGTTGCCACTGAAGCGTGCTGACAGCATCTGGGAGATGACATACAGGTTGGACACCAGAGCAGATTGCAAGATGATGGGAATGTTGGAGGTGTAGAAGAGCTTGATGGGATAGGTGTTGTACTGGCCTCGGTAACGCGCTGACTTGATCGGAAGGTCCACTCGGAAGCCCTACAGCGCAAACACAACATGACTTTTCACTGTTCTATTCTGCTACTGTCCCGTGCACTCAGGGACAGTCAGGGACAGTCAGGGTGGAGAGGTGGTGCTGGGTGTTAGTTCTGCCACTGGACTCCCAGCTGTGATAGTGTCTGAGGGCATATGCCCTTCCCTTTTCTATACAGAAAGGCCTGCACGGGCACCTCTAGACCCTATCGGTGGTTCTCAGGCAGTGATAATCCACGATGTGATCGTTAATACCACCCACCCTGCTGAAACCCTGGACACCAGTTTCTTCCTTCTTTATCGTTATAAACCCAGTGCCCAGGACACGAGGACAGAACAGAAGACTCAAACTTCAAACTTCTTACTAATTCAACCGCAGTCACGACTTGCTCCAAAAGGTTGACTTGTTACTAAGTCAGCAGGCAGCTAGCTGAGACTCAGCAGAAGTCACTACTGAATTACCTGGCTCATCACAAACATGTCTTTCAAGTGCTATCCCTTTTTAAAACATTTTACTTGAGAGAGAGAGAGAGGGAGAGAGAGAGAGAGAAAGTAAGTGTGTGTGTGTGTGTGTGTGTGTGTGTGTGTGTGTGTAAATAGGGATCAAAGAACAGCATATAGAAAGAAGTTAGTTCTCTCCATGTGGGTCCTGGATTCAATTTGTCACTAGGCTTGGCAACAATCACCTGTATGTACTGAGCCATCTCACCAGCCTTGTTTGTTTTAAAACAGAATCTCACTACATACACCACGCTACCCCTCAACTCCTGGTCCTATGTCTCACCTACTAAATGAGCCACCACACCTGAATAAATGCTATAATTTCTTTCAGTTAATAGCAAAACACTGCAAAGCATGCTGGGAATGGTGGCATAAACCTTTAATCTCAACACCAGAAAAGCCAAGGAAGGTAGATCTATATGAGTTTAGGACAGCCTAATCTACATACTAAGTTTCAGGCCAGCCAAGGCTAGACAGACCCTGCCTAAAACCAACCTTAACCAACCAACCAACCAACCAAGCTCACTCATCCACTTTCAAATACAAAAACCCTGCTAAGCATGAGTCAGTCCAATAAAGACAGCTAGCGCTCAGGTGTCTTATTCAGAAACAAGAGAGCAATAGTTCTCCTAAAGCGGAGAACTGTGGAGCAGGACAGTGTGGACACTGAGCTTGACTGCTGCACAAGGCAGACCTTCTCTCAGCTGCCTTTGGACACACCTGGAAATAGATGACAACAGCAAAGACGAAGATGGTGGCAATCAGGTTCATGAGGTTAGGGAGGTTCTGGCGGTAGAATGCCTCTCGAAGGGCTCGGACCTTGTCTGTGCGGGTGGCCAGCAGGTGGAACAGCGCAATGATGGCACCTTCGAATTCCATCCCTACAGACAGAGAAAAATATATGTAGAGGAATTTTAATCTAGCAACATGGCTGTTCCTGCAAGGGATCATATCTAAAGAAGTGATCCAGCCAGAATATAGACACACCCTTAGTTCACACCTTTAATCCTTAACAATGAAGACAAAGTCAGTTTGTACAAGGAAGCAGCCATGTTGAAAGTCATGTCTAATTGAGGTGCAGACAAAGTGTCCAATCAGAGAAAGATTTGACAGAATGAGTTCTCTCACAAGAACAGCAGAGGAAGAGAGGCTACTAAGAGCAAAAAGAGAGAAAAGGTGGTAGTAATGGGTGGTGGGTGTGTATGGCAGCTTTACTGGGACACGTCTACAGAGACAGGCTAGAGAGAGAACAAGCTAGACACTGGTGAAGACACAATGAGCCAGAGGATTAGAACATATTGCTAAAGTTAGTATGAGGCCAGACAGATCAATTCAGTCAGAAGCTGAGAAAAGCCGGATTGAGTCAGTCAGCTTGGAAGTTAAGATTATACAGAGGCTAGAAGCTTTCAGGCCTAGGCCTAGGGAGAGTTAGAACAGAGAGGGAAATGTTCCGAGCTCAATGCAAGGCTTGGGTATGGCTCTCATCTCATCACTTTATTTGAGAATGTTTATAGAAGTGGAAGATGAAGAGTGCTTGTTTAGCCCCTCAGCTTCTTAAAAAAAAAAAAAAAAACAAAACCAAAAAACTGAGAGGAAAGGTGAAAGAGTTCAGAGAGGTAAATTACAGAACTGGGCTCTTCTCTTCTGAGATGAGGTCACCAGATGTGTGGAAGGACAATTATCAATTTAAACACATCTGTGACACAATCTGCCTGGAAAAGGCCAAATCATATTCTGGAATCTGGGCAGTATGAGCATTCATCCCAGTCCCTGAAGAGGACTGCCTGCCCCCAGTGGGAGAGAATGGGGAAAGCTTTAGTTCTCAGCTCCAAACACCAAACACTAACGCTATAAGGAGAAATGTGGCTGCCACTGTGTGTGTACGGCCTGAGATCATGGTCTCCAACCTTCCACAGGTCATGCCTACTAGCAGGCCTAGCAACAGATGGGCTCCTGAAAGCTTAAGAGGGCAGGAAGAGTGTCCCAAATATCTGCAGAGTAAGGGTTGGTTAGAGCAAGCCCTCCTACCTTTTAGTTGTGGCCTATCTTCTATTCAGGGATAAGGGAGCTGTAGCCAGGACAAGCCTTGTATCTAACAGAGGAGATGTGCCCAGGCAGACCAAGGGGAGAAGGAAATGCCCCTCCTTTCTCCCCAGTAGCCTTTCTAATCTCCCCATCAAAAACTCTGCTTTTGCCCCATTCCAGCTTCATGGAGACAACCTTAGCTCAGGATACAAAGCTGCTGATTGCTTCCCTCATGTCTTTCAAGACTGCTCAACTGAGATACCCAGGTCAACCCTATAACACCTTCCCTGTGGCCCTTTCTTCCTTATTGCTGTCAGTGACCCAAGACTCCAGGATGCCGTATGACAGCAATGTCTTAGAACTCACAGCAGTGTCAACAATGCCACAATTAGGTCCTGGCTCTTCTAATTTTTACAATTACTATCATGTCTGTCAAATCTCTGGGAACAATTCCATCTCCACATGCTTAGCCCCACCCCAGTGGCACACCCAAGCATGCTGTTCACACTTTCCCAGTCCTGGACTTTTGCACTGCCCAGGGAGGCAGCAGTGATGAGCTAGCCAAGCTGTAGCAGCCCCTCTGGTTACAGGTCACCTGTGTCTTCTGTACACTTCTGGTCCTTGTACCTTACTGATGCTATCATCCCTGGTGTGGTTCATCCCACAATGGCAGCCAGTAAATCAAACCATCCTTTCAGACTACATTTCCACCAGGCCTAGCCATGAAGACACTCCCAGTGACTTCTCAGTTTCCTACCTTGGCTCCATCTCCCACATCTCCCCTAACAATCAATCTGTGCTTCACATCTTGTCAGCTCAAGGCAGCCATGGCACTTCCCCAGCAGTGTGCTCTGCAGTGCTCTGAGTGCATCAGTCCTTCCAAACTCTGTCAGCCCAGAATGCAACCATTCTCTGGTGGTTCCTGCACTGGACTGACCTGCTCCCTTCTTTGCTGTCATTTCCAATGCTGGCACCCCTGGTCATGTGGTCTTTCTAAGCAGTACACTCCAACTGCATTCACCTGCTGCCTCTCTACACCTGAGTCTGAGAAGCTGTGCCTTTCACTGCCCCAGTCTCTCTCAATGCCATTCATGTCATTAGAGGACAGCTTTTGTTCATTAGATATATGGGACTATATGACCACTGAAGGCAGAAACTGCCCCTGCAAATAATTTTATAAAAACATACATAAATATTTTTCATGAGACTCTTCTAAATAATAACATATTTAGCAACAAAAGTCTCTTTCCCTAGTAAAGTCTTTTTCTATAGTGTTCCCTGTGTTTACACATTTTGATTAGAAACATTCCCATCCCAGGGTATTCTTAATGGCTATGCCATAGCATGCTAATATCTGACCTGTACCTACTATGAGCCAGGCAGCATGTGGTCGCAAGGTATTTTGTGGTGCCAGGTGTCAAGCCTCGCACAAACCTCTACCACTGAGCTACATTCTGTTCTTAGTTTTCTGAGAGCATGGCCTCAAATTCAAAACCCTTCTGCCTCAGCCTCTGGAGAGCTGGAGTCACAGATGTGTGTTATGACCCTCACTACACGATGACCCAGATCAGCAGTGAAGGAAATGTGCTCACACCACCTACAGACTATGATCTGAGTCCAGGGGCAAGCGAGATCAAATGCTTTGGTATGGTGGTTCCAGTTTTTTGCTTTCTTTTGTTTTTTTAAAAATGATTCAGAGTAAACTGCCAAAATATATAAAGGTGAGAATGCACACAATCTCAATGTCAATAAAGTGGCTACGACCTGAAGTCCATCTGAGACAGAGACTAAAACAGAAGGCATTTTACTCCTGTAATGCAGTTCTTTTTTTTTTTTTTTTTTTTTTTGGTTTTTCGAGACACGGTTTCTCTGTGTAGCCCTGGCTGTCCTGGAACTCACTCTGTAGACCAGGCTGGCCTCGAACTCAGAAATCCACCTGCCTCTGCCTCCCAAATGCTGGGATTAAAGGCTGTAATGCAGTTCTTAACTATGCTGAGAACACAGATTCCACTCATATCTGGCACACCAACCATGATGAGGCATATGAAAATCTAGGCTGTGTAATGCTGCGAGCATAAGCCCACCTGTACTTAAAAACACAGTGGATGCACAGAAAAACCAGGAGCTTGTGCCTCTACCAAACTCTGGCATGAGCTCCTGGGGTCCTTACCTCGGCCAGTGTTGACAGTGGTGGGGCTGAATGCCTTCCACACAATGGTCTCACAGATATTAGTAGCAATGAAGAGAGAGATGCCAGAGCCCAAGCCATATCCTTTCTGCAGGAGTTCATCCAAAAGTAGGACAATTAAGCCAGCAACGAAGAGCTGTGGAAAAAAGAAAAAAGTAAAGAAACCCAAATAGATCATGTTACTGCTCCCAGTGGATGTGGCTTTCTTCTTCAATAATTGAGTTCTTGAGTATAAAAACAGAAAGCTGAGTGGGGTGCGTCCTCAGCCCTCATCTGGTATTAAGGGCAAACCTACAACCTCCAGCTTCTTTAAGGCACAGCTGAGATTTGGTATTTGGGGGGTGGGTGTGGGGGGCACAGCATAACAATTACCTGAATGGTGATCAGTAGGCAGATTCCAGCACCCATCTCCGAAGGGTCCCCGTACATGCCCGTCATTACGTACACAATGGACTGACCGATAGTAATGATCATTCCAAACACTAGAAATCAAGACAGCTGTGTTCTCAAAACAAGATAGTACAAAGCAGAGGAAGTGGCTGATGAACACCTGAACGCCCAACACTAAGAAGAAAAAACATAGTGCTGACACTGCCTCCAAGGAGCTGGGGAGGAACCTCACCAGTCACACTGTCCAAGCGTGAGAGAACACAGGCACCCTCAACAAAAGCACATCTGCTCTCCAGTCTGCATGGTACATGTGGTCTTAGGAAAAGCATGGAATCCCAAGCAAAATCAGAGCCAGGGGTGCAGTGCTGGCACCCTCGTAACCCAGGTGCACAGCAGGTCACTGGGATCTGAAGACCTCTAAGCTGAGCCCTAAGTGAGCAACCTCGAAAGCTCACCACGCAGATCCAAGTCAAAAGCGTAGAAGACTTGGGATAAAACCAATCCTTTGGAGCTACGTTTATATTTCAAGTGTCTTGAAAGAGAACTCACAGTACCACTGGCCTGGCTACTGGTCCATTTCCTCTGACAGAGCTCCTTCTGCAGTTTCTCAGATCTCACTATATTTTGTTCCTAGGTACATTTGAATTGATGCATAGTATTGGTTTCCCAGCATTAGTTGGTTCTGAATAAGACTTAAATTTCAGTTAAATTTTTAAGTATCCCTCTAATACAGTCCCCATTTGAAACTTGAAAATAACTGTTTAGGACCTGCCACGCTGTCCACACTGATAAAACACTTGCCATGCAGGCCTAATGGCCTGAGTTCTTGCCTCAGATTCCACACAGAGGAGAAGAGAACAGACTCTACAATATCCTCTGACCTTTCTTTACACAGACCCATGGCACATACATGCATGCAAACACAATAAAAAATAAATAAAATAAAAAACAACCAACAAAACAAAAAGGGCCAGCAAAATGGATCAGCAGGTAAGGACACTTGCTACCAAGCTGGATAATTTGAGGATGGTGGCTGGAATCCACATGACATAAGGGTAGAATCATACCTACAGTTGTGTACACACACACACACTGGCACATGCACATGCACATGAATTAAAAAATGTAAAAACAACACAATATTGCTCAATATCCCTGCTTTATTTAAAAGAATTTTTTTCAGTATCAGCAATCAACGCCAGGGATTTGGGCATGCTACAAATGCTCTACTACTGAGTTACCCACCCAGCCCAATAGTCCTGAATTCTTAAGGCAGAAAAGGTTTGAAAACTTTTCCTGAAAAACCTATTCCAGTTCAGAGGTAGGACACGGACGCTGGTGGCTAGCCATGGTTACCAGTTACACCTATCATTTGCTGTAGAGCAAACATCACTACCTCCTTAGATGAAAAAACTGAGCCTTCAGAACGACCATCTCACTTTCTTCATTTCACAAGCTGCTAAGGGGCACAGGACATATAGGGGTGCCCTCTCTTCCCTTATCCGGATTCACATATACAGGAGCTTTGCTCAGTGAAGCCCTGATGTATGAGTGCCAACTGTGCACAGTAAAGGGTGAGCTCCCAGCCCCGTTCCTTCAGCTCCAACCTGCCTCTTCCTGGTGCAGGCTATGGAGTGCATGCAGAGGGGCAGTCACGGAGGTCAGAGCACAGAGGCACACCTGCTTTAATCCCAGAGGCTTTATAGCAAACTCACACTGGCAACTGTGGACACCAGAACAGAATGTACAATATTTCTTACACTTTTGGGCTCCATTGAAGAGAGCTCGGTCTTTCGGGGTGTCCCCAACTTCAATTATCTTCGCACCAGCTAAGAGCTGCATGATAAGGCCAGAGGTGACAATGGGAGAGATGCCCAGCTCCATCAAGGTACCTTGAAAAAAGGAGGCAAGACACAGCCAAAATGAGCTTGGAAGAACAAACATTGTTAAATACAATGACCAATGCTAGGGCTACTAATATACAAACTCAACAGCATTCAGTTTGCTAGCAACACTTACCTTATAGAACCACCTCCAAATATCAATGACTAGAGCACAGCTTAATGCAATCTATTCACCCTGCCAGGCAACATCTCATTCTGTTCAGGCAGTCATGTTATTCAGACTGCTGCATTTCAATCAGCAACAGATTTGCTCTAGCCTTACGGAGATAAGAGAGGCTGGTCTCTCCATCAGTTAGTAAGAAAGGATAATACTGCAGACATTCCCAGAGTCCGGAAAGGGGCCAGCACAACCATATCTGGCTGTGAATAAACTCCCACCTTCCATTATGCTAAATCCAGTCACAGTTCCGATTTCCAACTTAATGTGCAGTGTTTTTTAATTGAGTTAATCAAATACAGTATCAACATACATACTGAAAATCCCCTTTGTGCCCATAGGTAGGTAAATGGTCTAGGGTTTATAAAAATCTTTTTTTTCTTGTTAGTGGGGGCACACACTATAACCTATAGGTATGAAAAAGATTCAGCAGAGAAAAAAATTATACCTTCTAAAGAATGTTATCACTTTAGGTATTCCAATTCTTGAATGTTTTAAACAATTTCCCACTATGCAGCCTTATCTTGTTATTACAGGTTCTGTATTGCATTCAGACCCACAGGGTGCATTCATCAGCAAATGCTGTATTACGTTCCCACGCCAACATCCTCTATTTTCCAAGCTACACATCTTCACAAACTTTCTGAGCTCTACATAAAACCAAAACCTGTAAATGAATAAACCTGGCTCTTCATCCCCACACTATAGGGAAGGGAGGCCTAAGCAGAGTCCTACCTCTGTTGGAGGCCAGAATCACTCGCATCCAGTAGAACGGGTCAGCTGAGTCTGAAGACATGATGCCAAACAGGGGAATCTAGAAACAAGCAGAGGGCTGTCTCACACACGTTTCCAGCCCCTCCCTCTAGCGAGGCCTGAGCGAGCTTACCTGGCAGCACACTAAGAAGATGAAGAGGGTAATGGCTGTCCACAACACTTTCTCCTTAAACTGGATCTGGAAAGCAATGAATGAGAGCTATGGTGTCACATAGGCAAACAGATACAGATGAATCCAAATAAGACCTCATTCCCCACTTTTCAGAGGCTGCTCAAAAGTATGCCAAACACAGCACTGAACATTAAGTAGCACACATCACACGCTTTCTCTTTTCTCTGTCCAAAGTGATACAAAGACCTACGTGGGTCTTCACCTCAGACAATCCTCCCACTGCACAGACTGTCTTCATATGACAATTAACAAGCTGACCAAGAAAGTTTAATCTGTCTCAAATCCTGCAGCTGAAGTGAATCTGAGCCCAAAGCTATGCTCTTAACCATTCACAAAAACAGCTGAGACTCAAGATGGTTTCTCTTCATCCCTTTCCAAGTGTAAGTATGATGGTTAATCTTGATTGTCAACTTCACAGGATTCAGAATCTCCATGGAAATAAACATCTAGGCATGACTATTGGAGGGCTTTGTGGACTGAGTTAATTAAGTGGGAAACTCAGCTTAAATGTGGGTGGCACCAATCCATGGGCTAGAACCCAGAACTGAATAAGGAGGAGACAGTGAGCTGAGCCCAGCATTCTGCTGTCCCTGCTTCCTGACTGGGGATGCAGTCTGACCAATGTGCCTGATATTATTGCTGTCATTCACTCCTTGCTGTAATGACCTGAGCCCGTGAACAGTGAGCCCAAACACAATCTTTCCTCCTTTCCATTTCTTTTGTCAGGAAAGCTGTCACAACAATCAGAAAGGTAACAAATCAAGCAAGTTCAACAGTTTACACAAATCAATTTACTCTCCAGCTGATTAGAAGCCTCTAGGCTCCTCCTGTTCAAGAGAGCTCTGTCACTAGATAGTGAGAGCACCTCAGCAGTGCT
>JANHMN010000008.1:25073078-25085619 GCA_030674055.1 Rhabdomys pumilio
TTCAAGAGAGCTCTGTCACTAGATAGTGAGAGCACCTCAGCAGTGCTTCAAGAGAGCTCTGTCACTAGATAGTGAGAGCACCTCAGCAGTGCTTGACCCAGCACCACACGTTTACACAGGTTTAACAGACAGCCAAAGACCAACGGTGTTAAGTGAATGCAAAGCCAAAAGAGAAAGAAAGAAAGAAAGAAAGAAAGAAAGAAAGAAAGAGAGAAAGAAAGGGAGGGATGGACGGAGGGAAGAAAGGCAGACAGACAGACTCACTCCAACAAGCACTGGCTTGGTGTGCAAGCTGTCATGTCCTCTGGGTATAGTCACTCCTGGAAAGCCATAGTACTGGACCCCACAGGTGGTGTGAGTTCTAAGTTCAGACCCTGCAGAGGCAGTTGGGGGCTCACACTCCTCCTTTTCTCTCAAGAACACTGCCTTTCCAACATGTCATTCTATCACACCACGAACTCAGACCTAACAAGGGTGAAGCAACACCATTTCACAGGAATCAGAGAGACAAACTAGTCATGAATGTGCACACGTATTATCTATTGTGATAATGGACACCAGACACAGGGCCTCATGTCCATCACTAGCCACTCTCCCAGCCCATGTAACGATACTGTTAAAACAAAAACAAAAAAACAAAAAAACAAAACACATTTTTCAAAACTATTTTAAATGAGAAAGACTCTCCTGGTCAATTTAAGAGCAAAGCATCAAAGCTTTTTGTCTAAGTCTCGAATCTTCTGCCTCTGGAATAGCTGCAAACTCACCCTCATTCGGTACCATGATTTGCCCTCTCCTGCAAGGCCTCCCAAGCCACACTCCAGGCCCCCCTCTTCTGCTAAGACCATTTTTTATCTGCTCACTTCACTCACCTGAGCCTTTACATCTACAATCAATAAGAACTGCATATAACAACTTATTATCCAAGTATACTAATGCGAGCCAGAAGTCCTTCCCATACCCTCAAGGCAACTTCTAGTCCTCGTTCAAAACTCCCATCAGACATACTCTCCACCTGGGCCAGTTCTACTATATATATGTATGTACATATATATATACATATATACATACACACACATACACACACACACAGTCCATCTCCCTTGTTCTGCCAGGCCAAGGTCATAGGACTATGAAGAAAGAATGTAAAGTGTGGGACTCTGGTGCCAGAACTTTTGCCCTGAAGCGGTACAGGTAGTTTTATACATCTTCCTGTCAAAGGCAGCAAGGGTACTTACTATAAGGCATTTGTAGAAAACTATCTTATGTAAAAAAAGGAGCACACACTAAGTATCCATATGAATGCCAGCTACAAATGCCAGATGTGAATGTATGACAGTCTGAGAAAACAGGGACACAAAGCGGATTTACTGTCTTCTGTAACCCAAGGGCCTGGACTCTTCTTCACTGGGTAATCTCACAGGAGGAACATTTATTCTTGGGCTGAAGCTGACTGCCATGGAAATTCTGATTAAGATTCACACGGTGCTACATTTTTCTCCTTCCTTGTTTTAGCGCACCTGCTGTCAATGGCAGCAGACCTCACTAGTGCTTTGATACTTGATGCTGGGGCAGCATACGTTAAAAAAAATACAAACACGTTCATATCGATTACACGACCGGCTTTTTCCTTTGGAAACTAGATACTAAAGTCAACTCCCACATGAAACAAACACCCCATGAACTGCTCCTGCTGGAGGTGAAGAACGGAGGGGAGGGGAACTCAATCTGGGATCCTAACTGTGGTCTTATTCAATCACTGCTCAGACCCACTTTCGGACTAGGCAAACCTAAGGCTTTGTTAAACCACTGTCCAAATGAGACATGGTGTCGTGAAAATTCCCACACAACCAGGTCACCTTTCAACTACTCCCGTGAGTATCCCAGCACACACAACTACACTCCAGAGGGGCAGTTTCCATTCGGTGTGCTGAGGCCATTTTTAATTGTACTGTAAACTCCCAGCGCCCAGTTTTGCAAGGCTTCTTTGACCATCTGGGGAACTTACCTTTCTCTCTGGCTTCTGAATTTCCGGCAAGATGACACAGAATGGCTTGATGACTTCCAGAAATTTGACTTGGATGGAAGAAACAGAAAGAGAAAGAGTTAGGTACAGAGTAACTAACTTGAGGGCACCCGTGGGAGCCCGGCACGATGGGAGCCGGGCGTGGGCGTGCGGGGACCCAGAGGGTTCCGTCTAGGGGCGCGGGGACTAGTCCCCCGGGCAGGCCGCGTTCCGCCAGGATCAGGCAGCACGGCCAGCGAGCGCCCAAGGGGGGAAAGGAGACGCGTCCTGGCTGCGCCGGAGTGGCCCCAGGAAACTCACTCGCCATGGCGGTGGCTGATCTGACTACACGTCCTGTCTCGACTGCGCTCCACTTCGAGTGAGGAGACGCTGATAGCTCTGGAACGCTCTTCCTCACCGAGAGACACGTCAGTGATAGCCCGGCGGCGAGCAGCGCGGCGAGGCGGGGCCGGGGATGGGCTACCGGCCGCTTCCGCTTCCTGCCACGCGCGCCCGCCTCGCCGCCTGAGCCAAGACCACAACTCCCAGCATGCAGCAGGAGCAGAGAGGCTGTCGGGAAGACGACTGTCGTGACCACCGGAACTGGGTGTGTGCAGCTGCTCAGACTCGCCCGGAAATGAGGACCAAATTAGGCCGCATTGCTTGTGAACGCTTTACTGAGGTTATGGCCCTACAAAGCAGGCCATTCGGTATTCCAGGTCCGTGGCTCTCAGTGCCAGTGATAACACGTGGCGACCTAGTAGGCCTCGGCTGCTGCGCGAGACGCGCGACAGAACAGCCATGTTCTGCCCTGCATGCCACCTGTCCTGGGTGTTATGGGCTGCCTCTGAGGATGCCTAAGCTTATGCTTTTGAGGGCGTTCGGTGGAGGCCCCATCTGGCGGCTTGGTGTGGGCCTTGGTGCAGCGCATTCCGAGAAGGCCATTGGAATTGGAGAGTTAGGAGAGATGAAGAAGCCAAGCCAAGCCTTGCTGCTCCGGATCTTCAGGGAAAGGAATACTGTTGGGCTGGAGGAAAGGGTGTGTGAAGGGGACTGGGCAAGGGGGGGCAACGTGAAATTTGTTTTTTAGAAGAATCTCTGATCTCAGTGCTCTATGCTGTCAGAAATAGACTAATTGCTGTGCGTCTTGAGTGCTGGGTTTCATGCAGCCAAATCTTGTCTTCAACGGAGACGTTTGCGGTGGTCGTGTCTTTCGAAACACTCTAGACAGCCAGCCCTACGTTATTAATAGGACATTTGGATTTAATTTGGCATTAAGTTGCATGTGGTTACACAAATATTGATGGATTTAGGAAAGGCACTCATTCAATATATGTTTTTGTTTTTGATTTAAAATAGGTCTCTCTAGGTAGCCCTCGATACGGCTGTGTACACTAGGCGGTCTTCAGATTCCCAGAGATCCACCTGACCAGGCCACAATGTGAGATTTTTGAAATAGAAGTACGGTGGTTTTGCATTTACACATTTTAAACATTTTATTATTAAATAATAGAAACAGATGCCTAGAAGAGACATAAAATCTAAATGAAGTTTTGATTAAGTATTTCTTTGCGAGTTATTGTTTTTGTGCTCATGTAAGTATGATTACAGGTGCCCTTTGAAGGTAGAAGAGGGAGCCACCTGACAAGGTATTGGAAATTGAACTCAGGTCTTTTTGAAGAACAGCAAGTGATCTTAAGTGCTGAGTCACCTTTCCATCCCCTTGGTAATGATATTTTAAAACACAATAAACATGAATCTTGTTAGTCTTTAGGACAATGAAGAAGTAAAAGTATTAATGGATTCCAGACCTCAGCTTGGTGTGATACAAAATAAAATCTGTATTTTACAAAATGAAGTTCTGAAATAAAAATGTAGCTTGATTTTTTTTTCCTCCTCCCCAGCCAAGAATTGGAGCATCTTATGTTGGTGACAGGATACAAATAGTTGAATACAAAAGTTTTGTTGAAAAGTGAAAGTAGGGTGCTAGAGAGATGGCTCAGCAGTCAGGAGACCCAGGTTCAAGTTCCAGCATGCACATAGCAGCTCACAACCATCTGTGATTTCAGTTCCAGGTGATCTGACACCTAACAGATATATATGGAGGCAGAACTCCAATGTACATAAGATTTAAAAAGAAAAATGAGAATAGAGCTGAGACTAAATCCCTTATCCGCAAACTCCTTGTCTAATGTGTAAGGCTCCATGCTCAGTGCTCACAAACATAACACCTACCACAAAGATTACAGTGCTGCACATTTATGTTTCTTCAAAATACTGTTAAAACTTGTGGTTTGATTGAAAAGATCTAATTTACCAATGAGAAGAAAATCTAAGAACAAAAGTTTCATACATCAAATATTTCAAGAATAAAGACTCCCTACAGTCTGACCTGGTGGCTTAGGCCTTCAGTCCCAGAATTCAGGGGCTGAGGAAAGAGGGTCAGTAGTTCAAAGACAGCCTGGTCTACAAGACACTGTCTCCAAACAAAACCTCTAAACAAGAAAGAGTTCCCAATATGTTACTATGTGAAAGAAAAGACAGGCCAGGGCCAGTGAGGTGTCCCCAGGCAGGTCTGAAGTGTTTCTGTGCAGCGTGATGGTCTGATTCAGTCCCTGGAACCTTCACAAGCAGAAATCTTAACTCCACGTGCACACACCCAATGCCCTGACCCTCTCCCCTTGCCTGTGCTTTTTTTTTAAGGGTGTAGTTTGGTGTCATATCTGGAAAAAAATTAAAAAGTTTCAGAAGGCACTGTCAGAATTTTTAGCACTATTATAAAAGTGAGTCAAGCGTTTTCATGAAAGTTTTAACATAACAATGTAGTATGGACCCAAATTTTCTTTCTAATTCATGTAAACAGGATAGTTTGAAACAAATGGAAGATGGTATAGAAAAACAGGCATACTGCTTGATAAATGAAGTCAGTTCTAAGTGAAAAATTTGGAATTCCTAATAGATGATATGAAAATGTGTAATGACGAAAGTAGGAAATGATAATGAGCCTTTCAATCTCCATTTCTTTATTGGAGAAGCGGAGAGGACTGTGGTGCAGGATGAAAGCCCACGCGAGGAGCACACTAGACAAAACACTACCCCTGCGCTGTATGTATCTCCAGCCCTGGACTTCTTTAATACTTTATTTTTTGTTTATTTTTGAGATTACAATATATCATTTCTCCTTCCAAACCCTCCTTTATATACCTCCTTTCTCTGTTTCAAATTCATGGCCTCACTTTTCAATAATTGTTAGTGAATATGTATACACATATATATTCTGAAGTAAAACCTGCTCAGTACGTATATCACTTGTATGCAAGCCTTCAGTGCTGACTACTTGGTATTGGATAACCGCTTTGGGGACTACCCCTGGGGAAGACAATTTTTTCCTGCTCTTGGCATTCCTTGGTTGCCTGTAGCTCTTTAAGGCCTCTTGGTCTCTTCCCCCATGCACTTTGGCATGTCTACTGTTCAACTCCTGTTTAGGTGCTCATGGTAATGAGACTTTATGGGTCCCTGGACTTCTTGAGTCCTGAAATGCCTTATGCAGACACTGGATTGAGAGGCAACAAAAGGGTGACTGGTGTGCGGTTGTTGGCACTGGTAAAGACATAGAGCGGATGCACATTGATCCATTTGCTCATGCGCGTGCAGAGGATCCTACGGGGCCCCTGTGGTCTCCAAGGAAGATGGCTACCCTCTGGGGAACTACTGTGATGTCTTCTCAGTCGCTACAGAACTACTGGAACTCTGAAAAATGGAAACATTCCTCATGGAATCCTTTCACTCCACCTTGCGTGTGAACTTTGTGCATTCCCTCCTTTTCCTTGCTCTGTAATCCACAATCAGTCATTCTGATGTTGGTGACACATTTCAGATTGGGCCATTTTTCAAAAACTGCTGTGAATATTTTCATGCATATCTTTGGGAAGCCATGTTTTTATTTCCTTTGAGTTTTGTCTAGGAGTTACTGAGTCTGGATATGTAGTCATTATTCCAAAAGGTCATGCATTCAGCTCGAGTCTATAGTATTTTATTAGAAGAGGTTAGAGACACCGTGGGAGAAATCAATCTTCTGGAAGCTACACCCCTCAGTGTTCAGATTTGTAGAGCTCCACGCTGCTGCCCCCAAGCTTGCCCCCAGCTCTGCCCTGGTTGCTCCCTCATTCTGCTACTGATGAGGCACCTCCACTGTGCTTCTCACCTCCCAGCCTTGTCTCAGAACACGCCTGTGTTCAGCTCCTGAAGCACAGATGTTACCACCTACACCTAGCCTCCCTCACACCACTAAGCTGGGACCAGTTCCTTACGCCATCTGCTTCTTTGGCTGATGTACCCTGAGCAAACTCATGGAGCACATTTACTTTGTTAAAATTACCTCATGGTGGGCTGGAGAGATGGCTCAGAGGTTAAGAGAACTCACTGCTCTTCCAGAGGACCTTAGTTAAGTTCCCGGCACCAGTATCAGGCAGCTCATAACTGCCTCTAATTCAGCTCTAGGAGATATGACATCCTTTTAGCCTGTGTGGGCATGTGCACAGGGAAATAATTAAAAGCAAAAGCTCAAAGCCAGATGTGGTGGAACATGACTTTAGTGCCAGCACTCGGGAGGCAGAGGCAGGAAGATCTCTTAGTTTAAGGTCAGCCTGATCTACGTAGTGAAGTTCAGGTCAGGCAGTGCTAAACAGTGAAAGCCTGTCTCAAACAGCAACAAACCCCATATGAACATGTCCATCCACTGTCAAAGACAGCAGCGGGATCTCCGGGCCATCATTTTCTGTCAGCAACCTCATCACTTTCTGATCCGATAAATTAGAACTAAAGTCCTTGCATCTCTGCCTACAGAGTATCTGCCTGGGCAAATTTCATCTTTAGATAAATCTGACAATCTGCTCTCTTCCTAGTGGCTCTTTGGGATGATAGGGGGCAATTAGATCCACTGAAGTCCACCCAGGATCCAATGGCTCATGACACTGCACTGTGTCCCCCAGTGCTTGCCTGTCATGCCGTTCTGACAGAGCCACGGTAGCTGTTCTCAAAAGGAGTCTTGCTCACCAGGTTGACAGTATGGGAAGCGGTGACACCTTGAAGAGGAGGAACCTAGTAGGTCTTTAGGGGCAAGCCCTTGAAGTAAATTGTGGGATCCTTGTGCCTTCTTTGTTTCTTGTCTCCTGGGCATGAGATAAGTGGATTTTGTTCTGCCAACTAGCCTAAAGAACCTGTGGCATGGACTAAACCTCCAAGACCATGGGCCAAAATAAACCTTGGATTTTGGCCTTGGATTTTGTCACTAAGGATGCCACTTCACTTTTCTGGGACATTGCACCCTCCTATTTTGGGAAAAGCCCCATGGCTTTTGTGAGTCATTTTCCGCAGCAGTTCTAAGGATGGTGTTTGGGAGGGAAACTTTCTCAGTGGGTTGTGGGTCTGGTGGCCAGAGAGGATGTGAGTTGGAGCCACCATCCCATAGCATTTGAGATCATCGTTCACCATAGAGATCTTCTGCGGTTGGGAGAGCTGGATCCGTTCTGACCGTTGGCTCTTTCTGCAATCTTCAGTGGCGCCTGGGTAGGTGGCATGCAGGTTGCCAGCCATCTGGGAGCTGAGTTTGAAAAAGACTCAAGTTCCCTTTCTACCCTTAGACTCTTCATAGTGCTGCCCAAGGGTCCTGAATGCCCTATCAGACTGCCCTAGTCTTTTCCTCCAGATACAAGGCTACCTGCAGATGGTACTTGGAATACCCAGTTGCATTTGCCCTTTGGAAAAGCAGAGAATTATAGTGTCTTAGAATAAGTGTATCCCATGTAACACTTGGGATAGCCTCATACCAAACACATTATCTGTTGCGTCTTTAAATTTCAAATTGAGTTTGGTATCCTAGCTGTGTTTTAATTTATTTTAAATCTGGTGTCCCCACCCAGATGGCTCCCTCCTTTTCCTTGCTAGGGAGGGTCAGTCACTCAATTGTGAGAGGTGTGGGAGGCATCTTTGTTTAACTGCTATAGTGAGTTTGACTTCCAGCCCAGATTTGGTGCAGCATGGAGGTATTGCCAGCATACAAGGTCTTATAGACATAGTGTTCTGCTTCTGGCCTTTCCCACACCTAGCTTCAGAGGGACTGGTAGTACACACTACCTTTGCAAGCAACTGACCAATAGGAAGACAGACTCACTTCATGTTCGTCAGTGTCTTAGGGTTTTACTGCTATGAACAGACACCATGACCAAGGTAACTCTTATAAGGACAACATTTAATTGGGGCTGGCTTGCAAGTTCAGAGGTTCAGTCCATTATCATCAAGGGAGGAACATGGCAGTGTCCAGGTAGGCATAGTACAGCTGGAGCTGAGAGTTCTACATCTTCATCTGAAGGCTGCTAGCAGAATACTCACTTCCAGGCAGCTAGGACTAGGGTATTAAAGCCCACACCCCCAGTGACACACCTACTCCAGCAAGGCCACACCTACTCCAGCAAGGCCACACCCACTCCAACAGGGTTTCTAATAGTGTCACTCCCTGGACCGAGCATACACAAACCGTAACAGTCTGTTTCTCAAGAGCTGACACAGTCCTATTGTCTCTTTCGCTGGCCTTCTGAAGTTTTACATTTTTTAATTTTTGGAGTTCTTAGTTCAAAGGGGTGTCCTAAGGGAAGCAAGGGTCTTGGGGAAGAATAATTTTCTAATCCAAGACATTAAAATATGCAAATTATGAATCAATGGTGTTTTCATAACTGGATACAGTATGTATGCACAAGTGGAAGAACGTGGCCCACTTATAAGCCAACATACCTTTCCAAGGCTAGCTACCAGTGGCCTTCTTAAAGAGCTGTTACAAGGACAAGATAGTGTGTTTTAGGTTTTCTAGGAAGTGACATCTGTGATGATGACTGCTCTGCTCTTGCTCTGTTAGCACAAAAACAGCCACTGACAATAACAAATGAGTGGCCTCGGCTGTGTTGCACTAAAACGTTATTTACAAGGTGAGCAGGATTGTGTCTGTGGGACTGCAGCAAAAGCTCCTTCCTGCACCCAGTCCTTTCACCACGCTACTGTGAGCTTCAGAGCTCCATTGTGGGGAGATTTTTCCCCAGGTACAGCACACTAATATTAACATGCCCTTGCAGTTGTCTGCCTTGTTCACAGAGTGAAGTTCTACTTCAAGGAAGACAAACCGCGCATTTTACTACTGTCCCATGCTCTGCCGTGAATCATAGTATCAGTGATAGACATAGATAATTGTCCCTGACCTGAAATTTTCACCTAAGTGGAGACAGACTGTAAATTGATAGCACCCCATGTATCTCCCCAAAGTAGCTGACTCTTTTTTGCTGAAGTTTGTGGAAATAAAAACCTTGTATTTTTCACGACCTTTGGCTATGGTTGTGACAAGCTAAAAGGAGACCAATGGTAAACACATCCAGCTCAGAAACTGAAGAGAACCAGGAAGGGACAGAGAACAAGTTTTTCATGGGGTGAGAAGAAAACCCATAAGTGACTTACATATGGCTGAACGAGATGGAGGCAAGGGTCATGTCTGGACAAAGCTGCTAGGACACTGTCTTAGTTAGGGTTTCATTACTGTGAAGACACACCATGACCAAAGCAACTCTTATAAAGGCAAACATTTAATTGGGGCTGGTTTACAGTTTCAGAGGTTTAGTCCATTATCATTGTGGTGGGAAGCATGGCAGCGTGCAGGCAGATATGGTGATGGAGAAGGAGTTCTACATCTTGATCTGCAGGCAACAGAAGAGGACTGTGTGCCACACCGGGTGTGGATTGAGCATAGGAGACCTCAAAGCTTGCTCCCATAGTGACACACTTCATCCAACAAGGCAATACCTACTCCAACAGGGCCACACCTCCTAATAGTGCCACTCTGTGTGCACCAAGCATTCAAACACATGAGTCAGTGCAGGACAAACCTATCCAAATGGCCACAGACACAGTGCTTGTCAATCCATGTCTCCGGTTGCTGATACAGTTGGTTGTTGGACACGAAGTCTGCTCTCTTCTTCTTCTTCTTCTTCTTCTTCTTCTTCTTCTTCTTCTTCTTCTTCTTCTTCTTCTTCCTCCTCCTCCTCCTCCTCCTCCTTCCTCTCCTCTCCCCTCCCCCTCCCCCCCTCCCTCCCCCCTCCCCCTCCTTTTCTTTCTTCTTCCTCTTGCTTCTCCAACCCTCACGCCTCCTTTCTCTTTCTTTGAGACTAGGTCTCACTATGTAGCTTTGGTTGTCCTGGGACTCACTATGTAGAGCAGACTGACCTCCAACTCACAGAGATCCTCCTGCCTCTGCTTTCTGGATGCTGGGTTTAAAGGTGCTTGCCACTATGCCTGGCTCTCTTTTTCTTTTGGAGGCAGGATCTCACATATCTCAGGATGGCCACAAACTGGCTATGTAGCTGAGAGTGACCTTAAACTTCTGATCCTCCTGGTTCTTTCTCCCAAGGGCTACTACACTTGGTTTATATGGTGCTGAGATTGAACATAGGGCTCTGTATGAGCTTGGCAAGCACTCTACCATGTAAAGCCCATGTGAAGACAAATAGGGTTCTTTCTTTTCTTTTTGAAAACAGATATACTTTTCTCTTATATGTATGAATATGAGCGGTATGTGTGTACAGTCCCTGAGGAGACCAGAATAGAGTTCAGCTCAGCTAGAGCAGGAGTTACAGATGGTTGAGAGTAACCACGTAGATGCTGGGAACTGAACCTTGTTGGGGGATGGTTCTGTGCACTTTGTATTTCAGATGCTAATTATTGTGCCCAGAGATTTGGTTGCAGGCAAGATGTTGGCATTGCCGTGATTCTTGGAGCATCTCCTGTGTCAATGATGTGTAAAGATTGTTTTCAATCACCTATAATTGGTTAATAAAGTGCTGATAAGCCAATTGCTGGGCAGTAGAAGAGATGGGGCAGGAGTTCTGATCCCAGCCAGGGGATCCCAAGCTGAAAGAAAGGGTCTCTTAGAGGGACCAGAAAAGGAGAAAGACCAAGAAGAAAGAAGGACCAGGATTCTCCATGAAGTTTCAATAAGAGAGAAGCCATGAGGACACACATGGAACACAGCCAGCCAGGACAAGACTCAGATGGCAGGTAAAGGACCACAAGGCTAGGAAGTAGGCAGCCATAGCGTGTTAGAATAGATGAATATCTGCCCAGCATCGTGCCTGGAGCGTAGGTCTCTGTATCATCTATCCAGGAGCTAAAACGTGCTAGAGTGGACGTAGATAGAAACACTCTGTTGTTTCTTGGGAACAAAAGGGGTGAAGGAAAAGCCTGGAATTTACAGAATCTGGGTCTCCTGCCAGAGCTACAAATGCTCTTAATTCCTGAGCCAAGTCTCCAACCTTATTTGTATTGTCTTTCCTTTGAGTGCCTAAGGGTTTACAGCTCACTTTAAAGTGGTAGAATTCAGTGTCAAATGGTTCCATATTTGCTTATGTATGTACACAAAATTCACAGGTATCACAACTCTCTGTCCTTTGCTGTGTTCATACACCTCACACCCATGGCTGTCACAGATCCCACATCATAGTGCCACTAGCTTTACTTTTTAACAATTTTAAAGAAAACTTTAAGAGAGTTTTCTCTCTTAAAGAAAACTTTAAAACAATAAAACCATTTCCCTAGGTACCATCACATTCTCCATTCTAGAATGGTTTCTTCTTTCCTCTGGCTCCAGGGTTTGAATCTGACTACCTTCCTCCAAGGGACACCCACTTGCCACACAAAGCCTGCACTGTGGCTCTGCTGGAAGACAATATTCAGGCTTTGTCTGGTTTGGGTGTCTTTCTCTCATGGGTCTGGATTTCCCATACTCTAATCTTTAAGGCACTGTTTTGTCCCCCAGCTCCTCTGCCTCACTATGGCTTTCTGTGGCTCATACGGTCCCATGTGAGCTCTGCAAGTAGATGGGATGGGGCCCGAGGCTCCAAATGTTTCATTAGCACAGACACTTGTGCCTGGAAGAGGCAGGAACGTGGAACTCCACCCAGGCCCAGTTGCAGGGCGTTGGAGGGGAATCATGCTCAGTAGAAGGGCTGGCAGTTTACTTGGGGGTGTCTCAGACTGAATCAATCAGCTTTCTCTCTTCAAGGTGAGCTGGGCATTTAAAGTTTTCAATAAGTTTAGAAAATTGACAAATAGTCCCTCATCCCCCTCTGGTACTGTGATTGCACACACTGTGCTCTGTCTCAGTCAAGCTACTGCATTCAGCTCTGTTCTCTTCCACTCCTGACAGTTCTCTCAGTGCTTTGGCCATTTCTGCTGCAGTGTTTTCAAGTTCACCATCTCTTCTCTATCGGTGTGATGTGCTGTTACTCTTGTCCCATGATGTTTTCATTGTAGGAACATTTCACCTCCAGAAAAAGTCCACTGGGTTCTCTTTATGTCTCTCATGTTTCCTCTTCACGCTGAGTGTATTTATAGCAGTTTTGACTGTGCCCGTGCACACCATCACCTGTGCCCGTGCACACCATCACCTGTGCCCGTGCACACCATAACTTGTGTCTGTGCACACCATCACCTGTGCACACC
>JANHMN010000008.1:25085629-25130443 GCA_030674055.1 Rhabdomys pumilio
GTGCACACCATAACTTGTGTCTGTGCACACCATCACCTGTGCACACCATCACCTGTGCCCATGCACACCGTCACCTGTTTCTGTGCACACCATAACCTGTGTCTGTGCACACCATCACCTGTGCCAGTGCACACCATCACCTGTGTACACCATCACCTGTGCACACCATCACCTATGCCCGTGCACACCATCACCTGTGCCTGTGCACACCATCACCTCTGCATTCCTTCCGCCCCACGAACAGAGTTATGTTGCTCCAGGCAGCTTCCACCACTGTTTGTGAACTAGTTGCCTTCATCACAGTGACAAAACACATGAGACAACAACTTAAAACGAATGAGCCTTCGTGTCAGCTCATGGTTTCAGAGCCATGGCTGCACACCCACAGGCAGAGCACTGTGGCTGGAGGGGAGCTATTTACTCTGTGACTCATCAGGAAGCACAAGGCCTGGAATAATATACCCCAAATCTGCCCCTACCTCCCTCTGGTTGGCTCCACCTCCAAAGGTTTCCACAGCTTTCCCAAACAGCTCCTCCCACTGGAGACCAAGCATTTCCAGTGTGAGCCAGTGGAGGATGCTTCACTTTCTTTTTATAATCCCCAGCATAATATTATTATCAGTTATTTGGGAATTCCATACAATGCACCCTGATTACACTTGCTCCTCATTCCTCCCTGGTCCACACTCCCATCCTTGCACCCTGAAACAAACAAACAAACAAACAAACAAACAAACCACCAAATCCAATTTGTGTTGCCCGTATACCCATTGGAGCATGATCACACCGCAGTTCTAGCCCACCTGGACATGAAATGTGACCAGAAGATGATTGTCAACTTCAGGTGTAGTTGTTACATAGAATTAGGCAAAAATGTCTTTCTCTACTTTGTTAGTGGTGATGAGGCTGGGGATAGAATAGACTGGATATAGGCTTCCTGAAGGTGTGGCTTTAGTGGTTCTCGCATGGGTGTGTCAGATAACTGGTGCCACTCCGGTTTCCTTTGCTTCAGTGTTACCCACTCTGGCCCCCCAAAGTTCATATGGCCATTATTTTGTCTTGATGTTCTGAAATTCCCCATGGCCACTGTTGGTTTGTTGTATGTGTCCCTCCATTAGGTAAGTCCTGACATTTGTAGGCTTCTGTCTCTCCCTTTGCCTCTGTCAGCTCTCACACACATCGGGAGCCCCTACATGGTGGTGGCTGGCTCTCCTGGATTGAGTCTGTTCATTCTCCTGTCTCTTAGCTCCATTTTCGTGTACATTTGTTCTTCAACTAAGGGTACTTTGACTTAGGAGTGCTTTTATGTAGTGCTATGGTTTTGACTTGAAAATGCTCCACAATGGCTCAAGTGTTAAAATCTTGTTCACGAGCCTAAGGTACAACCGTAAAATGATAGAGTTTTTAGGACAGTTGTTCTCGACCTGAGGGTTACTACCCCTTGGGGGGGGGTGTGTGTGACCCTTTTGCAGGGGTTGCCAAGACCATTGGAAAGCACATATTTTACATGATAATTCATAAAAGTAGCAAAATTACAGTTAGGACGTAGCAAAGAAAGTAATTTTATGGTCGAGGACCACCGCAGTGTGAGGAACTATATTAAAGGGTCACAGCATTAGGAAGGTTGAGAGCCAGTGTTTTAGGAGGCAGGGCCTCATGGAAGGAAGCTGTCCAGTCCCAAAGAAACTCAGGACAAATGGCTAACTGTGGTGCCTATTAGCTTATCAAAGCACACATTGACCACTAGGCCCACTCAGTACCTGAGGCTCCTCTGCTCTCCTCACCCCTCCCCCTCCCTAAACCTCCCAGCCTTTGCTTCCCTTCTCCCAAGGTCTCTTTCCTGTATTACCTAGTCATTTGAGCACACAGTCTCTTGGTTCTCTTCTCTCTCTCTCTCTCTCTCTCTCTCTCTCTCTCTCTTTCTCTCTCTCATGTTGTTTTCTTCTCTTGTTTTCCCCTCTCTCTTTCCTCTCATAACCCAGTTTATTCTGCTGGCCAAGTTCACTCTGCTGTTTTCTCTCCCTGCTCTGGACTCTTCCAGATGCCTCTGACTCTACTGCCTGTCATAGCTACAATAAAATCCTTCTTTTCAAGTACACCTTGGAGCAATCATGCCCTCATTTCATTCAATAATAAAATATAATGTTAAAAATTAACGTGTAGGTATAGAATAAAACCAACAAGCAGAAGTGTCTTAGGGTTTCATTGCTGTGGAAAGACACCATGGCCATGGCAACTCATATAAAGAAAAACATTTAATTGAAGCTGACTTACAGTTCTGAGGTTCAGTCTATTATTGTCGTGTTCAGGCAGCCATAATGCTGGAGGAACTGACAGTTCTACATTTTGATCCAAAGGCAGCAGAAGGAGACTGTGTACCACATTGTGAGTAGCTTTAGCTATGGAAGACCTCAAAGCCCACCCCCACAGTGACACACTTCCTCCAACAAAGCCACACCCACTCCAATAAGGTCACACCTCCTAATAGTGCCACTTCCTATGGGCCAAGCATTCAAATATATGAGTTTATGGTTGCCATACCAATTCAAATCACCACAAGAAGGAAAAAAGCCCAAGGAATGACACACACATACACAAAAACAGATATAGACACAGAGACCCACCTGTTTGCAAACTGAGGAATCTCATAAAAACACTAAACTGGACGCTCATAATATATACTCAAAGAATCCATGCAAGCCTGTGCATGCTGCCTCAGTCTTCGTAAGTTCAGATGTGCATCGACTGTGTTAAATTAAAGGGCTTTCTTTCCTTGGTGCCCTTCATTCCCTCTGGCTCTTACACTTTCTGCTGCTTCTTCTGCCTGGCTGCCTGAACCCTGGATGGTGGGGGTTGGGGGATGGGTGTTGTTGTTGATGGAGACATCCTGTTTAGGGCTTGAGTGTTCTGAAGTCTCTCCCTCCCTGTGAAATGTCTGGCTGTGGTCTCTGTGTGTTCCTGTCTGCTACAGGAGGAAACTTCTCTGATGATGGCTGAGCAAAGCCCTGATCTATAAGGATAAGATAGTACCATCGGGAGTCATTTTATTGCTACAGTTTTTTTTTTTTTTTTTTTTTTTAGCAGAACACTAGTATTTAGCTTTACCTTAGATCCCTGGACTATCTGGTTCCAGGTTCTCAGTCACCCACGCTGTGCTGGGTACGGGTTCTGTCTCACGGAGCAGGCCTTAAGTCAAATCAATATTAGTTGGTGACTCCCACAAGCTTTGAGCCAGCGCTGTAGTAGTATCTCCATCAGGCAGGACACGGCTGTCGACCAGAGGGTTTGTAGATGAGTTGATGTTTACATTTCTCCTCTGGTAGCATGTAGAGTGTCTTCCTGTACCAAAGATGCTAGCATGGAGGGGTGAAGACTCTTCATAGGTTGGGTAGACTTCTCACGTACAATGAGTTGTGTAGGTATTGTTCTCAGTAATAGGGTCTTGTCATCGTTTGGAGAGCATCAGTCCTGGCAACAATTTGGGCTATTTGGTGATTCCCATGGGGCCCCTTTGGCCAATAGCTCAATTAGATGACACTGTAAGCTTCAGATGGTGGTGAGAAGATGTCCAGTTGGGGATCTGTCTCACTTATTCTTTGGTGATTTCATTTAGTTCACCTTCAGATACTGTGTATATTTTAGGAAGCTTCTACTGTGTTAGGTTTCCATACTACCCCTCAAATGGCCCTCAGCTTTATCTGTCTCTCCATATTCCCTCACTCTTCCCCCTCTCTGCTCTCATTGATCCTCCCATTGCAGCCTCCCCCATCCATCCACAACTACCCTATTTACCTTTCCCAGGGAGATCTTTGCATCCGCTGGTCCTTTACTTTATACCTTATCTCAGTGGTTCTATGGATTGTAGCTTGGTTGTCATTGACTTAATGGCTAACATTTACATATAAGCAAATCAATGGGTCTGGGTTACCTCACTCAGGATGATTATTTTTCTAGTTCCATTCATTTACTTGAGATTTTCATAATTTAATTTTTGTTGGCTGAGTAATATTCCATTGTGTAAATGTACCACATTTTCTGTATCCATTCATTTGTTGAGGGACATCTAGGTTTTTTTTTCCAATTTCTGGCTATTATGAATAAAGCTGCAATGAACAATGAGTAAGTGTTTCTGTGGCAGGACGAAGCATCCTTTGGGTATATGCCCAAGAGTGATATAGATGGGTCTTGAGGGTATATGCCCAAGAGTGATATAGATGGGTCTTGAGGGTATATGCCCAAGAGTGATATAGATGGGTTTTGAGGGTATATGCCCAAGAGTGATATAGATGGGTCTTGAGGGTATATGCCCATGAGTGATATAGATGGGTCTTGAGGGTATATGCCCCACAGTGATATAGATAGGTCTTGAGGTAGGTTGCTTCCCATCTTTCTGAGGAACTACCTCACCGATTTCCATAGTGGCTGTACAAGTTCGCAGTCTCCTAAGAATGGAAGAGTGTTCTCCTTACTTCGTATCTTCCCTAGTATGAGCTATCATTTGTTTTATTGATCTTAGCCATTCTGAAAGATGTAAGATGAAATCTCAATGTAGTTTTTGATTTGCATTTCCCTAATGGCTAAGGACACTGAACATTTCTTTAAGTGTTTCTTAGCCATTTGAGTTTCTCTTTTGAGACTCTTCTGTTTAGATCTGTACTCCACTTTTTAATTGGGTTATTTTTTTCTTTGATATCTAGGGCTTTTTTTTTTGTTCTTTATATATTTTGGATATTAGCCCTTTGGATATTATCATATGTGTAGTTGATAAAAACCTTTCCCCATTCTGTAGCCTGTTGCTTTGTGTGAATGATGGTGTCCTTTGCCATGCAAAAGTTTTTCAGTTTCATGAGATCCCTTATTAATTGTCAACCTTAGTGTTTGTGCTAATGGTGTTCTGTTGAGAAAGCCTTTTCCTGTGCAATGAGCTCAAGGATATTCCCCACTTTCTCTTCTGTCAAATTCAGTGTATCTTGTTTTATGGTGATGTCTTTGATCTATTGTAGGACAAGTGGGCCATGATTCCAGACACAAGAACTGGTAAGGTTGAGTGAACTCAGACCCTGGGAATCTCAGACTTGAGATGGGCAGGAGACAAGCTTCTCCCTACCCATTTAGCTATGTACCTGCTCTGGAACAAGTAACCATGACACCCCACTGAGAGGAGCATGTGCAGTCAGTCACATAAGGAAATACCTGGAGTCCTTCCCCATGTAAGTAGAGTATCACTAATGTCTCAAATGGAACCAATAGGAAACAGCTAACCGTAAATCCACCCCACTCCTCAATGTTTGTATAGTCCCTGTCCACATGCAATAAAGTGCACACGTTATTTCACCGAGGAATTTCTGAGACTGCCTGTCTTTACTGAGCCATAACACTTGGGAAGAGTTCTGTCTCCCAAAGCATTCATCTCTGGACCTTGGACCTGCCAGCAGCCCAAACTGCCTTTCTTCTTTTCCAAGAGCTGTAACACTCCTGGCATTCTTGGCTTGACCAAAGCCCTGTGGAACCTACTCATCCCCCTTCTACATGCAGCCATCCACCCACGGATTGATGCGTCTGTTGTTGTGCCAATGTTATGGGTTTTGTCTTTCAGTTTGTTTATATGGTAGACTGCATTTATCAGCTTACATATGTTGAACCATCCCTGTGTCTCTGGGATGAAGCCTAGTTGATCATAGTGGATGATATTTTTGATATATTTTTGGATTTGGTTTACAAGTATTTTATTGAGTTTTGTTTTTTTTTTTTACATTTATATCTACAAAGGAAATTATTCTATAATTCTCTTTCTTTATTGGGTCCTTATGCAGTTTATTATCAGGGTAACTGTGATCTTAATTTTAAAAAATAGGCAATGTTTTTTCTGTTTCTGTTTTGTGGAATAATTTGAGGAGTATTCACATTCTTTTATTTGAAAATCTGGTAGAATTGTGTGCTAAAACCATCTGGACCTTGACTACTTTCTTCTTTTCCTTCCTCTTCTCCTTCCTCCTCTCCTCCTCCTCCTCCTCCTCCCCCCTCTTTTCCTCCCCCTCCCTCTTCCCCTCCCTTCCCCCTCCCCCTCCCCTTCCCCCTCCCCCCTCCCCCTTTCCCTTTCCCTTCTCCTTCTTCTATTTCACTGGATGTTATAGGTCTGTTTAAGTTGCTTATCTGATTTAGAGTTAACTTTGGTAAGTGGTATGTATCAAGAAAATTATCTATTTCTTTTAGATTTCCAGTTTGTTGAAGTATATAAAAGTATGTCCTATGATTCTCTGGAATTCCTCAGTGTATGTTGTTGTTCCCCCTTTCATCCTTAATTTTGTGAATTTGGATATTCTCTCTCTGCCTTTTAGTTAATTTGGATAAGGGTTTGTCAGTCTTACTGATTTTTCTCAAAGAACCGTGTTTTTGTTTCATTGGTTCTTTGTATTTTTGATTGTTGTTTCTATTTTATTGATTTTAGCCCTGAGTTTGATTATTTCTTAACATCTACTCCTTTGGGTGTGATTTCTTCTTTTGGTTCTAGAATGAGATCTCATTTTTGGGGGGAGGGGGGAGGCATTTACTGTATCCCATTTCCAATGTGTATCCATTTTCTTTTTTTTTTTTTTTTTTTTTTGGTTTTTCGAGACAGGGTTTCTCTGTGTAGCCCTGGCTGTCCTGGAACTCACTCGGTAGACCAGGCTGGCCTCGAACTCAGAAATATCCATTTTCATTCAATTCTAGAATCTCTTTAATTTTTTCTTAATTTATGTCTTGCCTCATTTTTCATTCAGTGGTGAGTTGTTCAGTTTCCATGATTTTGTAAGCTTTTTGTTGTTTCTGTTGTTGTCAATATCCAGCTTTAGTCTGTGGTAGCCAGATAGAGTGTAGGATGTTATTTCAGTTTTCTTGTATCTGTTGATACTTGCTTTGTGTCTGAGTATGTGGTCAATTTGGGAGAATGTTCCATGAGAATATCTATCTATCTATCTATCTATCTATCTATCTATCTATCTATCTATCTATCTTCTTTTGTGTTTATTGAAATGGTCTGTAGATGCCTGTTAGGTCCATTTGGTTTATAAAGTCTTAGCTTCAGCATTTCTCTATTTAGCTATTTTGTTCGGATGGCCTGTCTATTGGCAAAAGTGGGGTACTGAAGTTTCCCATTATCACTGTATAAGAGTCAATATGTGATTTAAGATGTAGTAGTGTTTCTTTTATAAACATGAGCACCCTGGTGTTTGGTGCATAGATGTTGCCAGGTGGTGGCAGTGGTGATGGTATCGCACACTTTTAATCCTAGCATTCAAAAGGCAGAAGTAGGTGGATCTCTGAGTTCAAGGCCAGCCTGATCTACAGAGTTAGTTCTGGGACAGCCAGGGCTACATAAAGAAACCCTGTCTCGAAACACCAATGTGGAAGTTTTGTCTTTTACTATCTATTGTAATGCTAAATGTGGACCCCCAAGACTTGAAGTCTACATATAGCCCCTGGGACTATGTCCCCAAGTTAATTCTGATTGGTGACCAAAGATGCTGACAGCCTATATCTGGGCAGAAGAGACATGGGTGGGGCTTAGGTTTGGAGGGCTTGGAGAGACAGGACCATGAAGAGGGAAGGAGAAGGACAAGCTGCCATGGAATAGAAGAACATGCAGGAGAGAAGAAAGGAGAGCTGCCATAAGTTAGCTGAGCCATAAAAACATGGACATGTGGGAATGGCCAATTGGAGGTAAGAGCAGCCCAGAGGAAAAATAGTAATAATTTGGGTTATCGATAGGAAGGTAACAGCATGGAGGGTAGGCGGGTGCCCAACTATTGTGCTGCCTAAGGCATATTAAAAATATAAAGACCATGTGTGTCTTTCATCCAGGAACATAAATAGTCTAAGGCAGGGAAGAAGCCCTGGGCTTTTTTCTTTGTAAATCTGTAGTGTTCTTCCCTATCTTCTCTGATTAGTCTATTTTACCCAATATTAAAATGGCTGTACCAGCTTGCTTCTTATGTCCATTTTCTTGGAATTTCTTTTTTATCCTTTTATCCTGAGATATTGATCATCCTTGATGTTGAAGTGCGTTTCTTGGATGTAGCAGAAGGATGGATCCTGTTTTCACATTTATTTTGTTAGTCTGTGTCTTTTTATTGGGGATTTGAGACCATTGGTCTTGACAGATATAATGAGTGAATGGTGTTTGTTGATTCTTGTTATTTTGTTGTTGCAGTGGCTGTGGTTGTTGTGTTGGTGGTGGTATGTGTTTCCCCTCCTGTGAATTTCTGGTCTGGAATTACTGATTTCTTGTGTTTTCTTGGGTATGGTTAACTTCTTTAGGTGGAGTTTTTTTTCCAGCACCTTCAGTAGGGGTGAGTTTGTAGATAAAAATGGTTTTATCATGGAATGTCTTATTTTCTCAATATATTGTGATTGAAAGGTTTGCTGAGTATAGCATTCTGTGCTGACATCTGTGGTCTCTTAGAGTCTGTAGAACATCTGTCCAGATGCTTCTGGCTTTTAGTCTCCACTGAGAAGTTGAGTGTAATTCGAATAGGTCTGCTTTATATGCTATCTGGTCTTCTTCCCTGGCAGCTTTTTATATTTTTCTTTGTTCTGTGTGTTTAGTATTTTGATTATTATGTGCTAAAGGAAATTTCTTTTCTGGCATTTTGTATGCTTCTTATACCTTGATAGGCTTCTCCTTCTTTAGATTAGGGAACCAGGCGGTGGTGGCGCACACCTTTAATCCCAGCACTTGGGAGGCAAAGGCAGGTGGATTTCTGAGTTCGAGGCTAGCCTGGTCTACAGAGTGAGTTCCAGGACAGCCAAGGCTATACAGAGAAACCCTGTCTCAAAAAACCAAAAAAAAAAAAAAAAATAGATTAGGGAAATTTTTTTCTATGATTTTGCTGAAGATATTTTCTGTGCTTTTGATATGGGTGTCTTCTATTTCCTACATTCCTATTATTCTTAGATTTGGTCTATCCATAGTGTTCTAGATTTTCTGGATGTTTTGTTCCAGGAGTATTTTAGCTTTAACATTTTTTTTTTTGACTGAGGTGTCCGTTTCTTCTATCCTATCTTCAATACCTGAGAGTCTCTCTTCTACTTCTTGTGTTCTGTTGGTGAGGCTTTGCCTCTGATGTTCCTGTTTGAGTTCCTAAAATTTTCATTTTCAGATTTCACTGTTTGGTTTTTCTTTATTGATTCTATTTTTACTTTCAGTTCTTGAACTGTTTTATTTATTTCCTTTCACTGTTTGTTTGTATAGATTTCTTTTTTTAAAGATTTGTTTATTTTTATTTTATGTATGAGTACACTGTAGCTATCTTCAGACACACCAGAAGAGGGCATCAGATCCCATACAGATGGTTGTGAACCACCATGTGATTGCTGGGAATTGAACTCAGGACCTCTGGAAGAGCAGTCAGTGCTCTTAACTGTTGAACCATCTCTCCAGCCCTTGTATAGATTTCTTTAAGGGATTTATTTATATTCTCTATCATATTCATGAAGGCTATTTTAAGGTATTTCTCTTATGCTTCAGCTATATGGTAATGTTCAGAGTCTACTGTGGTAGTGTTTCTGGACTCTAGTGAAGACATAATGTCCTGGTTGTCATCGATTATGTGCTTTTAAACAAACTTGCCATTGGGTTGGAGAGATGGTCCGAGAACTGACTGATCTTCCAGAGGTCCTGAGTTCAATTCCCAGAAACCACTTGGTAGCTCACAACCATCTGTAATGGGATCTTATGCCCTCTTCTGGTGTGTATGAAGACAGTGAGAGTGTACTCACATACATAAAATAAATAAATTAATCTTTTTTTTTTTTTAAAAAGCTTTTAATTGATTCTTTGTGAATTTCTGTGGAAAAACTCAGTTAATTAAGATTAAAGTCCACCATGACCAGATAGCCTCCAGGCTTGTCACATTATGGGAAACTCCCTTCTTCTTCTCTGACCTTGTCTGGGGAATTCTAAGCCTACACTTATGCCTCTACCTCAATTAGTTTATAGGACCATTTTCTTTCTTCTGATAAAACGTGTTCAGACAGCACCTGAGATTCTTGCAATGCTTCCCCATGCTACTGAGGCATTCCAGGTACCCTAAGCTCCCAGCCAATGACCTTCACCCATCCTGGATATCCCTACCCTCAGTCCCCCAAAACTTTATAAGCCTTCAATCACCTTAAGCAAAGTTGACCTGCCTACTGAGTGAGGTCCTGGTGCGTACACTTCCAAACCCCCTGTCCATGGATTATACTGGCCAATGATCCATGAGAGCAGGGAGACTCAATTTCACAACATGCACCCCAATCACACTTATCTCCCAGTCTCTCCATATCTGCCTTTCACCCTTGCAGCATCCTCCCCAAAAGAAAACAAAAAATAAAATTAAATCAAAACTAAAATCATAACAAAACAAATGCCAGCAAAGGCTGAAGATGGCCTGCTACAGAGCCGGAGGTGAGACTGGGGGATTGGATTTGGAGAAGAGAAGGGAGAGGTGAAGTTCAGCAGTTAGCCTACCTGCTTCCCTGGCTGAAGTCCCTCCTCCATTTTCTAATTGGCCATTTTCAATAGGAGTTTTCTTGCCTCTCAGGGCCTTATTGCAGGTCCCATATAACAAACAGGCTCATACCTCTGATGAGATAGCAACCAGCTCCAACATATGGATTCTTTCCCAGCAAATGCTGGTACTGGACAGCTGCATCTGCTTAGCCCCATCCCCGGGTGCAGTAGGTATGAATTAACTCTTGAGTGCCCAATTATTATAGGACCAGAGTCAACTGCCCAGCAAGGATGACGGCCTAGGACCCTCCTACCCTTTGAATCTTTACTTCCTGCTTATGACCCCTTCACCCTGTGCCACTGTTAAGAAGACTTGCAATGGTTCACAAAGTGAAGTGAGATGTTGATTCACAAAGCTGGAAAGGTCCAGAGCTGGGCTTTTTGGGATAATCTAATTCAGGTATTCTGCATTGTGACCTGGCTCTCTCTGCCCACTTTCCCCCTTCTGCTATACAAGTATATATGTACACAAGTATATGTTTATCTATGGGTGGCTCCTAGTGGATGTGAAGTAGCCCCCAGCCAGCTCCCAGCATCCCTGCTCTTAGAGCCCTTCTGGGGAGTGAGGTGTCCTAAGACTTCTTGTAGTCCAGGCAAGCAAGGCCCTAGGACACATGCTGCCAATACCCAGGCATCTGTATTAACACCCCTGTCATTGGCCAGGGAAAGAGAAGGTGGAGTAATCAGATATTTACATGTTTGTGTGGATTCTTGTATGGGCAACATAAAGGATTTGGGGTATGATAGGCAGAGAAATTGATCCCTTACCACATCATATCTGTGCCAGAACTTGTATATATTTTGTTACATGGCAAAGAGGAACTGAGGTCATCACTGGCCAGTAGGTTGCTGATCAGTTGACCTTTAATAAGAAGTCCCCTGCATCGTCCAGGTGGGCCAGTTTAATCATAGAGTCCTGAAAAGCAGAAGAGAGACATGAAGATGTGAGGCTGGCCATGATTCTGGAGATGGAGACAGGACAGGGCCTCAGAACAAGATAGGTCAGCACATTCTGGAGGTGGACACAGGCAAGAGGTGCCAGAAGGGTCACAGCCACGCCACACAGATTTTAGCTTGTTGAGATTCACAAGAGCTCTTAAAGTCCAGACCTGAACAAGGTAAGTCTGCTGTTTTAAGTCTCTGAATTCAATATAACTTGTTCTGCTGAGGTTGTATAGTAACCCAGGAAATGTGGGCTCTTGGCTACTGAGCTGAGTTTGGCTTTTGTGCCTCATGAGATGAAACTTTATAGTTGGGAGTAGAGGTGCATGCAGGTAATCAGGAGGTAGAGGCAGGAGGATTGCAGAATTGAAGCCAGATTGGGTTTAGAAAGACTGTCTCAAAGTGGGGTGAGGGGAGGCACCGTGTTTGTAAATCTGCTTTGTGTAAAACGAGGAGCCATGAAGAGAAGGGTCAGAGCTTGCACTGACCTGGAAGCGGGCCACCTGCTGCCCCTTGCCCATTCTCGCCACCTGCATCTGTCCTGATGTTCACTGACATGACATTTCCAGTTCTGGAAACACCACATTTACCAGGCACGGGGATTCTCATTCAACCAAAACTTCCACAATATGAAAACCAAAATGCAGGCAATTGTTCATTAGCAAAAATGTATTTTCTAAGTCTGCACTCAGAGCATTTCCTCATTATAAAGTCAGCCCGAGAACAATGCGCCTCCCGCTGAACACCAACCGAGGCAGTGTGGCTGACAGCTGCAGTCCTTTATCAGCCAGCATCCAAATTACTTCCCCATTGTGTTTTCTCGCTAGGCGTCCAGCAATCCTGAGTCACAAAGATAAGAAGCCCCAATAGTAGACATTTCTAAGAGGCCTTCCCGAGTGTCAGAACACCTTCAAGGCCAGTGACGGGTGGCAGGAAGGTCTGTCCAAATGGAATCTCTAACAATAGTTCTCTGGGAGGGCAGCGCGGGTCGGTTTGAATCACAAATAGGAAAAGCTGACAAGAAGCACCAGAGCTGAAAGTGAGCACCAGAGCTGGAGAGCCTGGACTCTGGGTTCTGGATGTAGAAGGAAATTCATGTCAGGCATCTGAAACCTCGGATGTACCTGTCAGGAATAAGCCTGTGAATACTCTCAGCTCCTGCCTCCCGACCAGTGCTGAAACAGTTCTAGGGCATGTCTGCTCCAGGGAGACCAGCTACTCTCCTTTGTCCTCCCCCAGCACCCTGGCAAAGCTCCTTTCCAATACAGCAAAGGTGTCCTAGCCCAGGACACACAACCAGGTGATGGCTCAGAAATGTGCTTATGGTCTCAAGGACCTACAGACCCCGGGGACTCACCACTGAAGGAACCAAGCAAAGGAGAAATTCAAACAGCACATCTCTCTCCCTGTGATCTGAGATTCCCTAAGGTCCCAGGTTCTATTCCGCACTTTGTCCCAGAAGAGGCTGATCATGGTGACAGTAACACAGCGAGCAGTTAAAACCTGTTCATGGTGTTTGTGTTTAACGTAGTATTTCATTCGGTGTTTTCGTACTCAGTCCACACACCAACTCTGTAAAGAATGTGGGGTTTCCCTTCCCATGCTGCATATGAGGAAGGCAAGATTTGGAAAGTTCTGCTCATGATCCTGGCTGTGCATTCAGAAGAAACACTGCAGCCCGTGACCCAGGTGACAAGTAGCTTCTAATATGCCCGGGTGGGTGAACAGGAACAGAGATTCTGGAAGGGGACTCAGGGGCAGAGACCCTCCTTATAGACCTTCTGCCCAGCCTGCCTGGAGCAGCTCTGATTTGCCCTGAGAAAAGAAACCCTCAGATTACGGGGGTGCACAATGAAGATATTGAAACTCAAAGTCCCAGACAAGCTCAGAGACCAAGATCCTTAGAAATGCTACTTACTCCAGTCACCCAAAACTCATTCATGTTCCATATACTGTGACAGGGATATAATGAGTAACCTCAGAGAGACAGACGTGGCCCCTGCCTCTAAAAGTGTAGCCTTCTGGGGGCACACCTGCGCCGGGACAGGGGGTAGAACACCTTGATGACAGTGGCTCCAGTTTGACTGAGCCCCCTTCTTCTGTCAGGGAGAGGTTGGAGCTTGGAGAGTGTGCATTAATATAGGACTGTCTCCATGCAGGGTCTGCTGGCCTCTGGGAAGATCCCAAGGCGTCCACAGTATTTAACAGGAGCTTTTGCGACGTTAGAGAATAGCCACATAATTGATTTGCTGTGCATCCAGAAATATGAATGGAAGCAAAATGTAGGTTTCTACATGTAATTGCAGATATCCCTAATGTATCTGGGCAGAGCTCACTGCACCGTGCTTGGGCTGGGGTAAGCTTCCCCTCCCCCTCCCAGCCAGAGCAGGTAGCCAATATGCCTTTTCTCTCCTCATTCAGAGCCTACTCTGACCCTGGGTTCCTGTGTTTAGACATGCTGTATTCAGCTCCATCGAAGGAAGGTCCTGTACCGCTGAGAGCTAGGTAGAGGCCCTGGACAAGCTCAGTCTATACACTCAGTATTAAGCCCAAGGGGGCCCTTCTGTGTCCAGGAATGCTCTGCTCACTGTGGCCCACGGCAACAGGGTTCCAGGCATGAACATTTGGCCACTGGCAGGGCCACAGTGGGCACTGCTGCTGTATGTAGCTCAGGGCAGTTCTATCAGACAGACTGAGCTGAGGCAACATTCCCAAAGAGATGGACCCTCTACCCAGGGCCAGGCCTATGCGCCTTCCTCTTTCAGGCATTGACCACCTAGTTATAACCTTTCTCTCAGTGGCGAATCCTGTGTGCAAACAGTATGGCCAGGCTGGACTAGATGCCACAGACACGCACCAGCTCTCCTACTTGAGAACCTTTGACTGTTCTTTCCCATAACCTCATTATTAAAAGCATCCATGGGACTGCTTGGCAGTCCTCTTGAATCCCCGCAGAGCAGGGTGCTGCCCTCCTCTGCACTCTCTCCTACCACTAGGAATCCTCACTGTCTGCCCTGCACTGCCATATCTACTTTACCAGGCTGGGATGCCCCTGAAGGAAGACCCTGTACCCCCCACCCCTGACACCACTCAGTGCTGCTTTATACAGGGGCTGCTATGCATGCAATGAGAATGCCAGCGCCACACTGTATGCGTGTTTTGCATTCTGAGCAGCCCAAGCATGGCTGCCAGGCCATGGCTCCTCTAGCTGCAGCTCCTCCAGCTTCGAGTTCCTCATCTCTGCCCTCTGCGGTCACTATCTTCCTCGATCAGATCTGAGGGTGGTGGGATGAGGTCTCGGGGGTTCATCCTAGCTACCAGGCAGACGTCATAGCTGTCATGCATGAGGACATTGATGGCCACAACGTTCCACTGGTTCTCCCAAGGGTCCAGCTCCAGAATCTCTTTGGAGATAACCTCATGGCGATCTGAAAGGCAGCAAAGTAGTAAGACAAAAACAAAAACAAAAAACAAAAGCATGGCAGTGTTAAGCTCAGAGGCTACCATCACTCTCTCCAACTGCATCCTTTTTTTTTTTTTTTTTTTGGGTTTTCGAGACAGGGTTTCTCTGTGTAGTCCTGGCTGTCCTGGAACTCACTCTGTAGATCAGGCTGGTCTCGAACTCAGAAATCCGCCTGCCTCTGCCTCCCAAGTGCTGGGATTAAAGGCGTGCGCCGCCACCACCCAGCTAACTGCATCCTTTTTGAGGGCCAAGGGTTAACCAACAAACCACTGAATATGGTACTTTAGGACTGTGAAAGATGTGTGTCCTGGTAGTATGGCTGGAGAGATGGCTCCGCAGTTTTGAGCAGCTCTCTAAGGGGAACAAATTTCAGTTTCCAACACTCAACGTTGGACAGCTCACAACCATCTGTAATTCTAGTTCCAGGGCATCTGACACCCTCGTCTGGCCTCTGGGGACACCAGACACATAGACAATACATGTGCATAAAAGCAGATACTCATACATACACATAAAATAAAAATCAATACACCTTTACAATTATTTATTGTATTAAATATTGACAGACTATGTGGCTGTCTCAGGATGGAAGGATGCTCTGATGCCATGGAGCTGCCTTAATCTCTGTGTGCACAGGAGGAGGCACAGCCTCAGTAGTGTGACCTTGGCCCAGCCGTTGCCTTCCCTGGGCATACAGTTGGACAGATAGTGACACTTAAAGCCAGGATGTGGGTAGGGTTTAGACCTGTCACAGATGCCACAGTGTTCCTTACTGGTGACAGTAGGGGCCCACAATCCTGCAATGGAAAGTTGCAGTGACTTCCAGAGGATACTTCCTGGCCTGAGCTGATGCAGATAGAAGAAGAGAGATGCAGCCACATCTGGCAGGGCTCAGTGTAGGGACATAACCATGTCCCAGAGGCAGAGATGAGGCTCAGCACTCAGGGTCACGTGGTAAAGATATGCAGTGGAAGGCAGGAGTGAGGGGACAGCCAGGCTGCCCTCCAAAATCAGGTGTCTATCTTTACTGTCTAGGCTTTTTGTTTGGTTGATTTTTAATAATTTACTTTTATTTATCTGTATGTGTGTGAGAGAGACACATGTGTGCACAGATATAAAACCATCAGATCCCCAAAGATGATGTTACAGGTGGTTGTGAGCTATCTGCAGAGCGCTTGGAATCGAACTCAGGTCCTCTGCAAGAGCTGCAAGTGTTCTTAACTGCCGATACATCTCTTCATTCTCCTAATAGTCTCATGTTGGTTTTTCCATGTATTTTAATTATGTAAAGATATTTTAAAATACCTATTATACTTTTTATAAAACTCTTAACTTTGTTTTTTTTCTAAAATGTTTTCATGTAAAATATATGAAATATAAACAAATTTTTACATAATTGTCTTATAACTAAAATGTTAATTTTTTATTAGTATTTTTTTTTTTTTAAAAAATTAAGAAACCACAGGTTTTCTTAGAAAAAAATTCTTTTAGCATAAAAGGGAAACCTTTTTGATAACACTTTAGCCTAATATTGGTTCTGGCCAGCAGGTGGCAATAAAAGCAAAAATTCAAAATGCTGGCTTGCCTGCTTTATTTAGTCATTTACTCATTTAATATTCAGTCACTGGTATGAGGAATCCTAGAACCCAGGGCCCCACATATGCTAGGCATTGAGCTACATTCCCACCCTGAATACTTTTCTAAAAAATGAAGCTATTTAATCTCCGAGCATTTGTCCAGTCTCGTTCTTCCATTCACTAGTCTATACATCTGCTACAAGCCCCCTTTTTGTTGGACAATGGGCCTCAGTGCACATCTGTCAAGTCACAGCTGGTTTCTGGGGCAGGCTGCCTCTTCCTAGAAGGGCAACCTGGTGGTCATGTGTTCCTCCATGCAGCCATGGCTGATTGCTCCTAGGTGGGTATGGATTCACCAAGGAGCGGTGCAGGAAGTGGGCTGGGTCTCTGCATTCACTTTTCCTGAGATTTTAACCTGGAGGGGATGAGTCAAGTCATGTGTGACTGAGAACTGTGATTATCCAGACTGGTCCTTTAAAAAAGTCATTGACCCCTGGTGCACATCAGGCCAGAAGGTTCAAAATGGATTGTGTACAATACAGGGAGAATGAAACGCAGAAACCATCAGTAGGAATGCACGTAGGACAAGCTCTGTGGAGCCTCAATTGCCCAGGAATGGGGAGTCCAGACAGGCGGGCATATCGCCCCTCCTCACTCAGAGATTGGGCTCCCACTAGAGATCCCCGCAGATGCAGTCAGTACTGAACTGACAGCAGAAGATTGAAGACTACCAGGCAGAAGTCGGCAGAAGTGTTAGGAGTGAGGGGCATAGGATGTGAACTCTGGAAAGATGGGCTAGGCCTCTGGTGTGCTTGGAACATGGAGACCAGGAACTGTTCTAGTCTGTTCTGAGGCAGGGTGGATCCCTGTGCCCTGCACCCTTCCAATCCAGTGAGCAAAGAGGCTTGAGGGAGCATGCGTGGCTTACACTGAGAGAGCCTTCCTAGTGCAGAACCAGACTAGACAGACATTTGGTGAATCCTCCCTTTGGAAAGTGGGTGACTTGGGACAAAGTATCTTTGCTCCATGCCTCTTTTTCATTCTCTGTAACGTTGGCCTCAGAGGATGGACTCAAGGGTCATATGAATGACTATATGCTACAGGTGATCTCCAAGAGCAGTGCTGGCACATGCCAAAGACAGGCTGACCGTGAACACACCACCCCTCCACATGCACTGGTTCCGCATCTGTGAACTCAACCAACCCTGGATGCAAACTATGCAAAGAAGGCGTTGCCTCTGTGTGAGCATGTACAGTGTTTCTAGTGTGCTAGCTCATACATGAAGTGTGGACGAAATCCTTAGAATGTGGGTCATGACTCCACATGTGCCAGTTGTGAAAATGCTGGCAGCAACAAAAGCTTTATAAATGCCTGCGGACTAGGAATTAGTTCAAAATCAAATGTGTGCTGTAGCTGAGGCATTCTGGCAGTGTTCATGCGTGTGGCACTGTGCCCTCATGGCAGTCTGGTTCTAAACACAACACTGACAGTTGGTCTGCCTTCACCACACTGGATTTAGTTTTCAGTGCCTGAAACAGCCCAGATATAAGTCTGGGTACTGCATGTTAAGAACTGTAGATCTGAAGTGGAAACTTCAGGGGTTCTTTGGAGAATCAGTTGTGTTGGAGGGTGTGTTGCTGGGGCAAACACGTGAAGGAGGGTTTTTCTGAAGTAGATACAAGTGAAAGGCTAAGGCAGACTTGTGAAGGAATGTTTTGCTAAAGCAAACACAGGAGAGAGGATGTTCTGCTAAAGCAAGCACATGAAAGGTTAAAGTGTTTAAGAACCATCATTAAAAATAGGATTTGAGCCAGGCGGTGGTGGCACACGCCTTTAATCCCAGCACTTGGGAGGCAGAGGCAGGCGGATTTCTGAGTTCGAGGCCAGCTTGGTCTACAGAGTGAGTTCCAGGACAGCCAGGGCTACACAGAGAAACCCTGTCTCGAAAAACCAAAAAAAAAAAAAAAAAAAAAAAAAAAAAAAAAAAAAAACCAAAAAAAAAAAAATAGGATTTGAAAAAAATTAAATTTACATAGGGTTTTTCTTTTGGTTTGTTAAAAATCTTGTCTTTTATCTTTTCCTTTTCTCTCTCTCTCTCTTTCTTTCTTTCTTTCTTTCTTTCCTCTTCTCCTCCTCCCTCCCTCCTTCCTTCCTTCTTTTTTTTGAGACAGGGTCTCTGTATATATCCCTGAGCCCTGGCTATCCTGGAACCCGCTATGCAGACCAGACTGGTCTCAGACTCACAGAGATGTACCCGGCCCTGCCTCCTGAGTGCTGAAATTAAGGCATGCATCGCCACACACAGAAACGTCTGGGCTTTTGTTGCACACACAAAACTTCTGCTCATTTCCTAACTTTTAAGGACTGATTTATTATGTGTATTGTGCACCACATATGTGCCTGGTGCCTGTGGAGGTCAGAAGAAGGTATTGGATTCCCTGGAACTGAAGTTACTGACAACGTGAGCTGCTCTATGGGTTCTGGAACTCAAACCCAGATTTTCAACAAGAACACAAGTACTCTTTGGTAACCAACTCTACAGGCTAAAATTTCTGCTCTTATGGAAAGATAATTGTGTTGAGGTCTGGTCTGTTGCTCTGTATCGTAATACTAAATCCTGTACCTGAAGGTCTGGGCCTACGAGGGACTTCTCGCGTTCACAAGCCTTAGTTGTGCAAACCTTGTTCCGTAATTTAAAACTACTGGTTAAAAAAAAAATGGCTACAGTCAATCACTGTTAGGGATTAGAGGTAGGTGGGTTTTGAGTTACCAGGTAGGGGTGGAAAAGAGAGGAAGAGAGGAGAGACCATGAGGGAAAAAGCCAGGAGAAACAGCAAGTATCTGGGTACACTGCTGGGAAGACAGTCAGGCAGTTAGAAAAGAAGATAGGGGGGTGACCCCTAGCAACTGCCAAAGCCAATAAATAAGACTCATAATTTGTAAGCTAGTCATGGCTAAGACTATATTGGTTATACTACAGAATTGGTTAATTTGGAGTAAAAGATGCTTGCTATGTTCCTCAGCATGTAAGACTCACATCCATGCATGTCTCTGGGTTGTGTTGTTGTTGCACTGTTTGATTTTTAAAGTGGCTGCTTGATTTGGTAACTTGAATTTCATTTAAAAAAATCATTAACTAGACTTTGGTTTTGGGTTAGGATAGAATTTCCAGTTGGTTTCAGAAATGGCCTTAAACATACTTCTGCCATTGTGCTCGATGTATTTATGTAAAACAGCACTCTTGGCATCGAGGAAAATAACATTTGAATATTAACTGTAGAATGTTGAAGATGTGCTCTGTGGTGACTAATATCTCCAGCCGTCCTGACAGGATCTAGAGTCAACCAGGAGAAAATCCACTGGGCGCGTGAGCGAGGGACTTCCTACACTGGGCTGGCTGAGGCAGGAGGATCTACTCTCAACGTGGGCAGCACCATCCCACGGAAGGGAAGAGTGAACTGAGTGCCAGCAGCCATCTTTCTGCTTGCTGACTGCCAACAGCACCTCACACTGCTGCTGCCCCGCCATCTCTGCCTTCGCTGCCTTTCCTGCAGCCTGAACTGGAGCCCAAGCAAACCCTTCCCTTTTTTAGTTGCCTTTTCAGGCATTCAACCACAGCTGTCAGAAAAGTAACCAGTGCTCTCAGATACTCACTGGGGCAAGCAAGATTTCATTCTTCATACAAAACCAAACAGCAAATTCTCTTTAACTTTTAATAATAGATGATAAAATTTTATGTATGCTAGCAAAGTGTTTTAAATAAATGTCCCTATAAGTTGTTTTAGGTACATTTTGAGTACCTTTCCCTAGGGTCAGGTAAATGAGGGTGAAAAGGGCTTCAGAAAGGGGAGGAACAGTCCTGGTGTAAGGTTCACAGATGCGTGCAAACTGTGCAAATTGTTACATCATATAAGGCCTTGAGCATAGGAGGAGCTGGCAGCCACAGGAGTCTGCAGCCCATCCACTCCCCAAGGATGCCAACAGAAGAATAAGATGGACGTTGTGGGAAAAAGTCTAAACAAACCCAAACACTCACTTGTCCTTTGCGGATTTAAGAAAAAAAGTCACTATTTTGGGGGTCACACAGATAGGTGCTGTGTCAGTTTCCCATGTGCTGTATAGAACACGTATGATGTGTGTGATGATCACATTAATGTGTAGCTTTCAGAGATCTGGAGGCCGCTGACTGCCTGTTGCACTTGGGCTCCTGGGTTCAGCAGCGTAGGCACCCAGGGTCCTTCGGTTTCTCACCTACCCTTCAGTATCTGATGTCCTCCTGGCAAGAAGATGCTTGCTCACGAGTCATTTCCGTAAAGGCCTGCATCTCCCTTTGTTTGAGGAGCAGCCTGTTCTCCTCCAGGCTGGTGCTGACTCCTTTCAGCCTCAAGATGGAGCCCCACTACAGCATTGTCTGTATTCCTGCTACACATGGCCTGTCTCATTCCCATTACCTCCATGCCAAAAAGACCCACAGCACAGTCATTACGACTGTCAGTCAGCCTCTATCACTGTGACAAAATACCCAAGGCAAATAATTTATAAAAAAAAAATAAAAGTTTACCTTGCTCCTGGTCTTTGGGGTTTCATGCATGGTTTATAGGGTAGGAGCCCATGGTGGAGGAAGCTATTCACTTCCTGGCAACTGGGAAGGCAGGGTCTTACAGTCCCCTGCAGGGGTGCCTGAGGCTCTGGTACCAAGACTGAAAGACCTACCCATAGGCCTTATACATCCTAGAGGATTGACCATCTTCCTGCATCACCAAACTGAAGACCAAGCCTTTGGCATGCAGCTTCTGGGGCACACTGCAGATTCAAGTAATACAAAGGACACAGAGGTACAGGTCTCAGGGACACACACCTGAGGAAAGAGTCCGACGCTTGGGTTTGCTGCCTTCACATATAGATGCCCTGACTTTTTCTTTGTACTTGAGATTGTTTCTCCTTTCAGTGGTGTTGATATCACCTTTCCATGCTTCGCTTTCTGAATTCTTTCATCTTCTCATATTACGTGTGTGTGTGTGTGTGTGTGTGTGTGTGTGTGTGTGTGTGTGTGCGCGTGCGCGCACGTGTGCTTGATACAGCCCTGGAAGGACTAGGACTATGTAGCCCAGGCTGGCCTTAAACTTATAGCAATCTTCTGCCTCAGTCTCGAGGTACTGGGATGATAGGTCTGTGCCATGGTGCTTGACTGTCTTCTCATATCCCTTCATATAGAAAGCAGAGACGTGAGTTCTACAAGCCATCTCCCCTGCTGGCTGATGTGTTCCCTGTTAGTGTGGCCAGATCTCCATGGGGTTACAGTGCTCCCCACTTTAATGTTGCTGAATGGTTTAGGAGCTGTGGGTTTCTTGAGACTTGGGATTGTTTTGTCAGGCTTTGGGGGTAAAGAATTTCTGCATTCTAGTGACTGCCCTCTTCTTCTTCCTCCTCTTTTTCTTCTTCTTCCTCCTCCTCCTCCTCTTCTTCCTCTTCCTCTTCTTCTTCTTCCTCTTCCTCTTCTTCTTCTTCTTCCTCTCTCTCTCTCTCTCTCTCTCTCTCTCTCTCTCTCTCTTTCTCTGGGGTATATCTGATGCTTTTTGTTTACTACCATGAGAATATCTAAAGAATTCTTATTTTTCAAACTGGAGGAATTTTTGGTTCAATTGATTTAGAAGTTGTCCTACTGAAAGAATAAGAAGAAGCTGGATGCATTATGTCTTAATTAGGGTTTCTATTGCTATGATGAAACACCAGGACCCAAAAGCAAGTTGGGAGGAAAGGGTTTGCTTAGCTTACATTTCCATATTTCTGTTCATCATTGAAGGAAGTCAGGACAGGAATTCAAACAGGGCAGGAACCTAGAGGCAGGAGCTGATGCAGTGGCCATGGAGGGGTGCTGCTTACTGGCTTGCTCACTGTGGCTTGCTCAGCCTGCTTTCTTTTCTTTTCTTTTCTTTTCTTTTCTTTTCTTTTCTTTTCTTTTTTTTTTAATTTTAAAAATTTATTTATTGGATATTTTATTTACAATTCAGATGTTATCTCCTTACCCATTATTCCCCCCCAGGAACTTTGTATTCCATCCCCCTCCTCCTGCTTCTAACTACCTATGTGCCCCCAACTACCCCCCACTCCAACCTCCCCACCTTCGAATTCCCCCACACTCGATGTCCAGCATTCATGGGACCAAGGATCTCCTCTCCAACCTATGCCCAACAAGGCCATCCTCCCTTACAAATACAGCTGGAGCCATGGGTCCCTCCCTAACCAGGCTGGTGGTTTAGACCCTGGGAGCTCTGGTTGGTTGGTATTGTTACTCTCCTCATGGGGCTGCAAACCCTTTCAGCTCCTTCAGTCTTCTCTCTAACTCCTCCATTGGGAACTCCTTGATCAGTTCAACGGTTAGCTGTGAGCATCTGCCTCTGAATATGTCTAGCTCTGTCAGCCTGCTTTCTTATTGAACCCAGGACCACCAGCCCAGGGATGGCACCATGCATAATGGGCCCTCCCACATCAGTCAGTAATTAAGAAAATGCCTTACAGCCAGATCTTATAAAGACATTTTCCCAAATAAGATTTCTTTTTTTCAGATAATGCTAGTTTGTGTCAAACTGACATAGGCTATCTAGGACACAGTGGTACAGAGGATGAGGCAGGAGGATCACTGCAGCCCAGGCATTCAGTACCAGCCTGGGCAGAGCAAGACCTTGTCTTAAAAAAATTAAAAAAAAAAAAAAACAGAACGATAACACATGATTATTAATATAAGGACAAACACTTTCAATTGTGCAAGGTTGTCTGATGTCAATAAAATAACTATTAATGGGCACTAGTAGGTACATTAGCTGTTGAGATAATCAATTGGTCCTTTGAACAACCATCTAAATAACATCCACTCATTTCTCCATTCATAGGGAAGGCAACGGGTCCAGACAAGCTAATTAACTTGCCTAGTGGATCATTGCTCTGAGCGAGCTAGATAGTATGATCAGTGAGTTTAGTCACAGAAACACAGAATCCTGTGCCAAACAAATAAAAGTACACACCCACACAAACATTTCTAGAGTGTGTACATTAATTAACCATGGCTTAGGGCAAGAGAAAATCTAAATAGAGCAGAGATTACGGAAGGTGTGTACCTGCCCGGAACACAACTGGATTCAGATTTCCACCCCTGAAGGGCAAACAGCGGGATGGAGATGGGAAAGAACTGTCAGAGAGGCTTCCTGATGCCACCTGGGATCTGGTGTGACAGGAGGCAGCATTGTGAGCATTAGGTAATACAGCAGCATGGGGGCAGGGCTAACCCAGCCACCAAGTAAAAGATGTCCGCTGAAATAGGGATGAGGGAAATGGCCTGATTCTTACATTTCTTTAAAAGTACTTCAGACAAAGCAAAAGAGAAGGGAAATAAAACTATAGTTAGGGCACAAATAAAAAACGACAAGTTAGTTGATGTGATTATTGGAGGACAGACTCCCCCAACAGGGGGAGTCTTTTTAGAATAAGCATTCTGAAACCAGTGAGGTTTGAAGAGAGATGTCACCATGACCCTGTACAGCAGAAAGTCGTCAGTACTAGGTCCAGTTTGTATTCTAATTTTATACTCTAAAATCACAAGGTACAGTGGACACGCAAGCAAGAGTTTACAGGAGGGTGCATGGCAGTCAGCGGGTTGTTAAGGGCAACTACCCATGCTTCTGCGATCCCTCCAGGTCATTTTGTTCCAGGTAACAAGTGAAGCCATGCTTGACAAATAGACAGTACAAGCTTTCAGTAAAGCACTAAATAAATCATTAAGTCATTAAGTAATAATCGGTCTTTTCTACCTTATCCTACTTCAAGATGACTGTGCTATTCAAGGCCAGCCTGGTCAATTTAGTGGGACCCTGTCTCCAAATAAAAAGTTAGGGGAAAAAAAGAAAATTGGTCATATAGCTTAGTGGTAGAGCAACTGCCTACCATGCAGGAGGCCCTTGGTTCAATCCCCAGTACAGAAAAGAAGAATTAATATGACTTTGACAGAATTTATATGCTATAATTTTAGATCAAATTGGGAAGGGTTTACAGCATAGCAGCGACCCTAATTAGAAGCTAATTAGATATACTTCTCAATCTTGGGAGCAGGGGAGACTTTATTATCATTTGAAATCCCAGTGACTATACTAGCCTCATGTAAAGTGGGAAATCACGTCAAACTTCTGACCTCAAATCAAGAACTTTCAAAAGTGTGACAGAGTCATTTGCGCCAAGCTGAAAACTGTTTCTGAGAGTTCCTCTGGTGTTCTTTGTAGTTCCTCCTCTGTCCTCTGACCCGGGTGCTGAATCCAGTTTCGCGTCACTGTCTTTTCACATATGCCTTCAAATGTCTCTTCTGCCTGTTCTACCACCAGGAGTCCCAAGATTCCTGGGATGGGTCTGCACTCCATAGCTGCCATTTCAAAGTTGGATACTGTTTCAATTCAAGAGTCGCTTGGAATGTTTCCAGCTGAGGGCTGGAGACAGCTCAGCAGTTAAGACTGTGTGAATACTGCTCTTACAGAGAACACAAGTTCAGTTCCTAGCACCAAGTTGGTGGCTCATAACAGCTTGTTACTTCAGCTACAGGGATATGGTGCCCTCTTCTAGCCTGTGTGGGTATCGAATCCACCCATGAACACACACAGACATGCGCACACACAAACTTGAAAACAAAATAATTTGAAAAGCTGATAGCCAGGCCTGGTGGCTCACCACTGAGTTGTAACAATGAGCATACTGGTATTTGTCTATCCTTTGATAATTTATTGTGTGTATGTGTGTGAGTAGTTGACTCTCTTCCATCCCCCTAATTTTTGGGTTCCAGGGATTGTACTCAGGTTGTCAGTCTTGGCGACAAGGGCATGTTTCATCAGACCTTGAGTCATTTAACTAGCTTTTAAAATTTTAGCATTGTGGACAGGTGTACAGTTTCTATAACTACTGCTGTGTCACCTTCTGAGTGGCAGAAAGGATGCCTGGCTCTACCGTAGGACTGTGGGGTAGGGGTGCAGGAGGAGGGAGCTTTTCATTGCCTCAGCAAGAATAGAAGAGGCATGGCCAACAGACAGCAGCCCCATATAACTGGTGTCATCCTGTGGGTTTGTCCTACAGGCTGACGGAACTGGTCACTGCTGCTAGTCTCTGGAACTGTCTGGGGATGTGCTTTTTAGCACAGTCACACTCAAGATCTGTTTTTTTTTTTTTCTTTTTTTGGTCTTTCTGGGAAGATGGTCCTTGTGTTTTTATTCAAACGAATGTAGGCAGACCTCTCATTGCTGCAGCCAGTGGCCTGTTCTGAATTCACTTCCCCATCTTCCTCATGCTTTATTTAAAAACCACTTGTGTGTTGCCATTGTTCCCAGGAGTCTGTTATTTCACAGACATAGGATAAACTCACTGTATTAATAATAAATGGAAGCTGATACCAGACAGGCTCTCCCTCAGAAAGGGGATGCACTGTCACGCGCTCTCTGTGTGGCCCCATGTTGTCACCATCCCCACCAGGTTGTTGTGGCAGCTTGGTTCATCCTCTTGGTGTCACTCTTGGTACTTTTCTAAGCTTGGGGCTTGGAGATCCAGGAAAGTGGCTGGCATTTGAGTTGACCTACTTAGGATGAAATATCGTCATGCTAGCATGGAAAAGGCACAGGAGGCTGAACCCCATGTCAGCTCTTTTCAATCCAGGTACTCCCCAAAAATAGTTGCGCCACATGCAGCAGCACCATATTCCCTGAAGGAGTCAGGCCGGCCTGAGCAGCACGTCTCCAGCAGCTCGTGGTCCAAGAATACTGTCTCCTAGGAATAGAGACTCAGCTATACCAGGGAGTAAATGGAATGTGGACATGAGGTTTGAGGTAAATAAGGGTTACATCCCATGCTTTTTAGGGCATGCTCTGTGCTGTGGAAGGCACTTCAGTGAAAACATCAGGGACCATTTCATCTAGGTTTTACTCTCTAATGCTATTGGAAAAGTGGGAAGAGTGTCTGGGGAGATCATACACTGTTTTCCACTGATTACCAGTCAAATGCTAACTTGCTGGGTTTTATTATAAGAATAGTATTACTATTTAATTGTGGTTTTTTTTTTTTTTTTTTTTTTTTTTTTTTTTTTTTTTTTTTTTTTTTGCTCCGGTCCCCACTCACTCTGGGCCCACTATTTAGTTTTTTAGATTTATTTTTTATTTAAAATTCTCTCTGTTTCTCTTTCTCTTTCTCTGTCTCTCTCTCCTCTCTCTCTCTCTCTCTCTCTCTCTCTCTCTCTTTCTCTCTCTCTCTCTCTTTCTCTGGTGTGTACAGTGCCCACAGAGGCCGGAAGAGGATGTTAGGTCCCCTGGAACGATAAGCAATTGTGAGCTTGGGTACTAACTGCCTCACTTGGGTACTAGGAACTGAACTCAAGTCCTCTGGAAGAGCAGTACACACTAGTGAGTTCTGAGCCATGCCGGCTGGCCCTACAGAAATGGTATTGAGGCATTTCCCACTGGCTTCTGTAAGATGAGCCTTGTCTCTGCTATGCCGATTTCCCCTTTATTCAGTTTCTGTTCTGTGTTGCTGTTGTCATCGATGTGACAGAACACCTGACAAGAAGCATCTTAAGGAGGAGGGATTTTTTTCTGAGCTCAGGGTTTGAGGGGACACAGTTCATCATGCTTATGGCTTCATGGTGGTGGGAGTGGAGGCTTGCTCTGATCATGTGTAGGTAGACCAAGAAACAGACTGGAAGCAGGATGAGCCATAAACTGGAGGTCTACTTTACTCCGCAGAGACCCTCTTCCTCCATTTAGACCAGTGGTTCTCAACTTGTGGATCGAGACCTTTTTTGGGGGGGGGTCAAACAGTCCTTTCACAGGGGATACCTAAGACCATTGGAAATATCAGATATTTACACTATGATTCATAACAGCGGTAAAATCACAGTTAGGAAGTATCAATGAAAATAAGTTTATGGTTGGGGAGGTCACCGCAACATGAATAACTGCATTAGAGGGTCACAGCGTTAGGAAGGCTGAGAACCGCTGCTTTAGACCTTCCTACCTAAAAGTGGCATAGCCTCCTAAATAACAGTGCCAGCTGCTGGGGGCCAAGTCTTCACACATATGAGCCTGAGGGAGCAATTCACACCAAAACCATAACATGGGTTTATTTCAATTTCCACCTCACTGTGTGGTGTGCTCTGCGTTCTTCCCTGCAAGTGAACATCTCTGAAGAAGGGAGTGAGCCACCTACTGCCTGTGATGCTCTGGCCTACCAGATGTGTGAATCAACAGAGAAGAGTCCAGCCTACTCTGGCTTGTTCCCAGTCAGGGCTGTGACCTGCTCTTCTGGTGGTAAGTGAATTGTCTGTCGATGAAAGCAACAGATTAACCAAACCCTGACTCAGGAAGGAGCGGGACACTGTGATGCTGTGACCAGCAGGTGACAGCCTGTCCCCAAGGATAAAAGAGCAGCAAGTGCTCTGCAGGCAGAGTGGGAAGGAGCAGGTCTTCATGATCCCACAGGGCATGCAAGATGGGATCACACAGACAGGAGTGTGTGGCAGCATTCTTGCCTGGACCACACATTTAATTAGTTAAGGATTTCATCAAATTGAAAGAATGCACCTGTACAGTTATTTTTGATCAAGGGACAATTAGCATCCCACTGATGGACTGTAAACCAATTCCTACCTTTTCTAAGTTTATTTGTAAGAGTATTTGTAGTCCTGGCTGGCCTGAAACTTGCTATGTAGACCAGACTGGCCTTGAACTCATAGCGATCCACCTGCCTCTGCCTCCCAATGCTGTGATGAAAGGCATACGGCACAATGTCCAGTTAGAACTGTTTCTGTAAAGTCACACAGAAGCATTAAAGTAGCAAAACAGGGTCTGGAGGGATGGCTCAGCAGTACTCTTCCAGAGGTTCTGGGTTCGGTTCCTAGCACCCACATGGCAGCTCGCAGCTGTCTGTAGCTGCAGTTCAGTTGGTGTGCTCTGCACTGCTGAGTGCTATCCCCCGTAGAGTTTACCACGACTTGTTTCTCTGCTCATCTCCTTAAGGACCTTTGAGTTGCTCAGTTTTAGAAATTATAACTTGAAAGGTCCTCACGGACAGGTTTTTGTGTTATAATTCATCTTCTCTCTTGGGCAATCACTGACACATACACTAGGCTGCAGGGTGAGTATTGCTTTTTCCCAGAGTGGCTGTTTTGCTTGGCATTCTCACCAGGAATGCATTTAACACTCTCATGAGGTCAAGACCTAATTATCAAATAATGTCTTAAAATATTTAGCCTTTCAGATGGTTTGTAGTGTAGTATCTCATAGTGACTTTAATTCACATCTCCCTAAGGAAATAGAGTTGACCATTTTATTTCAGATTTTGTGTCTACTTTGGTGAAGAGTCTGCAAGTCTTGTGTCCTCTTACTTATTATTTGGTGTTTTATTTCCTTATTTCTTGGATGAGAGTTGGTTTTCTCTTACCTACCAAACTCGGGTTGTCAGGCTTGGGGCAATGCCACTGAGCCACCCAACAATTCTAAACACCATCTTGAAGTGAAAACTTCTGGCTTCTTTGGAGACCCAGTTGTCTTATGTGATGTTTTTCTGAAAGCTGTCTTATAATAGGATGTTTTACTGAAGTAGACACTTGCGAGGGTGTGTGGTGTTTGGAAAGAGTACAAGTAGAACCCAACAGACAGTGAGCGGCTCTTGTATCTGTTCACCTTGCAATGCTTCACTGGTCTTTACGGATCTTCTCTTGTGACGTCATAGAGAGGAACCCTCTAAAGAACTCATGGGATTCTGGTGGCTTCTTGCTGCTTCCACAAACTTGTGCTGATTCAGCTCAGTGGAGCCCGAAGGTTTCTTCTGAATCAAGCCACGGCTACTGATGCACACTTGGTGTTTGCCAAGTGGACTGGACTGCTGCTGCTGATTTGTGTTTGATGTTTCGGACTGGACTGCCAATATCCTGACAACGAAGACTGATATCACCCCAAAGGACTACTTCTAAACAGGTCCACACCCCCCTTGTCCGTCTTTCTCCCCTACATTTGTTGGTGGGCTAGAGGGGAGGTTGAAACATTTAAGAGCCCTTATTAAAGTAGGTTTTGAAAAAAAATCTAAGCCTACACCATCCTTACTTCACTCAATTATATTCTTATTAAAGAGTTGTGGTATATGCCTTTAATCCCAGGACACGAATGGCAGAGTCAGAAAGATCTCTGTAAGTTCAAGGCTAGCTTGGTCTAATAGCCATGTCTACACAGTCATATCCTGTCTCGAAGCAAAACAAAGCAAATTGAGATAATTTGCCACGTTTCTTTGGGTCTATTCATAGATGTTTGATGGTTTTCTGTTTTTGTTTTTGTTTGTTTGATTTGGTTTTTAACCCATTTTCATGTCCCCTTGTCACCAGACCCCACTGTGTTCAGGCAAGCTTTATACAGAGCCTTCAAGTTACGAGGTGAACACCTAGCCTTATTGTTTTGGTTTGAAGACAGTTCTCACTCTTCCAGCTCCTGTTGCTTCCCATGGAAATTGGAGAATAAACTTGTCTATGTGCACAAGAAGCCTGAACAGGAATTTGAATAGAAGTGAATTGAATCTTTAGGTCAATTTGGGAGGAATCAACAATTTTACTTTAATAAGGTCTTCCAACTCATAAAACTGGAAGCTCATTTGTTTAGCTCTTCCCAGATACAAATCATCAGCCTGTTTTGTTAGATTTATGGCCACAGAACCATCTCTTCAGCACTGCCGCCTGCCTCACCCCGTGTGTTTGGGACAGAGCCTCATGAAGTCCAGGGCTTCAAACTTTCTGAGTAGCTTAAGGATGATGGTGAACCCAGACTTCACCACCTCCGTCTTCCAAGTGCGGCACTGATCCCTGGTCTGGTTCACCTTCTGACTTTTGGTTGTTTGCTTGCTTGTTTGTTTATTTGTTTTTAGAGACATGGTTTCTCTGTGTAGCCCTGGTGTCCTGGAACTTACAGAGGTCCGCCAGCCTCTGCCTCCTGAGTGCTTGGATGGAAGTCGTGAGGCACCATGTCTGGCTCATCCTTTGACTTTTAAGCACCTATGCAGTTATGCTTACATTCAGTTGCTTTTCTTGCTTTGAGGCAGGGTCTTACCTGTAGCCCAGGCTAGCTTTAGTCACCTGTAGCCCAGGCTAGCTTTAGACACACAATTCTCCTTCTCAGCCTCAGGGTGCTGAGGTTACAGGTGTGTTCCATCACACCCAGAGTCAATCTGACTTATAGACAGCATATTAGATGCAGTTTATTTAGTCTTGACAATCTTTGTTTTTTAGTTAATTTAATTATACCACAGACAAGAGAATAACCAGAAATATATGTAAGTAAATAGATGCATTTTCTAGTAAATTTTATTTATAAAACAGTGAACTGTATCTACCAAGGTTGGGCTATAGTTTCCAAATCCCTGGTTTTGACTATTATTTTTGCTGTAATATTTATGTACTTGACTTTAGGTCTAATTCATTTAAAATTTCTTTTTTTTTTCTTTTCTCAATCTTTGTTTTTAAACTGTGTGAATATTTTCAATTTCCACTTCTAAGTTATCTTGAAGTTTAAAATCCCATGTTTGTGCATAGTTCTTTGGTCGTATTTTAGTAGCTGCTGTGAGGTTCATTATACATGCTGTTCTGGACACAGTTGGCTATTCTGAATAAACACATTGCCACTTTAAGTAGAGACTAGGAATCTTTTACCATGCAAGTCCCTTCCCTTCTCACAGAGAGGGAGATGGGAATATTTTAAATTATTTTATTTTAAATTATTGAAACGGAAAAAAAATTAGCCCACTACATGTGCCCAGATATTTACTGTCTGTATGTCTCTTCTGTGTGTCTCTTTCTGTCTGTGCCCAAGGTTCCTGGCTTCTCGGCCACGTTCCCCTATAATTTGGGGGCTGGAACCAGGGCCTTGCCATGTCAGGCAGATGCTCCGCCCTCTGTGTTTCTCTGCAGCACCATCTTCTTAAGAACTTTTCTTTCAAGGACAGGTATGTGACGAAGACAAGTTCTGTTTCCTTCATGTAGGCAGCGGCTTGGTTTTGCCCTGATTCCTAAGCAGCGTCTTTGCTGCCTACAGTTTTCAGATATTTACTTTTCTTTAGTTCTTTGGGAATCTTTTTCCATCCTTGGCTTAAGAAATCTGGCCATCTTGATATCTGTTATTTCACACGTTATCTGTTGCCTTTCTCTTGCTTCTTTCAAGATTTTTCTTTGCCCTTTGTGTTCAGAAGTTTGGTTCTGTGTTGGGTGTGACCCCCATCACAGTCCTCCATAGCCCACAGGCTTTGAAAACAAAAGCTCTCCTGAGTTCACCTCACTTCCTCTGCACATCCACTTCTAAGGCGCATGTTCCATTCTAAGCAGTTAGCAGCTCCCTTATTTGGCTTTAAGACCTTCGGGGTTGCAGCTAATAAGAGCTTATCAACTACTTGCATTTAATAAAAAATATTTTAAATGAATGAAACCCAACAGGCATCATCCAGGGTATTAATTCTCAATCCCAACAGCATATAACAAAAATTTAAAGTCTTTTTAAAGGTGGTGAGATTGGTCAGTGGGTAAAGGTACTTGCCACCAAGCCTGATAACTTGAGTTTCATCCTTAGGGCCTGCATGGTTAAAGAGAGAACTGATTCCTGCACATTGTCCTCTGACATCTGCATAACACACACACACACACACACACACACACACACACACACACACGCACGCGCACACACACGCACACAGCAAACAAATATAAACATTAAAAAACTTAATCTTTAAATCTTTAAAGATCTTTAAAATGATATATCAATGCTCTGCCTCTGTATCAAATACTATATTTTAATTTGACAGGCCAGTCTACTATTTAGAAAGCAGACTTTGGGGCCAAACTCTATATGTGACTCTGAATTCCAAATTCAATATTTACCCTTGGTGTGACCTCCCATGCATCAGTTTCTGCATGTATAAGAGTGATACCAGTATCTCCCTTGAAGACTGTTGTGAGGATAAATGAACTTGTGCACAGTGCCCACCACTGCTGTAGGCTCAGTCAACACCAGCATCAGTCTTACACTGCACCTGAACCCATGAGGTGCATTTTCTGCCTGTTGATTTGGGTCTGTCCTTAGCAACCGTCATAATGCCACCATTGCCACTACTAAGCTTGGGCTAGGCTATGCTGGAGGGGACAGATGGATATAAAAAGAGTTCTGATGGGCAGATAGGGGAATCAGGAAGCCTTTCTTTTCCCCAGTGAAGGAAGGAAGGAAGGAAGGAAGGAAGGAAGGAAGGAAGGAAGGAAGGAAGGAAGGGGAAGGAATGAAACTGAGGTGGGAACACTGCTGGGTTCCTAGAAAGCTGAGGCTGAGGGTACAGATACCCTGGTGAACTGAAAGCAGAGCATCTCAGGCTCAGGCTCAGGCTCTGGATGAAATCTAGGCAGTCAGGGATGGGCTGAAATGGAGAGGTGGCAGGTCCTGCTCCCTGGCGTGCCTGCAGAGTTTCCTGGCAGGAGGGAGTAGCTGCGGGTTGCACATAAGTGCTGAGCTGTAGAAGGCATGACCAATCCTGCACAAGAAGACCTTGCAGAACTGAATTCCATGTCTTTCAAGAGCTCAAGGTGTTTACAAAGATGCCCACAGTTCAAGCCCATGAGCTCCCTTGAAAAGCAGGGTTCTTGGGTACCAGACATGGGCAAAGGAATCACCAGTAATTCCTAAGGTGACAGCCTTGCCATCTCTCCGGTATTCTGATAGCTGGAATGGGTGTTGGCCACTAGATGTCGTCTCCCACTAAAGTCTTCATTTCTGGGATGTTCTTTCTGCCTCTTCCCCATGCAAAGTGATGGTTTATTTGGGGGTTCATGATGTTGTGAAAGTAGATGGCGGGGCACCACACAAATTTTGTGGATATGTAAAATAAAATACTTTTTCATGTATATGGAGTGAACATCACATGAATTACATGCACTAATGCTGCTTTTAAAGGAAAAAGTTACAACTACCATTCTCGCTGCTTCGGTGTTCTGCTTTGGGGTTTGATACTAAAGAAGAATTGAGCTAAAGTGCCCATAGGGAGACAGTGATGATCACTTCCTCTTCTTCCTTCCTTTGACTCCTGAGCCCCCTACAAACCCTTCTGCATTTCCTAAGTATTTCTAATGAGGGTAGTCATGGATCATATGATCTCAGAGTAGTGCTTTCATGATTCACTTATGTTAGGGTACACATCTTCACCCCTCTTTATTGCTGAGTGCTTTTCTTCTGGGTGAGTACAGAACTTTTTATCCATTCCCCGGTTGTTAAGCACATGGGTTGTTTTCACCTCTGGGCTGTTATAGCACCGCAGTGTGGACACTCCTCTATGGGCTTGTGTATATAGACGGAGCTCGAGTCCCTTATGCGTGTTCCAGGGGTGAAGTGCTAGGTCGCATGGGCCACTGATTAGCCCTCTGAGGAAGTACAGGCTGTGGTCCACAGCGGCTTTACATGTAAGCCCTGACCAGCGATGCACAAGGACTCTGACTTCCCCAGTTCTTCCTTGTCAACACGTGTAATTATCTAGCTTTTTGTGACTGCTACTCTAGTGGGGATAAAGTGTGGCCTCACTGTGATTTGGTGATGTCCAGCACTTGGCCATAGGAGAAATGTCATTTTGTTGTCTCCCACCCTGAGCTGAGGACTGAACCCAGGGCCTTGTGCTTGCTAGGCAATGCTCTACCACTGGGCTAAATCCCCAGCCCCCACTGGAGAAATGTTTATTTGGGTTCTTTGTCACTTAAAAAGCAGGTGATTCCCTCCCTATGCAAAGAACTACAGGCAACTGAGGAATGCTGGGAGTGGGAAAAATAGTCTCCCCCAGGGAAGAGCACACCAGCTGGTCAGCCCTGAAAAGAAAAACACTCGTAATGTTATACAGACAGATCAGGTTGTAGTTATGCATTTAGGCAAGGTATGTGAGAGGGTTTGGTGGGAGGAAAGGGATGGGGAAATGATGCGATTATATTATAACCTCAAAAATAAATATTTTTTAAAAGTTAGTGATCTTTTTGTTATTGACTTAGAAGATTTATTTCTGCCATCTAGACATGTTTCTTATTTGTCAGGTACATGATTTGCAATTTTTCTCTCATCTGTCAGATGTCTTTTTAAACAATGCTTTTAGAATGAGTTGCCTGTTCACTGTGTAATCCAAAGCCACAAAAAAAAAAAAAAAGTCCACATTTCCTTCTAAGACTTTGTAGTTTTTATTTACAGGTTTTTAATCCTTTGAGCCCATCTTTGCACATGGTGTGAGATACTCTCTTTTGCCTGTGGCTATCCAACCGTTCCTGTACAATTTGATGGTGAAAGATTCTTTCCCAATTAAGCTATCTGAGAAGCTTTGTAGAGAACCAAGTAACTATAACAGAAGAAGGTCACTTCTGACCACTCAGGGATCTCCCACTGAGCCATTCCTGTGATTTTCTGGCGCCCCACAGTCTTAACTGTCATGGCTTTGAAGTGAGTATTTGGTTCTTATTATAGAGGTCTCTTGCATTTCCATATATATTTTCTCTTACAATTTTTCATATATTTTGGGCATGCTTTTTCCCTTCCCCACTCTTTTCAGATTCTCTCTCCATCTCTGTAACCACCAAAGTTTATGTTCTCTATCTTTCTTTAGGGAAAAAAAAAACCCCACAAAAATGAAAATGAAAACAAACAAAAAACCAGCAAGACCAAAAAAAGCCAAAACAAAACAAAAAGCCCACAAAAAAACCGATGGAGTTCTTCATCTTGGGTTGGTCAGTTCCATTTAAAATTTAATCATCTTATTAAATTGACTACTGATTTGGTTTCTCATTTAGTATTTTGGATATTTTATTAATTTTTATTTTATGTATGGGTGTTTTGTCTGTGTGTGTGTTTATGCACCATGTATACAGTAATCTCCGAGACTGGAGCTATAGACACATGGTGCTGGGAACCCAGTCTGGGTCCTCTGCAGGAGTAGCAGTGCTTTCCATTACTGATCCATCTCTCTAGCCCTGTGCTGTTAGTATTAAGTAATTTGCACTTTTCAGAGTACAAGTTCTGTGCTTTTATTGTTAATTTTTTTCTTTTTTCTTTTTCTTTTTTTTTTTTTTTTGTTTTTTTGTTTTTTTGAGACAGGGTTTCTCTGTGTAGTCCTGGCTGTCCTGGAACTCACCCTGTAGACCAGGCTGGCCTCAAACTCAGAAATCCACCTGCCTCTGCCTCCCAAGTGCTGTGATTAAAGGCATGCGCCACCATTGCCCAGCTATTTTACTTGTTTTAATGGAATGTTTTCTCAATTTTATTTGGATTGTTTGCTACAAAGGGCATAGAAGTATGATTTTCTGTACATTAATTTTCCATCTTGCAAGCTTGCTGAGCTTGTTTCTTAGTACCAATAAGTTAAAAAACCTTTTCAGAATTTTCTAAGTACAAGATCACATTATAGATAATTAATTATTACTGTATAATCTGACTGCTTGTGTTTTCCTTCTCTTTTCTAATTGCCCGGAACAGAATCTACAGCTCAGTGCTGAACAGAAGTGGCAACAATGTAATTCTTGTCTTGTTCCTGAGTTTAAAGGCAAAGTTTTTAAGTTTTTCATCAGCGAGTATGATGTTAGCTGCAGATTTTCCATAGATGTATGTTAGTGGTTCAGTAACTTTGCTGAGTGTCTTAGTTATGGTTTCCATTGCTGTGAAGAGACACCATGACCAAGGCAACTCTTATAAAGGACATTTAATTGGGGCTGGCTTATAGGTTCAGAGGTTCAGTCCATTATCATCAAGGCAGGAAGCATGGCATCGTCCAGCCAAGCATGGTGCAGGAGGAGCTGAGAGTTCTACAGCTTGTTCCAAAGGCTGCTAGGAGAAGACTGTCTTCCAGGCTGCTAGAAGGAGGGTCTCCAAACCCGATCCCACAGTGATACACTTCTTCCAACAAGGCCACACCTATTCCAACAAGGCCACACCTCCTAATAGTGCCACTCCCTGGCCAAATATATCAAACCACCACACTAAGTGTCTGCTTTAGGAGTGGGAGCTGGATTTTATTGTCCTTTATTTTTATCTGTTATGATTATCCTGTTCTTGTTCTTTCTTTTATTTAAGAGGTGTGTTATATAAATGAGTTGTCAGACAATTAGTCACTGTAGCCTGTCTGGGAGAATCTGGCTTGGTCATGGTGTGTAACTTTTTTTTTTCTTTTTTCTCCCATCCCACCCAATGAGTAACTCTTTCTGAATGTTTCTGGATATAGTTTGCTAGTATTTTGTAGAGGGGTTTTACATTTTCAATTTGGGACTTTTTTGGTGTGTTTGTATATGTGTATGTGCTGTATGCACAGGTAAATGTATACATGAATGCATAGTTGGAAGTCAGAGTTAACATCAACCGTCCTCAAGCCCTCAATGGCTCTGCACCTTACTTAGTTTCTTAAGTTTTACTTTTTTTTTTTATTTAAAAACACTAATTGTATGGGTGTTTTGCCTGCTACATTTCTGTATATTATGTGTGTGTGTATGTATGTGTAGTGTCCAAGGAAGCCATTAAAGGGTGTCAGATCCCCTGACACTGGAGCTGCAAGTGGTTGTGAACTGCCATGTGGGTGCTGGGAACAAACCTCGGTCTTCTGGAGGAACAGCCAGTGCTCACAGGAACTGCTGAGCCATTTCTCCAGCTCCATTTATTTATTTATTTATTTATTTATTTATTTATTTATTTATTCATTCATTCATTTATAGATTTATTTATTTATTTTATGCATATCAATACAGTGTAGCTGTCTTCAGACACACCATAAGAGGGTATCAGACCCCATTATAGGTGGTTGTGAGCCACCATGTGGTTGCTGGGAATTGAACCCAGGACCTCTGGAAGAGCAGTCAGTGCTCTTAACCTCTGAGCCATCTTAATGATATGTCTGCATGTGTGTCTCTGTGTGGGTATGTGTACATGAATGTAGGTGCTTGTGGAAGCCAGAAGAGGACACCAGATCTTCTGGAGCTGGGGTTATAGGCAGCTGTGAACAGCCTGATGCGGATGCTGGGAACGATGCAGTACACACCTTTAACCCTGGTGCAGCTCTCCAGCCACAACCCATCTTATTCTCTGAGACAGCATTGCTTTCTGAACACATTGTTCATCTAGACTGGCTGAGCAGTGAGTCCCGGATCCTCTCTCACGCTGGGATTGCAGAAGTGTATTTGGCCTCTTACACAGGTTCTGAGGGATCAAACCCAGGACCCCATGCTCACGTGGCAAGTACTTCACTGGTTGTACCAGCTTCCTGGCCTCTGAGCTTTGATTTTTTTTTTTTTTTTTTGAAATGGCATAACACTGACTTCACAGAATAAGTTGAGAATTGTCTCCTCATCTATGTTTTGTAAGAATGTGTGAAAGACTGGTGTTTTAAGCTCTGGCCTTGATATGTGTTGGCTTCCTCAGCTCATGTTAGGTGGAGAAGAAAGCCTGCTGGAGAGAGTCAGGACTCTGTGAAAGCTCTGGGTTTTTGTAGTTTGTTTGCTGCAGAGTCACGGGTGCTGATGAAGACAGTGGACTCCTGAGCAGCAGATGAAGGCCATTACCCTTTGCTGCTGCTGCTGAGCCAGCATCTTGGATGCCAGCTATCTGAGCTCCTAATCTCACAGGGCAACCTGAAGAGTACCAGCTAACACCTCTGAGTACTAGAGAGAAATCCTGGGCTTAGGAATCAAAAGACTTTCATGAAAGGGCCAGTAAGTACATCTGCCCTTTGTTATGGCACCAGATAAGATGGCTTCTAAGTTAGATCACTTGGTACACAAAAATGCTTATACAAACAATCCAGAACAAAGGCAGCCAGCATCTCGGCCCAGAAGACACGAGAACCCCATGAGACCCCCCAGAGACTGGTCTCAGGCAGACTCCTTAGTGCGCTCCTGCCATTCCTCTTCATTCACACTTGATTTGCATATTGTAAACTTTGTTCTAGCTTTCCTAGTTTTATATTCACATGATGCAAAGAGTCAGATGACTTCGCCCCTGTAATTCCTTGAAGAAGCTGTCCCTACCCACTGCTCTTCTTCCTACTCGGCTGCTTCTCCAGGCACTGGTTCCAGCCCTATAAATAACATTTTTATAACACTTCATTCTTGATTTCTCAGATGAAGGCGGCTGTGCTTCAGATACTGCTTGAGTTTGTTCTCCGAAGATTCATGTGCAAGAAACTTGGTCTCCAAAGCGGTGGTGCTGGGAGGTGGGGGCTTTTGAGGAGTGAGGCTTTGTAGGAGGCGAACAGACCCTGGGATTGCTTTCTTCAGAAGGGGTTGAAGCGGCTCTCATAGGCCTCTAACTAGTGCCCCAGAATACTTGACTGCCGCCTAGTAGTTCATCCCCCATAACATCAGCTTCCAGGAAGCAGAGGCAGGGTCTCTGAAAATTTAAGGCCAGCCTGGCCCATGAAGTGACTTCCAGGTCAATTCAGGATACATAGTGAGACTTTGTCTCACAAAACAAGCATTAGAGTGAGTGTAGCGCCTGAATTACTTTGGGTTTCTGTGTCACCAGGTGACTTCCTTCTGCATGCACTGCCACCAGGACACTATCCACCATGCAGTGACCCCGTCAAGGAGCTCTTTGATAGCAATGGTTGGGGGTTTCTTGAGCATGGACTTCTAGCCTCCAAAATTGTGAGCTAAAAGCCTTTCTTATAAGCATCTAACTTAAGGTATTTTGTGTTAGCTACAGAAACAACAATGACAAGGCATTGTGGGACCTAGCTTTGTCGCTCATCCTTAGCATACCTGCCTACTTTCTGCTTTCTCATTTTTATAGGACAATCAAGGCACAATATTGGTTATATATAAATATATAAACATTTACTTCTTATGTCGTCATGGCCGAGCCAAAGGTAAACGGTAAGCCTCACTTGCCCAAGGACAGATAAATTCCTGGAATGTTGGGTGCTGTGGTTCTTGGGAAATAACAAGCCACATGGTTTTGCTCCCCTAAAATTTGTTTGTGGATGTGGGTGGGAGGGATGTAGGCAGGAAATATGTCAAGATGTTTGCTTCTTCCTGATTGGACCTGATAGGAAATTCTGCAGCCATGAGGTTTTGCCTTTTTAAGCCTCTGCAAACCGTGACTCCTGACCATTTCCTGGGAACCTAGAGATGGACCTGGTCAGAGGCAATTGTCTTGGCCAGTATTTAATTAAAGATTCCTTCAAATCTGGCTCAAAATTCTGGAACTGGTCTTTCTCGTGTGATCTTGAGGATCAACATTTGGAGGCTTCACTGAGATAAAAAAAAATATTTCACCCAAGTTCTGCTGAAGCTTGGATCTTTACTCTGAGACCCTCAAGAGGCTGGTAAGCCACCCCAGAGGTGTGGGATACCACCTTGGGATAGCTAACCCAGCTGACCCAAGGCTTCAGGGAAGTGCTTTCCACTCTGCAAATTCCTGAGGTGAATGGCTATGCTTGAAAGGAAATGGTAAGAAGTTCTTCTGGAGGCCTCCTTTTGGAAGGACATAGAAACCATTTTACCTTTTTCCTGCTTGGTTTCTGGATTCTGGTTCTGAAGCATCCCAATCTGGGAATGGGGAAGGATCTGATAAGGTCTATTCAGGGCAAAGGGAGACATCCCCCAGCTGGTTAGTTTTGGGAATACAGCCAGCTTTTTTTTTTTTTTTTTTTTTTGTTGTTCTGATTTTTCTTTGAGCCCTGAGGATGCCCTGGTGACATGGAGGTGGGGAGTGGGAATCAGAGGCCTAGCACCTGGGTGCCTGTCAGCAGGGTTCCAATGCCTAGGCTGCACTACATAGGTAAGGACACTAGGGGCCAAACCTAGAGTTAGGAGAGGCCCAGTGTGGGATATCAGGCAGTCCAGGGGTTGTTCAAGGGACAGCTGAAACTGCCTATTTGTTAAATTCTCTTGGACTGGTGACATTTATGTAGAATGCCAACTGTTAATGTCATTGCCTTATGTTTTCTGTTGTCATTTTGGCTCTTTGTCTAGTCTCATGTCTGTACCTGTCTTTTGTCTTTATGCGTTCTGCCTTGGGGCAAATGAATGGACGAATGACAAGACTGATAAGCTGGGTAGCTTTGAGCTGCTTTGGAGAGGTCACTCCAGATATGGTGGAGCTTTTGGGGTCTGGAGTTTGATGGCAGTATATGGTGGGTCTATGTCAGGTGATGCAGAGTGCAGTGCCCAGGGCCAGGCTCGGGGCTCAGTGAGCAGCTTTGAAGAAGTCTGTGGCTGGCCCTGCTGCAGCTACCCCATGAGGCACTGACTATGACAGACACCAGAGCAGCTCTCCCTTAGAATTACAACACTAAGGGAGGAAGGGAACTTTTATGTGTCTGTTTTAGGTATATGGATGGGGCTGTGTTTTCCGATGTGTCTGTAAGTTTTGTTGCAAACACGGAGCTGAGGCAGAATAGCACCAGGCTCAGTTGAATAACTGAGCTTACTGCATCCTGTGCTTCCTGGTTATGTTTTACTGCTTCTGCTGCCGCCAGCTGCCAGCCACAGCTACCGTGTCTGCTTTGATGGCTTGGGCTCAGAAAGCATCTCTAAGCTTTCTGGTCACTGAGTTAGTTCAATAAGAAATCAAATGGTTTTTTTTTTTAATGTGGATAATATTAAATTTGTTTATGCCATTCTACCTTATTAAAAAGCTGGCTCTGAAAGTGGGTTATGGCTCTCCCTTTCTCAGACACAGACATGCTTTAAAATCTCTGCGCTTAAGGTCAAGAGCTGTGGCAGAGAGAAGAGAGCAAAGCAGAACAGCTAAGGGGATTATTGGTTAATTGTCTGAGACTATTATATGGATTTTCTAAATCTTAAGATTTATAAGTTTATTGGGTATGATTAAAAATCAGTAATATCTGTAACAAAAAAGTTAGCTCAAAACTCATAACAAGGGGTTGATAGTTTAAAAATCTATATATAGGTAATCTTAAAGGAACTATTAGTTATGATTCCATTTAGGGATATAAGCAATACACAGCCTGCTGCTATTTTTAGGCAGCCAAGTGGCTGGCAGCCATCTTTGCTAGGGTAGGAGACGTAGGATATCCTGTGACTTTAACATCATCTTTATTAAAAGTAACCACGTCTCTTGGGAGGCAGAGGCAGGTGGATTTCTGAGCTCAAGGCCAGCCTGGTCTACAGAGTGAATTCCAGAACAGCCAGGGCTACACAGAGAAACCCTGTCGGGGGGGGGGGGGGGGGGAAGTAACCACATAATGTGTTGAAAACAAAGTTTATGAAAGATAGATTTAAAAACATCGTTTAATAAGGTATTAAAACAGCATTTCCATGTGTTCATATACAAAAATGTATGTTGCTAGTAGCCAAATTTTGTAACATAAAAGTCAACTAGGTGGTATTGGTTTTAAAGACATGAAGGGGCCATAGAGCTGCTGAGACCTAGAAGGCAAGCTATGTGTGCTGCTGGGGGCGGGGCCAGAGAGGTGACCCAAGACCAAAGGATTGCGGATGAACATTGAATTGTTTACACTCTTGAGAGCTTGGTTTTGCCTTGTACAGATTGTGGTTTTACCCTGCATCATCCCTCTTGAAGTAAAAAAGGTACTTTATTTTTGATATTGTGGGAGCACACAGTTGAAAGATTTTTAAATTTCTTAAAAGTTTAAAGTTTCACAGAAAATTTAAACGAAAAAAAAACTGGATATTCTTAAGAATCAGTTTTTAAAATATTTAAATTTATAAGCCTATGGAATATTTTATATGTATAAGATATTTTATTATGGACATCTTTATTAATATGTAGTCTTGATTAGTAGATAAATAAAAAAGTTAAAAATTAGGGCCATAGTTATGAGGACCAAGTGCTAAACACCAGAAACTGGGATATTCTTATCTTAGGATGCAACAAGACAATGCCCTAAGCAGTCTGGCAAACAGTCTCTCCTTACCAAGGCCTGCTCAGGACAGCAGAGACTGATGTAAGAACGAATGTATGACCTCCTAGTCTTTATTAACTTTGTTAAGCTCTAGCTATTTTGATAAACTGAGTCATATAGGAAACCGATATTCTGTAATGGTGTACTATGTAAGAAGCAGGAATATGAAATTGCATGGACTGTATTCATGATTTAAGAACTGTATTTTGAAACTTTAAGAGCTTTAATTTAGAAATTGTTATTTTTTATTATAAACTGTTAAAGATGACTAAGCTTTAATATGTCCAGAACCATCCTTGTAGTCAATCTAAGTAATAATTTGATTAAATTACAGAAATAAGTCTTATTTAGCCACCTGTATATGTTTTCAAGGTTAAGCCTAAAGCAAGTAGCTAAAAACAAGCAAGGTTTATTTAGGTCAGATATACTTAAACTCATAAGAGGTCTGCTGAATATGGCATTTAAAATATTTAATGAAAAACTTAGCATGACAGAGACCCCAACTCTTAGTAGTGGCCCCAAGGTCTCCAACAAGATGATTGGGCACAATGACAACTCTATCTGGATTGTGGTAACACTGATCACTTGAAAACACTGCCTTGCCTGCAGCCAGGACCCAAACCATAGACAAGCAGGATAGGAAAGAGCTGATTGCTTAGACAAAGTAAGGTCAGTCCTCCATGCTCCTCCTACAAAGGAAAGCCTCTCATCTTCTGGGTCTGGTAGCCAAAGACTGATGTTGCCCTGGTACCTCTGCCCTCAAAGCGAAGCCATAGAGACCACAGGAGCCTGGGAATACTGTCTAGGTAATGGACTAGTCTCTGTCATTTTCACTGATACATAGGCTGTTTGGATCACACTTCCTCCTACAATGTAGACTTCTCAGATCTCTGATGACATTGATGGCTAGACTGGCTTTGTCAACATCAGGCAACTGCTCCTTCCACCAAGGCTGCAGTCACTTTGTTAGCTCATTTCACATATAAAAATTAGGTCTAGTTTTTCCCCGCCTAGAGCTACTAGGTCTCTCATTACTCCTACCTTCCCCCAACTAGCAGGACTATGAGCCTGAAAGTTCCAAATGTAAGATTTTCTTTTAAGATCCTAAACTTTATCTTTTGTTCCCAGCCCATATCTGTCTCAGCAGATTTCCACTTGGCTGACAGACACCATCCAGGAATCAGCTACAGGATGTAAACTGCTGAGCTCTGGACTTGCTGAAAGCCGATGTGAACCAGTCCAGCCGATGATTGCTCCCTGTCTCTTCAGCTGGGTCAGCTCATCAGATGCCAGTGATGCACACACTGTTGTCTGATTCCCCTGACAGTTTCCGACTATTTCAGCCTTCCTGGGCCCTGGCAACAATGCCCTAGTTTTGGCCAGAAGTAGTTGCAGAAGAGAATATGTCACCCCTTGTCCCCATCACGCTGAAATTCTGTCAAAAGGAAACTTCCTGAGATGGGGAACAAAATAGCTACTATAGTGTCAATTGGCATACCAAGAAAGTGGGCCCAGATTTACCCCCGGAGAGATTCATTAACTGAGATAGTTCTACAATATGGTAGGACACTCGGTCTGCTTTATGCAGAACAAGGAGGTGTAATGTGACCTTAAGAGAAAATTACTGTTTCTATACAAACCATTCAAGATTATAATCTGCACTAAAAAAAAAAAACCCTCAACAACAACACCACCACACTTTGGAAAGGGGACCTGAGGTGTGGAGTAAATGACCAGTGCTGTGTCCATTTCCAGGCTCCTTCCGGGTAGTAACTCTGATGTCAGCCATTATAGAGCCTCTGAACCTTCTGTTTCTGCTAATCACTGTTGGCTCTTACATCACTGATGTCTTAACTAAATGACAATTACTATCTGGGTACCATTAAGCTGGTGGTTTTTAGATCCCAATATATACAGGTACCAACCACAGAGTCAAGGATTTAACTCAGGATACTACTGAAGGGGGGACGTTAAAGTTAAACTGTTAGCCTCACTTGCCCAAGGACAGATAAGTTCCTGGAATGTTGGGCTCTATGGTTCTTGGGAAATAGCAAGCCATATGGTTTTGCTTCCCTAAACAAGTTTGTTTGAACGCAATGTCCTTGATTGGATGTGGGTGAGAAATACATCAACATGAATGCTTCTTCCTGATTGGACCTGACAGAAAATTTGGCAGCTGTGAGGTTTTGCCTTTTTAAGCCTCTGCAAAATGTGACTCCTGACCATTTCCTGGGAACCTAGAGATGGACCTGATTAGAGTCCATCATTCTGGCCAGTATTTAATTAAAGCTTGCTTCAAATTTGGTTCAACATTGTGGAACTGGTCTCTCTCTCTCTCTCTCTCTCTCTCTCTCTCTCTCTCTCTCTCTCT
>JANHMN010000008.1:25130453-25154184 GCA_030674055.1 Rhabdomys pumilio
CTCTCTCTCTCTCTCTCTCTCTCTCTCTCTCTCTCTCTCTCTCTCTCGTGATTTTCAGGATTAATCAGCCACTCTGGATACTGAAGGAGAGCACACAGTGATTTTTATGATGTCAGGCTTTTTAGCTTTCACTACCTCTTTCTCAATGTCTAAAACATTTACAAACATAGTGAGTTAGGGGAAGGGGGATTTCTCAGCAGTTAGGAACAAACGCTGCTCTTGCAGAGGGACCAGAGTTCGGATCCTAGCACAAATGTTGGATCCTGCCCTCTCACCCGCAGCCCAGGGCAGCTGCATTTGGTACAGCTGTTGCTCAGCTCTGTGCACACCAGCTGTGTTTCTGGGGTCTCCCTCATTCTCTCAGGAGTTCCCTCTTTATTTCTACAGTGTTTAATCCTTTTACTGAGATCTACTGTTTCGTAGTTTACACATTCAGTTTTGCTGAAACATATCTTGATTTTTTAAAAAGGGCACAGAAGAGACTTCTGACACACTGCATTTCGGGAGAATGCTTTTGCCTTGACTTTGGCCCAGCAGGGTCAGACTACGTACGTGGAAATAGTTTTCTGCAGAGCATCTGAATACATTTGCTTTGCTTTCCCTTAGCGTCCAACATCATCATTCTGAACTCTGATTCTTGGTACTTTGGATAAAACTCTCCCTCCCTCAGAGCGTTTTAGGACCTTTGGTTTGTCTCTAACGTCACAGTGACATGCTTTGACTTGATCTGTTTGTATCTGCTTCCTGGGGCATTAGCTTCCTTCAGGCTAGAGACTTCAGTTCTGTTTGTTTTTATTTATTTATTTATTTATTTATTTATCATCTCTATGGACGACACAACCTGTCCACTTTCTCTGTTCTGTTTGTTGGGGTCCTGCTATGCCAAGACTGGGCCTCCTGGACTTCATTTCTCTTCCTCTGATTTTACAATTATTTCTTTACTCTGCTTTCTTGGAAGTTTCCTCAACTATCTTTGCTGACATTACCAGTATAGATTCAATTTCTGGTCTTAATTTCCAGGAAATCTCGTCACTCTCACCCCTGTCCCTTCAGCACAGCATTGACTTGCATCTGTCCAGCCGCAGCTTCTCCTGGCATAGTCCCTGCTCTTTCGGCTGCTCTGCTTTGTATGATTCCTTCAAGTGCCAATCCCCAGGACCTACATAGACAACCAGCTCCCAAAAGTCGCCCTTGGACCTCTACTCAAGCCATGGAACCCACACACACTGCACACACTAAATAAAATGCAATAAAACATTTAAAGGCCTTTGGGAAAGTTCTCTAAAGGACAGATGGAGAGCAAGCGAAGGTCCTGTGGTCACGGGGACCTTGCACACAGTCGGGAAACAACAAGGCAGCATAGCCTGAGCATGCATTACCCAGCTCTAATAACGACCACAAAGGATGCTGGCTCCTTCTTCTATTAAAAAATCTGCTGAAGGGTGGCAGACATGGCTCCGTGGTTTAGAGTACTTGCTTCTCTTTTAGAGAAACTGAGTTCAGTTCCCAGCACAAGCTGGGTGGCTCACAACTGACTATAATCCAGCTCCCAGGGATCTGACACCCTTTTCTGGCTCCCAAGGTCATCCGCACTCATGTGGCATACACACATATTTAAAATCAAATCTGTGCTGGGCGGTGGTGGTGCACGCCTTTAATCCCAGCACTTGGGAGGCAGAGGCAGGCGGATTTCTGAGTTTGAGGCCAGCCTGGTCTACAGAGTAAGTTCCAGGACAGTCAGGACTACACAGAGAAACCTTGTCTCGAAAAACCAAAATAAATAAATAAATAAAATAAAATAAAATAAAATCTGCTATAGTAGAGACTTCAGACCGTGCATTATTTTCACCTGCAAATGCTTACATATAACTTCTAATTGACAAGAATATTCTTTTTATTTTCATTTATATAAAATACAATATCCCTAAAATAGCTCATTAATATCATCTAATACTTGGTCCATATTTAGATTTCCCAGACTATCTTCAAAAAGCCTTCTCATAAAAGGTTTGCATAAAAAACAAAAACTTCCTGCATTTGACTTGTGCCTCATATATCTTCTAAGTTTCTTGTTGTTTGTTCGTGCTTGCATGCATGAGTGCATGCATACGTAGGTGTCAACTCTGTGTCAGAGTTGTTCCTCAGGTACCTTATGCCTTCTGGGAGAGAATCCCTTACGGTCTTGAACTTTGCCAAGCGGGCTAGGCTAACTGGCCAGGGAACTCTAGTGATCTGCCTGTATTTGCCTCCCGTCTCACAAGGACTGAAATTACAAGACTGTTCCACCATGTTTCCAGCTTTTTACATGGGTTCTGGGGGACTGAAGTCAGGTCCCCATGTTTGCAAGGCAAACAGTTTACCAACAGAGCCAATTCCCTAGCCCACTGAGTCTCTTCTAATCCACAAAAAAGCCTCCTTCTCTAAATTAGTCACCTAAAACTGAATGCTTACAAGATGAAGGCAAATCTAATTTCTTTCCAAATTCAAAATTCTAAGTGGTCTGGGGCATGCATCTCACAGGCATATATTGGCCTAACACTTCACTTGGTGAGGTCAGAATCAGCTAGTCAGTCTACTATGATGGTATTCTTCTGCTTTATTTACTGATGCAGCCAATGAGGCTTTAGAGACATTGGCCTCTAGATCCATCCGTGTTTAAAAGCCTCCCTGTGCCATGCTGCAGAATGCAAGGCTGGTATTGGATGTGTACATTCAGTAATAAGTATATATACTAAGTATCATCTTAGAAATGCTTTCAAGCAATTTACTTCCCTTGATGGTAGCAGGCAGCGTCAGGGTCTTTTGTTAGCTAAAAGCCTAACACCCAACATTTCCGGCCATCCCTCTGCTCCTTTCTGTCTCTTCTCCCATGTCCCTTCTGTTCAGAAATGTTTCTTTTAGTCCTACTAAAGGAATTTGCTCTCCTTTTCTACTTCTTTTCTCTCCATCCTCACCTAGATGCATTATAAACGTCATCCCACAGAATCCTCACCATCTCATAGAGGTGAAGCCCCAGAGGATTTAGGGGACTGCTCCAGGCCACTGGGCTCTGAAAAGCCAGACTCTTGCCAGTGCCTCACTACTCTGGAAAGCAAACATTGATCATCATATCAGGTAATGGAGGTAAAAGTCAATGCCAAGAGGTCCATGACATATATATATATATATATATATATATATATATATATATATATATATATATATGTGTATATGTGTATGTGTATGTGTATGTGTATGTGTATATAGATATATGTATATGTATGTATATATATATATATATATATATATATATATATATATATATGTATGTAGGCTAGTACCTGCTCCATGAAATCCACCGCAGACATAGAGCTTTCCATCCACTGCACCCGCATTGGTGGAATTTGTTCGCAGTGAGAGGAGGGGACTTGGCATAGGTGGGCCTTCCCGCCAGAAGTCCCCATCGGGGTTATAGATCTCCACCACATCAAGGCATTTCCGAACTTGTCCCTTGTCTCGGCCCACACAGCCAATTCCACCTAAAAGAGTGAAGAACAGAAAAGTGTTTGGGAGCAGAAGTCTCACAGTGGACATCCTCCTCTCCTAGCGATGTGGGCAGCACTGGCTCTCTGGCCTTGACTTTTCTTTGTTGCCTATTTCAAAGACAAGTTTAATGTCACTGTAATGCCATATTTCCCGTTACTGCTTAGGCAAGATTTATTCCACATGAACCCTGCAAAGTTGATTCACACAATGAGCGTTTCCTTTCCAGTAAGAATACTGACTGAATGACTCAGGCTCCCGCTTCATTGTGAGCAGTGAGTTCACATGCAGCTGTCAAGGACTCTTTTCCGTGACTCACCAGTGCAGGTTTCTCGTCTTCACTTGCACACATATTTTTCCATGTGAAAAGAAGGAGTCTTTAGTAAATTTCAGGTTTGGGATTAAAGGGAGACCAGAAAGGCTGGAAGGTGGAATGTGCAGCCCCTTCCTTACTGCAAACCATGCTTTATGCAGCAGATGCCCACTCACTACTCATTGGTGGCAAGATGGTGGTAAGTGACAAGTGGGTTAAAAAGATTAACAAGACTTCTGCTCCTGCTCTCTAGAAATTAATGAAGTGAAGGCAGACATAGTGGCACATGCTTTAAATCCCAGCACTGGGGAGGAAGAGGCAGGCATGATCTCTGTGAGTTCAAGGTAGCCTAATTGACATAGCAAGTTCCAGGTCAGCCAGGGCTACATCATGAAACACTGTCTCCAAACAAGTTAACAGAGTGGAAAGGAGCCATACATGCAAATAGAAAGGAAAACATGCATCACATGGGCTACTTCAGATGGAAACAGGGAGCGAATAGAATATAGCAGAATTAGGACTTTTAAGTCCGTTTGTAAATGATTTTCCAGCCTGCTGTGATCAGAAACACCAGTCTGGATGTGATTTGTTTTTTATCCTCTCTGCTATAGTGATTTGAATAAGATGCACCTGATAGTTTTGGGTTTTTGAACACTTGGTCCCCAGTTGGTGGTGCAGTTGCAGAAGGCTTAGGAGGTGTGGCCTTGCTGGAGGAAGCAAGCCACTGAGGCCTGGGCTATCACTGAGGGCAGGCTTTGAGAGTTTAAAGGCTTGTACCATTCTCACTTTGCTCTCAGCTTCTTGTTTGTAGTTCAAAGTGTGAGCTTTTAGCTTGCTGCTCCAGTTGCCTTGCCATTGTGCTGCCAAACTTTCCATCCATGGTAATGGACTCTTACCTCTCTGGAATGGTAATCCAAAATAAACCCTTCCTTCTATAAGTACAGTGCTTTGATCACAGTGTTTTATCATGAAAATAGAAAATTAACTAAAACACCTCCCAAGCCCCAAGACAAAAGGTTTTAAATATGAGGGTCATAGTTCCTGACCTACAGGGCAGTTCCTGAGACTGAGGCAGATTCTCTGGAAGAAGGGATACTCTTGTATTTACAGTAGTTCTCATTGTTACCCCATTCCATTCAGACCCACTGCTAATCTTTGTATGCCAAGGAGGGACTGTAGAGTGTTGACCTTGGCTATACCAGTCCTCTGAGAGTGTGGGGCTGTGAAAGGCAGCTAGGTACCTGGTCCAGCAGGCTTTGAACCCCAGAGACCCTCAGGGATAGTAGGAGTTTGGCCTTGCTCCTGGGCCCCTGGCTCCTTTCACATAGCTACAGCCCCTCACAGAGAGGTGGCCATAGGTCATGTAGGACAATGATCCTACTAGCCCCTCTATATTAATAAGATACCTAAAGACCAGAGAGGTGTAGCCAATTAAGCATTCCTTTCCAGACCCTCCTCCTTGCAAAAAGTATTTAACCTCAGGCTCACCCTGAAAATACCAGAATATGGTTTCATCTATTTTCCGCCATGACAATAAATATCTTAAGATCATAGCCTATGACCTTGGACTATCTCTCTTCTTTGGGGCCCTCCATGGGGAACTGTAGAGAAGGTTTTCAACTACTGAGCCATCGTCTGATCTCCAGCCGATGATCTCTCTACGCTTCCAACGGTGGAGGCCACCAACTCAAGTGAGCTAGCTTAGCCAGCCATGACCCAGCCATGCAAGTTGCATTGACCAAGAATCTCATCCCCACTGGGCGCAGTCAGAGCTTTTCCCCATCCCTCCTTCAGCTGCAGGCGATCTAGCCCACATGCCCCCACTGTTTCGGTCCTTCCTTGGAGCCTCAGCAGTGCCTGATAACCCAAGGGCCTGAGAACCAGTCAGTTCCAGGGCACCTTTTGGCTTGGGGACCCCCAACTCAAAAGCTCCAGCCCCCAAGGGACCTCAGACTGTGTTCTGTCACCCCCAGAGCAGAGTCCCCTGGCTTCACACACCCCTACATCTGTCTGGTGCTGATGTGGAGTGAACACAGTCAAATTCCCACGTCTCTGCTTCTCTGTGCCTTAGCCCTAGCCCCTTGGGGACTGCAGATGTGGAACTCACAATTCAACCCAACAACGGACCCAACGTGAGAGGATGGTCCTGGAAGGACCACTACATACGTGAGATGATACTGTTTATTATCATCGGGAAATACTGTCTATCACAGATAGAAAACTAAGAAATATTTATGGCCTTTATTATAGACTCCACTTGCTGAGAAGTTGTTCACACGGTCTCCTCACTTCTCTTTTTCACTGACACTTAGACTCTGCCCTTCACTGAATTAGTCAGTAGATCTTCATGATCACCTGCTTCCTGGGCTCCTCTGATCCCATCTTCAGCTCCTCCCACAGATCCTCCCACACCGTGTGTCTGGAATGAGTGAATGAATGAATTAGTATGAAACGACCCTTCCCCATTCTTCCCCTGACACTCCTCCTTCCCTGTATTCCCTGTCCATCCAGTTCTGGGTCTTGTAAACTCATGAAGGGCAAAGACTCTTGATTGAGTCTGCCATACACTACTTAATGAATTTAGGGGGGGCAATGGGAGCTGCATGCTTCAGCACGAATGGATCATAAGCCAGGTTTTGAATGCAAGAAAAGATTGGAGGGGTTCCCCTCACCTTTTTACTGATGTTACTTGACCAATTCTTTCAGCATAAACCCAGAGACTGAGGAATCAATGCAGGATGCACTTGGCTGCCTTCTCTCTTACCTGCCTTGAGAAGTAATTTAGTCTACTTTGAAGCTGAGTCTGAGCTGCTGTGTTTTGGAGGAAAGGTCACATTGGCCTCAGCACAGCTCTCATGGGCAGGGCCACTTTCAGTGTGGCTCTGTGATACTGGGACACTTCTTAACCTTAGGGAAAATGGAACTTGCCAAGAAGTCACGTAGAAGAGGGTTTGTGTGTGGCAGCAGAACCCTGCAAGGTAAGATGGTGAGTCTCTCTTCTGAGAGGAAGGAGAGAGGCTTTAGGGCTGGCTTTAGACCAGGTTAGACCAGGTTATGAAGCAAAAAGTCTAGACAGAAGTCAGTAGGAGTCAGGCTGGGGCGGCAGAGTGCTAGCATCTTAATTCTAAGTCAGAAGTCCCACATTAAGTTCCCTCAGAGAGGTTGCCTCAGTGTGACACAAGCAGAGTGGTTATCAGTCTTGACTGAGATAATGAGAGTTCTTGTCACCTTTGTGCTGCTACCAAGTGTATTTAATTACTACATTCAAAACTAACCTTGTGAAATGTGCGCGTTTCTCATTGGTGAACAGACGCCCCCCACTCTCCCGGGGGTGGGGTGCGACCTAGCTTACTGTGTGCTCCGTTTCTGTCCTGGCCCCTGAAGCCTGGACTCAGTCTCTGTGTCACTGAGTGTAATTTCATCTCAAGCACACTCCATTAGCAGCAGGCTTAATGAGCCTAGACTGAAGATGAATCTTGATTAGATAAATAATCAAATAAAGACCTGATCTTTATTAATAAGTCAGTGATGGCTCTGCAAGCACAGCCTTTTGATGAGGGGAAGCCTAGGGTGGGATCTGCATAGCTGCAGAATGTCAGTAAGTCAGCTCAGTGGCTTTCGTTTATGCCCTACCACAGTCTCTGAGCATGACTTTCCCTTACCCAAAACCAAGCAAGTGAACAAAAATTACCTTTATTGGCCATGCCCAAAAGCACCCCACATGCACAATACATGACTAGATCATTCGGGGGTGGGAAGGAGAAGACAATTACAATTGTCTTCTACTCTTTGTCCATTTTATTCCTGCAGAGATGAAGATTGCCTCTTCTGATGTTGAGCTATGATAGCTTCTTTCATTTCTGGGGGTGTGTGGGAGGCAGCCTGTCCTTCCACAGAGAGCCCGGCAGACAGCTGGCTGAAGGCAAAGGAACTTGCCATTCAGTTGCCCATGGACCTCAGGCACACCCTTCCCCTTCAGGCCTGCCTCAAGGTGGCAGACTTATTCTACTTTGATCTGGGCTTGTTCCAAAGCAGGAGAGAGATTTCACTAACAGTTCTGGCAAACTCCCAAAGTTGCTTGCATTGCTAAGCCAGACTTGGGGGTGGGGATGGCTGTGGTGGTGGTGGTGAGGCACCCACCTGCCTTGGTGAAAGCATATGGGCTTTTAGAAACAGATCCCAGTTCACACTCTTGTGTCACTACTTGATAGCCAAATGAAGTTGATTGATTTAATTCTTCTAAGCCTAAGCTACGAATGATGATACCAATCTTATAAAATGTGGCAAGGATCAAACGTCTTAGATAATAACAAATAAAGGGAGAAAGCCGGGACCTCTGAGCGCTCATGGGTATCAGCGAGGGAACTTTCTTTTACACAGTTCCTCTTGTGAGTGGCATCCTGACACACATGCACACACACACTCTGATGATGACTATTTTTTGTTGTTTTTTTTTTGCTTGTTTTTTTTTTTTTTTTTTTTTTTTTTTTTCCGAGACAGGGTTTCTGTGTAGCCCTGGCTGTTCTGGAACTCACTCTGTAGACCAGGCTGGCCTTAAACTCAGAAATCCGCCTGCCTCTGCCTCCCAAGTGCTGGGATTAAAGGCGTGCGCCACCACCGCCCGGCCGACTGTTTTCTTTCATATTTGAAAGCCACTGAGCTGACTTACATATATGTTGGGTTTTACATACACCAGTGTTTATTTTAAATTGTTGAGGTTTGTCCTAAATTGAATTGTTATGTGTACCTGAATTACTGAATTTTTTCTGGTTTACTGATGTAGGGTCAAATGCTCTTAGACATTTCTTTAGAATCTGAGTAGAGGGAATCAGATCAAAAGTCATCAACAAACTGTGGTAGTGCATGCCTATAATCCCAGCACTTGGGAAGCCGTGGCAGGAGGATTGCCATGAATTTGAGCCTAGCCTGGGCTATATAGTAAGTACAAGGCTAGCCCAGACCACATAATAATTATCAATCCAGCCACGGCTACAGAGTAAGACATCAGGCATCAGGAGTCTCCCTCAGATCCTGCAGAGTCACTCACCTGGCCATAGCGTTTGAGCTGTAAGAGCTGTGGGGAAGATGATTCCAGAAATCATCAGCTTCTTGGAGGAAAAAGTAACCCATCTCTGAGCCGCCAGGTGCCTTCTGACTCACGACCTGAGCTCCTGCCTATCAATGGGATGCTTGTTGCAGTTTTCCTCGCTCTCATGCAGGTTGTCAGCTCTCTGATCGCCCCCATAGGTACTTTAGAATTCTAGGTTTCAAGCTTAAAGCCTTAAAAAAACATCAGCTTGTCAGTTTCTAGAGCCCAACACAAGGGATCTTGGGTATTTTCAGTTAAAAAGTTCTTTTCTGCCTCTTATCAAATCCTGGATAATATATGTTAGGCATTGTTAGCCAACAGCATGCCTTGGGTTCAGAGAGCTTGGGTCGAGGATTCTCACATATTTTTCACCAGATTGAGAATGCATTGTATTTACAACCCAAGCAGGATATCACAGCCCACTCTTCCAAATCTCAAAATCTCAGGAAAACAAAACAAAACAAAACAAAACAAAACAGAAAGAGAAGCCCAAGTTTCATCTGTTAGAGCTTGATTTTGGAGAGAAAACCCCATAAATCTGAACTGTTTTGTGCCTTCCAAGTAAAAATGCAGAGACATTCAGATAGTTCTAGAATGATGCAATCAAGAAAAAAGAAGAAAAGAGAAAGAACTCAGAAAGCCCTGGAACGGAGCTGCCGGTGCCAGTTAAGCTGCAGCTGAAAGTCTCATCCCATCAGACTGTGAGCAAGCTTAGGCTGTCCGTGTTCAGCCAGCACTGGGCAGCAGTGTTTCTATCCACACATCAGGGCTTTTCAGACCCTGAGCTCATCTTTCTGTCTCTTCCCACACTGTACCAGTGGGTACTGCAGGGCCTCCATAGGTATGAGAGTCGAGTCCCTAAGTGAGAACAGCTCAGGGTGATGCAAGGGACAGTGACTCTGAGAAAGTTTAGAAGATGACCAGTAAAGACCACAACTGTCCCAAATGAATGGTACCAGTGTCCTCTGTATCTCCCTAAGTCACCAGCTCTGTAGACTGTACCTATTTCCATATTGATTCCTTTCTCTGAAGGAGCACAAGGCTCTGGATAATCCAGGTCCTGCCCTCCTAACAGCCCTGGCTTTCTTTCCTCTCTGCTCAACAGTACCCCATATAGTCCAGATCTTTCTCCCTGACCCTTTTGCAGGCTGTGTTCTCTGACACCACCTCCCCAGTCTGACGTACTCCCGAACCTTTATGGCCTAGCTGGCTTATACTATCTCAAAAAGTCAATCCTGTCTCAATACAGAATAAGACTTTGTTCCTTGAATAGAATTCAAAGTTTCTAACAAAACATATGTTCTCTCCCCCCTCTTCTTTCTCTCCTCCCCCTGTTTCCTGTTAGGTTGGCCTGCAAGCTCCCTGAGGACAGAACCCCAAGTACTTTCTTCAATGAGACTGAGGTGAACACAAGAATGATCGTTTCCTCATCCTACTCCTAGGTCACCTGTTTGCTGATGACTAACTAAAGTGATGCAAGTTCTGAGTGCAAAGCACTCAGTGTTCAGTGCCTGGGCAGCTTTAGAAGCAGACAGTTCCGTGAAGACTGTAGTTGGGCCTTCTCCCCAGGCTTGCCTGCCTAATCAGGAGGATTAACCTCTCCTGACGTGGGTAGGCCTACCTAACAGGGTACAGACCAAACTCCTACTAATGCCTTTACTAAGACCTGTCAATCAAATACATTCCAGCTCAAAAAGCAGAGAAGGCACGAGACAAAAGTCTACAAGGTATGGTGTATTTCCTGAGGTGCCAAGCATGGTGTTTTCCTTTTAAATAGGGCTAGACGGAATTTACTAGATAAAAATTTGAAGAAACAAAGAGCAGAGCTGGAGAGATGGCTCAGCAGAAAAAGCATTAGATTTGCATACCATCTGACCCACGTTTACACACCAGATGACCTCAGTTTGAATCTTAGCTGCATCTGGTGCCACATATCTATAATTCCAGGACTCCTACAGGGGAGTAGGAGGTAGAGTGGGAGGCAGAGACAGAAGAATGCCTGGAATCTCACAAGCCATCTAGCCTGGAGTGCGCAGTGCAGCAAAAGAAACAAGAAGGGAGACCTCAACTCAAAGTGAGAAACAAGAACCAACTCCTGAAAGCTTTCTTCCACATGTGTGTGTGTGTGTGTGTGCGCATGCGCACACGCGCACACACACACACACACACACACACACACACACACACACACACACACATTTATTAAAAATACTAAAACCAGAATCCTACTCTCATGGATTTTGAACTTATAATTTTTAATATATTTATTTTGTTTTATGTGTATGTATGTATGTACCCCACATGTACACTAGTGTCTGCAGAAGTCAGAAGAGGACCTCAGATCCACTGGAACTGGAGTTACAGAGGGTTGTGAACCACCATATGGTACGGGGACCAAAACTCTGGTCTTCTGCAAGAAAAAATAGTGTTCTTAACCTTGAAGACCTCCAGCCTGATTTTTTTCTGTTTAAAAAAAAAAAAAGGATTCTAAGAATCTTGGTCTATTTACTTTGTGTCTAAGTAAAATGATTTCTATAAAGCAGTACTTGTATTACTTGCTGCTTTATATAAGAGACGACAGGTGACAGAGGACCAGAGTAAGAAAACATGAATTAGTTTAAACTAACTGAATGTGCTTTATCCAAAATGACAGGGTGTTTTTTTGTTGCTGTTGTTATTGTTTTCTTTTGAGGCAGGGCCTGACTTTGTAGCTTTGAACTCTCAGTGATCTGCCTGCTTCTGCCTCTTAAGTACTGGGTATAGGGTTCGTGTGTACCAGTATGGCCGGCCTTCCATGTATATGACATAAATGGCACATTAGACAACTTTAAGGTTTTTGTTTTCAACAGATTTTCCCTGTTGACAGCTTTTTAACATTTTGTCACCTCTTCCTCATAAAAGTAACGTGGAATTAGTCTAACACATTGACAATTTCCTGGAAGTACAGGGAGACATCATTGGTGAGCTGGCACTGTCCTGGATCATTCTTGCCTATTCTCAGTAATGTCACTGGCACTGCTCCCTGGTGAAGCTTCCTAACATCCTGACTTCAGAATCAGAAGCATTTATAAAAGATTTATCTTTATCTTTTATTTATGTATATGTGTGTTTTTATGTTTGTGTATGTCAGAAGAGGACATCAGATGCCCTGAAGCCAGAGTTAAAAGCAGTCTGTGAGCAGACTGAAGTGGGTGATAGGGACTAAACTCTAGTGTTCTTAACCATTTCCAGTCCTCAAAACCCCTTTAAACTTCTAATTAACTCTGAGCAATCTAAAATTTCCTGTGCCCACTTCACACTTGTATCAGACACCAGGCAATAACCGGTGTCTGGTTTCTGTGTTTTGTTCCTAAGATACTCAGAGTCTTCTGGGAGGTTATACACATTAAACAGAGTGTTGGGGTTGCACACTGATAGACGATCACGATGAAATATAGACACAGGCTCTTGTGAACCTTTAGGGTATCTGTGATAGAATCTACTGCAGTTAAGTTGTAGTCAAGTAACCATATGCAAGGTCTGGTCTTCTTAGTACTGCTAAGGATGCCGGGTGGAAAGGGTTAACATGTTTTTTATGCTTAGCTGCAGACACTCTGTGAACCATTCACCCCAGCTGAGAGCTTCTTGGCCACTGGAGCACTGGATGCAGGACTTTGTCCTCAGAGCAGGGAGGCGCTGACGATAACCTATTTGGCCCTCTGACAGCAATAAAGCACAAGTTACCCTCATTCGGCATGAGTGTAAGGAATGACGTTTTAAGCAATAAAATCTTGTACAAATCAGAGTGGAATCAGGCAGGCATTGGATCACTTATTAGGACACTTGGACCAAATGATGGAGTGCTCAGAGCTAGCTGTGAGTAGACACACGGCACACATCCTAGTCTCTTCTAGGCCAGCCCTGGGCTGGCTAAGGCAGCACAGGGTTAGTAAATCCTCTGAGCATATGCCACCTATAGGGACAGTCTCACAATGTCTCTGTGTTCCCAAAGTTCAATCCTATGACCCTTCACTCCAGAACTGCCTGGCAACTCACTTCTATCAGGCTCTCAGCTTTCTTTCAGACAGTCCGACAGGTATCTCTCAAGGGTAGAAGTCAGGTACATGCCATTTTAAAGCGCAGCCTAGGTAATTCACATTACAATTGTATTTAAAAAAATAAATTGTCAAAAGAGAAGACATTGCCGTGAAGCTTGTTACTCTCATAAAATAATTCACCGCTAAAGCGATCTTTCGGATGCATTTATGGTGACAACATGGACCTTTTATGTAACTCTTCCCTTCATTTCTCCTTAATGGCATTCAAGTTGAGCCAGGCTCAGATGACACTGTTATATTTTCAGCAAGGCAACAATAGTTTGCAGCATTAGCAGTGTGGGAAGACTTGACATTGGCCATCTCCGTCTATAAGGAAATCAAAAGCATCTATTTAAAAAATTGTCATGAGACCTCTAATGTGGCTTTTATAAAGTAGAACTTTACATGAAGAAAGAATAGGACAGGAAGCAGACATGGGAAAATTAATTTGGTAAACAACTGTTTACCAACTATTTGCCACATAAAACCAGCACTTAGGTAAGAGGCAAGCGGGTAAGCGAGAAGCTCTCTCCCCTGTGTAAGTGACAGGACAGTGCAGGGGCAGGGCAGCCTTGTGCTCTGGAGAACCAGTGGTTCATCTGACGAAGGGGTCACACAAGCCACAAGAGACACAACAGGCTCACAGGGACACGTGTCTGAGAGAGGTTCCTGGTGGTTCAGGATGCAGTGAAGTGGGGGCTGCATGGAGGGCAGGGCTCCCTTGTGTGCACTGAAGGCTTCTGTAGGATTTTCTACAGTCCATGAAGTTGATGTGATTCTGTACTCACTTTGACTTTTCATAGTATCTACTTGATGGAAATGTAAAACATATGAATATGTACCTTCATTTCAGGAGCAAGCACATATTATTCAAAAGCCTAATTAACAGTGCGGGATTTTAAAAAGTGCCCACTTCCTTATCTTACCCACCGTGTGCTTCTGCGCAGAGAGAACCCCAGGGCCTCCTAATAGCAGCTCATGACCAAGTTTACTTTTTTTTCCTTTGAGAATATTTCTGTTAAACCTTTGATCATGTTTTTCTTCCTTCAACTTCTCTCAGATTCTCCACACCTCCCTACTTTATGCTCTCTCTGTCAAAAAAAAAAAAACTACAGAAACACAAAAGAAAACATCAGAACAAAAAAAAAAATCAAGACCAGTAAGACTAAAAATATGTGAAAGTCAAGAAAAACTAAACAAAAAGTCCACAGACAAACAAGCGTGTGGTTTGTGCTGGCCAACTATCCTGGCAGGGCCTAGGGCCTGCTGAGGAGCACGGTTGATATATTTAATGATCGATTAAAATGAGCCTTCTCTGTGCAAATAAAAACATTTTCTGCTTCAAGATTAAGGCATTTTAAAATACACAGTTGCGGGGAGTGCCCTTATTTGGTCTTTTCTGGAAAGGCCCAGTGGTTCCATCCAGCACACAGCACTGTCACTACCACAACACTTCCCAAGACACAGGCACGAGGAGACCCGTAAGAAGAAAGTCAATGTGAAGACCAGGCAGTCTCAGCATCTGCACGGTTGGCTGTACCTTTACTCATAAGGCTCATACAGACTGACTAGATAAGTTTATGCTTTCTAGGGAAACACACCAATCATAGCATAATACAGCTGATAAAATACACAAGTAGACAAACGAACAGTGCAGTCTCTCAAAGAAGCTGCTCACATGTCTATCTTTATGTTAAGAGGGAAATCTAGAGAGGCCATGCCAGAATCCCACCCCCAGGCCACTCTAACCAGAAGACCAGAGAGGAAACAGAAACCAAGGAAGGAAACACCCATTCAACAAAGACAAAGCCAGAAATTGGCACCTTGACCTATAGTCACTCCAAATGCAGATGCCGGAATGTCAGTGTAAGAACGTAATCAAAAGCAGGGCAACATGTCACCACTAGAGTCCAGCATTCCACTGCAGCAAGCCATGCATATTCTAGCACAGCTGAAGCACAAGAAAACAACCTTAAAAACAACTTCATGAAGGTGATAAAGGTCCTTCAAGAGGAAAGAAATTAATCCCTTAAAGAAATCAAGGAAAAGACAATCAAAAGACTGCAGGAAATAAATGAATCCCTTAAAGAATATCAAGAAAGCCAAGAAAAAACAGATAGGCATTTGGAGGAAATGAACAAAACTGTGCAAGACCTGAAAATAAAAATAGAAGCAATGAAGAAAATACAAACTGAGAGAATTCTAGAAATAGAAAATCTAGGTAAAGAAACAGGAACTACAGAAGAAAGCATCACCAACATAATATAAGACATGGAAGAGAGAATTTCAGTTGTTAAAGACACAATAGAAGAAATAGATACATTGGTCAAGGAAAATATTAAATCTAAAAAATTCTGGACACAAAACATCCAGGAAATCAGATACACTATGAAAAGACCAAACCTAAGGATAATAGGAATAGAAAAAGAAGATCCCTAGCTCAAAGATCCAGGAAATATTTTTAACAAAAATCATAGAAGAAAATTTTCCTAACCTAAAGAAGGACATGCCTACAAAGGTACAAGAAGCTTACAGAACACCAAATAGAATTTACCAGATATCAAAGTCCCCTGATACATAATGATCAAAATACTAAATACACAGAACAAAGAATATTAAAAGCTGCAAGAGAAAAAGGCTAAGTAACATATAAAGGTGACATATTAGAACTACAATCAATTTCTAAATGGAGACTCTAAAAGCCAGAAAGGCATAGACTTTAAGAGACCACAGATGCCAATCCAGACTACTATACCCAACAAACTTTCATTACCATAGGTGGAGAAAACAAGATATTCCACAATAAAGTGAAATTTAAACAATATCTATCCACAAATTCAGCCCTACAGGAGGTACTAGAAGGAAAACTCCAACTCAAGGATGTTAACCACACCCACAAAACCACAAACAATAATCTCACATCAGCAAACCCAAAGAAGGACAACATATACACACATACACCACTGCTGCTACCACCACTAACATCACCACCACCAAATAACAGGAGTTAGCAATTGTTGATCATTGATATCTCTCAATATCAATGGACTAACGTCCCCAATAAAAAGACCCAGCCTAACAGAATGGATACTAAAACAATATCCATTGTCTGCTGCATACGAGAAACACACCTCAACATCAAAGATAGCATTACTTCAGAATAAAATGTTGGAAAAAGATTTTCCAAGAATGCAATCTATAGTCACGAAATTAGTTACTAATACACTTGCCCCTTGACTAGTTCAACATCACCCCAGAAGCTCTTTTCAACTAAATTCAGTGTCTGTAAACATGCTTTTCAAAAGCAAACATGTCCTCCATTAAAAAATTAGAGTGAATTTTAACTGAAGCTCAAATTCAAATTCAAATTCAATTTTTTTTTTAAACAACTGAAACCAAGTCTCCAGGGCTGGGATAAGGGTTAGCACCCTGCCGTTGAATGCTTTTGTCTTTAGTGCCTGCAGCAAGACTATATTCCTCATGGCATTTCTAGTGCTGCCCATGGGAAAGCATGTGTGCGAGCCACACAGCACTGGGTGGTGAGAATGTGTAGCACGGCATCAGCACAAAGTCACAGTGGAGGAAGCAGGCAGAGAAGGAGCAGTTGACAAATGCTCCAGCACAGCAATGCCCTTTTAGGCGGTTGTACAGAGGTGTCCGGGCTGATCATTACCAGGGCTCGAGAGTATGCTGGACCTCTTACTACAAGTGATATTAATTAGTATAACCATCACTTACCACACACTTATTATTCAGCACTTGATACAATGCACTCTCAAGTGTCAAAACCAAATTACTTAATAATATGTATTTTAAAAACAAGTCTTGGTAAGCAGGGTGACCTGGACCCAGAAAGATACATGCAGCTTATTCTCTCTTAATTTTGGATTTTGATTCTTCATCTTTAGGTGGGAGTAGATAATGTGGAGTAACCATATAAAGCAGGCAAGTGAAAAAGGTCCCAACACCATGGGAAGTGGAGGAGATCGAGGGAGAGCATAGTAGAATGCATGTGCTGTGAGGGAAGGAATGAAGGAAGGGCAAGAAAAGAATACAGAGAGTTGGGAGGGTAGAAGGATGTGTGAAAAAGCCATGAGTAAACATATTATCTCATATTCACTTAAAATACATTATTATGTAATGGTCCCCTGAGAGCCATAGACTATCTAACCACCACCCCCACCACAGTGCCAAGCACGGGAAACCTCCCTTTAAAGTGGGGAGTGCAAGAGACTATCGCTCTCACTGTTGTCCTTGGCTGCCTCAGGACTTGTTGCTGAAGATGCCACACACTTAGGATGCAGGACTGAGGAGAATGGAGCTGGAACTGACCTTAAAGCCTCCTCACTGGGGACTCTCAGGGTATCTGAAGGTTCTATGCCAGCTGCCAAGGGAGAAAAGCAATCATTTGTCCTGCTCCACTGTGATGTTTGCAAATCATGGCGACTATGGCAATATATCCTCAGTGGTGAAATAGTGTCACTCATCGGCCAGCAAGTCAGACTAATAGGTCACTGCTTAGCACACAGAGACAAACCATGAAAAAGTAAGTATGTGTCTGTGTGCTGGCACAGTGACAGAGACCCGAAACTCTCCTAAAAGTGTGTGACATCATGGCCTAGTTTCATGTATGGTCTATAGAGATACACAGCTGTCTGAAGTATGATCCTATGCACGTTGCATAGAATGCATGGAGAAGCTTGCCTGTGCAATGTGACAAACACGAAAGATGATAGCATGGTAAGCAGCAGCAGTGACAAGGACTGAGGACTGGGGTGTGGCTTGTGGCAGAACACCTGCCTGGTGTGAAGCAGGGCCTTAGGTTCCATCCCCAGCACTAAAGAGATAACCAAAGGCACATACTTAGCAATAAGAAAGAAAAGAAGAACCAGCCAGGTCTGGTTACCTGAGGCCTCTTAGTTCATAAGGAAGGGGTGAAGGATAGTCACATGACTCAACAGCAATGGGCATTTCTCATGTAGAGGAGGACAATCTGCTGATATCTCCCCCTCTCTCTGTCTCTCTGTCTCTCTCTCCATATATATGAGTGTTTACATATACGTTTATGTATATATACATATATATATGTGTGTGTGTGTGTGTGGTGTACATGCATGTATGTTTTCACATGTATGTGCTGGCATGTAAAGGCCTGAAAGCTGATATCAGGTGGCTGCTTTCCACTTGTTTACTGAGGCAGGGTCCCTCACTGAACACAGAGCATACCAATTCCTGCTAGTCTAATTATCCAGCTTGCCTAGGGGAAGCCCTTGTCTCTTCTCCACGGTGCTGGGATTACTGACAGCCATTAAACTTGCCTGGCTTTTACCTGAATTCTGTGGATCAAATTCTTCAAGCTTATTGGCAAGTGCCTTATCCACTGAGATGACCCAGCCAGCCTCTAGTGATGACATATTTTTAAAAAATTATTTAACTTTGAAGTTGAGTCAATTTGGACTTGAATTCTAGACTTAATCCCACTATCTGCATAATAAATATTATCAGAGAGAAGATCTTACAAAATTATGTGTATGTGTGTAAGGGTGTGTATACATGAGTGCAATGTCAACAGAAGCCAGAGACATCAGATCCTGTGGGACTAGAGTGAACCACCTGATGGGGTGTTAAGAATCCAAGTTGGGTCCTCTGTGAGAGCAGTATGTACTCTTAACCACTGAGCTATCTCTCCAGCCCTAAGAACTTACTTTTGTAATATATTTTGAAAACTAAAACAATACATTATTGTAAAGAGACTAGCAGTTACTAGCTCCTCAATAAATATTAGTCTGCATCGAAAAATTTTCACTAAACAGACGAAATTATGGTAATATGAAACAATTTTTTTCTTGATAAAAATGTTATGGGATTTAGGTATTCAAATGGGTTAGCATCAAGTATTTGGAAAATGTGGAATTTTTCATCTCTCAGACTCTGGGCCTGAATCAGGCCCTCAAGCCACTCTCTCTACCTGAAATAAGAGTCTCAGAAAAAGATACATCAGGTTGGAAAATCGCTGATTTAGAAGCATTTTTTCAAAAGCTCAGAAAGGCCCAAGAATAGGATGCATGCCCATTAGGGAATGATACAATTTGATCTGGAGTGTCAACTAAAGACTCGGGTCTTAACTGCCTGTTCTTAGCATGAGGGACTGTTGGAAGGTGGCAGAACCTTTAAGAAATGAAGCCTCGGCCCCTGGGGTTTAGTGCAGTTGCAGAGTGCCTGAAAGGCCCTGCATCCAGTCTTCAGCTCTGAAAAATAGAAAAAATGGAGAGAAGCATTGAGGATGAGGGAGGAAGTCAGCCATTGGAGGTCTGAAAGAACTGCAGGGACAAAAATGGAGAAGAGCCTGAGGAAAAGGAGGTCCAGTGACAGGCCCAAATTGGGATCCAGTTCAAGGGGAGGCCCCAAGGTCTGACACTATTACTGAGGTTATGGGGCGCTCACACAAAGGGGCCTATCATGACTGCCCTTCGAAAGACCCAACAAGCAGCTGAAAGAATCAGATGCAGATATTTACACCCAACCAATGGGCAGAAGCTGCTGACCTTCTGTGGTTGAATTAGAGAAAAGCTGGAAGAAGCTGAGGAGGAGGGTGACCCTATAGGAAGACCAGCAGTCTCAACTAACCTGGACCCCCGAGATCTCTCAGACACCGAGCCACCAATGACACAGCATGCACCAGCTGATGTGAGGCCCCTAACACATATACAGCAGAGGGCTGACAGGTCTAGACTCAGTTGGAGAAGATGCACCTAACTCTCAAGAGACTTGAGGCCCCAGGGAGTGGGGAGGTCTGGTGGAGTGGGGGTAGGGGGACATCCTCTTGGAGATGGGGGAGAGGTATGGGATATGGAACACTCAGAGGATGGACTGGGAGGGGGATAAAGTCTGGATTGTAAAAAAAGACTAAAAATAAAAAGATATCCCTGATGGTATTTTTTTCTTTACTAGTTACTAAGTGATGATGACAGTTCTAATTTAGTAATGTGGTTCTCCTAAAACATTGCTTGTGTGGCTAGTTTGGAATGAGGTATAGAGATATTTTACATCAATGTTGGCAATGGTGATAAAACACAACAAAGAGAAAAATGTGCTTGCATTGAGAAGGGGGAAGATAAAATCTTCCTGGAATACAATGGTGACCATTATGAGACCCAAAGAAAATGCCATCGGTGCTGCTGCTTCACAGAGATCACATGTTTCCCTCTCTGGAGCTCAGCTCTGTGATGTCCACCAGGACTAATTCCCTATTAGGGACTTCACCTTCTGTGAGAAATTGAAAGTGATAAGTCCTCCCTGAGACAAATGAATACTGAGAATAGATTCCCAAGGATAACAGTGCCTGCTACACGGATGCTCGATTTTTGTGGTCCTCAAAATTCACCCAGGCCTCTCAGGACACAGGACACCAAGTCAATTCCTTTACTCAGGAATTTATGGACAAAAGCATAGCCTATGGTTTTCTGTTACTATGAAGGTCCATGCTGTCGTGGACACTTCATCTGAAGCTGCATTAGCACCACAGATAATTCTCAGAACAATTTCTCTCCAAGCAAGATGAAAGGCAGGCTGCCACTGGGGAGGCATGAGGCCATTCCTGGGACTTGACTTCATCAATAGACCTGGAAAGACCTAGATCACTCCATCAGAGTGTCCTCATCTATACCTATACCTACACCTACATAGACACACAGACACACAGACACACACAGACACAGACACACACACACACACACACAGACACAGACACACACACACACAGACAGACACACACAGACAGACACACACACACACACACACACACACACACACACACACACTAGTTAACTAGTTAACTAGAACATTGCATGGTTTGATGTGTTTATCAAGACAGACAACTGACCTAGCAAATGTTTGACCAATGCTTTATAGAACTCAAGCTGATCAACATGCAGAGCCACAAGTGAAATCCCGTCTTTAAGGAGAATGAGCAACAGTGATGGAATCTGGACGGCTCCTGCTGCCTCCTCTGCTGTTGGTGAAAAACTCTAACCGGAGCTATATAAACATCGTGCAGTCCTAGGGAAAGGCAGTGGTCCCAAGGCAAACAAGTCAGCCTCAGAACTAGTTGTTGATAAGATTACTCAATCGGCCACAGCTTTCTTCAGTGAACATGCCTCTGAGGCCCCTCAGAGAGAGGCGGGCAGTCTACTTAACTGAAAGGCAGTTTGTTGACTCACCCTACTGAGCCTCCTCTAGGCCTGGTCTGACCCACTGCCATGTCGGTAATAAACATAAGCCAGAAATGTAGGTGACAGCAATCCATTCCCTGTTTGGTAATCCATGTTAAGCCAAAATAAGCCCTTGTTCACAGAACATCAGTAGTTTGCCTTGTACAATAAGCTAGCTATTATTACCTTTTATAAATTATTATTACTTAATAAGCTAATTATTTCTTCACAAGATAAATATTAAAATGGAAAGTTAAAACCATTTAATATTGGTTCAAAGTCACTTCAATATTGCATACAAAGCATTTGATAAAGTTCAACGTGATTTAAAAACAAAACTCTCAACAAAATCTACAGAAAGAAATGTCCTCAACACAGGGAAAGCTGTGTGGAAATCCTGAGGTCGATGCTGTAATCAGCGAGGAAGAAGAGCTTCTCCCACGAGAACTGGGCTGAGGCATGGCTGCAGTTCTTCCTGCTGTGCAGAAGCACTGGAAACACAAGTAAGAGAAACAGACAAGGGGGTGGAGAGATGCCCAGTGGCTAAGAGCCCATCCTGCTCTTGCAGGGCACCCAAATGTGGTTCCTAGCACCCACATCCAACAGGTAACAATAATAAGATCTAAAGCCCTTACTCCCTCTTTTGGTTTTTGAGGGCAACTGCACCCATGTATACAAACCTACAGGCACACACACACACACACATACATATAACTAAAAACGAATCTTTCTTTTAAAGAGGGAAAACAGATGAGAAATGATATAAGCCATCCACAAAGAAATGACACAATCCTATATGTAAAAAACTTCCGAGTCCATAAAACATTTTAGAATTAAGCTGAGTAAAGTTTTAGGAAACAAAATTAATGCAGAAAAATCAATTGTGTTTCTTTGTGCTAAGAACATCTTATCTGAAAAGACAATCCAATATGTAGTAGCGTTAAATAGGATAAAATAGTAACTGTAACCATGAAACCTACAAAATGCAAATGAAAGACATGAAGGAAGACATAAATAATGCTTTCCCATGCGTTGAGAGGGTTAGTATGTGTGGATCACTTGGAGTGACATAAGAATTTAATGTAACCCTCATTAAAATCCCAAAATTGTTCACATAAATAGAAAAGGCAATCTTAAATTCATATGGAACTATAAAAGGTCTTGAGTTGCCAAATTATCATGATAAATAAGGAACCTGGCACACAACTTCCTGGTTTCAGATTGCATTACAAAGCTATAATGACCAAAACAAAGTGGTTCTGGTACAGAAATACACACATAGTCCAACGAACAGAACAGAGAGCCCAGAAATAAACCTGAGCATATGGTCAAATGTTTCTGACAAGGTGCTGGGAACACACAGGGGAGGGAAGGAGAGTTTCTTCAACAAACGCTGCTTGGAAAACTGCATATCTACACGCAGTAAGAAGCGGGAGTCCTTTCATGCATCATACACAAAAGTCAACTCAGATGGATTAAGGACCAAAACACAAGATCTGAAACAATGAAAGTTGCAGAAGAGAACACGGCTTTGAAAATAATTGTTTAAAGATGATGCCCAAACCCGAGGCACTAACAGAAAAGCAAAACAGACTACATCAAACCAGGAAGCTTCTATATGGCAAAAGAAACAACCAACAAAGTAAAAAAAAAGGGGGGCTAATATTCAAAACATATAAGGGACTAATATTACCCAATAATAAAAACCCAAACAACATGATTAAAATGAGCAAAGGACCCAAATAATCCCCTACCCCAAGAAGACATACAATGTCCAACAGACATAAGAAAAGGCACTCACTATGTCAAAACAACAAAGCCACAGTGAGGTCTCACTTCAACCCATTAGGAAACTTATCCAAAGGCTAAAAGGCAAGTGCTGGCCGGGATGTGGATGAGCGGGGGCTTTGAACATGGTTTGTAGGAATGACAGTTGGTACAGCCTATGGAAGACAGTATTGATATTTCTAGAAATTGAAAAAAAAAGTACACTCAACCCTTCTTCTGGGAAACTCCTCTTCTGTGGGGGAATAAAAGCACTTCAAAAAGATATGTGTGCTCCTGCATTGCAGTACTTCCCACAAGAGCTAAGATGTAGAGACAGCCTAAGTGTCTGTTAATGGATGACCAGCTAGAAATGAAGGGTTGTTTAAGTTTAGGAAGGAGAACTCCATGCTGGGGGAATGGCTCAGAGGGCAGAAGGTGTGCTATACAAACCAAGGACCTACATCCAAATCCCCAGAATACACATACAATAGGGGTAAAGTGGCAGGCCTTCCAGGAAGTTTGGGGTGAGCGTAGAGACAGGCAGATCCCCAGAAGCTTGCAGGTTAGCTAGCCCAGTGAAGGCAGCACAAAAACAGAGGCACCGCCTCAAAACAAGGTGCAGGGTGAGGACCAACACCCAGGGCTGTCCTCTGACTTCCACGAGCAAGGCATGCTTTCTTTCTTCTTTCCTGCACCCCACACCCATTACACACACACACACACACACACACACACACACACACACACACACACA
>JANHMN010000008.1:25154194-25179039 GCA_030674055.1 Rhabdomys pumilio
CACACACACACACACACACACACACACACACACACACACACACACACCCCATATGCACAGATACACACACCATATGCACACATAGGAGATCCTGGCACCTGTAACAACATGGGTAAGGCTGGCAGACCTTACACTAAATGAAACAAGAAACAAACACACTCTCCAGGACTTTTCATATGTCGAATCAGACAGTCGTATAATATGGCTACCAGAGCTGGAGAGGTAGGGAAATAGAGATCCTGGCCAAAGAGTCCAGACCAGCCTCGCACCAGAGCTTCTCAGCATCTTTTCAGTCACTGCATGTATTTGCTGAACTTTTTACATTATCCCTTTCATAGTTTTTCTTTGAAGTTTGCAAAATATGTACTTTTTTGTCTTCTCATTTGAGACTGTCTTATACTGTAGCCCATTCTAGCTTCAACAGAACTTGTAGCAATCCTCCTGCCTCAGCTTTCTAAGTTTGAGGATTACAGATGTGAGACACAGCACTCACCAAAATATATACTTAACATTTCATGGTCTACCATAAACCAGTGCTTTACAGGTTCCCCCAGGCACCCTCTTGTGCTAGACCAACCTGTCTCATTTTTCATATCTACCTACACTGAAAACTGTAACATATGACAATTTTTACTTCCAGTCTGCAATCATGTTTTTTGAGAACTCCAAAGCAGGACATTGCACTTGCTCAGACATTTGCCATTCTACTAAGCTAGGCTCATTCCATCCTCATGTTCTGGGTTTGTACATGGCACCCTTCCCTTCTGTCTGAATCACTTCCCTTAGCAGACACATTCTTATCCAGTGTCTTCACTTCCCTTTCTCTTTCAGTTCATCTATTTACGCCCACTCGTGATGGAGGCTTTCAGGGGATGCTGAATTCTGCATTGGCGCGTCTTCCTTGTTAGCACTTTAGCTGTGCTTGCCTGCCTTCTAGCTCCTGTGGTTTCTGAGCACACATCTCTAGTCATCCAGACTGTCTTTCCCCATACACAGCTCAAGGATTTTTTTCCTGCTTGCTGTTCTCTGCCTTTGGCTTTCTGCGGCTAGCTGGCGATATAACATGGGTGTGGGCTTTATGGATTTATTTCTTTGGAGGTGGTTCAGCTTCTTGAGTCTGAGTTTATAACTTTAAGCAAATTTAAAGTTCTTAAGACACTTTTTAGTAATTTTGAGGACTGGAGAGACGGCTCAGCAGTTAAGAGCACTAACTGCTCTTCCAGAAGATCTGGGTTCAATTCCCAGCACCCACATAGTGGCTCACAAGTGTCCATAACTCCAGTTCCAGGGCTTCTGACATTCTGTCACAGACATGCACGCAGGAAAATTACTAATGGACAAAAAAAAACCAAAAATAAATTCCATATTAAATAATTTTGAGCAGGCCACACTCTTGGTATTTGAGTTTTGGGGTCCCAGAGACATAACTTTGAGGCCCTTTATAATTGTTCTGCAGCTCCCCTGGTTTTAACCCTTTCCTGTGCCACCCAGACTCCACAGCTCCTACAATCCATGTTTGCATTTCCCGACTCTTGCTCCTGTCATCCGCCCTCAGCTTTCGCGTCCATCCGTGGAGCTTCTTGATTTGAGCAACAATATTTTCTGTTTAAAAATGTCTACTTTGTTTTTCTTTACATCTTCTATTTCTTTGCTGAGGTTTTTCTATTTTAGTATTCATTTCAAGAATGCTCACTGTCTATAAATACACATATAATATACATATGTATATTTTAGCATTTTAGAGGAACTGCTTTAAGGCCTTTGAAAGATGATTCATGTGTTTATTCCTTTTCTGTCATTACTGTTGCTTTTTCCAAGTGATTCAAGATTTTCCAGGTTTTTCTGTCTGCTGAATAAGAATTGTGTCCTGAGTATTCTGACCATAACACTCAGGGGCTTACATAAACCTGAGAGATAACAATGGTTTTCTCTCCTCTGCTCTCTCCCTCTCCCTCCCTATCTCCTGTCTTCTCTCCCTTCCCCTTCTTCTTTGTACCCCTTTTCAACATTTGAACTGGTCAGGTACAGGATGGAAGGTTCCATCTGCTTCCTGTGCACTGTTTGAGTGTCTGCTTAGAGTTCAAGCGTGTGCAGTGCCCTTTGATGCTGTCTACAAAGTTCATCATCTGGGGAATGAGCAGAGGCCTGGACCTTGCTCAACCATAATACAGCACGTGTAGTGTGAGAGTATCAGTGCCGGCATCACCAGAGGTGAGCCCTGGGAGTCCACAACCCAAGACTCCATGAGGCTGACATCTCCAGTCTCTCCCTGTACTGGTTCTCTGGCTAGAAACCCAGGATTCTAGTCTTCCCATTCAGGCACACTTAGCTCTGATTGGCCTAGCCGGCAAGATAGGAGCGAGGGAGGAGGGAGAGCCAGAAGACAGAAAGAAAGCAGTGTGAAACTCCTATTCTGAGAATTGCAAGTTTCTTTTTCAGTAATTCAGGCTAGAACTACATGGCTTCTCTTAGAGCTCTGTCTGCACAACATGTTCTTCTGGGTTTCAGCTGAGGTGAGTCCAGGTTGGGAAACTGAGTGCTTCAGCAGCCCCAGTGCTCCTTCCTGACACACCTGTCTCTCAAGTGTCTTTTGCATACATTTCAGCCGTGTTCTGTGGTGCTATTGAATGGGAAGACTGGGTTACTGTGCTTGCTCTGTTCACCTCAGCTGGAAACTATATATTTTTGTTGTTGATTAAAATATATTTTGTCTATCATCAATCAGCTAAGTTATTATCATCTAGTTAGAATTTGTCTGAAATATACTTTTCAATTAAGCCCTTTGACACCACAGCCTAATGATGTAATTCCCTCCCACCAGGACCCATCTTCTACTATTTCTATGATTGCATAACAGTGCTACATGGTGGTGGCTAGGCCTTCAACACACAAGATATAGTGGGTAGTGCTCAGTGAAAGGCTGTTACAGCATCTGAACACTTGCAATGCAGAATCCTGATTACACCTTATTTTATAATAATAAAATGTCTATTAGACCAGAGACAGTGAGAAGCCAAGAGTTTAAGTTCTCCCCACTCTGAGGTTAGAGCATTTCTCAGATTAACACACTGCTGCCTCTCTGGTAAGGAGGTGCCACCGACTGCTCTTTGGGAGATACTCTGTAGTCTGCACAGGAGGTGTATTAAGTCTAGTAGAGAACAATGAGAGGCCTTATAATAATTTATAGAATTGGCAGGGATCTCCAAGCACAGTGGGGTGTATGTAGCTAGTTTAAAACAGACAGTCAAAAACCAATGGTGAAGATTTTGTTTCTGTAAGTCAGTCAAACCAACGGTGTTAGGGTTCTGCATAATATTTGCCTCAATTCCAATTACAACTAAGACCACAGAAATGAAACAAAACCTGAGTTTCATATCACTACAAAGCTTATATATGAGCTTAGAATTAAGCATAAATGTTGGGCATGGTGACTCCTTGGGAGTGAATTTTACAGGTGGCAAGACTTATTGAGATGGTTATGGATCCAGTTCCTGGTTCTGGGTATCTAGAAGCAAGATTCAAAGCTACTAGTTGGTCTCCTCACTTCTGGCTTCTCCTGGTCTTTGTAGCCTCATTGCACCAGTCTTCCCAAACATCCTCTAATCAGCTTGCTTCCGTGTGGTTTCTCGATGCTCTGCATTAAGTCTTCATGGCCTCCATAATGTGTTTTCAGTTGATATGGTCTGACATGTCCCCAGAGGCTCACAGTTTGAATACTTGGTCTCCATCCTGTGGTGCTGTTTCAAAGGTGGTGTAGCCTTTAGGAGTCAGGGTCTGCCTAACTCAAGCACAACTTGACACAAGCTGGAGTTATCACAGAGAAAGGAGCCTCCCTTGAGGAAATGCCTCCATGAGATCCACCTATAAGGCATTTTCTCAATTAGTGATCAAGGGTGGGAAGGCCCATTGTGGGTGGTGCCATCCCTGGGCTGGTGGTCCTGGGTTCTATAAGAAAGCAAGGTGAGTAAGCCAGGGGAAGCAAGCCAGTAATTAACATCCCTCCATGGCCTTTGCATCATCAGCTCCTGTTTCCTGACCTGCTTGAGTTCTAGTCCTGACTTCCTTTGGTGACAAACAACAATGTGGAAATGTAAGCTGAAAAAATTCTTTCCTCCCCAACTTGTTTCTTGGGCATAATGTTTGTGCAGGAATAGAAACCTTGACTAAGACACTTACTTGGAGTGTGACTTAGAAAGTCATATCCACCACAGGTTTCTGTCACATTTTTGCTTCCTGGTCCACGCCATGAGAACTAGTCACTACATCCCACTTCTACCACAGACCACCGTCATGTACCTTCTATAGTGGACTGAAATCCTTCTGATACCAGGAGCCACAGTTAACTATGAGCCACAGTAAACCTTCCTTCCTTTCTGCTGCTTATATCAGGTGTTTAGTCCCAGTGACGAGGAGAGCCAGGGAGCAGTGTGCTTGCACCGATGGCTCAGCTTTGTCCACATCTGGCTCATTCACTCCACATCTCTTATCCTCTTCTCTGGTCACCCTCATCTCACCCTAAACTGCAGCTGCCACTCACCCTACCTGTTCCTTCCTGCTCCTTGACCCCGCTCCCCGTCCCGAAGTACAGCACATGCTCTTCTTTCACTGACACAAATGCCCTTTACACTTCCCTTTTGCTCACCCAGTGGACTTCACCCATGCTGTGAAGAGTGGGCTTCCAAGACCGCTTCTAGGTGCCCTTTCCCACAGTCATCCAAAAGACATCATCATTTGATTACACATCCAGCCTAGATGAGGTTCCCAGCTAGGGAGAGCTCTCATTCTGGTTATAACAAATAAGGGATATTTATCTAGAGGAAAATTTTAATTATAATTGTGAGTCTCTTAACTGAGATAATCATAAATTATGTTTCACAATTATTCTTAAATAAAACAATTTTAATATTTGGGTATATGAATCGCTTTCTCCCATGCTATGAAAACAGCCCAAGATAACAGCCTGCATTTCCTGTTTTTTCTTTTTTACATCGTCTCTCCGTTGGAAACCTGGTTTACTTTCACTCCAGAGCTCATCTCTTTGCTGTCATTTCTTTGCTTCCTATCACCTCCTGATTTTCCAGCCAGCCACTCACATAGACGGAAGGACATACCCCAGTCTTCCCATATTCTGGGGAGGCGGGGTGAGGTGTATGATAGGGTGATAGGAAGAGAGGTCAGAAAGAAGACACATGCTCTGAAGACTAAGACGTGATGAAGCAGGAAGATGCAGGGAATGAGGAAGGGAGCAGGACCTACAGGAGATTTCTGGAATTCTTACCAACCACAGAAATTTCTAGTGAACTGCAGTCTTTCACCAGCCCCTGCTAGGTTAGTACAGCGACATGTATTCAAGATTGGAGGGGGAAATTCATCCATGGCAAAATTACTTGGTTGTATGTCTTTAGAAATTTGGAGGTTTCTGTGGCAGTCTGCCCTGCCATGGCGTTCTCTTTAACCACACAATCACAGTTGGCTGCAAGCCCACATCTCACCAACTGAAAATGGACAAAGGCTTCTCCTACCTCATGAGCCTGTGTCCCATAGGGCGGCTCTCTGCTGCTTTTGCATCCCAAGGCCCTTGAAGATGCCATAAAAACTGTTTTGCCCTCTAAGACGTAATCTTATTTGACTTTTGCTCCAGAAAACAAGAAATACCTTTTCACCACTTATGCATATATATATTTAAACTAAGATACAAGAGGAAGGGAAACGTTTGTTTCCACAGTAATACGCTGTTGGAGTAATACAAGTGGCTACACTCTGAGCAATCTGCTGTTTCTTACCCAGAACATAGATCTCACTGTTGACGACGGCTGCACTGAATCGGTACTTAGAGTACTGCATGGGTGCCCGCTCTCTCCATTGATCTTGGCTGGGGTCATACTGCAACAGTTTGTTGCTTAATCGATCGGGCTCTTCATCAGGAAGATCCATCTGTATGAAATATGACAGCGAATGTAGCAGCAGACCACTTAGAGGCCTTTGTGAGCACGCGGATACAATTAATCAAAGCAGAGGCAGAGGAGATGAATGGAGGTTAGCTGTCTCCCTCAGACTCACAGACTTGCTGAGCCCTGAGACGTGGGGTTGTAAGCACTCTGTCAGCATCAGGGGGATTCATATGTGCAGTGGGTCTAACACGCTCATGTATAGCAATCAGTGATTGTCACATTGGGACAGCAAAAATGAAGCAATCTTTATAAAAAAGCAAAGCATGTTCTCTTGAACAGTGTATAAAGTAAATCCTGTCCTTAGCAAACTTCACAGTTGTGAATTTTAACTGTATTCATAAAGTATTAATTTTAATAATCCATAATGCATTTTTAAAATATTTTCTACCCTATAAAAAGTTTCTAACCTATAAAAAGTTTCAAAACACTTTTGCTGTTTTAGTAATTAGAGGGTTTTAGACCCTAATTATGAGCTATATGTAAATAACCTGATTTCAATGTTTAAGATAATAGGATTAACATAAATTACTTGGGGTTGTGTTTACATATTTATATACTATATATTTATATATTTATTTAATGATTAATTAGCAAAAACTGAATTATTTTATTCTTACATAGATACAAGTGGCTTTTACCCATAAACTTTTAGGTAATATAATGTTATTTTAATATATAATATCTGGAACTTTATATAATAACTTCAAGCTACAGATTGGTGTGTCTCTTGTTTGGGTTCAAGTTTACAACAAAGAAGTAATTGCCACCCTTAGGAAACTTGCATGCACCTCACTTTACCAACACCTTTAAGGACAACAGGAGTGAGGACAGTGGGCACTCGGAGCCTGCTTTCATGCGCTGTGTCTGAGGTCCAGTGAGACTGCCTCATTACACAACAGGAATTCAGAGACTACAAAGTAACGAACACTTCTTTACTGCTCTAACTTTCCTTCTGACACAGATATTTAATCTCCACTCTAGTAAGGCAAAGCTTCCGAGTTGTTTTGAGGCATACAAATTCACTGTGAAGGTGGACAGTTTTGGAAAATGTACCTACCTACAGATAATGTCAAGTACTCGCAGTGATGCAATCCGTACTATGTTTGATCTACAGCACGGCTAGAAACGTATAAAGTATAAATAAGTATAAGGTTTTCAAGCTCATGAAGGGTATGCAAAAGCATGAGTTTTATCATGAGGCAAATTTGATAAAATAAGAGAACTACAGGGAAAAATAAACTTATATCACAGAGGCATCCAAGGAGCAAGTGAGAGTTATCTGTACTGGGAAAAATAGGAAGGCAAGAACAGAAGACAGCACTGTAACTGCCAACGATCTGGGAGGATCCCCAAAAGGACACAGGGCCACTGTGGCCACACTGCTGACCTGGGCCTTGACTTATCACCACTTCACTGGGCTTCAGTGTCAACAGTAGTCTCTTGACATTGCTGATGCCCAACAAAGACAGTTAATGTTTAGTCACAACACACTTCCTTGGAAATGATTGTGCCACTATGGAATCAATATTCTGGTTCTCCATTTATGGTAAGAACGTGTGTGTGTGTGTGTGTGTGTGTGTGTGTGTGTGTGTGTGTGTGTACTTAATCATGCTCATTGTGGGTGTTCATGTACGCATGCATATGCAAACCAGACGTTAAACCCAAGTGTTCCTCAGGAGAGTCTGTCTTATGTTTTTAAGGCAAGATAGCGCGCCAAATCTGGAGCTTGCCAATTTGACAAAACTGGCTAGCCAGCATGCCCCAGGGATCTTCCTGTCTCTGGCTCCTCAGTGCTGGGATCACAGGCTTTTACATTGGTGCTAGGAATCAAACTCAGGTCCTCATGCTTGTACAACAAAAGTATCTTCACAACTGAAACATTTCCCTAGCCTCTGCAGCAAGAATCCTAAATGTAGAAATGGCCTACACTGGACACTCGTCACACAGTGGTCAGACAAAAGGATCTGTGGCCACTGGTCACACAGAGGTCAGAGGGAAGGACCTGTGGCCACTGGTCACACAGAGGTCAGAGGGAAGGACCTGTGGCCACTGGTCACACAGAGGTCAGAGGGAAGGACCTGTGGCCACTGGTCACACAGAGGTCAGAGGGAGGGACTGGACTGAGGATCCAGCTGCTCCATTTTCTCAGATGCTCCCTGTAGCTACTCCTTAGCACAGGGATCTTTACCAATTAGCTAGTAGGAGAGGAATTCTGAAGTTCACAGAATAGCACGGATACTAAACACAACCATTCTATAAATAACACATTTTTTAAAAAATCAGTTTTCTGAAACTGCTTTGACACATTCAAGAACTTAGTTTATATTGTATGGGGTTAAAAGCACTTTGTCAAAATATAAGCCATAATCTTTACTACTCAACAACTGCTACATTTTTTCAGCAAAGCCAGCCACACCAGGTAGATACGCAAGGAATTTCTTAACCTGAGGGGTCCAGCCTCCGATGACATACAGTTTATTGTTCACTGTTACCACAGCATGACAAGCCAACTGCAGGGGAAGGGGAGAGACTCGTTTCCAGTTGTCTTGATCTACAGAGTATTTATCAACACAGTTTGTTATGAGGTACTGGTTTTTAATTTTCATCTGTCCGCCTATGACGTAGAGATCATTGTGGATGCTGCCCAGAGCATAGAGCTCTCGAAATTCAGCTGTGCACAACTTTTCCCAAAACTGTTTTCCTCTATCATGATACCTGCAAGTTAACAGAGGGAGAGGGAGAGAGAGAGAGAGAGAGAGAGAGAGAGAGAGAGAGAGAGAGATTCAGGATTAGAGTTACCATGGCAACAAATTACCCAAGAAACACATTTAACTTTTTTCCAACACAAAACAATGTGACCTGGCTCTTCTAACTGGAGGAGAAAAGATGGTAATATATATTTGTTTTCTTTTTCCTCCAGGGATCAATGAGCAAAATACACGTGCTGAAACATATTCTTCATCTCCCTGAAAAAACAGACATGTAGAAAAAGTATATTTTACTCAGACTAGTCTTTAACATTTCCTAATTCTGGGAACAAAAATCAGGAATAGGAAAATCTTTCAGAAAATCAGTTTTTAACTTTAACATAAACAAATAAAGAGACAAAAATACAAAATATCTTGAATATTTGGATAAGGAATAGCACTATAGTAGAACACTGAAGGAATCATGGTTTAAGGCAGAGAATTTAAAGTATTTCAATTTAGAATTTCTAACTATAAATTCTACGTAGCTAGATTAAACAAAACAAAACAAAACAAACAAACACACAGGGCCTTTCTGTGTAGCCCGGTTGTTGACCAGACTGGCCTTAGTCCTTCAAATGTTGGGGTTAAAGGTGTGTATCACCTTGCCTGGTTGCTATTTAAGTTTTAGTTTTGGTTTAAAACTGGGTCAGGAGCATTGTGTAAAAAACCCATCTACAGATGTCTGTTGGGCAACTAATGCCTATTTTCATCTACTAGATATGGTTATTGGGTAATTTCCTTCATGAATAGTTATATCTGTTTATAGAGTCTTGAGAGATGGGGTTTCTCAGATGTCTTGTCAGTGTCTTCTGGAACCCAACACAGTAACCAATTACTAGGCATATTATAAAGCCCCTCAGTGTACTAGTTTATGGCTGACTTTTTTTTTTTTTTTTTTTTGGTTTTTTGAGACAGGGTTTTTCTGTGTAGTCTTGGCTGTCCTGGAACTCACTCTGTAGACCAGGCTGGCCTCGAACTCAGAGATCCGCCTGCCTCTGCCTCCCAAGTGCTGGGATTAAAGGCAAGGCGTGCACCACCACCGCCCGGCTATGGCTGACTTTTGTCTTTCCTCATAACATGTGTCTTTTATTAAAAAATAAAGTCTCAGTGTGCAGCCCAAGCTGGCCTAGAATTTTCCATCCTCCTGCCTCAGCTTCTTAGATGGTTGGTTACAGATATGTGCCATCATGCTTGGCTTATAAGTATATTTTTTCCAATTGTAATTTGAGAGATTTGGTAGGAGAAAGACAGAAACACAAGGATAGTGGGATAAAATATCTGAAATTAAATGTCTCAGAAAAATCTAGAAAAGTTTATGTGGAACATAAAACAAAGCCCAGGAACACATGAAAAATAAGAAAGCAGGTGTTCTGCTTGGAATCAAGACCAAGCCTGCAGCACTTATGTGTGCTTTGTACAAAGTACGGTTTTTAAGGAACATTCGACAGTTAGTCATCTAATCAGAGTTTCTCCCACTTGTTCTGGGCCAACTCTCACATTCCCCAGAGAACATTCTGCCTCAGGCTTGACAGGGAAGCTGAAAGGCGTGTTCCTTTCATAGAAGCATGTGTGGCTTGTCACCGCTGAAGGAAGACTTATCAAACCTCCAAGCGGCTGTCTTCTATGCAGTTCTAGAAAGGAAGCCAGAGTTCCTGGAACTGCAAGGAATATTTTCGCTAATTTTTAATTGTATGGATTTTTAAAGACAAGGAAGATCATGTGTCTATATGCTGGTGTTTCTTACGAAGAGCTAAGTGAGTGAATATATAAATAGAACCAAAGATGGGTTTGGGCTTTCTGAGGCATAGTTTAAGACAACATGACAGGATGAAATTGGTGCACGCTCACTTATTTCATATGCCAAAGTGGGAAGATGAAGAAAGAAGATGGAAAGAAACAGCCTACAAGGCCATTTGTCCATTTTCTACTTTAAGTCAAGAAGAAATACACCTGCATAGACATCTATGAACTGTGCACTCTTAAAAACATCTAGACAGAGATCAAAGTGATAAGGAATAATAAAATAGTAAAGTATTATTATAAAATAATATTGCAAGGGTCCACCATAGAACAAGTAATTTCCCTCATTTATCACAAAATTGCCACCAAAATGTCTTGCAGTGAAGCTAGGAGATTAAAAGTCTTGTGAGACAAGGATCTGAGGGAGACAGAACTCTCAGGGCTTTCAAATGCAGTAGACAACGATGAGGAAGCATGTCTCATTTTAGCCCAAGGCACTGCTTCTGATAAATTGACTATACTTGCCTTTCTGACAGTTTTACATCAACGTTAAAGGTAGAAGAAACTAGTAACTTTGCCCTTGATTCTGACCAATGTGAAGAAGCTGTTGGTGACAGGACTCTCGCTGAATCTAAGATAGTTTAAAAAGGAAACGAGGGAGTATGCAGTTAGACACTGCTGCAAGAAAGGGAAGAGGGCCGGGCAGTGGTGGCGCACGCCTTTAATCCTAGCACTTGGGAGGCAGAGGCAGGCAGATTTCTGAGTTCGAGGTCAGCCTGGTCTACAGAGTCAGTTCCAGGACAGCCAGGGCTACATAGAGAAACCCTGTCTCATGTGCCACACCAGGAAACAGAACTGCAAGAATCCTGTTAGGAAAATCAGAGCTGCTCCCCCGTAAGGCCTTCATATCCACTTTGCAGTCTACTGGTAATTCTGAGGAAGGATGCCTGTGACATACCTGTGACATGCTTGATCACCATGGGTGTGGACTCAGGCCATTTACTCAGGATTCTGTAACCCCTACCCACTAGAGGAGCTGAGACATATTCCTTAAGCCATGACTGTGCAAAAGAGACAGAAAGGCTCAGAACAGATATGTAGTGCGAATACGTGGTGAAGCAACGGCAGATTTCTACCTTCCTTCTTTGCCACATTTTTCCTGTCACAAAGAATTGCATTCTGACTGAAAAATCTGAATAAACCTAGAAAAGAGGGATCTGACAAGGGAAGGATCCTGCAGGAGACTACACCTTTTAGTACATATTCTATGTGCATATTTCATACCCATGTAGTTAGCCTTAAACAGTAAGGACTCACAAATACTTAGTATTAATCATAATACTTTATGATTAGATCATAAAGTAAATGTGTTTTCACAATTATGATACAGATGATAAACTATGTCTAAGCATAATATTCTTGTCCCTTTTACTATAATTGAAGCATTCTTCAAAAGTTCTGTAATGCTGAAGGTTTAGGAAAGATTCACAAATTGAGGATACAGAATGAAAACTTCCTGCTTAAGACAAAGGTTCTAGCCAGGTGTGGTGTCAACGTGCTTATAATCTTAGCGCTCATGACTTTATAAAAACAAAATTTTCTTGTTAGTACAAGTTACATGATATGTATTATGCAATGCTCATGTAGATGATTAAGGCCAAAAGTGAAAAATACAATAGTATCCTAACAGAGATATATTAAGGTCATTAAAAATTCGATTATATCTTGATGATTGAGGGAAAGGCAGGCTGTGGTGGGGTTCAGTGATCGAGCACTTGTTCAGTATGGCTAAGGCTGTGAGTCTGATCCCTAATACAGCCTAAAGCCAGCCAAACAAGAACAATAACAACACTAAACAATTAAGAGAAAATAATTTTAAAATACGAATGACTATTATAAATATTATATGGTATATTGATACTGTGGATATATAATATGGTGTCCTGTATGTTACTTTTATGACTTCTATTAAATTCTTACTATATGCTATTTAAGATGTGATCCCTCGGCAGTACTTCTTCAACTGCTAGTGTCAAAACAAGATTTTAAAAAAATATAAAGACTGCTGAGGAGGCAGAGGCAGGTAGATTTCTGTGAGTTCAGACCAGCCTAGTCTACACAGAGAGTTCCAGGACAGTCATGACTGCATAATGAGACCCTATCTCAACAAAACAAAACAAAAGTTACCAAACCGGCTATGAGATACAAACCTATAGATTTCAATGTTCTTGCTCTTTTGCCTGGAAAGCCTAGTGGCAGTTGCTTCTCCAGCCACGATTACAGCATTGTTTTCCATGACCACCCCGGTGCACACTGTTCCCAAGCCCTCTCCATACTTGGGGGATGAGATAAAATAGGTCTTCTGTGACACGGGGTCATAACAAAAACTGGCATCCCCATAGCTCCTGTGCCGTGATCTGATTCCAGAAGAATTGTTCCCAATGCAAAGCAGAAGGCTGGTGGTCTCCATGCCATAGCGAAGGTTAGAGGAGTGCTGCTGGGGCGTCTTGATGGCTTTGAACGCATTCTGGATCATATCAATGCAGCTGCCATCACACAGGAGCATCGTGTTCCTTCTGAGGGCCTGTCTTAGGAAGGACGCATTTATAAGTTCCAATCTGACTTGCTTCAAAAGCTCAACGAGATGCTCTGTGCGCAAAGCTTGGTTATGATTTACCCATCTCAGAACCAAGTCCAGAATGCTCTCTTCTCTGGATATATTTAGATCATCAGACTTAATAAGTGCCAGAAGCTGGTGAGCTTCGATGTCTAGTATTTCTGCATGAAGGCTTACCTCGGCGAAGTGCTGATATAAATACTTCTTTGACTGATCAGATAAATCTTCTGCTCCAATTTGTTTTGCAAAGTGATAAATTCCTATGCAGTTGGAGGCATCCATGTGGTCCATCATATAGTCTTGGCACACACTAAAGACTTCTTCCATTTGCATGAAATAGGCGGCCATTGCTACAGTCTGAACATTGGCGTTATTGATCTCCAGAACAGCACTGTACATGTAGTTAAGTATCACTGACACACTTTCTGCTGTGATGTCATAGAGTATGACCTCCCTCTGAGTGCACTCCAGTAGTCCACAGGTGAACATAGCCTTGAAATAAGGACTGAAGGCAGCGAGGACCAGTCTGTGGCAGGGAAATTTCTCCCCTTCTGCTATGAGCACTACATCAACCATTTCTTCTAACTCTTTCATAGTCTTAACTTTATCTAGTAAGTTCAAGCTGTGCTGGTGTTTTCCCTTTCCCTCAGTCTTGCGCTCCATGTTGCGCCCCTTGAAATTGGTAAGTAAGGTTTCTTTGAGCTTAGCTTGATTCCTGAGGAGCTATTTGCATTTCTGATTGCTCACAAATCAATGGAGGTGCTGTGAAGCATTCCTGCAGGAAAGAAGAGAAACAGGTTTTGTCTAAGGATAAAAAAATCTCTCCAGACTTAACATGCAGCATTAGTGCTAAGCAGTATTTACAAGTAAATATTATACATTCAGAACAGAGCAATTTAGGACGACTACTTTGTATCGGAAAAAAAAAGACTTTGATATGTAAATCATCAATTATTAACTGCTGCCGCAACAGTTTCTAATCATCAGTGGTTCCCACCACCCCGTCCCCCCCAGGACTGGAGAGTCTCAGAGTGAAGGAAGAAAGAAGTAAAAAGATAAACACACTTTGCAATTCCATTTCTAGTTATCAGAAGGGCCAGCCTGTAGGCTGAGGATTCAGAGGTATCAGCTAATATCCTTTTTAAAGAAATGCAGCGTTACGTGTGGGTTATACCCAACTCCTCTGCAACACACAGCCATATGTATAATGACTAATCCATGGGACTATGATTAGGGTTACATAGACCCTGGAAGTGAGATGACTGAAACAAAGTTCATGCTTATTAAACTTGGCCATGGGAAAGATTATTCAGACTGGTAGGTAATGAAAATTTCATTTCTTCTGAACTTTAAAGCACAAGCCAATGGCTGCTGATCTGAGAATTCATGATATTTTAAACTTAAGCCTAAACGTGTCCTCCTTCCTTGCCCAGCTTTCCTTTGTTCCCTATTTCACAGTGGCACAGACTGAATTGCTTCTTGCCTTTAAAGCCCTAGTCTAATTAAAAGTCTCTAAGCTGGTGGTGTCACCTTCGCCTTCCCCAGGCGATGCAAACACGAGGTTTCAAGGAAGTTAATTAGCTGCTTTGATTTAAAGAAAGACATTCCCAGAGCCAGGAGGCCTGTGAGGAGAGGGTCCTAGTGTCTACATCCTTCGCTAGTTCTCACTTGGCTGCCGAGCCACAGGCAGTGAGAAGATGAGGGCAGCAGAGTGAGTGTGTAAGGAATAAGAACAGGATGCACTTTTCAGCTCGAAAGGGCAGTGAGTCCCCAGTTTTCTGTAGCCCTGTAAAGAATTAGACACTACGTGAGATATCTTTTTTTTCTCTTCTTTTTGAGGGTTGAATTAAATTTCACTTCAAGAAACAAGTGATACCCACATGGCAGGGATGTCTAGTTGTACGGTGACAATAAAGACCCAAGAAGCACTTGGTCTGAGTGTATGCCATAACAATTATCAGGTAGGAAGCAAAATGGCCACAGAACCCTGCCAGCTGGACACTGCCTCACTGCCTCTTCGGTTTGCTTCCAAAACACTTAAAGCTGTCTTGGAGATGGCTTTCCGGTTAAAAGCAAACCTCTGATTTTTTTATTTATTTTATTTATCTATAAGAGTATCCAATTATGGGCAATTGAGAGATTGCTGTAAGTCTGAACCCTCTTACGCCCACTATGCCTAGCCAAAATCACATTAGAAAGGTGTCCTGACACATAATCACATCAGCTTTCACTTGGAGTAAAAAGAACCTAAGGTTTTGGGGGTTTTGTTTGTGTTGGTTCAGATCTGAGAACTGAGCCCAGGCTATCACATGTGCTAGGCAAGCTCTTTACCACAAAGTGACACCCTTAGCCCAGAACATAAGAATTCTTTTAAGGAAGTAATGTTTTTGAAAAGGCCTAGTATTGTATTTGTATTGATGTGTAAGAATCCCTTGAAGGCTGCCAGCATTCGTGATATCAGAAGACCTAGTGCACCTTCCGAAAGGGATGCTCTTGATCTAACACACCACAGGCAGTCTGGCCAGCTGCTACACTATGGATCTTCATAATGTTAGAACTCAGATGCTTGAGGCCCAAAGTTTATGATTATAATCCTAGGATTTCATATATGTAAGAATGGAGCCGAATTCTGCCTGATGGACTTTTTGGTACTACATTTTGGCTATTGATTAAAAAAAAAAAAGGCATCACTACTTTCAAGAAGTTCAAGTTAAATAACTAATGGATCTATGTTTGCCCATAAACATGCTATAAGTAGTATTTAAGATTTTTTTAATTTATTATTTTTGTATGTATAGATATTTTTGTCTGCATGTATAACTGTGCACTGTGTCTGTGGTACCTACAGAGGTCAGGCAAACGTCTGATCCCCTGGAACTGAAGTTGCATACAGTTGTAAACCATGTGTAGGTGTTAGAAATCAAACCTGGAACCTTTGGAAAAGTAGCCAGTCCTCTTAGTTGTTGAGTCATCTTTTCAGGTGATATCTCACAGATTTTATGATGGGTGATGCTGAGCTTCCTTTAGTATCTAATCTATCTCAACCTTGGTGTGCCTGGGGAAAGCCATACCTATATCCTTTATTACTGTTAGTGGTTCAAGGACAGGCATGACACCTAAGGGTGCCTATAGCAATGAAATTCAGGTCTTGGCTCCATGACTGGGATGTCCATATGTTAGACACTGCAGCAGTCATGCCTCTCAGACAGCAGCAGGACAGAGCAAATTCAGGAAAGGAGGCAGAGCGTTCAGAGCAATAGGTTTGAAAATGGGTTTACAGTTTTGAGACAGTTTAAGCTAGTTTTCAATAGTTCGGGAATGCTATTGTTTGTAATCTAGGATCCTTACTTTTATAAATGACATTTGAAGAAATGTTGAGAAAAGTTGCTCAAGCCAGCTCTAATTATGTACATCACTGTGTTGAAGTCTTATGTTTTCAGATACCATACTGTCAAGTAGAACCATCAGGATCTCGAATCCTTACTCCTTCTTCATAGAAAGCACCAGTCAAAAGTCTGGCATGGTAACACACACCTTTAATCCAAGCATTTCAGAGACAGAGGCAGGAGGATTTCTAAGAGCTCAGTACAGCCTGATCTACATTGTGAGTTTCAGAGCAGCCAGGACTACAGGGTGAGATCTTGTCTACTGGCTTCTCATAAAAATGGTCAAGGCATTATCTGACTGAATTGTGGATCCACTTCCATCTGACCCCATCTGTATTCTTATTCCTTCTAGTGCAAGCACTGGAAAAGTAGGGCTAAATGCTAGATATGCCAGGCAGGCCATCTGGGCTCTGTCACAACCACTCAACTTTGCTCTTATGTCACAAAAGCAGCCACAGGGGGTGTGGGGGAAACATAAACAAATGAACATGACTGTGATCCAATAAGATGAATTTTGGATGCTGAAATTTGAATTTCACAAATTTAACATGCCCTATTTTCATGTGTCATGAAATATTACTCTTCTTCTGACTTTTAAAAGCTATTTAAAGTTATGAAACCCGTTCGTAGCTCATAGACTGTGCAAAAACAGTGGCATGTTGCCGATTGCTCCAAAGCTATAAATAAACCCACTCTCTAGACTGTGAGTAGGACACTATCCTGTCTGAGTGATTAATCTCCATTTCTTTTCCTAAATTCAGCTGAAGAGTTCTGAGAAAGTGTTGTCTCTGCTTTAAAAGAAATCAACTGCTTGTGCACATCTAGATGCCTATATCATTTATATCTATATTTAGTCTCTTGAACACATGGTGTATTTGGATGTGGTTCTTCTTTCTCCAGCATTGGCTTACACAAATAACAGCAACAAAAGAAAAACTCAATTTACTTCAAAACAGAAACAACAGTTTCAAACACTGTGATGAACCATTTACCATGAATGTTTTAAATGGACATATACATTTGCTAAGTACCTATTCCTTCTAATGCTGTTTATAGACTATGAAAGGTATTCTAATTGCTTTGGCTTTACAGATCAGATTAATTTGGGGGTTGAAATTACGGGGGCGGGGAAGCCTGGATGTTAAATCAGCTACTACACTCCAAAAAATATTCTTTTTTCTTTGCATTTAAAGAGCACAGAAGGTATTGGTGTGGCCAATGGACGTTAGGGTAGCTGTTTACTTACTGTCATCTTAAAATGATTTAACTTTTCCTACTCTTGGTTTCTTTATCTGAACGATGGATATAATGCATATAAATCAAGTAGTTATTTTAGTCTTTAACTCTCAAATTGACAATAGGTTGATTTTACCATTACAGTGACTCAGCAAATTCAGTACACAGTACAGACTACTCAGTACACTCTCCACGGCTAAGGGTGTGGCCTTGGGCTTGTTCCTGAGGCCAATATCTGACTCCCTGTCTACTGTAATGAAGTAGTATGAACATGTTTTATAGCCTCTTTAAGTTCTAGCTTCTTGGGATTTCTTCTGAGAATTATGTAAGAATAAGAACAGGTGGAAGAACTGAAAAGGTTATTTATATATGTACAATATGTAATTAGCTTTATAAAATCTACTTGGCAAAGTGAAGGCGAGACATACCTGCACAAACACTTCTCAAATGAAAGCAATTTTGGTGCATATACAAATCACGTGTGGATACAGACACAGCCCATAAATGGAGAGAGCTGACAGCAACTTTTTCTCATAATGAGGGCAGAGAGTGCATTCTCCTTTCATCAGCAAAACAAAATTGTATAAATGTTCTCAATGATATCAATGGGGAGTTATTCTCTGCTCCAATTTATGGCAGACTGAACTGATGCATTCATAATAATAGTACCCATAATAATGGAGAAAGATGAGTAGCAAAGATAAATATAAATCACAAGAATAAAGCCTAATTACCCTGCAAACCCGAAGTGCAGTTACACCCAGGTCCATTATATTTAGTTTGGAGATGCGCACTGCTATAAATTTAATGTAGGGCAAAAATGTCAATTTCTCAAAATCCCAAATGTTTTGCTTTCACGTTTGATTTTATCATCTTTCCATTATCTTTAGTTGCTGCCTTTTCTGAATAATGATTGATACAAGACCAACCTTTCTAAGAAAATTCTCCATCTTTAGCAGAATTTAGAATAATTAAAATTCATAGCAGCACTGTTTGAAATAGTAAAAGCAACCTAATATCCATTAACAGAGTATAACATTTTCACCCAAAAGAATATTGTACAATGGAAAATGAACAAACATGATCTACATGTATCAAAACACAGTTAAAAAGTAACTAGAATTCATGCTACAAACTATTGGTGTTTAAAATATACAATACAGTATACTGTTCTAATAAAGGATAGATCATGTATTATGAGGCCATAAATATAAACAACAGAAGAATTTGGTCAAGTGTATTACAGGAATCTTTATTATTTTTGGAATTTTTCCGTAAAATTATAAACACCAAAATAAAAAGGTTAAAAATTATATATTTTTAAGGACCCATAGAACTATAGCGGAACATAAAGAAAGGAAGGGTACTTATAAGCACTGACTTCAGGAGAGTAGTTGCTTTCATGAGATGCGAAAGAAAGGAAGACAGAGAAGAATGACAAGGAGTTCAACTGTATAAATGTTTAATTTCCTTAGCTGTATGGTGAGGACTCAATCCACACTTCATTATTCTTTATGCCCTTTGTATATTTTGAAAACCCCATAAAATGTGTTTAGAATAAAAAACTGGATTAATATCAATTTCTTATGGTATCTGAAAACCTTAGCTGTGTTGTAAATGATATCTGTATATTATTGGATGTCATATGCAGAGAAATAATAGATACAGTATGAATTTTCATATATTGTAAATTTACATATCAAAGTGTAGGCAGCCCAACTTATAAATGACTGGAAAATACAGGAACCTCCTTTCTGGTCTGAATGACAACAGCTTTGAAATCTTGTGGCTCTATCCCTACCTCTTGTTCATTTCTACAGCATTGATCTGTGTGATGGGGAAAGTTGCTAGATTCAGAATTGTTATGTGTTTTTTCTCCCATAGAAATGTTTGGTACAGTGAATAGGTTACAATTATGATTAAATGATCTACATCAAAGCTTTGGATTTTCATTTATAAAAAAAACCCTGAAAAGCTGGACATGGTGGTGCAGGCCTTTAATCCTAGAGGCAGGTGGCTCTCTCTGAGTTCAAGGCCAGTCTGACCTACAAAGTGAGCTCCAGGATTGCCAGGGCAGTTGTACAGAGAAACCCTGTCTCAAAAAAGAAAAAACAAACAAACAAACAAACCCAAACCCAACAATCAACCAACCAACCAATCAAAAAAACAGCTGAAGAGCAAAAATGTAACTAGGACAGGATTCCAAAAATCTAGTTTTCCCCAAATTGCCTTCAACAGACTTTGGTTAACAAACCAAGAAATATCAACAATTATGACATCAGAAAATAATGTTCCAGTTCCAATATTCCCAGTGCCAAAGCAAAATCTTTTATTAAGAAAGCCTTTTAAAAGTCAGTGACTACCATGTAAAAAATTATTACCCCACATTTAAAAAAAAAATTGTCAAGGGCCATTTTCACCAAGGTTCATTCCAGCTTTGTGGACTTAAATGGAACTGGCTCCTCCCACCACTACTTGTCTCTCTTCCTGACTTTCCTTCCTTATCGGTATTTTTTTTCTTTTTTGTAGTGTAAAGTGCTAATAATTCCAATGCATACATACAATTCTCTGTGTCAGGAATATCCTTCGTCCCAGGTCCAGCTCTTCAAAATTCAGCTCAGCTATCATTTCTTGAAGTAAAGGGCTTTATGTTTTATTCACTTCTCTATTCTTTGTCTTTGTTGTTACCTGGTGTGGAAGAGTTGCTTGGTCTCCAGTCCAAGTACTAACTTGGCCTGACTCTGCTTAGCTTAAGAGACCAGACAAGATCAGACTAGTTAGGGGAGGGGGGGTCTATTCCCAAGCTATCCCAAAAGCTGTTGCCTGTATGTGGGATATGTTCTTCAAGTTGGGTTGCCTTGTCTGGTCTCAGTGGGAGAGGATGCCCCTAGCCTTACAGACTTGATATGCCAGGGTAGGGGGATACCCAGCAGGGCCCTCACCTGCTCGGAGGATAAGAGGAGGAGGGAGGGGGGAAGGACTGTGGGAGGGGTGACAAGGAGGGAAATGTAAAATGAGTAAGTAAAAAAAAAAAAAGTTACTTGGTATGGTTGTTTGACCAAAGTAATGCTTTGCTTAGTACTTACGACATCATTCCTAATAACCTTACCCCTCTATGTCTTGATAAATATTTCTGAGGCAGGGTCTTTCTAGGTAGCCCTGGCTGGCCTCTAATTCACCCTCATCTTGCCTGCCTCTGTCTCCTGTGTGCTCAGATTAAAGGCATGTGCCACCAAGTCTGCCCTTCTCCCTGTATGTCTTTGCATGTACATGTCAGGTTTGGAGATTCTGATTTTGCTTAAACCACGCTTTAATGCTTCAAGTTATTACCTTCCAGGAGACTTTATTCCCTTGCCTGTAATTTGTGGCATTATGACATCTACTTTTCACTCCCACCCTCAAAGTTAATTCACAGTCATTATTTGCTCTCTGAGATAGAGGCCTCATTCCTAGGGAATAGCCAGCGGAAGCACACTTGAAATATTCCCCGCATTTATAGAAAAAAACATGACAACAATGGCTCATTTCCATGTGACCTGAAAAGCCAGCTGCAGCTTCTCAGTTGCCACATCTGTCTGCACCCAGCCCTAAGAGTCAGCCATTATTCAAGTTGCTTTCCCTATTTCTCTCCTTGAGGACGATTTTTACAGCCATTTAAGTTTGTGACCCCTGGTTTATAACATAACACTTTTACTGCATTGTTTCTGCCAACACCAGCTATTCCCCAGTCCTACTTTTGCCAACACCGTAGGAAATGGCCAAACATGCATACCACCCTAATTACACAACCCTCCCGCGGACGTAGCTTCCCTGATTTGTTTAATACGAATAATTCACCTTCAAACATACATAAGGCCTGCAATAAGGAGTCACAGCGATAATAAAGACAAAAAACGCGTTCTCTCCTCTTTCCTTTGGTTCGCTCACAATGTTTTGCATTCGCACAGTTCCTTATACTTTTCCGAGTGCTTTAATATGCATTATAGCTCATTAGTTCCTCTTAAGAATCATGTGGGGAAAATGCAAGGCAATTATATTCCTGGCTTTAAAGTTAAGAGAGTCGCCCAGGGATACATTCCGCGCTGATTGAATTTAAACGAACCGAACCCTGCTTTATTATGGGCTCTAGGAAGGCAGGAGAGCCCTTACCTCGGTGGCATTTATAGTCTAGCGGGGGTCGCAAAATAATCAGCCGGGTCATGTAGGGAAGGGAATTATCCTGGAGGCCTAGCAAACGAATTATGCCACAGGGAGACCGGAGCGGCCGCTGACCCCGCGCCGGCCGGCCGACCGAGGGCGCGTCCCCGCTCTAGGCCCCTACTTACTGGCTGCTGCCCGGCCCGCTCGCTCCGCCGCCATGGCGCTGTGACTGGGCACGGCGCGGGGTCGCGAGGGCACGGCCGGGCAGGCCTGACTGACCACACTACCCGAAATGGGCCGGTGCGGACAAGCGCTATAAATAGACCGAGCGAGGGGGGTGCAAGGGACAGGCGGCGTCCCAGCGAGGACAGGGAGGGCGCTGGCGGTCACCCAGAGGTAACAGGTGCTCCGGCTCTGCGCGGGAAGCGGCCGGGACACGCGCCGCAGTGTGCGCCTGCGCGGGGTCTTCCCGCGCCTGTTCCACACAGACTCCAGTCCTCCCTCACTCAGCAAGTGCTCTGCGCCTGCGCGGGGTCTTCCCGCTCCAGACCGCGCGCTAGGGGCGACCGTGTTCCGTCAGGAGCCCAAAAAGACACAAAAAGAGAATTTGGAAATCGGATCTTTTAAGGGGGGCACATCTTTCATTTAATCCTTAAACGTTGCCAAACTTAACCGAGGCTTCTGTGTGATCTTATTGAGTACGACTTATGGTAGGGTTGCTAAATAGAACACAGGAACCCAGTTAAATATAAAATTCGGACATACAAACTGTATTTCTTTTTCATATAATATGTCCCACGGATCACATGACCAGTCCACATTTAGAAACAACTCATTGTTTTGAAACCAAAAATAGGTTTGGTTTCAATACAGAATATAGGTTTTCTGTTTTATTTATTACAGCTGGCAACTGTATTTGCGCAATCAGCTCCTGATGTTGGAGGGGGGATTTCCTCTAAGTGAAAAGTGTCCCCTAGTCCGGAGGAAAGAGCAATTCTGTTCTCAGGGTGCTTTCAGGGATGGGGAGCTCCCCTCAGAGTGTCATAGAGCACACTAATGACACTAATTCTTTAATCACCTACTTTGTGATTAAAGAAGCAGTATTAAGTCAGTTAGTTTAAAACAAACTAGAATGGCTTTAGTGTGGAAACACACATTTGTGTAAGGGTCACAATTTCTTTGGGGGGGGGTTTCAAATGACCCTTTCCCAGGGGTTGCCTAAGACCCTTGGAAATATCACCACACATAAGGGTCTGTATTAAAGGGTCACAGCATTAGGAAGGTTGAGAAGGATGGATTGAAATGAAGTTGTCAGTGGGAATGTATTTCTAGAAGAGAACCTGTCTCCTGGCTGTCTCACAGGTTCTAGAAACTTCTGATTCTTTTGAACGTGATCCCTTTCTCTTAAAGTCAAGCTGGGAGTGGTTAGGCATACTTGTAGTTTTGGCACCCAAGAAGTGAAAGGGAATCGGGAATTCAAGTGGCTGTTGACTTCACAGTGAGTTCAAGGCTATCTTGGGCACATGAGTCTCTGTATAATGACACCCCACTGCTGTCTCTTCCAAAGCTGGGGTCATAGAAAGGAGTCTTTCTCAGATTGGATCACTTTGGTGCACACCCATTGTTCCTTTAAAAAAAAACAATCTTTGTGGTAAAATATGTTTAACATAAAATTTATCGCCTAAGAATTTTAGGTGTTCAATCTAGCATCACTAAATATATTGATAATGCGGAGTAAGGACTATAGTTTGGATGTTGACTATCCCCCAAAAGTTTGCATGTTGAATATGTGAGTCCAAAATGATGCTATTGGGAGGTGTTATGACTCACCTGATGTGAAACCTGGTAAGTCCTTAGATTACCGGTGGGCATGCGTCTGACGGAGTCAACAGGAGCTCAGTTGGTTCTCTTCCTCTGCTACTTCAGTTTGCCTACCAGAGGTCCAAAACAATGGGCTCACTCAGTCTTGGACTGGACTCTCTCCCGCTTGAAACAAAATAATCTTTTTTTTCTTTATAAGTTAGTCACCTCAGATATCTCATTATAGTAACTGATAGCCGACTAATACAACCGCCATCACCATTTCCATTTCTATACTTTAAAATCATGACAAAGTTATTAGAAAGTATTGCCTCATTTTTCTCTTTTCCTAAATATCCAATCATCAATTGTCTATTTTCTGCTTGTATGAATTGACCAATTATATACTTCATATAAACAGAAACATATACTATTTGTCTTTTTTGTTACTAATTTATTGAATAATGCCCTCAAAGTTTATATATTATTTATGAAAATTTCCTTCTGTTTTAAAACTCAGTGTTACCCTATGTATTTAATGTATACATATTTAATTGAAATTTACTTTCCTTTTCTTTTTTGAGAGAACTCACTATGCATCCACAACTGCCCTCAGACTCATCATCCTCTGGCCTCAGTCTCCCTTGGAGCGTGTTAGTATTACTCTCTCATATGTCATATATTCAAGTTTATGTTTTTAGGTATTTGAGGAAATTCCTCTCTCCTTTTCTCACAGATATACCAGCTCCACTTCAATTCTTCTACAGCGATTTACATTCCTCCTTTCTGTTTTTTCTACAGGATGTCAGTGTGAAGCCAAGGAGTCTTTCTTGGCTTGTCTTGAAGCTTCCTTTAATTTCCTCATTGGTCATTTTAGTTTACCTTTTATACTTGTTTCAAGAGAAAGTGGGTTCTGTGAAAAAATCAGAGCTTCAAGTCCAGAGGCCAATTTAGATCCTTCATTTCATCCCTACGTGACTTTAGTTAATCTCAAAATACTTGTTTGCCAAAAGACAAATGAAATGTTAATATTTAACAAATATACCAATACATCAAGGACTCTATGCCTCGAACATGGTTCTTGGTTGTGTGTGTGCTTGTGTGTGTTTGTGTATGTGTGTGTGTATTTGTGTATGTGTGTGTGTTTGTGTGTGTGTGTTTGTGTGTGTGTGTATGTGTGTGTGTCTGTGTATGTTTGTGTGTATATGTGTGTGTGTCTGTGTGT